>CM055123.1:365108468-365708468 GCA_029206835.1 Rana muscosa | reverse complement strand
ATGCCCCTTTTGAACAGGGGCTGAAAAATTGGGCCTTTCGTGGTGGTGGTGGTGGTGGCGTTGCCACAAGACTGTAAGCCCTCAGAGTTACTCTTGGTGGGTGCAGCAATGGACCCTGCTGTGAATTATTAGATCAAGAATTGTAATTGCATGCCCCTGTTGAACAGGGGCTGAAAAGTTGGGCCTTAGGCACTGGTGGCACAACACTACAACCCCTCACAGATACTGTACTTGGAGCACAGCAATGAGCCCTGTTGCAAAGTATTGCTTCAAAAATTGTAATGACACGCCCCTGTTAAACAGGGGCTGAATAATTGGGCCTTAGGCACTGGTGCCACAACACTCCAACCCCTCACAGATACTGTACTTGGAGCACAGCAATGAGCCCTATGGCAAATTATTGCTAAAAAAATTGTAATTACACGCCCCTGTAAAACAGGGGCTGAAAAATTGGGCCTTAGCCACTGGTGGCACAACACTACAACCCCTCACAGATACTGTACTTGGAGCACAGCAATGAGCCCTGTTGCAAAGTATTGCTTCAAAAATTGTAATGACACGCCCCTGTTAAACAGGGGCTGAAAAATTGGGCCTTAGGCACTGGTGCCACAACACTCCAACCCCTCACAGATACTGTACTTGGAGCACAGCAATGAGCCCTATGGCAAATTATTGCTAAAAAAATTGTAATTACACGCCCCTGTAAAACAGGGGCTGAAAAATTGGGCGTTAGGCACTGGTGGCGGCACCCATAAACAAAAATGATCTTCCAAGCTATCATCATCAATCGTATCATTGAGGACTCGGAGGAGGAGGATAGCCAGTCAACATAACAGCACAGGCACTCAGCATCAGCATCAGTCTTGAAGGGATGTGACATGTTAAAATCAATTAGTCTGTTATATCAGCATCAGGTGTGTGGTAGCTGGTGGTGATCCAAGACTGGTTCATCTTGATGAAAGTCAGTCGATCAACCGAGTCGGTGGACAGGCGCACCCTGTGATCCGTGACAAATCCTCCAGCAGCACTGAATGTGCGTTCCGAAAGAACGCTGGATGCAGGACAGGCCAGTAGCTCAATTGCATACTGTGCAAGCTCTGGCCAGTGATCCATCCTCAAGACCCAGTAAGCCAGAGGATTTTCGGTGGGGAAGGTGTCCAAGTCTGACCTTGCCCCTAGATATTCCTGCACCATGTTTATCAGACGCTGGCGATGGTTGCTGGAACCGATCATACTTTGGGGCTGCGGACTAAAGAATTGTCTGAACGCATCGGTCAGACGGCCACCTTCCCCACCGCTCCTTCTTTGACTGGCCGAAGCCTCAGCAACTCGTTGTCCAGGACCAGGAGTTTGTAACCTCCCAGTCTCTGGGAACGCGTTGCACAGACCTTTCTGCAAGGCCTCCCGGAGTTGTCTCATCCTCTGCTCCCTCTGCGACGGTAACATAAGGTCCGCAACCTTACCCTTGTACCGTGGATCAAGGAGAGTGGCCAGCCAGTAATGGTCCCTCTCCTTGATCCGAAGAATACGAGGATCCTTCCGCAGACTTTGCAGGATCAGGGAGGCCATGCAGCGTAGGTTTGCTGAGGCATTCGCTCCGGAGTCCTCTGGGTCACTAAGGACGACATGATCCGCAGCCACCTCCTCCCAGCCACGTACAAGTCCACTGGTTTCTTGGGACTGTAAATCATCCCTAAAAGACTGCTGCTGATGATGCTGTGTGCCAGCCTCCACCTCCATGCTGACACAATCCTCCTCCTCCTCCTCCTCCTCCTCTTCCTGTGCGATGGGTGGGACAGAAGGAACACTGTCTGGGTAAAGGGGGCCTTGAGAGGCAAGGAAGTCCTCCTCTTCCTGCCTCTGTTCTGCCTCAAGTGCCCTGTCCATTATTCCACGCAGCGTGTGCTCCAACAGGTGGACAAGAGGTACAGTGTCACTGATGCATGCACTGTCACTGCTCACCATCCTCGTGGCCTCCTCAAATGGTGCCAGGACAGTGCATGCATCCCTGATCATGCCCCACTGGCGTGGAGAAAAAAAACCAAGCTCCCCTGACCCTGTCCTGGTGCCGTAGTCGCACAGGTACTCATTGATGGCCCTCTGCTGCGTGTGCAGCCGCTGCAGCATGGCCAACGTTGAGTTCCACCTGGTGGGCATGTCACATATAAGGCGGTTCTTGGGCAGGTTCAACTCCTTTTGCAGCTCAGCCAGGCGAGCACTGGCATTATAAGATCTGCGGAAATGCACACAGACTTTCCTGGCCTGCCTCAGGACATCCTGTAAGCCCGGGTATCTGCCCAAGAACCGCTGCACCACCAGGTTAAGGACGTGAGCCACACAGGGCACATGGGTCAGTTGTCCCTGTCGGAGGGCGGAGAGGAGGTTGGTGCCATTGTCGCAAACCACCATTCCTGGCTTAAGCTGGCGTGGCGTCAACCACCTCTCGGCCTGGCCCTGCAGAGCAGACAGGACCTCTGCCCCAGTGTGGCTTCTGTCCCCCAAACACACCAGCGCAAGCACGGCATGGCATCTTTTTGCCTGCGTACTTGCGTAGCCCCGTGAACGGCTACGGAGCACCGCTGGTTCATAGGACAAACCACAGGAAGAGGCCATGGAGGAAGAAGAAGAGGAGGGGGTGGAGGAGAGAGGTGTGTCACAACCAGTAGTAGCATTTTGGAGGCGTGGCGGTGGGACAACCTCCAACACTACTGCACCTTGTCCTGCATCCTTCCCAGCTGCCAAAAGAGTGACCCAATGGGCCGTGAAAGAAAGGTAACGTCCCTGTCCATGCCTGCTGGACCATGAGTCAGCGGTAATATGCACCTTACCGCTGACCGCCCTGTCCAGCGAGGCCAAGACATTGCCTTCCACATGCCGGTAGAGAGCCGGAATAGCCTTCCGTGAGAAAAAGTGGCGTTTGGGAACCTGCCACTGAGGAACCGCACATTGCACAAACTCACGGAAGGGGGCCGAGTCTACCAACTGAAAAGGCAGCAGTTGAAGCGCTAGCAATTTAGCCAAGCTAGCATTCAACCGCTGGGCATGTGGATGGCTGGGAGTGAACTTCTTTCGACGGTCCAGCAGCTGGGGCAGGGAAATTTGCCTGCTAGAATCGGACGTCGGTGTACTGCTAGCAGAGTGGCCGCAAGTACTTGGCTGTGACACACCTAATTCTACACCTTCATTCCTCTCAGTGCATGTTTCAGAGAGGACTGAAGTTATAGTGGGGTTGGAGATCCCAGCTGATGCGGTGCAAGGAGAGGTCCGCTTTGTTCTTTGGTGTGGGTCTTTGAGGTAGGCTTGCCAACGAGCTGCATGGCAGGTCAACATATGTCTGGTCAGGCATGTGGTACCCAAGCGGCTGATGTTTTGGCCACGCGATATACGCTTGAGACATATGTTGCAAACAGCAGCTGTGCGATCTGATGCACTAGCCTCAAAAAAGGCCCACACCAAAGAACTTTTTGAATGACGGGCAGAGGCAGCGCCCTGCACAGGCGGAGCTCTGCGGTGTGATTCCGTCGGTGTACTGCCCTTACGCTGGCCACCAAAGGGCATCCTGCCTCGTTGGAGATGTGCCTCCTCCTCATCCTCCTCCTCTCTCCTATTAGGCACCCACGTGGAGTCAGTGACCTCATCATCACCTCCCTCCTCATCACTGGAGCCAATCTGGCAGTATGCTGCAGCTGCTGGAACATGACTGCCAGATTGGTGTCCTTCTTGAGCATCCCCTCTGTCTGCTCTCACGCTACTGCCTTCCTCTAGCTGGGTTTCATCATCAGACCCTTCGAAACGCTGGGCATCCTCCTGGAGCATGTACCCAACACTGTGCTGAAACAGTTCGGGGGACTCCTCAGGAGGAGGACATGGTGGGTCTAGGGAAGGAGTGACTGATGATGAGTCTGACATTGATACCAGGGAAGAGGACGCTTTGGCAGCTGCTTTTCCAGTACCCTGAGCCTGGGTGAGAGAGGATGAGGAGGAGGAGGAGGGCTTGGTCATCCACTCTACCAAGTCTTCGGCATGATGTGGCTCAACATGTCCAGCTGCCGAAAAGAAGGACAAGCGTGTCCCATGGCCATGTGCTGATGACAATGCACCGCGTCCACGACCAGCACTGTTGCCCCCAGACACAGAGCCTGCTTGCCCTCTTTTATTGCCTCCTGACTGTCTGCCTCTCCTTGTTTGCCTTCCAGACATTCTAATAGATGGCCTGCAGGGAGATGGGGAAAAAAGCAATAAGGGCTACCTTCAGGTGTCCTTCTCTGTCCCTTGAAACAAGGACTTTGACAGTGAAAGAAACTGACACACTCTCCCTACCTACAGTTTTCTGTCCCTAGAAAAAATGTTTTTTTTAAGCACAATTTAGCACAAGGAGAATTCACTCACTGTCCTTCCAGGTCCCTGGAAACAAGGACTTTGACAGTGAAAGAAACTGACACACTCTCCCTACCTACAGTTTTCTGTCCCTAGAAAAAATGTTTTTTTTAAGCACAATTTAGCACAAGGAGAATTCACTCACTGTCCTTCCAGGTCCCTGGAAACAAGGACTTTGACAGTGAAAGAAACTGACACACTCTCCCTACCTACAGTTTTCTGTCCCTAGAAAAAATGTTTTTTTTAAGCACAATATAGCACAAGCACAAAACACACTGACACTCTCCCTACCTATCCTTCTCTTTCCCTAAACTAAAGGAATCCAGGTTAAGCAAGAAAGAAATAAAAGTCACTGTCCCTGCCTATGCTGCTCTATCCCTGCTCCGGAACACACTACACTAGGCCGCCGTGCTGGCGGCCTTTTATAGTGTGGGGCGTGTACTAAACACCCTCAGCAATAATTGGCCACAGGCATCCTGCCTGTGGCCAATCATTGCTCTCCTCGCTGCCGGCGCTGTGATTGGCCAAGCATGCGGGGTCACAGTGCATGCTTGGCCAATCACAGCGCCTGGATGACACTGCGATGGCGTAGTGCATTGTGGGCCGTTCGCGTCACTCGAATTTGGCGCGAACGGCCCAAATCGTTCGATCTTCGTCGAACGATCGAACAGCCGATGTTCGAGTCGAACGTATGTTCGACTCGAACACGAAGCTCATCCCTACTGCTGATCAGATGGCTTGGTCCTCTATCTGCTGCACGTGTTAAGCTGTTAAGATCGGTTTTCATTGACAATCCTACAGCAGGCCTCACAGCTGCATGGGATCGATTAGAGCAAAGTTATGGCAGTCCAGAAGCTATAGAAAATGCTTTGTTCATGCGTCTGGAAACTTTCCCAAAGATATCTGGTAAGGACAACAAGGAGTTCCAGAGACGGCCTGACCTTCTCCTTGAGCTTCAGCTAGCCAAGACAGACCCAAAACTACCTGGACTCTGTTACCTTGACACTGCAAGAGGGGTAAACCCAATTGTCTCCAAGCTCCCGTATGGTTTGCAAGAGAAATGGTCTGCACTAGGGTCATCATACAAAAAACAACAAGGTTTCCTTCCCTCCATTCTCTTTCTTCTGTGAATTCATCAGGAAAATTGCAGAGACCAAGAACAATCCAAGTTTTTCCTACGGTGAGTACAGTCTCTTCTCACCCTTTCCTAAGGGCACCAGTCTTCAGGGCAACTATAGAAACCGTAGAGGCCCAGTATCCGTGAAAAAGACTGACATCCTTCCCACTCCTACCACAGTTGTGGCCACGAACAGAGTAGGAAGAATGAAAACCCTAACAGAGAGTGTCCCATACACAAGAAGCCACACCCCCTCAATAAATGTATCGGCTTTAGGAAAAAGCCTCTTGAAGAGCGCAAGGAGCTTTTAAAGACATTTAGGCCCCTTTCACACTGGGGCAGGCAGGTGTGGTGGCGGTATAGCGGTGCTACTTTTAGCGCCGCTATACAGTCGTATTTACCGCTATATTCGGCTGCTAGCGGTGCAGTTTTAGCCCCTGCTAGCGGCCGAAAAGGGGTTAATACCGCCTGCAAACAGCGGCTACAGCCGTGGTTTTCGGGCGATATTACCGCGGTCTCCCATTGATTTCAATGGGAAGGAGCGGTATACACACCGCTCCTTCACCGCTCCAAAGATGCAGCTTGCAGGAGATTTTTTTTTTCTCCTGCCAGAGCATCGCTTCAGTGTGAAAAGCCCTCGGGCTTTCACATTGAGAATACTGGGGCAGGAGCATTTCAGGCATTTATGCGCTATTTTTAGCGCTAAAACGTCTGAAATACGCCTCAGTATAAAAGGCGAAGCTCATCCTTACACCTTGTGTACCTGTAGAGGAACTATAGAGGTTTCTGGAAGAAGGGCTCATGGACTCATGGTATCTTCTCTCAAAAGGTAACTTGCAATTACCCCTACCTACACTTGTTGAGTGCAATCAGATACCCGCTAACAGGGAAGAAATCCCTACTCCAGCTGCTGCTTTCCATCACTCTCACCTGAAGCCAATAGCAAATGAGAAACCACCACTTGACAAAGATGCTCAGGTCCTTCTTCTGTTAGGAATAGGGATGAGCTTCATGTTCGACTCGAACATTGCCTGTTCGCCTGGACCCCAAAGCACCATGTCCCCATATTGATGGGGACAAGGGCCTCATCCCCACAACCCAGCGACGTGACGGGTGACCCCGCCCCCCTCTGATGTAACGCGTTGCATCAGAGGGGGGAGGGGGCACCCGCACGTCACTGGGAAAGCCCGGGTTTCCCCTTGCATCAGAGGGGGATGGGGTCACGTGACAGGTGGCCCCGTCCACAGCTACATAAGACCTGTCAGGCTGCCGCGACATCATTCCCGGGGTGTCTCCGGTGGAGACAGGACCGTGTGCTGTTCCTCGCTGGAGCCTGCAGATCATCCGTCGCTGGATACCGACATCACTGGAGTGGAGATCGAGAGTGGATTACCACCGCTGGAATCTTTTTTTTATGTTTAATAAAGGACTTATCCCAACTGTGCCTGTGTGTTTTATTACACTTTCTTTGTGAAATGGTAGGAGTACAATGTACCCCTTACCAATTCACATGGGGACATGGTGCTTTGGGGTCCAGACCCCAAAGCATCCTCCCCAAGTTGAGGGCATGTGGCCTGGTACGGTTCAGGAGGGGGGCGCTCTCTCGTCCCCCCTCTTTTCCTGCGGCCTACCAGGTTGCGTGCTCGGATAAGGGTCTGGTATGGATTTTTGGGGGAACTCCATGCCATTTTTTTAAAATTTGGCGCGGAGTTTCCCTTAAAATCCATACCAGACCTGAAGGGCCTGGTAATTGAATTTGGGGGGACCCCCCATGCATTTTTTTTTTATTTTTTATCAATGACTTTTCTCTGTATTTCCAGGAGCCGACAATTCATTACAGCCGCGAGTACTTTTAAATTACTTTTTTTTCCTTCAGAAATGACATTTTGTGCAGGGACAGTTCTAAGCACAGAAAACAAGTGCTACTTTACAGGCATATTATACACGCCCCCCCCAGGTACGAAATTTAAAGTAACATTTCACTTTTATTGTTTCACTTTAGGCATTATTAAAATCACTGCTCCTGAAAAAAACTTCAGTTTTTAAAACTTTTTTTGCATTAATACATGTCCCCTGGGGCAGGACCCGGGTCCCCAAACACTTTTTATGACAATAACTTGCATATAAGCCTTTAAAATTAGCACTTTAGATTTTTCATGTTAGTGTCCCATAGACTAACGGTGTTCGAACGAATTTATTGCCTGTTCTGATGCGAACCGAACTGGGGGGTGTTCGGCTCATCCCTAGTTAGGAAGAGACATTCTAAGAGTTCACAAGGTACACAGACAAGTCAGTGGACCCAGATGCCCCATTTGCCCAGCGCATGGATCTAGGTTGGGTCATCATAGGCAATGTCTGTATAGGCAAAATGAAGAAGAGGCCTACCAACATTTCCTCATTCAAGACAAATGTCCTGCCAAAATGGCCGAAACACTTACTTTGAGCCATACCCACATCACTACTGGGTGAAAGAGAAGACAACCAGCCATGAATGGCAACATGGTATCTCAGGTAACACAAGCCCTTTCTCCTGCCACGATGACGACTTCAGCTCTACAGTGTTCAATGCAACCAGTGAAGAGGACATACTGGATCCTTCAATGGAAGACAAAGAATTCATCAAGGTAATGGACAATGAGTTCTTCCAAGACGACTCCAAGAACTGGGTAGCACCACTACCTTTTCGTCTCCTAAGAGAGAGATTGCCCAACAACTTGCAGCAAGCCATCCGTAGATTCTCCTCAAACCAGAGATGCAAAAGCACTTTGTGGACTTTATGCAAAATATATTTGACAGAGATCATGCGGAGCCTGCACCCTCACTAAAGGAGGGAGAAGAATTCTGGTACCTTCCATCCTTTGGCGTTTATAACCCGCGCAAACCAGACCAAATCAGAGTTGTCTTTGAGTCTAGTGCTCAGCATGAAGGTGTTTCTCTTAACATGCTCCTTACGGGGCACAACTTGAACAACAGTCTAATAGGAGTCTTGATTCGCTTCAGACAAGAGCCTGTAGCAGTAATGTCCAACATTCAACAGATGTTTCACTGCTTCATCGTCAGAGAAGACAACAGAAACTACCTCAGGTTTCTATGGCACAAAGACAATGACATCAACAAGGAAGTTATAGATTATCGAATGAAGGTACATGTCTTCGGTAACAGTCCTTCCCCAGCAGTGGCAACTTATGGGCTAAGGAGAACAGCTCAGACTGGAGAAGAAGAATATGGATCTGATGCTCGTCAAAATTTGTTGAAAGAAATTTCTATGTTGACGACGTACTCAAGTCTTTTCCAACCGCTAAAGAAGCAATTGATCTTCTCACCAGAACAAAGGAAATGCTGTCTGTAGCAAACCTTAGACTGCACAAGATTATATCCAACAGCCAGGAACTTATAAATTCCTTTCACTCTGAGGACTATGCCACTAGTCTAAAAAAGTGCCTCCTGTACAGCGAAGTCTGGGTTTGTTCTGGAACATCAAACAAGACACATTCACCTTCCAAGTGTCAACTTGTGAAAAACCCTTCACTAAGAGAGGAGTCCTGTCAGTGGTGAATAGCATCTATGACCCACTGGGTTTTCTTGCTCCAGTTACCATTCAAGGTAGGATTTTGCTAAGACAGTTATCTACTGAGAACATAGACTGGGATACTCCCTTGCCTAGTGAGAATCAACACAAGCAGGAAAGGTGGAGACATTCTTTGAAGTCACTAGAAAAACTTCAGATCTCCCATTGCCATGTTCCAGGTTCCACTTCAACTGCTAACCGGAGAGAGATTCATATTTTCTCTGATGCATCAGTTGAAGCTATTGCTGCAGTAGCCTATTTGAAGACCTCTGAAATGAATGGAGAATCACACTGTAGTTTTGTCCTAGGCAAGGCAAAAGCCACTCCCAAACCTGCACATACCATACCAAGACTTGAACTTTGTGCAGCCGTGCTAGCAGTAGAAATTGCCGAAGTCATACGAAGTGAAATGGACACTAGAATTAATTCTGTCACCTTCTATACAGACAGTAAGGTAGTACTTGGTTACATATACAACCAAACAAAACAATTTTGTGTACGTCAACAACAGGGTTGAACGTATTAAGAGATTCTCCCAAGACCAAGTCAATGGCATCACGTTCCCACTGAACTCAACCCAGCTGACTGTGGGACCAGAGCCGTGTCACCTGCTGTTCTTCAGGACAGCTTATGGCTGTCACCTCCAAGGTTTTTGTGTGAGGACTCCTACTTACCCCCTATTAACACCACCTATGGGCTAGTAAGCCCTGAAGATAAGGAAATAAGAACTGTGAACATCTCACTACACACTTCTGCAAGTACAAAACAGAAACTGCGGTCACACCGTTTTGAGCGTTTTTCCACCTGGTCGCCTGCTGTAATATCTTTAAGTGAGATCGAACCCAAGGATATCTACAGGCGTCAATGGAAGCAGGTGCAGCATCAAGACAATGTGTTTTGGCATCGCTGGAGGAAGGAGTTTCTTCATCACCTTCAAGGTCGTAACAAATGGCAAACATCTAAGCCTAATCTGAAGGTTGGAGATCTCATCCTTCTAAAAGACAAGGAAGTTTGTCGGAATGAGTGGCCTATGGGTCTTATTACTAAAGTTATGCCCAGTAATGATAAAGTCCGGAAGGTAAAAGTCAAGGTAACCAAGGGAGGATCGACACAAACCTTTAGTCGACCAATTACAGATTTAGTACTCCTTTTGCCAGGTGAGTGACTTGTGTATGGACTAGCCATTCTGTTGGCACGGCAGGGAGTACATTTCTGCTATCTACAGGTTCTACTCAGAACTTTGGAATTCTTTGAAGACGTCATACCTTGGACTTCATGTTGTTCAATCCTGTTTAACTTATGTTTATGCTTGTTTTTCATTACAGGTTCCAGGACATCAGTATTGGACTTCTTGAATATATATTTGTTTATGGTTATGAAATCTAAAGATTTCAGACAGGGAGTGTTGTGTTACACCATGTGATTTATTATTGCTCTGTGTCTTTAAGCTCTGCTCCCTTTTGTCTAGCTGAACTCTCGCCCTCCCCCCCCCCCCCCCCCCACAACTGCAACATTTTTCTACCCATGAATATCCATCATTAACCACTTCAATCCCACCCATTGTCAAATGACATCCACAGGAGGGATCTCCAATCCTGGGTGGACGTCATAGGACGTCCTGGGATTCCATCGCTCGGGACTCGGTGCGCGTGCCCGGCAGCCACAACGTCTGCCAGGCACCCGCGATTGCCCGTGATCACGGCAGGACCGTGGATCTGTGTGTGTAAACACACAGATCCACGTCCTGTCAGAGGTGAGGTGACCGATGTGTGTTCCCAGAAGGGAGGAACACAGATCGGTCTCCTCCCCTTGTGAGTCCCCTATAGTTAGAATCACTCCCATGGGAACATATTTAACCACTTGATCACCCCCTAGTGTTAACCCCTTCCCTGTCAGTCACATTTACACAGTAATCAGTGCAGTTGTATAGCACTAATCGCTGTATAAACTGAATGTCCCAAAAATGTGTAACAAGTGTCCGATATGTCCATCGCAATGTCACTGTCACAATTAAAAAACGCATATCGCCACCATTACTAGTAAAAAAAAAAAATCAATTAATCTATCCCCTATTTTGTAGACGCTACAACTTTTGCGCAAACCAATCAATATACGCTTATTGCAGGTTTTTTTTTAACCAAAAATATGTACAAGAATACATATCGGCCTAAACAGAGGAAAAAAATATATAAAAGAAAAAAAAATTGCGATATTTATTAAATCAAAAAGAAACAAAAAAATATTTTTTTTTCAAAAATTGTTGCTCTTTTGTTTATAGCGCAAAAAATAAACACCGCAGAGGTGATCAAATACCACCAAAACTAAAGCTCTTTTTGTGGGGAAAAAAAAAAGGACGTTAATTTTGTTTGGGAGCCACGTCGCACGACCGCGCAATTGTCATTCAAAGTGTGACAGCGCTGAAAACTAAAAATTGGTCTGGGCAGGAAGGGGGTGAAAATGCCCTGTACTGAAGCGGTTAAACGGAACATTCAAAAGGATTCATTGTCTGTCTCTCTAACAGCAAGTTATTCATGGAGTTAAGCTGTCTGAATTGATGCAAGGGATAAATAGAACACTAGGTCATGAAGCTGGAGATAAAAGTTTATGACTTTGTAGTTGAGTCAGAACAGAATGGATTATCCAAATGGGTGATACTCTGTGGCTGGAATAGTATATTTACCAGCTAAGGGGGCACCCTGGCAAGTTTGATAACTTATGGTCCCCATGGCTGGATACCCCTGGGCTCGCCCCAGTGTATTTAGTCCTGGACAGAGTACTTCTGTAATACAGTAGATTGATATGTTTGGGAGCACATAAATACCTAAGTATATGTTGTTAAACTGGTTTCGCTTTGCTGTACGGTGGGCAGCCTCTTCTGAGTATATTGTGTACAACTCTCATGGTGGAAAGCGATTGTTTTTTCAGTACGCTTATGTGTATGTTTTAACTGGAACCTGCATTGTTCTCTCTGTTAATTCTTTTTCTTTGCAATAAAAATTCTTTGAGAAAAAAAAAAAAAAAAGTCTTTCACTGGCTAACTAAATATATTTTAGGGTGCAAGTTTTCGAAAAACAAAACACCAGTGTACTGTATAAAGAATTAAACAGGAAAAGGTTAATCACTGGTAAGGAAATATTACATTGATACGACAAAACAAGTGGCATATGTTTCACAGACAAAGGCTAGCAGAAATAAGACCCAATACTACCAAGCACTACAACCTCTGAAGACCAATACCTATAGAACCCAAGACAATATATTCCAACAATAATAAACGGTATAGATTAATAACCAACAAGCTTATCTGCTATAACTACTCCCAGGGGATAAACAATCCCAGGTCCCTCTATGTGCCTGTCCAAGTGTCCCCCCAGGTGTGTGTCTCTCTCTCTTCTCCTCCCCCCCTCCCCCCCAAGTCCTTTTAGTCGGGTCTTTCTTTGCCATTTTTATACTAGTTCCTTTGGTTCACCATCATTGAGGAATCTTTGATTGGTGTGTAGCGCTACCCCCAGTTAAGAGAGCCTCTGGATTTTTGTTTCGGGTCCTGTGTACAGCACCGCCAACCCCTGGCAATCTTACTCGACCCACTCTGGCACAGCTAGTCTAGGGATTATACTTGTATCACAATCAAACAGTATTGCAAGGGTAACCTCTTTGCAATAAGACAACACACTGATGCGAGAGATCAAGTATAATGGTTTTTACTTTAGTTTTAAAAGCGTAGGCAGAACATAACACATACAATTTGCTTACAGAGCCCTGCAGCAATAGGTATAGCACGCAATAATGGCGCAGCGAGGTAATCCACCACGCGCAGCTATTATTGTATACGCGCCCTGTGGCGCACTAAAACAATAGTCTATCTCCCCTCCCTGGTCAGGCCTGACACAGAATAAATCTCAGTCTTTTCATTAAGGATTTCTTCGCATGCAAACTTTCGGTGGTGCACTTGATGAAACAGTATTTTGTAATCCATAAAGTAGGCAGTCACAAGGAAGACTATACTGGAGACCCTTTAAGTCTGTCTCCAGTGGAACAAACAAACGATCGGTGGGCCAAGGCAGTCTATAGGCCTAGAAACGGTAAAGTCTATTGGATTGAGCAAGTGCTCGCTCACCACTCCGGACGCGATCCCAGTCCGGGACTTCGACCAGCTGCGTCTCCGCACACAGCGTCTGCCACGATCGGGTCCCCGATCCAACTGATGTCCTCACTCGACAAGTCAGATACCACTCAGGCTCCCCAGTGGGTGGAAGGCTCTTCGGAAGTTGCGCAAGGCCCCAGGCTTCAGGCCTTGCACTGCAGCAGATCCGCACAGGAAGAACTGTTGCTTGCAGCGCGGTGTCCAAAGAGGCCGAGCTCCGCCTCGTCTCCTTCTTAAATAGCCCCTCCCATGAGTCTCTGCGGTGGCCAATTGCACTCTGGGTGCCGAACGGGGTTCTGGGTAACGTAGTCCGGGGGCCTTAAAAGGAGACCCTGCTACAGGTGCAAACTGCACAATTATATCTTTCTCATGAAAGGGATTAGATGGCCCATTTCGCTATGATGCCTATCTAATGAAATCTCTCATTGGTATCCATAATGGTGATGTCTTTTGCTTGCTTTGAGGATCTACACGTTTAACCTTTATCTCATGACTATTTGACAAACAGTTGACCAGTTTACTATACCGAAGGGAGTTTGTAGTTTGAAGGAAGAAGACATTGTTTGATATATCCATTCAGTGCACAGGAAGGGTTGCCTGGCTGCGGGATTATATCCCAGATCATGTATTTAAATACCTGAGCAGGGGGCTGTGTATTAGTCTCCCCCCCCACCTCCCTCCTGGGCAATAGTCCTGACTGTGTGGACATGGGCTGATGCCAGGCCACACAGGCATCCAAGAACCATTCTGCCCTGTCCTTGCCATGCTGCTGTCTGTGGACCCATGGTTTGACTAGGCCAGATAAGTCTTCCACTTCCTGCAGGAACCTATGACCTCCTGCTGGATGCTCCCTGCTTCTCCTACCAACACTGGTGCTGCCCTGTGATCAGCTTCCAGCTATGTTTTCCAATCCTGTTGAATCCCGCATCTTCAGAAATAGGTGTTAGAATTGTCCCATATTCTAGTTGTTCAGCCACCAACTGTTGCATGTGCATCAGGGATCAGTGAGTATCCTTCAAAGCAGCCCCTTTTTTTCCCTGTCTTAGCACTATCCTCTGTGGTCATGAGACAAATTGGCCAGGGACCTGAGGACCAGCTAGTCACAGATATGTCAGACCAGTCTTCCAGCTCAGAAGTCAGGAGAGCCCTTTCTTCTCACCTTCTGGAAGATTTGGTAATTGGATCCCAGCCTGTTGGGCTGAGGCAGCAGCATGAATCTCCCAGTCTATTCTGAAGTTTCAGAAGATGTGGTTGTGTCAACATCACTGGATCATCTCTTTAGGTCATCTGGTCTGTAGCCAGTTGGACAATTCTGTCGCTTTGGCATGCCTAAATCTGGAGAAAACGTGAGATTTTGAACAAGAGCTGTGACAGGTCAGGTAGTTTGGATTCTAGTGGTGTTCACCTCAAGTATGGCTAACCTGTGGAGGGAGGTTTCTCAGTCACACTATTACATCTGGGCCTGGGTTAGAAGTCCCAATACGCAAGTGCTTTCCGAGGCCTCACAGTACTCACCAAAAAATCCTTTTCTTGGTGTCAAAGAAGGACACAGGTCCCACCATGTTACGTTTTCTATACTAACTACCAACATACCTTAGTTTAGTAGAAGGAAGGGTTATCCTAGATAGGCCTATACTTTTTTGGATCGAATCTCAGGCGATGCCTGCTGAACCAGATGAATTTTGAGCCATGTATGGCCGGCTTTAGTTGAGGTGATTTTAAGCTTTGTGTACCTGCTGGGAGAGGCAGCGAGTCCTAAAGCATTGGAACTAGGTAAGCTGACAGGGGTGCGGGGTGCAGGGCGCAGCCACATTACCCATCGGGAGCAGAGCCGTCACAGTCTGTAACGGAAGGGACGCTCCGTGTTGCCGTCAGCAGTTGAACATCCCAACGCCCATCTTGGTGCACTCGGCCGCAGGGAGACAGCAGCGGACATTTTGTTACACCCAGCCCATATAGTTCAAGCTGGGTGTAACAAGATGTCCGCTGCTGCTTTTATGGAGCCAAGTGCAAGGAGTACCAAGATGGGCGTTGCAGGCAGCAATGCATTGCTTTCCTTTCCTCTCATGTCATGTCATTTATTGCTGGCTGCATTTCAGAGCCCGCCCATTAGTGACCATAAATGCCACCCATCAGTACCCAATGCCCATAAGTGGCACCTATCAGTGACAGCCATCAGTTAGTGATCATCAGTGCTGCATATCAGTGCCCATCAGTGGCACCTAATCCTATCAGTGCTACTTAATCAGTGCCACCTAATCTGTACTGTGCTTTGAAAACTGTCACATGACAAAGTATCGGTATCAGCGAGTACTTGAAAAATAAAAAAGTATCGGTACTTGTACTCTGTCTTAAAAAGTGGTATCAGGACAACTCTAATAAATAGCATGTCTCATCCCTATAGCTGCTACATATGCAAGAGATGTTCTTTTGAGAAACAGACTTACTGGCTGGAAAATAGAAGAAAGCCTAAAAAAAGAAAAACAAATGCAGCCATCACATCTAAGAAATGGTAAGGTACAATATAATAAAAGTTTGCTTTTGGGTTTAATACCACATTAATATTTGATTTAGCTAGGGTTTTTGCTTGCTAGCTTAAAGAGTGCTAGGGTCTCTGTGTATTTTTTTGTATAATTCCATTTTGGTAGGTTTAAAAAAAATGGGTCAGAGCAGCGGCCATGGTGCCTCCTAGGGACATGTCCCCTCACTTCCTATGAAAATGTTTAGAAATTACCATTTATCATTTTGTATTTAGTTGGGGTAGATAAGGCTTTGCAGCAAATCCATTTCTACAAAAGTTTACCCATAGTAATCTATTCAGATGCCAGCCTGGTGGCTAAAGTAATGCCATCAAGTGACATCACAATGCCACCATGGCAGTTGTGAGGGGGTTAGCTCAGTAGCGGGTGTGTGTGACCCCCTGGATGGGCTCCCCACACAAAAACAGGCCCAGCAGACGGAGGTTGTGGTTTTCAAGATCAAAAGGTGCGGTTTATTTCTCTATTTACAGTGACAAAAACACAGCAAAGCAAAAAGAAACCAACAAAATAAATCCTGGTCAGCTTGACCTCTGACTAAACATGCAGGTTTCCCTAACAACTGGGATCAGCCTGGTGCTGTCCTAGTCCCTAAGTCCCTGGTTTAGTAAATGTCCAAACAAATAGCCACACAGGCTTTGTCTCACCGCACAGGGGTTCACTCTCCCTAGACAGTCCACACAGGTCTGGGTCCAGGCATGAGCAAACACCTAATGAAGCTGGGAGTTTTTATAGAGGCCTTAAACGAGCTGAGAAGCTTCAGCTGGTCTCATCAACTCCCTGCCTGCACGACGCCCAGCACTCTCCCTAGAGGTATGAATCATCCATGAGCCCACTAGCCTCAGCTGGGCTTCATCAACTCTCTCCCTAGTTGTATAAGTCGGCATAAAGCCTGAATCTGGGAGAAATATACCTACCCCCCTGGATGCAACCAGGTGACTTTACCTTCCTGCTGTCACATACCCCCCCCTCTTGTTTTAACCTTGGGGTTGGAACACCAGCAATCAGGCATTCATGTACTCGAGACAAAGCATCCACATTCCCCATTTGAACGCCAGGGCGATGCTTTACTGTGAAGTTGAATTCCTGTAGGGCCAGGAACCACCTATTTACTCTTCTATTTGTCTCCTTGTTTTGAGCCATCCACTTTAACGGAGCGTGATCCGTAACCATGTCAAAGTGCCTACCTAGCAGATAGTACCGAAGGGAATCTAGAGCCCACTTCACCGCTAAACACTCCTTTTCAACCGTGGCGTAATTTACCTCATGGGACTTCAACTTCCTGCTGAGGTAAATGACTGGGTGCTCTTCCCCGTTCCAGACCTGGGACAATACTGCTCCTAACCCCACATCTGACGCATCACTTTGTACGACAAAGTCTTTAGAGAAGTCGGGTGAGTACAACACTGGCTGGCTACATAAGGCTTGTTTCAAGAATTGGAATGCTGCCTCAGCCTCGGGGGTCCATTTAATCATGACCGACCCTTTCCCTTTCGTCAGGTTGGTTAGGGGCACAGCCTTAGAAGCAAAGTGGGGAATGAAGCGCCGATAATAACCCGCGATTCCCAGAAAGGCTCGTACCTGCTTCTTGCTGTTGGGACGTGGCCAACTCTGGATGGCCTCGACTTTGTTGAGTTGGGGTTTTATTACTCCCCTGCCAATGGTGTACCCAAGATATTTGGCCTCCTCCTGCCCAATGGTACACTTCTTGGGGTTAGCCGTAAACCCCGCTTCCCGGATAGAGTCTAGGACTGCTTGCACTTTTGGCAGATGTGAGGCCCAATCTGTGCTATGGACAATTACGTCATCCAGGTAAGCCGCAGCATACTTCCGATGGGGCCTCAGTATCTGGTCCATTTTCCGCTGGAATGTGGCCGGCGCATTCTGTAACCCGAACGGCATTCTCTTATATTGGAACGCCCCGTCTGGGGTTACAAATGCGGTTTTCTCTTTGGCCGACTTGGCCAGGGGAATTTGCCAATACCCTTTTGTGAGGTCAAGAGTCGTCATGTATCGGGCTGTTCCCAGCCGGTCGATCAACTCATCTATACGTGGCATGGGGTAGGTGTCAAATTTTGTAACTTTGTTCAACTGACGAAAATCGTTACAAAATCGCCAGCTCCCATCCGGTTTAGGCACCAACACAATGGGACTAGACCAATCACTTTGGGACTCCATCACCCCTAAGTTCAGCATTTTCTGTACTTCCTCCCGTATTGCCTCCCATCGGGCCTCTGGGATCCGATAGGGTTTTAACTTCACCCTTTCACCGGGCGGGGTAATAATATCATGCTCTACCCCAGATGTTTGTCCCGGCAGCTCAGAGAACACCTCCTTGTTGCGAAGCACAAACTCCTTAACCTCCTGTTGTTGGGGTTGTGACAAGGTGGCTGCTATTCCAACCTCAGGAATCACGCAACCAGTTTGAGCTGGTGACCAAGTGTCTGCGACTAGGGACTCTCTATCCCTCCAGGCTTTCAACAGATTAACGTGATAGATCTGTTCGGGCTTTCGCCTTCCTGGTTGTCTGACCTTGTAATTCACTTCGCTCACTTTTTCCATTATCTCGTAGGGGCCTTGCCATTTGGCAAGGAATTTACTTTCAACCGTAGGGACAAGTACCAATATCCTATCCCCCGGGGAAAAGGTACGGGTCTTGGCTCCACGGTTGTACACTCTCTGCTGTGCCAACTGCGCTTGGGCCAAATGTTCCTTCACGATGGGCATTACCTGTGCAATTCGATCTTGCATCAGGGCGACATGCTCAATCACACTCCTGTGGGGAGAACTCTCACTTTCCCAAGTTTCCTTGGCAATATCCAACAGCCCTCTTGGGTGTCTCCCATACAGTAACTCAAAGGGGGAGAATCCCGTAGAGGATTGGGGCACCTCCCTAATAGCAAACATCAAATAAGGAAGTAGACAGTCCCAATCCTTTCCATCTCTATCCACCACTTTCTTCAACATTTGTTTTAGGGTTTTGTTGAATCTTTCAACCAGCCCATCGGTTTGGGGGTGATACACAGACGTACGCAATTGCATCACTTTGAACAATTTACACAGCTCTTTCATAACCCGGGACATAAAGGGTGTACCTTGGTCCGTAAGCAGTTCTTTACAAATACCCACCCGGCTAAAAACAAGAGATAGCTCTTTGGCTATGGTTTTGGCCGAGGTATTTCGGAGAGGGATCGCTTCTGGATAACGGGTGGCATAGTCCATTATAACTAATATGTACTGGTGCCCCCTAGCGGACTTGATTATAGGACCTACCAAATCCATTGCGATCCTCTCAAACGGGACCTCAATGATGGGTAGAGGGACCAGCGGGCTACGGAAATGTGGCATCGGGGCCGACCTCTGACACAGGGCAGGAGGAACAATAATTTTCTATGTCCTTCATCACCCCAGGCCAATAGAATCTCTGTAATACCCTCTCTCGGGTTTTCTCTGTCCCCAGATGACCTCCAAGAATGTGCCCATGGGCCAACTCCAACACCAACTTCCTGTAAGGTTTGGGCACCACAAGCTGCTCAACGGTTTCTTCTGCCCTTTTTGCCACCCGATACAGTAGGTCCTTCTCTACGCTGAAGTATGGGTAAGTGCAGGTATTATCTGGGTTCACTAACTCGCCATCTATTTCCACTACGTTTTCCCGTGCCTTTATTAGGGCGGGGTCTTTTAACTGTTCTGTGGCAAAATTTTCCCTGTGAACCTCAAGATCAGAAAACTCCAGACGGTAGGTTTTCGTCTGAGGAGGTGGGCTCCTCTCCAGTTTCTTGAGTCTCGCCTGCCAATACTGACAAGGGAAATTCTGGAGAGTCCTCACCACTCTCAGAGGAGTTCTGGCTATCACCTTCCTGGTACATAGGGGCACCAGTGAGGGGCTCAGGATCATCCCACAGTTCCCAGAACTTCGGAAAATCCCTTCCCACAATGGCATCATGCGGTAGTTGAGATACTAACCCCACTGGATGAGAGAGGGTACCTTTGGGGGTCTTGAAACACACTGTAGTCACTGGATACTCTCGGGTGTCCCCATGCACACAAATAACAGCTACCTTGCTATTCCCAGAGACCTCTGTTTTAACTAATTCAGCCTTTATCAGGGTCACAAGGCTACCTGAATCCAGTAATACCACAACATTTCTACCATCAATACACATTTTGCATAAATGTTTCTCAGTTCCCCGAATGGCAGTGCATGCGACTGTCGCACACAGCGACTGACGTCTGTCCGTCAGAAAGTCACATTGCATGGGTTCCTCCACAACCGGGCAATTTGCTGCAATATGTCCCGCTTGCCGGCAGCGGTAGCAAACAATCCTTTTGGCTGCCTCTTGAGCCCCCGACTTCCCAGGCTGTTCTCGCCAAACCCTGGGCAGAGCTCCCACCCTCTCACTCTCTCCACCCTCACCCCTTGGAATCATCTTATCCGCCCCTGGGGATGGTCTGGTCTTAGGGTGGAAAGTCCGAGAGTCTCTGGAAGAGGCCGTCAGGTTCTCTGCAGCCAAGTATCTCTCTACACGATCCACAAGTTGACCGGCCGTTTCTGGGTCTCCATGGCTTACCCACTTTTGAATGGCGGTAGGAAGAGCTCTCAAGAAACGATCCATCACAACACGTTCCACAATCTCCGGTGCGGACAAAGTCTCTGGCTGTAGCCACTTCCTGCTCAGGTGAATGAGATCATACATTTGAGACCTGGGGGGTTTTCCAAGCTGGAAAGTCCAGTTATGCACACGCTGAGCCCGGACAGCCAGGGTGACACCCAGCCTTGCCAATATTTCAGCTTTTAGCATCACATAGTCTTTTGCTTGGTCAGGCTCTAGGTCATAGTAAGCTTTCTGCGATTCACCAGTTAACAGAGGAGCCACCAGTCCAGCCCACTGCTCCTCAGGCCACTTTTCTCTTTCAGCAGTCCTTTCAAATGTGGTCAAAAATACCTCTGGATCATCCTCTCCAGTCATTTTTGTCAATAAACGACTCACCCCAAAGGACGTGGTATTAGTGTGACGGCTTTCCTCACTGGTCTGCGGACGTTGCTGCATTACTGCTTCCATCTGTTGTTGTAGTCTCTGCTCTTGCTTCTGCAACAGGTCTATGAAGCGGGCCTCAGATTGCTGCTGGGCTTGTTGCTGGGCTGCGAAGCTCTGTTGAGCTGCAAGGCTCTTTTGCAAACCTGCATTTGTCTGCTGTTGATTGGCATTTGCTAGAGCCAGCTGTTTCAGTATCTCCTCCATGCTGGCTTAAAAAAAACTGCCTGTATTCTCCACCAACTGTGAGGGGGTTAGCTCAGTAGCGGGTGTGTGTGACCCCCTGGATGGGCTCCCCACACAAAAACAGGCCCAGCAGACGGAGGTTGTGGTTTTCAAGATCAAAAGGTGCGGTTTATTTCTCTATTTACAGTGACAAAAACACAGCAAAGCAAAAAGAAACATAAACAAAATAAATCCTGGTCAGCTTGACCTCTGACTAAACATGCAGGTTTCCCTAACTAACAACTGGGATCAGCCTGGTGCTGTCCTAGTCCCTAAGTCCCTGGTTTAGTAAATGTCCAAACAAATAGCCACACAGGCTTTGTCTCACCGCACAGGGGTTCACTCTCCCTAGACAGTCCACACAGGTCTGGGTCCAGGCATGAGCAAACACCTAATGAAGCTGGGAGTTTTTATAGAGGCCTTAAACGAGCTGAGAAGCTTCAGCCGGTCTCATCAACTCCCTGCCTGCACGACGCCCAGCACTCTCCCTAGAGGTATGAATCATCCATGAGCCCACTAGCCTCAGCTGGGCTTCATCAACTCTCTCCCTAGTTGTAGAAGTCGGCATAAAGCCTGAATCTGGGAGAAATATACCTACCCCCCTGGATGCAACCAGGTGACTTTACCTTCCTGCTGTCACACAGTATATGTACATGGTCCTCTCATGTCTAACATCAGTATCGTCTAGGACAGCACAGATGACACAGGAGGCTGTAACTGCGAGGTGCATTTAATAAATAGTACATTAATAAATTATAAACAGAAATCACACAGGTGAATGGAGCTCAAGGGAACTCCTGCAATAAGGGGAACGTAATGCATATCATTTTCTTTCACCCTCTACATGCTTGATTGATGGCAATATTCAAATCCATCTCAGTCTGGTCAATCTGCTGGGATATCTGCTGAAGCAGAACCTGAAAACACAAGACAGATTGGTTACATAGGTGCAGATGTGACATAGTAACTGGATTCTGCTGGACTATCAAGATTTTTTTTTACCCTTTATAATTCCAATATATACTTTTTTTTTTTTTTAAACACAACCTCCTGAAGGTTTTATGGGGGAAAAAAAACAAACTGAAAAATATTTAACAGAAAAGGATAATTAATGCAGATTTAGGGTAACAGTTAAGATAGATCTATATTTTTTTTTTACTTAAAAATAAGAACAACATCTACAGGAGCAATATTCACTTAAAATCCAAAGAACCTTGTAATACCTCTCCTTCACAAGAGATTTTCAGTCTTCTAGGTTAAATGATCCCCAGTGTCACTTAACCTGAGGATTTAGGACAGAAAGTGGGGCTCGGGATAAAAGGGGCATTACTATGGCACCATGTGCTCATATTATTGATGCAAAGATCAGCGGTATAGAAGTTTAGACTTTAAAGTTTCACAATATGGCCCAGCCTTCGTGGGAGGATCACCAGTGAGTTTAAAGTCCAACTTTATGCACAAGGGAAAAAAATCCCTTGCTCTGGTCTAAGCATGTGTGAACAGGTCCACCCCGTAAAGCCTCAAGGCGCTCTGGCCTGCTTCCTCCATATACAATGCAGGGTGAAAAGCTTTGCATTGTACATGGAGAGATAATTTAAGAGCCAATTCATGAAAAAAAAAAATAATAATTCTGCAATCAAAGTATCGAATGCCTATACCATGAGATAAATAGTGGAAATATAAACTGGCAACCAAGTGAAAAGAAAACAATGCATCAATGTGAGAATGCAATCTAAGCTCAGGAATTTAAATAATCTAACATTGCACCAGGGAGATCATTTTGTTACTAGAGGCACACAGAATATTTTCATATAGGTGTAGCGGGTATGTACTTTCCCGGGTGTAATTCAAACTGGCAGAGACACCAGTGATGTGCAGTTCCTTGCGGTCCAGTGGGTAGCGCTGTCGCCTCGGGCTGGGGATGAACCATTGCTGTGTGCTGTGCCTCCTTTTTGTCCTCCCTCGGCAGAGGTATGGTGGGGCGGGGGAACCCGCCGTGCTTGCTGGGAGAGGGTATAAAGGGGCCGGCCATCTTTGTCACGGGTCGAGTCCCAGGCACCTTCAGCCTGAGGGCGTGTGGTTCGTGTCGGTCCTCTAGGCGGCCTAGGCCTAGAGGACGTCTGGAGGTCGTGTTCCATCCCAGGCACCTTTAGCCTGGGGTGAGGTACTCGGATGGAGGTCTGGAGCTCAGTGCCCAACACTGAGTTCCGCGAGGGAAGGAGGTCCTAGGGAGCCCAGGGATTGGGTACCCGAACCAAGAAGGCGTAATGGACCGGGGGGAGCTCCTCACTTGAAGACCGGGTGCAGCAGATTGCCAGTGACAGGTGAGCCTCCCATCGGAGACCGCCTGGAAGAAAAATCCCATCTCGCTAGGAGACCTCAGCCCACTTTCAGGAAGGAAAGTGGAGAGTTCATTGTGTCTGGGCCTACTCGCATCCACACCTCCTTGTTTGTTCTGTTCTCTAAGGGAGTCTAACTGATTATGCTGTTCACTCGAGAAGAATAAAGGAGTGTTGGACTTTAATGGTGTGGGGCTCTTTTCTGGTGGACATTGTTCAAGGTAACTCCAGGTGCACAACACTGACCCGAAGGTAGAGAAGGAACTTTGCTTACACCGCACGGACATTTGTGGTGAAGGCTTGGCGTGATGACCCCGCTCTCTCCCCTCTAAGGTACCCCTCGACAAGAGAAAGACGAGCCGATGCAAAGAGGGGAGTAAGGAGGCCGCTACATAGGTTACAGAATTGTTTCACAAATCTAAAGTGTGTCCTCATTGATCTCACTCATGAGCACAGAGCCTGCACTACCGCTAGACTAACTAGGCAGCTGCCTAAGGTGCACTTCTGCCTAGGGCGCAGCCACGGCTGCTGGTATACTGATTACATTATACAGGATCTCACAATTGCTATCCCGGCTCCCCCTCCAGAGGAAGTGGCTCTTGTCCCGTCTCGGTGGTTCTCCTCCAGAGAGGTGCTAAAGTCTGGCTCCACACACCAGCTCCAGCACAGACACCGACTTCTCTCCCAGCCAATCCCTGCTTAATGCACAACACAGGGCCAAGCACTGCACTCTGGGAGATTTAGTTCTTCACGCTGGCCAGAATCCTCCTGTATAGGTGCAGCCGCCACAGCTCTGAACTACATTTTGCAGAATGCAAGGGTTTGTGTGGGGAAAACTTTATTCAAACACCAGTCACATGCTACTACATCCCAGATATCAGAGTATGGGTGCTCAACCTGTGGCCCTCCAACTGTTGCAGAACTACAAGTCCCATGAGGCATTGCAAGGCTGACAGTTACAAGCATGACTCCCAAAGGCAGAGGCAGAGGCAAGATGGGACTTGCAGTTCCGCAACAGCTGGAGTGCCAAAGGTTGAGCACCCATGCCAGAGGATGAGGTACAGAAAGAACAGTATGTGGGCAGGGCATTGAGAGACCCAATAAAAATGAGAATGGAGGACTGCTGAATGCATGGCGTGTGCTGCAAGTATAGGGGGAGTATGCAGAGGCGTATCTAGTGAAAATGGCGCCTATGGCAAGCACTGAAACTGCGCCCGTCAAAACATTTGAAACCCATCTTTCAGATAACCTTAACAAAAAAAAAAAGCACCAGAACCCATAAATGCAGTAACATCAGCACCCATAAAACGGCCTTACCAGAACCCATAAATGCAGTAACATCAGCACTCATAATTGCAGTAATATCAGCACCCATAAAAGCGGCCTTACCAAAACCCATAAATTCAGTAATATCAGCACCCATAAATGCGGTAACAGCACCCATAAATGCAATAATATCAGCACCCATAAAAGCGGCCTTACCAGCACCTATAAAAATGAAGCCTTACGAGAACCCATAATTGCAGTAATATCAGCACCCATAAAAATGAAGCCTTACGAGAACCCATAAATGCAGTAATATCAGCACCTATAAATGCAGCCTTACCAGCACCCATAAATGCGGCCTTACCAGCACCCATAAATGCGGCCTTACCAGCACCCATAAATGCGGCCTTACCAGCACCCATAAATGCGGCCTTACCAGCACCCATAAATGCGGCCTTACCAGCACCCATAAATGCGGCCTTACCAGCACCCATAAATGCGGCCTTACCAGCACCCATAAATGCGGCCTTACCAGCACCCATAAATGCGGCCTTACCAGCACCCATAAATGCGGCCTTACCAGCACCCATAAATGCGGCCTTACCAGCACCTATAAATGCGGCCTTACCAGCACCTATAAATGCAGCCTTACCAGCACCCATAAATGCAGCCTTACCAGCACCCATAAATGCAGCCTTACCAGCACCCATAAATGCGGCCTTACCAGCACCCATAAATGCGGCCTTACCAGCACCTATAAATGCGGCCTTACCAGCACCCATAAATGCGGCCTTACCAGCACCTATAAATGCCGCCTTACCAGCACCTATAAATGCCGCCTTACCAGCACCTATAAATGCGGCCTTACCAGCACCTATAAATGCGGCCTTACCAGCACCTATAAATGCGGCCTTACCAGCACCTATAAATGCGGCCTTACCAGCACCTATAAATGCGGCCTTACCAGCACCTATAAATGCGGCCTTACCAGCACCTATAAAAATGAAGCCTTACGAGAACCCATAAATGCAGTAATATCAGCACCTATAAATGCGGAGGAATCGTGCAGTGTATGGGCACTTAGCAGGAGGAAGAGAGAGCGGCCTCCATGGGGGCAGATCATGCGGTGGACGGGCACAGCACTGGGCAGAAAGGCAGAGTGGAAAGGATCAGAGACAGTGACTGCGCGCAGTGGTACACAGACAGGTCACACTCACTGGCAGTGGCACGGTGATGATCAAGGACACACAGCGGTGCAGGGGATGTTTCCTCCTAATGGATACAGTCCTCCGCCACTGCTGCTCCAGCACCTCTGACACTGTACAGAGGGAGTAGGATCACCAGCGGCCCTGTTTGCTTAGCACACACGCACAATCGCACATGATGAGGACTTTAAGGCCTCTTTCACACTGGGGGGGGGGGGGGTGAGGGCGTTGGCGGTAAAGCGCCGTTATTTTTAGCGGCGCTTTACCGTAGTTTTCGCTGCGCTATTCAGCCGCTAGCGGGGCACTTTTAACCCCGGCTAGTGGCCGAGAAAGGGTTAACAAATGCCTGCAAAGCGCTGCTTTGATTTCAATGGGCAGGGGCGCTTTAGGAGCCACTCCTACAGCGCCTCAAAGATGCTGTATTTTTCAGGGCGCTTTGCAGGCGCTATTTTTAGCGTTATAGCGCCTGCAAAGCGCCTCAGTGTGAAAGGGGTCTTAGGCTACTTTCACACTGAGGCGCTTTGCAGGTGCTACATCACTACAAAATAGCGCCTGCAAAGTGCCCTGAAAGAGCCTTTCTCACTCCAATGTGAAAGCCCGAGGGCTTTCAGACTGGAGCGCTGCGCTGGCAGGACGCTCAAAAAAGTCCTGCTAGCCGCAACTTTGAGGTACTGTAGGAGCGGTGTACACACTGCTTCTAAAGTGCCCCTGCCCATTGAAATCAATGGGCAGTGCAACCGAACCGCCAGCAAAGCACTGCTGCAGCGGCGCTTTGCGGGCGGTTTTAACCCTTTTTGGGCTGCTAGTGGTGCGCTAGCAGGATGCTCAAAAAAGTCCTGCCAGCCACATCTTTGAGGCGCCCTGCTAGCGCCGCAAAAACCATCAGTAAAGCGCCGCAAAAATATCGGCGCTTTACCGCCGACGGCGCAACGCCCCAGTGTGAAAGTAGCCCAAGTCATCATGTGCCAGGCACAGACCCAAACAAAAGCAAGCAGCCAATCAAATATAGTGCTCAATATGGATTAAATAAATTGAATTATTCATAGCCATAGATATCATAAATAAAGTGATTTGTGCAACAGCAGGTACTACTTGCACAAATCACTTTATTTATGATATCTATGGCTATGCATTAATTATAATATTTTTATTCCATATATTAAGCACTATATTTGGCAGTTGGCACACCATCATACTGTACACGATGATAACAACACAGTACACGTGTGACTATAGAATATAGTACTGTCCGTACCTGCTGCAGTGCTGCCTGCCTGGCTGGGGGTTCCAGGGACTAGTCTCTTCTCTGTCAGACTCAGACTAGCCAGTTCTTCTCCTCAGTGACCTGACCTCACAAGTGACGACGGTGACGTCACCGACCCGCTCGCGCTCGGGGAGAAGATGAAGCTGCGATGCGAAGAGGACTGGAGGGTAGGCGGAGCCTCCGCAAGTTAGCTGAATGACGGTCTGAGCAGTGGGCGATACCACTCAGACAAGCATGGGGGCGCCCACGGCCCGCGCCTGTCACTCTCCTACATGCCAGCCAGGAAACATTACTTATAAGTGAATTGCCGTGCCGCCGCCGGCACTATAGTGCAGGATGTGGCCGCAGGAGAACGGGTGGGAATTTGTCGTGCAGGGAACGTTTTTTTTTGGCGCCCCCACCCCTACGGCACCCATGGTTCTTGCCATGCCTGCCATACCTTGGATACGCCACTGGGAGTATGGGGAATGCATGGAGCATGCTGCGAGTATAAGGGGTGTATGTAAAACGCATTGAGTGTGCTCATATTAGATCATTTTTTTTACATTTTGAAGTGTTTTTTTTGTGGGGGGGGGGGGTTTATGGATGCAAGTAGCTGGTCTTGCCTAGGGCGCAGGATAGTCGTCTAGCCTGAGCAGTGTTATAGCCCGTAAAAATATGTAGTTTTAACCACTTAAGCCCCGGACCATTTGGTAGCTAAAGGACCAGAGGTGAATTCAGAATTTTGCACTGCGCTGCTTTAACTGTAAATTGTGCGGACATGCAATGTTGTACCCAAACGAAATTTGCGTCCTTTTCTTCCCACAAATAGAGCTTTCTTTTAATGGTATTTGATTGCCTCTGCGATTTTAATTTTTTGCGATATAAATGGAAAAAGACCGAAATTTTTTAAAATAAAATGATATTTTCTACTTTTTGTTATAAGAAAAATCGAATAAACTCAATTTTAGTCATACATTTAGGCCAAAATGTATTCAGCCACATGTCTAAGAAAAAAAATGTCAATAAGTGTATATTTATTGGTTTGCGCAAAAGTTATAGCGTTTACAAACTAGGGTACATTTTCTGGAATTTACACAGCTTTAAATTTATGACTGCCTATCTCATTTCTTGAGGTGCTAAAATGGCAGGGCAGTACAAAACCCCCCCAAATGACCCCATTTTAGAAAGTAGACACCCCAAGGAAATTTCTGAGAGGCCTGTTGAGCCCATTGAATATTTTTTTTTTGTCCCAAGTGATTGAATAATGACAAAAAAAAAAAAAAAATTACAAAAAGTTGTCACTAAATGATATATTGCTCACACATGCCATGGTTATATGTGGAATTGCACCCCAAAATACATTCTGCTGCTTCTCCTGAGTACGGGGATACCACATGTGTGGGACTTTTTAGGAGCCTAGCCACGTACGGGACCCCGGAAACCAAGCACCGCCTTCAGGATTTCTAAGGGCGCAAATTTTTGATTTCACTCCTCACTACCTATCACAGTTTTGAAGGCCATAAAATGCCAAAATAGCACAAAACCCCCCCAAATGACCCCATTTTAGAAAGTAGACACCCCAAGTTATTTTCTGAGAGGCATGGTGAGTATTTTACAGCGCTCATTTGTTTTTGAAAATGAAGAAAGAAATTCTTTTTTTTTTTTTCTTTTTTTTTTTAATTTTCAAAACTTTGTGACAAAAAGCGAGATCTGCAAAATACTCACAATACCTCTCAGCAAATAGCTTGGGGTGTCTACTTTCCAAAATGGGGTCATTTGGGGGGGGGGTTTTGTGCCATCTGGGCATTCCATGGCCTCCGAAACTGTGATAGGCAGTGAGAAGTGAAATCAAAAATTTACACCCTTAGAAAGCCTGAAGGCGGTGCTTGGTTTTGGGGTCCCGTACGTGGCTAGGCTCCCAAAAAGTCTCACACATGTGGTATCCCCATACTCAGGAGAAGCAACAGAATGTTTTTTGGGGTGTAATTCCACATATGCCCATGGCATGCTTGAGCAATCATTTAGTGACAACTTTGTGCAAAAAAAAAAAAAAAAATTGTCTTTTTTCCGCAACTTGTGTCAACATATAAAATATTCCATGGACTCGACATGCCTCTCAGTATATAGCTTGGGGTGTCTACTTTCCAAAATGGGGTCATTTGGGGGGGTTTTGAACTGTTCTGGCATTTTATACACATTAGGAAGCTTACATCCAACTCTTCTAACCACTTGAAGACAAAGCCCTTTTTGACACTTTTTGTTTACATGAAAACATATTTTTTTTTGCAAGAAAATTATGTTGAACCCCCAAACATTATATATATTTTTAAAGCAAAGGCCCTACAGAATAAAATGGTGGGTGTTGCATTTTTTTTCTACACAGTATTTGCGCAGCGATTTTTCAAACGCATTTTTTGGGGAAAAATACACTTTAATTTAAATGCACTAAAACACACTATATTGCCCAAATGTTTGATGAAATAAAAAAGATGATCTTAGGCCGAGTACATAGATACCAAACACGACATGCTTTAAAATTTCGCACAAACGCGCATTGGCGACAAACTACATACATTTTTAAAAGCCTTTAAAAGCCTTTACAGGTTACCCCAGTAGATTTACAGAGGAGGTCTACTGCTAAAATTACTGCCCTCGATCTGACCTTCGCTGTGATACCTCACATGAAGGGTGCAATTGCTGTTTACATATGACGCCAGACCAACGCTTGCGTTCGCCATTGGGCAAGAGCAGGGCAGGACAGGGGTGCTTTTTTTTTTTTTTTTTTTTTTTGTATTATTAATTTTGCTTTTTTATTTTATTTTTAAATTGTTCCTTCCATATTTTTTTTTTTTATCATTTTTATTGTTATCTCAGGGAATGTAAATATCCCCTATGATAGCAATAGGTAGTGACAGGTACTCTTTTTGAAAAAACTGGGGTCTAGACCCTAGATCTTTCCTCTGCCCTCAAAGCATCTGACCACACCAAGATCGGTGTGATAAAATGCTTTCCCAATGGCGCTTTTTATATCCGGGGGGGGGGGACATTCCCTCCCACTGCTTGTAAAAGCAGTCCAGAGGCTAATTAGCCACTAGGATTGCTTTTACATGAAAGCCGCCCGCTGGCTGAAAAGAATGATACCAAGATGATACCTAAACCCGCAGGCATCAATCTGGTATAACCAAAGTCCAGCAACATACCAGTACGTTGCTGGTCCTTGTTGGACATGTATTGTAATCTTTTTTTTTCATGCAGCCAGGTGGCTGAACGAAAAAAAGAGATTGATCGGTGGGTATGCCCACCATTAGAATACCGCCCTTCATCCACCCACTTCTAATGATGGGCATACATGCACCATTTATATATGCCGAAGCATGGGGGCATCCTCCCGCAAAAAGTTATGCCGCACACACATGGTCGGACTTTTCCACAGGCAAGCCTCCGTCGGAATTTCGACCGTATGTACGCGGCATTAGGAGCAAAATCACTCCTCCGCCCCTGCTGCCCCAATGCTTCGGCATATTTGCTTCTTTTTTTTTTAACTGTGGTGGTGAAATCACCTCCTACAGCACTGGAGTCGCAGGGATCAGGCCCGTCTCTGCGAACGCTGCAGTTATGTGTGTTGTGTTTTGTAAGTGACAGTGATCGATCGATACTGCACTTGGGTGGCCTGGGCTGGACGGAGGGGCAAAACGCAGGTGCTAGCAGGTATCTGGGCTGATCCCGCTAACACTGCGTTTTTGGGAACCCTAAACTGCTGGGGACGCTAGTATAGATCTGATCAGATCAGATATTGATTTGTTCAGATACTATACCACTAAGGGAGGTGTATGCTTCACGCGTGGGTGTTAGCGTTACTGGCACTAACCTGACGCTGCCTGGGGTGTGACGCAGACCCTCTCTGACGCTAAAACCTAATTGATATCACCCGCCGGGCGATCAGGGGGTTAAACCTTTATTGGGTTATATACGGCGGGTGCCCTGACACTATAAAAAGCAAACTAACTAACCAGCGTCACCCGTAACACTTATATGATGATCACTGGTGAAAGGGTTAACTAGGGGCAATTAGGGGGTTAAAACCTTTATTAGATAATATATGGGGGTACCTGACGCTATAAAAACCTGCGGCGAACCTAAAAAAAAATTACTGGCTACCGATCTGCATCACCGACGCTAAGACAGCGATCAGAAAAATGATCGCTTAGCAACAGTGGTGATAGGGGGTGAAAGGGTTACCTGGGGGGCGATCAAGGGGGTTAAACCTTTATTAGATAATTTATGGGGATACCTAACGCTATAAAAACCTGCGGCGAACCTAAAAAAAATTACTGGCTACCGATCTGCATCACCGACGCTAAGACAGCGATCAGAAAAATGATCGCTTAGCGACGGCGGTGCTAGGGGGTGAAAGGGTTATCTGGGGGGTGATCAAGGGGTTAAACCTTTATTAGGGGGGGTTAGGGGGCTACACTGGACCTAAAACTAAATGTAGTGACACTTTTACAGTCACAAATGTCACTGATTGCAGTGACCATTTATTTACTGATCACTGCAATCAGTGACACTGACTTGGGGCTGGGGGGTGATCTGGGGGGGCCTGGGGGGCAATTTATGTGCCTATATGTGCTGGTGTTAGTGTAGTGTTTGTGCACTAACCTTGATGTCTTCTCTTGTACGGCGCTCGGTATATGTGAGCGCCGCACAAGAGATGACATCACTTCCTCCTGCTTCCTCTGCCTGTGTGTACATTCGACAGACAGAGGGGGCATTTCCATTCGCCGGGAGCGATTGTGGGGGGGTGGCCGGAATCGAACGGCCGTCCCCTCATGTCGGATCGCTCCCCAACGAATTCCGACCGCTCACTGTACAGAAGGGGGGTCCGATTGGACCCCCCCCAACTGTACAAAGGCAATCACGTACACTCTACGTGATTGTGCCTGTCGGTGCCATTGTGCCGACGTATATATACAGTGAGCGGTCGTTAAGTGGTTAAAAAACACTATTAAAAAAGCAAAATATCATGAAATAGAAAATTGTAACTTATTTGGAAGAAATATATATATATTTAAAAGAGCATTGACTACTTTTCAGATAGCTACTGCATTAAATGTTTTTAAGGCAAAAGGGAAAGCAGTATTTAAGCAAGCTGACCCCCAGTATGTGGTATTTACAGATTTAGAATTGCCCTTCAGCTTATGTAGTGCCCCTCTACTTTGAGGGGTGCTGTGTGCCTAAATTTAGGGGTTGGTCTGAGCTAGTAGTCAGGCTCGGAACGCTTTTAGTGATAGGTTCTGTTTTTTGTGGTTTCAGGTGTTGTACTGGTGTGCAGTTCCCTGTGGCCTGTAGGTGGCACTGCCATGACAGGTCAGGGTTGAACCACTGGTATAACAGTGCTGTGCCTTAGGGTGTCCTCTCTTGGCAGTAGTACAGTGGCTGTGCATGCCAGGAGGGGATACATAAGGGGCAGACGCCGCATGGAGCGGGGTTGTTCCAGGGCTCCGGGTCGCGTGACCTGGCCCTCCAGGCCAGGGTTGCGCGTATGCATCGGTCCCAGGCACCTTTAGCCTGGGGCTGCAACTTCGCCATTGGGCCCAGCACCTTTAGCTGGGGCTCAGCTCTAAGAGGAGGAATCCCAGGGTGCCCGTGAGAGGGGACCCGCTCTAAGGAGACTGGGGGAGGACCTTTCTGAGGGACCGGTGAGAGTTTCACGGTGAAAGAGGCCCGGTAAACTGCTGGAGGGATGCCACTAATCATCTGAGGCCTTGTAATGTGCAGCAACTTGCACCTGTTCTTTAATTACAAGCGCTGAGAGGTTCGGGGCTCAGGGATTCTGTGGCAGAGAATCTCCTGATCGTATCTCCAAAAGAGGGACTTAAGAAGTAAAATTTGTGCATCACTCCGGCTGCTAGTACCGTGAGAGGGGACTATCCGGGTGAGCAGAGCCCACTCGGGATTGAGTGGTGATATCAAGTGCCTGAACCTGCCTCCCTGTTTTTTATTCTTCAACTCCAACTTTCCTATCCAGTTGACAGCATAAAGAACATAAACCTTCCTTCATTAAGGTTTAACCTTGTCTGGACATTGGCCTTATTGGTGCACCTACAACAGACTCTTCCCTACACTCTAGGGGTGAGACCCAACCGAGGGAAGGTAACTCGCTGTGGGACCCAACAATTTCTGAACACCGCTCACCCTCTTATTCAAGAAGGAACCCGGGCATTGTGGTACGGTGTGTCCTGCCTTGAGGTGGTAAGGGATCTGTGTGCTACATGTGTGAAAATGTGGTTAGTATCATGGCAGAATTTGTAGTTTTGAACCCGAATTTTTTTTTTATTTGAGAATAGTCAAGGGCTTCTATAGATTAATGATACTTACATTTATCTGGTCCTGGCACTGGTAGATCCCAGCCTCTACATCACTTTGCTGCTCTCTGCTGCTGCCAGCTGTTGGGCGACTCCACTCTGGCTTGGGACTCGAGTCTCCTGTCCTACAAAGACCAACCTGTGCGAAGAAAACAGCAGCAGATACACCATGAAGCAGATGAGGCAATTCTACCCCAAGCATCCAATGTACAGTTCAGTCCATGGAGCACCAATGGCTCAATATGTTGCAGTATATGGCAGGCAAATGGTTCCTTAACCATAAGAGCCGAGGTGAACAGCAGTGCCTGTTAATCGACTGCAAAGTTCAATAGTGACCACCCAATCAATACACTTATGAACATATTCCATGCTGAAAGACTTAAAACTTGAACAGTTGTTTAGGGCCAGGTCATATACAGTAGGTACCCTTCCAGACCTAACAATTTATCAATAAAGAAATCTTTATGCTGAAATCTATTCTCCAGACAAACACATGATTGAGAAAGGCATTTGTGAACTTTTACTTGCATGCAATTTGTAATTTTAGTCTGCCAGTCTTGTAATTCAGGCAGTCCTTCTGGGCAGCAGATCCAGTTTGGTGCCCCAAGCTTTTCTCCATCAGACCCACCCCTCAGCCTGCTCATTGTTCAAGGAACGAGCAGAAGTGAACGGTGTGGTCATAGTTTTGCTCACCCCACTTGTAAAAGCATGCAGTAGTAGACTGAGAACTGTGCACAACTATAGAGCCCTAAGACCACTTTCACACTGAGGCGCTTTTCAGGCACTTTCACTCTAAAAAAAGCGCATGAAAAGCTTACGAAAACGTATTTCCATTAAAATCAATGAATGCTTTCACACTGGGGCAGTGCGCTGAAAAAACACCCCTCTCCATTGAAATGAATTGAAAGTGCCTGAAAAGCGCTCAGTGTTTTACTGGAAGTTTTTCAAGCGCCTAAGTGTGAAAGAGGCTTTACTGACAAAAAAGATGACTTCATCTTGTCTGAGTGGTGCTGTGAAGGGAATTACAACAGATTAAAGTAGACATTAAAAACAGGTTCGGTCCTAGACGGGGTGCAGTTCACCCAGGCGCCACAGCGGTGGGGGCGCTCAAGCACCAGAGTGTTCCCCTCCCTCCTCCTCCTCCTTATTGGTATACAGAGCGAGGCCACTCTCAGTCTCCGCCGCTGATCATCGCTGCTGCCGTTTCCTGCTCCCCCTCCATCCTTCAGGCAGAGGAGATCAGAGATTGGAGCGGCTGGGAGAGAGACCCGCAGTGACGTAGTGGGGGGCGGGGCGGTCCTGTCCGTGCGGTGCAGTGCAATGAATGCAGTGCATCAGCGTGACATTTGTTCTAACTGTCACGATTCTCTCCACCTGGGCGGCGCGGCTGCACACTGTCCTCTCCAGCTGCCGCCCGGGTGGGGTTTGCATACTGTACTAATGAAGGGGGGATAATTTGTGGGGGGTCTGTACTTATGGAGGGGGTCTGGTGTGTGGGGGCCAGGGGGGGGTCTGTACTTATGGAGGGGGTCTGGTTTGTGGGGGGTCTGTACTAATGGAAGGGGGTGGTTTGTGGGGGCCAGGGGGTCTGTACTAATGGAGGGGGGCTGGTTTGTGGGGGGTCTGTACTAATGGGTGGGTGGTTTGTACTAATGGGGGTGGTTTGTGGGGAGGTCTGTACTAATGGGGGGTCTGTACTAATTGAGGGGGTGGTTTGTGGGGGTCTCTACTAATAGAGGGGGGTGTTCTGTACTAATGGGGGGTCTCTACTAATGGAGGGGGTGGTCTGTCCTAATGGGGGGGTGGTTTGTGGGGGGTCTGTACTAATGCTAGGTCTGTACTAATTGAGGGGGTGGTTTGTGGTGGTCTCTACTAATAGAGGGGGGTGTTCTGTACTAATGGGGGGTTTGTGGGGGGGTCTCTACTAATGGAGGGGGGTGGTTTGTGGGGGGTCTGTACTAATGGCGGGTGGTTTGTGGGGGGGTCTCTACTAATGGAGGGGTCTCTACTAATGGAGGGGGGTGGTTTGTGGGGGGTCTGTACTAATGGCGGGTGGTTTGTGGGGGGTCTCTACTAATGGAGGGGGGTGGTCTGTACTAATGGGGGGTGGTTTGTGGGAGAGTCTGTACTAATGGGGGGGTGCTTTGTCCTGAGGGGGGGTCTGTACTAATTGAGGGTGGGGTGGTTTGTGGGGGTCTCTACTAATAGAAGGGGGTGTTCTGTACTAATGGGAGGTGGTCTGTACTAATGGGGGGGTTGTGGGGGGATCTCTACTAATGGAGAGGGGTGGTGGTTTGTGGGGGGGTCTCTACTAATGGAGGGGGGTGGTTTGTCCTGAGGGGGGTCTGTACTAATGGAGGGAGGATGGTTTGTGGGGTGGTCTGTACCAATGGAGGGGGGTGGTTTGTCCTGGGGGGTCTGTACTAATGGAGGGAGTATGGTTTGTGGGGTGGTCTGTACCAATGGAGGGGGGTGGTTTGTCCTGGGGGGTCTGTACTAATGGAGGGGGGGTCTGTATTGAGGGAGGGGTTTATACTTAGTAGGGAGTCTATACTTTATACAGATCTGGACTCGGTGGAGTCACTACGGGCAATTCAGAGTGAGCCGACTCCTGATCAGAGGAACCGTTGTTGCTGTATCGCTGGGTCAGGTGAGAGCCATTATCTCCTATATTATGTCTGCAGTCTCTGACCATCTCCTGTATTATATCTGCAGTCTCTGACCGTCTCCTGTAATATGTCTGCACTCTCTGATCATCTCCTGTATTATATCTGCAGTCTCTGACCATCTCCTGTACTATGTCTGCACTCTCTGACCATCTCTTGTACTATGTCTGGGGGCTCTTCCTAACAGACTCTCTAACAGAAGCCCTCTCTGTGTGCATCAGAGAGACTCCTCTCCAGGTCTCAGTGTACGCGCTTCCTGTATTTTCTTTATTGTTAAAGGAGCACCTCTGTTTGAATCGTTGCCATAGAAACGTGTAAAGGGGAGGAGTTTGTAGGATGACCACGCCCACGTGGGGGCGCCAGAAATATTTCTGCACCCAGGCGTCTGTGACCCTAGGATCGGCCCTGATTAAAAAGGTATATACAACTATACATATACACAATGTTACATAGTAGGTGAGGTTGAAAAAAGACACAAGTCCAACCTATGTGTGTGATTAGATGTCAGTATTACCTTGTATATCCCTGTATATTGTGGTCGTTCAGGTGCTTATCTAATAGTTTCTTGAAACCATCAATGCTCCCCGCTGAGACCACAGCCTGTGGAAGGGAATTCCACATCCTTGCCACTCTTACAGTAAAGAACCCTTTACGTAGATTAAAGTTAAAACTCTTTTCTTCTAATTTTAATGAGTGGCCATGTGTCTTGTTAAACTCCCTTCCGCAAAAAAGTTTTATTCCTATTGTGGGGTCACCAGTACGGTATTTGTAAATTGAAATCATATCCCCTCTCAGGCATCTCTTCTCCAGAGAGAATACGTTCAGTGCTCACAACCTTTCCTCATAACTAATATCCTCCAGACCCTTTATTAGTGTAGCACTACCCCTGTAGGAGCTGCTGGTTAATTTTGGTCTGCCGTTACCCCACCGTTCTCAGTGTTGGCTCAAAGTCTAGGGTTAAAGTTGCATAAAACACGGTTGCCAGTCAGAGAGTCCTTTCCAATGCTTTTTATTTACCACAACGTTGGCAGAATGAGGGGTGGAGGATTAGGGGAAATTCAGGTACCTGATGTAGATCACTGAGGCACTTACGATCCTGGAGACAGGTATACTTACAGCCACTGGATCTTGCTCACACGGATAGGCCCCTTTCACCGGCCTAGCAGCCAGGATGATGCACGGACCAAAAAATGAAGTCTCTGCCACAGACTTGGTCATCAGAATTTCAAAGTTCAAGCACGACTGCACAGTATGAGAAAGTCCTTTGCCGACCCGGAAATACTGTGAGGCAGCTTGGTTTGGATACATCCTCCAATTGAGGCCCCAGGCTCCTCTCGAGATACCAGCCTTCTGCTGCGTATTCTCCAAGATGAGTCCTCCCCTGGTTCCTTCAGCTGCTCGGCTTCTTCCCACAGGACAGACAGCACAGGATCACCCTCTAACCAATAGGCCCCAGATAGCTTCTGGGCCTACCTCCAGTAACGAAACCTTGGGCCATCAGGCCCAGAGGCAGAAGAGTTGTCACATACCACCGGCCAGGGTGGCCACGAGGTGAGAGTCTCCCCAAAAATGTCGTCCGCCCCTTAAGTACCCTCTCCCAGCGGTATCAACCTCCCGCTAGGTTGCCTCTGGGAAAAAAAAACACCCAATACGCCTCGGCTTGTTGTACCTTCCAACACGAACCAGAGGTGGCAGAGACACCTGCTGGTAACCGCGGGAAATACACCCAACTCAGCCAAGGCTGGAACATAGGCCAATTTAGCCAAAACATAGAATCTGAACTAACTACAGTTCAGACATCCCACTAAATTTAGATAATAGTGCCTGGTCAACAGGAGCAGGGCGCTACATTGGCTTGGTTGCCTTTCTTTGTACTCGCTCCATTTCCAGTACATCCTTCCTGAGGACTGGTGCCCAGAATTAGACAGTAAACTCTAGGTGCAGCCGGACCAGAGTCTTGTAGAGTGGAAGAATTATCATTTTATCTCTGGAGTTAATCCCCTTTTTAATGCATGTCAATATTCTGTTTGTTAGCAGCAGCTTAGCATTGCATGCCTTTGCTGAGCCCATCATCTACTAGAACTCCCAGTTTCTTTTCCATCCTTACCATTCATCTCTGCCTGGCGTCTGGTTGTAAGCTGCTCATGCCATACTGCACGTATCAAAGAAAAATAATGATGATCTCTTTAATTAGAAGTACAGCAATAACTTACAGGAATATTATCCAGCCAGTTTGTGGTTTTAGGATGGACAAGCTTTTTCAAATTAAATCATATGTAAACCATAAATAGATAGTTTATTAATGCTCCGTATCTGTTTTTTCTTGTTATATAATACAGTTTTCACCCCCCAATCTCAGTACTGCTGCTGTCCTCCAGCCTTAGTCAATTCCTGTTACATGCACCTGCTCCAGTATGGACTGACCATCATTGCTCCGGACCGCCCTCCTGGGTGACCAGCAGAATACAATGATCACTGCTGGACGGTGCTATAGCCGCCAGCAGTAATCAGGTGGAAAATACCCGACAGACTGGTTGTACTGAACATAATTGATGGATTGACTTCAGTACAACCAACCTGCCCAGACAGAATGAAATTTGACCGGCTTAGCAGGAATTTCAATCCATCTACAGCTGGCTTTATTTTCAGAGGCTGTTAACAAAAATGTTAAAGTATTGAATTGCAAAGAGGCTGTAACAAGAGACCTATAGCAGTCTCATGTAATGTGATCAACTCCTCCTACATCATAATTTAAAGCTCAAAAGCCAATTTGAAGCTTAAGGCTTCATGTACACTGAAGCTGATAAACTGCAGTTTATTGGCGTTTTTTTAAAAAGCCCATTAACTGCACTCTATGTTAGCCTATGTGTCTATGTACACATAGCGTTCAGCGTTAATGAGCAGTGGAGTTAATGGGCTTTTTTCTGAACGCAAGAAATTCTCGTTCAAAGTGACGTTTTTCAGCGGGAAAAAAAAAAAACGCAAAACGCTGAAAAACTCATAAACGCTCAAAAATGCTCAAAAACGCTGTTTGCCAGTGTTTAGCGTTTTTTGATCCATTGGGAAAAAAAGCTACACTGAAAAACGCTAGTAAAAAACGCTGATAAAAGCTATATTTTAAAGCAGCTTTTTCTGCCAGAAAACTGGCGTTCAAAACGACCGTTTTTGAGCTTCTGTTTACATGGAGCCTTAAAGCATGATGATATTTCCCCTTACAACCCATTTGAAGTACACAAAGTAAGCTACAAATCAGGTAAACGCCTGCTAGAAATGAACAAAAAATAAAAAGATGTGCAATTGCTACAAGATTGTGTTAGATTTTTTTCTTTAAAAACTCACAGAAACCATTCTCTTCTGCAAATTATTTACAGTCATTACATTGGATTTCATGACAAAACATTGGATTCCATACCAGCCGCAGAATCTGATTGCAACATGCTCGCTGTGTCTGTAGAGAACCACCACTCAATATGACCTCTTCAAAGAGACTGTCCAAAACATGCAAGTCCAAGTCCTCAAAGTCATCTGCTGCTGACGACATCTGCTGGTCCACCAATGTCTGCAGAGTGGCACTTCCACGCTTGATGGCTTGCAGCTCTAGATCTGTATCAGAGGAACAATACATTTACTCTGAAATCAATGTGCCAACCCTCTACAATGTAGAAAATATACTGATCTTTCTTCTCTCCATCTTTCTATTTATACCAATCTCAACCTTTAACATGACCCTCCAAAAAGTAGCCGCGATGGGACTTAAAGTTGGGAGGTATGCACTCTGTTCCTGACCCTCTCTCTACCATTCTAAATAAATTTTCCACCACAATATACCTTCCAAACTAACCCTCCTTAAGGTCAAAACACTTTGGTCCTGATCCCCATTGCACTTCTTTGCTCCCCCAACCAGAACAGATCATCCTTCAACATTGCCCTCCTAAAATTAATATTGTTCAGCTCCTTGCCACTTCTATAACCCCATCACCAGGATATCTCACATTCACACTCCATAAAAAGGTGGAATACTATGTTCCTGACCTTCACCTTACCCTTCTGATTACACTTGCTGTTGGAATATCACACCTTCCAACACGACCCTCCAATAAGGTAGAAAATAGGATTTTTATAACAGCTTACCTGTAAAATCCTTTTCTTGGAGTACATCACGGGACACAGAGCGACATAATCATTACTAATGGGTTATATAGTTACCGTCAGGTGCTGGCACTGGCAACTTCCAAAACCGGAAGTACCCTCCCCTATATAAGCCCCTCCCATCCGGGAGCACCTCAGTTTTGTAGCAAAGCAATAAGTGTCCCCAAAGAGGGGCGGGAGCTCTGTGTCCCGTGATGTACTCCAAGAAAAGGATTTTACAGGTAAGCTGTTATAAAAATCCTATTTTCTTTCTCGTACATCACGGGACACAGAGCGACATAATCATTACTAATGGGATGTCCTAAAGCAATGCCAAATGAGGGGGGGGATACACCATATATAAGCTGAGCGCTATCAGACATGAGGATCTTTTGCGGCCTGCAACACACTGCGCCCAAAGGCGACATCCTCCTGACTTCTAACGTCCACCTGGTAGAACCTAGTAAACGTGTGTACTGAAGACCATGTTGCGGCCTTACAGACTTGAGCCAGGGAGGCCTGGTGATGCACTGCCCATGAAGTTCCAACTGCTCTCGTGGAGTGCGCCCTAACTTTGAACGGAGGCGGTCTATTTCTCAAGCCATAGGCTTGTATTATGACCTGTCGAATCCACTTGGCTAAAGTAGATTTTGACGCTGCCTGACCCCTTCTGGGGCCTTCCGGCAGAATAAACAAAGTATCCGTTCTGCGAATCTGAGCAGTGGCTTTTAGATAAGCTTTAACTGCTCTTACTACATCCAAAGAATGCAATAACTTTTCCTCTACCGAAGTAGGTTTGGGGAAAAAAGAAGGAAGAACCACATCTTGGTTCAAATGAAACCTCGATACCACCTTAGGAAGAAAGGCTGGATGAGGACGTAACACTACTCTGTCCTTATGGATAACCAGATATGGCTCCTTACAGGACATAGCTGCTAATTCCGATACTCTTTTAGCCGAACAAATGGCTACTAGAAAAATCAATTTCCTGGTGAGAAGCACTAAGGAAATATGCTGTAATGGTTCAAATGGTTGTCTCTGTAGAACCGACAGAACCAAGTTTAGATCCCATGGACATATGGGAATATTAACCGGAGGACTAATACGCATCACTCCTTGTATAAAGGCTTTGACTAGTGAATGCGAAGCCAAGGGCCTTTGAAAAAATATTGACAAGGCCGAAATCTGACCTTTGATAGTACTCAAGGCAAGCTTCCTATCTACAGCCCATTGTAGGAAGTCCAGAATTCTACCTATTACATATTTACGTGGATGCCATTTCCTGGCCTCACACCAGGCGATGTACGCCTTCCAGATTCTATAGTAGATCTGCCTGGATACCGGTTTCCTGGCATTGATCATGGTAGACACCACAGCATTAGAGAGCCCTCTCCTTTTTAGAATGTGGGCTTCAATAGCCAGGCCGTCAAACCTAGGGCTGGTAAGGAAGGGTGGTATATCGGTCCCTGCGAAAGCAGGTCCGGACGATGTGGGAGGGTCCAAGGACTCCCCACAGACATTTTTACAATCTCCGCGTACCATGCTCTTCGGGGCCACGCTGGAGCCACCAGAATCACTGGTTTCTTTTCTACCCTGATTCTGCGGAGTAATCGAGGTAACAATTGTGGCGGTGGGAATGCATATATCAGCTTGAACTGATCCCAAGGGAACACTAGGGCATCCGAGCCGCACGCTAGGGGATCCCTTGTCCAAGAGACAAACCTGTCCACTTTCGTGTTGAACCTGGATGCTAGCAGATCTACATCCGGTGTTCCCCACCGCTGACATATTGTCCGGAAAACCTCGGGATGAAGGGACCATTCCCCTGGGCATAATTGTTGGCGACTTAGAAAGTCCGCCTTCCAATTCTCCACTCCTGGAATGAATACCGCAGATATGGCTGGGACATATTTTTCTGCCCATTTCAGGATGTAATTTACTTCCCTCTGGGCTGCACGACTCCTGGTGCCCCCCTGATGATTGATATATGCCACTGCTATGGCATTGTCTGATTGCATTCTGACAGGGGACCCTTGGAGTTTGGATGTCCATGCTACTAGGGCATACCGGGCTGCTCGTATCTCTAAGAGATTGATGGGCAGGGCCTTTTCTGCATCCGACCATCTGCCCTGGAGAGACTATTGCTCCAGTACTGCTCCCCAGCCTATAAGGCTGGCATCTGTAGTGACCACCTTCCAAGAAATCGGACTGAAGGATTTCCTTTTTTCCAGATTCTGGGGAACCAACCACCAACGGAGGCTCTTGCGAACGGAAGGGGATAAGGACATTGTAAGTCTAGGGCCTGAACTTTTTTGTTCCAGGCTGACAGTATGGCCCCTTGCAAATTCCTTGAATGGAATTGACCGTAGGGTACTGCTTCGAATGATGCCACCATTTTTCCCAGCAGCCTCATATACAGGCGTATGGACGGCTGTCTTTTTTGTACCCACTAAGTGGATCAAATCTTTCAAAGACAACATCTTTCCTCGAGGCAAGAATATTTTTCTCTGGCCTGAATCCAACCTTAGCCCCAAGTATTCCAGACTTTTGACTGGTTTTTAGGGCTGACTTGTCTCGGTTGATAATCCAACCGTGAGATTCCAGATACTTGATCGTCTTGTGAACGACCACGTCTAGTTTTTTCACTGAGTGGTCTATCAGCAACAAGTCATCCAGATATGCCATTATCATTACACCTTGTGTTCTTAGATTGGCCAATAAAGGGCCAGAATTTTTGTAAACACTCGTGGTGCTGTGGCCAAACCGAAGGGTAAGGCTCTGAACTGAAAATGGCGCCCTTCTACTGCAAAGCGTAGAAATTTTTGGTGGACTGGAAGATGGGAATGTGCAAATAAGCATCTTTGATGTCGATCGTGGCTAACCAATCCTCCCCTTGTAGGGCAGTGGCCACCGATTGGATCGACTCCATCGGAAAGTCCTGATATACAGGAATTTGTATAGCCCTTTTAGAATTAATATGGGCCTCCCGTCCGCGTTTGCTTCGGGACTGTAAAGAGGTTTGAGTAAAACCCGAACCCTCATTCTTCCAGGGGAACCTCCATAATTACTCCTTGGAGCAATAGTTGTTCTAGTGCCAACAGGAGGGACTCTCTCTTCCGGGGATCCCTTGGCACGTTTGACCTCAAAAAATGGGAAGGAGGAGAGTCTTTTAACTCCAAACTGTATCCCAAACCTACTGCGGAGAGCACCCATCTGTCTTGATCGTGTCCCGCCAGGTCTCTTGCGAACAACTGGAGTCCTCCCCCCACCCGACTGAGTGGGGGCTTCAATGAATTTCACTTTGGGGGAGGTTTTGTACCTCCCCTGACCCAGGGTTTCTTATTACCCTGCTACTGTCCCTGTTTTTTACCCCCGGGATTTGACCGAGGAGGCCGTCGGAACTGTTACACAGCCGATGCCCCAGGGACTGGAGAAGCAGGCCTCTTAAAGAGGGACCTCTAACTCTGCTTTTAACCGGCAAGAGCGTATTTTTACCGCTGGAAATTTTCTGGATATATTTGTCCAGGTTTTCCCTGAATAAGCGTTCACCATGAAATGGGACGCTAACCAGCCATTCTTTACAGGGAGCTTCAGCAGACCAGTTTCTGAGCCATAGGAGCCTACGCATATGTACTATAGACAGCGTAAGGCGGGAGGCCTGATGACCGCAAAGCCTAAGGCTCTAGGTAGATCAGCTAGGGCAAAGCCTGCTGATCTGTCAAGTCCCTCAAGACCTGTTTCAACTGATCCTTCACTGCTTAGCAGACCCCAATAGCTGCTACTGCTGGTTGTATCACCAAGCAGATTTTCATAAGGACTCCAATCTTTTATCTATTGGGTTCTTGAACATTTGGACATTATCCACTGGACATGTCAGTGATTTATACATACAAGAGATGGCTGCGTCCACTGTAGGGACCTTCCATTTTTTTTTTTTTGATGAACTTATCCTCCATGGGATAGACCACCGGAAATCTCTTGGGGGAATAAATATTTTCTCAGGACGTTCCCAATCCTGGTAAATGAGCCCTTTCAGTAAAGGGTGAAGTGGAAAAGAACAAACAGTCTGGGGGCTTCTAGCGACCCCAACGAGGATACAGTAGTGGTTGATGGTTCCGCAAGGTGCATTTTTAAATGCTGATCGGACCATGTTAGTCAGAGACTGAACCCATAATCTTTCAGCTTGATGCTGAGAAAAGGTTCCCCCACTGTTGATTCCTCTATAACAGAATCAACCTTATCCTGATCCCCTTCAGGCAGGTCGATCCCTGTATGGGACTGTTGCTCTGCTAACAGGCACTCTGAAGGAGGAGACGGAGATCGGGCGTGCTTTCCCTGACAGGGAGGCAGCGATAAATTTTGACAATCTCTCTCTAATCCTCCCAGAGCTGAGGAAAAAACTTCCTCTGTTACATACACAGGAGCAGGTGACTGAGGACAGCCACAGTACCAAGTACCCCTGCGGGGTCTCTACGGTCACTTACCTCTGAACTTCAGGGGAGACTGGTGCAGCAGGAGTATGCCCAAGATCCTCAGAGCCCGATGAGACCCCCTTCGCTTCCTGGAAGATTCAGTTCCGGAGCTACTGGACGGCATATTCCTAAGCCTAAAGCTGAGGTATTCCAGCCGTAATACACCACTTTTACTGAGAATAGTCTAGCACAATTGCTGCTATATCACAGTTGGTGTCTACTAATGTGCCTTTCTAGGGGATGCCTGTATCAACCGCTATGCTGTATGCCTTTAAATGTTGCCAGCTCTGTCTCTGTACTTCATAACCAGCTTATCTGCAATAATGTGGCTTTTTAAAAACCTGCTGGGACGCCCGCACATGCGCAGAAGCGCTGCGGCGCGCACAGAGCGTCATCCCCCAGGCCCCGCCCCTTTTTCCGGCCACCTCTATATATAGAGGCGCGTGCACGCGCACGCGCGCGGCCACGTGCGCCTCGGCGCTAATTTTCAAACATGGAAACCAGGGACAGGAGCCAGGGCCCCCTTTGCCGCAGGCCGGGGGATAGACGAACACTGCAACATGGCAGAGGAAACAGTTTCCTGTAGGAGAACTCACCAGCTGCCTGGACTTTGCTCTCTGAGAAGAAACTAGTCCATATGACAAGAAAAACATTGCACAGCGGCCTCTAGTGGACAAACACAGGTACCGCAGTTTAATATACTAAACATATATAAAAAAACATTCTTTTTTTTTTTTTTTTTTTTTTTTTCTTGACCACCATTAAAAATTATTACATTTTTTTAGTAGTTACAGGCATGCACAGATATTAGCGGGAATACCGTTAGGTAACAGACAGAAAGACAAATTAGGCTTGGGGGTCCCCCAATAGAACCAAGTTCCTGGGGGCCCCCACTTACCTGTTCCCCGCCGCAGGACTTTGTTTGGTCCACAAAAGCCCAAACTTCACCTATCACGGCAGGCATTGTAATCAAACCTTCAGGGACCGGGTTCCCAAGGATTCCACTCCCCTGGACCTGTATAGCACCCTGCACAGAAAACATCTTGGTCGTGGGTATGACCAGAGCTCTGGATCCCAGGGTCCAGCTCTCCTAAGAGAAGCATTACAGGCAGAACCTTGCTCTTCTCTGCAAGGCCCGGGTACCGACCGTTTAGCTATGAAGCTTTTTTGGTCGGATCCGGAATAGCTTACTGAGGCCCAAAAGAACCTGTACGCAAGCTCAGTGAAAAACACATGTTTCTTCTTGGCCAACACCTTAGACACTGGCAAAAAACTGAGGTGCTCCCGGATGGGAGGGGCTTATATAGGGGAGGGTACTTCCGGTTTTGGAAGTTGCCAGTGCCAGCACCTGACGGTAACTATATAACCCATTAGTAATGATTATGTCGCTCTGTGTCCCGTGATGTACGAGAAAGAAAGTTCTTTGCTTCTCTCCTTCCTCCTACCTACTCCAACAGAATCCTCAAAAGTAAAACTCTGATTTTCTCTTTGATTATACTCATCAAAAAGCTGCATAGCAGCCTGCAACATGACTGTGTAAGGTCGAAAATTCTTTGCTATATGGACACTTAATAAAATTGTGAGACACTATGGTGGGCACAAAAACTCCAGCATATCATTTGGGAGCAAACACCCAAAACCACATACATTTAAAAACACAAAGAAAATTGGTAATAGGGAAATTGCTCCCTGTGACAGACCTAGCCGGGACAGAGGCTTTTGGAGAGGACTGAATGCTAGCCTCTTGCCTTCTGATTATGGGCCCTGGATTTTAAGGGAACAATACTCTTTGCGAGGTGTATGCCTGGAGACCTTGAAGTAATGTTACTATGGATTCAAGTCCATGTCTCCCCAAAACACACAGATTCTGGGAACCCTGTATATGCCATATTATAGTGATGGCTTCATAATGTTGGGGCTTATAGAAGATGCCGATGGCATCAACTCCAGCCACCTGTCTGACTGTTGTCTGCGATATTGTATTTATTGTAAATAAGGCTAGTATGGGCTCCAAGTCTTTCACCCATTGTTGTTTGTGTTAATTAACTCTGCTATTGTGAGAACGTTTTCTGGGTTTCTATTTATGATAATGTTGATTGTGTCTTCTGAGCTAAAAGATGGCAAGTCTGTCATAAAGGTCATGCCTCTGAGTCACCTAGGCTGTCTAAACGATTGGTAATTAGCTCATGTTAATTAGGTTTCTGGTTACAGTTTGTATTGTCATCCTTGTGTATATATTTGGGTGAGAGCTCAAATAAAAAGGCTATTCCTGATGTACTCTTAGACTGGTGTTGTCTGGTGACTGGGTGGGCTCAGACATCTCTGTATACCTCAATGAATCAGTTGGATAGAAAATGCAACAAATAAAGGTATGGCTACCCCATAACTGATAAAACCCTGTCCTTGGGTTATGACATGAGACCTCCATGGCTGTACGTTTGATCAAAAAGTCCCTGAAACACTCACTTGCCTTCTCCAGATGTCTGGTAACATCCTCTGCCCTGCGCTCCAGGCAGGATAAACGGGACTCTATGTGGGTCAGATAAAGCTGGTGCTTCTCTAAATCCACCTTTAGAGAGTTCTTCAGCTCCTGAATTGAGGCAAAGTAACCCTATTACAAATTGACCAACAATAAACAGTCTCCATAATAAAAATAATTCTCCAGCATCAACCTAAAAGAAACTGAGAAACATACCAGCATTTATGCTTGTTGTGTATGTGCAGCTGTAAGGTAAACCGGACCTCCATCACTAAAAGGCCAGTGCGAGTGCTTGCTCATGCTCGTACACATTGCACTCGTGCTAATATTCAAGAGCAAAGGACCAACATAATTCCTGCAATGCCAGTTCATCGTGCACGGGGATGTGCGCGTGCGCGGCGTGTGCACACACCAATTAGCACTTGGCGCCCAGTGGCCTATTTAAACTGCTCTGTCACTGTAAACAGTGCTGGATGATCTTCAGCTTCTTCCTGACCTTCCAAGACCTGATCTGCTGTTCCTGTTTGTTCGTTTTTGACCGGTCTCGCCTTTGGACTTCGCCTCTGCTTGTTCCTTTACTCTGTTATCTGGTATCCTGACTTTGGCTTGTTTACTGGACTTGATCTGCCTAATGATTTGATACCCTGCTGCCTGGTTGTTGCTGACTGCTGCTCTTCTCCTGGTTCCGCTCCTGTCTATGCTCTGGTGCTAGCTGCTTCTACTTCCTGCTCCAAGGACCGTGATGGCCAGCTCTACCCACCTACAGAGGGGACATCACCAGCCAGCTACCCGGCACTTGTGCCACTCCTTGCCTTTACACTTTGTTCCCACTTTCAGGAGTGTAGGCGGGAGGAGCAAGGGAGGCCTCCGTCACATTCCAGTCTCCACCAGGTACGTGATAGCAGCATGGTGTGGTAGGCAGTAAGCACAGGGTCCCAATTTGCATGGAACAATGTATTTAAACTGCCACAAGAAGCTGGGTGCGGTCTGGCCAAAACGGAAGACTTAGTCCCTGCTCTCTCCCTACTCCACCGAAACCTTTCCCCACATCACTGGCACTGTAGCTGACAGATGGGGAACCTGTTCCTACTCTAGCCACTTGCCTAGAGCTAAAACCCAGGGGTCAGAGTCTTAAATAGAATGCTTGACCCAAGATGGCCACCAGGGTCACATGTGGTATGTGCATGTCCATGGACCTTTCTTTGTGCACTGGTGCGCAGTCATGTTGGAACAGGAGGGGGCCATCTCAAAATTGTTTCCACAAAGTTGCTGCGGGTGAAATTGTCCAAAATGTCTTGGTATGCCGACTCCTTAAGAGTTCTCTTCACTGAAACCAAGGGGCAAAGCCCAACCCCACACCATAATCCCCTTACCACTAAATGATTTTGACCAGTGCACAAAGCATAGACATATGTAGCGCCCTCACCTTCTCTTTGTCTAGGGGTATTTTTTATGTGAGGGTGAGATCCGCTACGGCCCATGTCCTCCCCATGGCAGTGGGTGAGGTGGAGGCCAGTACCAGATATTTTCCTCGGGCCTGTGTGTTTCAGTTAAGGATCAAGTCTTGCTGTGCTGACACACCCCTTTGCTCCCATTAACCAGAGTACCACACACCGATTAGGGTCCAACTCTTGTTTTATTGTCACACTCACAATCAAACAGTTCATTTCCAGCCAACTGGTTGAGACCCAATAACAGTTCAATATGGTGGGGTGAGCACGTCGAGGCACTATCCTGATTGTACGCTAAACCACTGTGGTTTCACCAGCGGTTACTATAGCCTTGGCTAGAGAGAGAACTTAGAACTTGTGAGTCTCTTCCAGCGACTCAAGAGAATGTAGATAGGAGTACCTTCTCTGCGTTGTGGCCCCTGTCAGGGGGAGATGTCCCTCCAAGGGAGTTACCGGAGGCCCATCCGTCACCGGGTTGATGCTGCTCCGGACTGTCCGGACGGGTGACCTCTCCAGCCTCCTCACCTCAGACTTGGGCCCCATCCACCTCAGGGACCCTCGGACTCCTCCGCGGGACCCAGTCGAAGTCACTGGGACCCAGGCCTCCGGTTTAGTACCTCACCCCAGGCTGAAGGTGCCTGGGATGGACGCCAACTCCGCTCCGGCCAGGCCTAGGGCACCTGGACCGGAACTTCGAACTGCCCACACCCAGGCCGAAGGTGCCTGGGCGTGTGATGCAGGAAAAAGACCTTGTGGCGAGGGCGTCTCTCCCCTTTATCTCCTCCCGCGACGTCACGGCAGGTTCCCCGCCCCTGCCTCACCATCGCCGGAAAGGGACAAAAAGGTCAGCACTACAGCAGTGAATCTACCTTAGGCCTGTGGGAACCCCGCCACCCACAGGCCAAGGAGATCAATACACCACTCAGTCCTCCATGAATTAACAATGGTCCAATCCCTTCATGATTTATACACACCTGGGTCATACTACCACCCAGGTGTATCCCCCAAAATTTAAACCCCCCGCTACACATAGAGGAGTGCGTTTGGGGTGGAGGAACTTGACTGGCCTGTACAGTCCTGATCTCAACCTGATAGAACACCTTTGGGATGAATTAGAGCAGAGACTGCGAGACAGGCCTTGTCCAACATCAGTCCCTGACTTCACAAAATGCGCTTCTGGAAGAATGGGCAAACATTCCCATAGATGCTCCTAAACCTTGTGGGCAGCCTCCCCAGAAGAGTTGAAGCTGTTATAGCTGAAAAGGTGGGCCAACTCAATATTGAACCCTACGGACTAAGACTGGGAAGCCATTAAAGTTCATGTAGGTGGCAAGCGTCCCAATACTTAGGACAATATATAGTGTACATATCTCCTTTCTGCACGTGTGTGCCAGGCCTGGACAAAGTAATGTTTCACAGCCAAGAAAAAAAAGTATTTTCACTAGTAGAGGTCGCAATGGCAGCCTACATAGCCCTCTTGGTGCAGGTTTGCATTCAAACTGTTGAATGCACAGTTATACAATATATGCAGTAAATGTGAACCATTTTATATTTTAAATATCTGTAGTTACGATCAGTCTCAAGCCTTATAAGAACAGAATTTTCATGAATGAGTTAACATTGTTCTGGATACTAAAGCAGCACCCACCTCTTCTTGCCCCGGCTCATAAGGGACCTTCTTGGGCAGTTCCATGTAAGCAGTTTGATAAACGTTACTCTGCAATTCTGGGTTAGATGACAAGATACGATTTTTAAGCTCATTTATCCAGGCCTCACAGTTGAAATCCCATTCTAAGCTTTCTGTGCACACTCAACCACCAATCTGCAGTTACTGAAATACTAAAAACACTTTAAAAATATGTAAATTTCTATTAAACACCATTAGCACTTTTACAGTTCAATTATACTACACTCCCTTAACCGCTTCCCGCCCGCTGTCATATGACGCCCTGGATTTTGAGTGGTGATATCTGAATGATGCCTTCAGCTACATGCATCATTCAGATATCGTCTTTTAGAGCCAGCTATTCCCTACACCATAAGAATGATCATAGCGGCTGTTCAGCTGCTTGATCTTTCTTATGGGCGGCGAAAGGGGGGGGGTCGTCCCCCTCTCTCCACCCTCCGGTGCTTTTACCGACTCACCCCTGCCATTGGTGAGTCGAAGAAGGGATCTGCCAGGCCAGGATGCGGACCATAGCAGATGGTCCCCGAAGTCTCCATAATTGTTCAGAAGCCGGGGAGTGATGTTATGACATCATGCCCAGCCCCTGCATTCAAATGGCACCGCTTTGTCTGGGAACCCGAGATCGTTTTTTCATTTGAGATTTCCCAGCCTAGTGGTGAGATGTGGGGACTTCAGGCCCTTACACACGGTCGGATATTCCGACAACAATTGTGTGATGGACGTGTTTTGTTGGATAATCCCACCATCTGTATGCTCCATCGGACAATTGTTGGAATTTCCGACAACAAATGTTAAAAAGTCATGCTCTCAAATTGTCTGGCAACAAATGTGTTCCGTCGGATTATTCGATCGTGGGTACACAAGACCATCGGATTAAAATCCAAAGTACAAACACACATGCTCCGAACCAATGCTAACCATCAGACAACATTAGCAGAAGTTGCCCAAAGGGTTGCGCTAAAGAGCTGAAAAACCACGTAGTTTCATGTAGGTTGGCTGAAAAAATTCTGCCGTCTGTATGCAGAACAAGTTCACGGCCAACGCCCTTCGGACAAAAATCCACGGATTTGTCCGATGGGAGTCTGATCGTGTGTATGAGGCTTTAGAGGACCTGTCATGCTTATTCCTATTACAAGGGATGTTTACATTCCTTGTAATAGGAATAAAAAGTGATAAAAAAAAAGTGTCAAACTAGAAAAATAAAATTAATAAAAAATAATAATGCTCGCACGCAGAAGCCAATGCATACGCAAGTCGCCCCCACATATGAAAATGGTGTTCAATCCACATGTACAGGTGAGGTATCGCCGCGAACGTTGGAGCAAGAGCAATAATTCTAGCCCTAGACCTCCTCCAACTCAAAACATGTAACCAGTAAAACATTTTAAAGCGTCGCTTATGGGGATTTTTAAGTGCCAAAGTCTGGCGCAATTCCACGAGCGTGTTCAATTTTTAAGTGTGACATGTTGGGTATCTATTTACTTGGCGTAACATCTTTCATTTTATGGCCAAAAAAATGGCCAACTTTACGTTTTTTTTTAAAGCATGGAACTTTTTTATTCCCAAAAAACGCGTTTGAAAAATTGCTGCGCAAATACCGTGAGAAAGTTGCAACTGCCATTTTATTCTTTAGGGTCTCTGCTAAAAAAAAACAAAAAAAAAAACATGTTTGGAGGTTCTATGCAAGTGTAGCGGGGTCTACGCTGAGGCCCCATGGACTACGTTACCCAGAACCCCGTTTGGCACCCAGGGTGCATTGGGCTGCCGCAGAGACTCATGGGTGGGGTATAAAAAGGGGAGGGCGAGGCTAAGCTCGGCCTCTTTGGACACCGCGCGGCTGGCAAGAGGACTTCCTGTGCGGACCTGCTGCGAGTGCAAGGCCCGAGGCCTGGGCCTTTCGCACTTCCAGAGAACCTTCCACCTTGCTGCAGAGCTTGTGCGGCTGCAGACTTCTACCTGCTTCAGGGACGTCAGTGAACCGGAGATCAGGCAGTGGCAGATCCTGTGTGTGTGTGTGTGTGGAGACACAGCAGTGGGAGTCCCGGACTGGGATCGAGTCCAGAGGGGTGAGAGAGCACCTGCTCACAACTATAACTGAGTACTTTATTAGGCCTATAGACTGCCTTGGCCCATCGGGTTATATTTTCCTTTTTCCTGTCAGGAGACTAGTTGTGGGACTGAGTTGCTTACATTGCCTCAGGCCATTATTGGATTACAAATATTGTTCCTGTATGTGCACCACCGATCATCTTGCATGCGAAGATTCCTTGTCTAAAAGACTGAGCTTTAACCGAGTCAGGCCTGACTGGGAGTTGATAGTATTGCTGGGCGACATATTGCCAACGGGACTCTAGCTAAATGTTAGTGTGAGATAGAACTGTTTGTGCACTAAAGTTAACCAGTGTTAGTATTACTGCAGGGCTCTGCATACATGTGTTATATGTGATATTGATCGTTAATTCCTTTATTCACAAGTAAACCTTTTTTACAATTGATCCACCTGGTATTGGTCTATTAATCTATCTTATCACTGTTAGAACAGTATTGGGGGATTGTACATGAACTGGTATAGAGCTATACAAAAACACCACCCCTAGACTAGCTGTGCCAGAGAAGGGTTGAGTAGATTGCCGGGGGTTGGCAGTGCTGTGTACAGGGCCCAAAAGCAAACCAGCGGCCCCCTTAGTTTGGGGGTATCGCTACACAATTTTCTAGCAAAAAATACAATTTTGATTTTTACATGTAGGAGAGAAATGTCAGAATTGGCCTGGTAGGCAAGTGGTTAACCACTTTGCGCCCGGGCCATTGGCAAAAGACGTCCGCATTGCGGCGCTCAATTGCCGAGAGGACGTCCATGGACGTCCTCCTGTTTATTTCCGCGATGCGCGCCGGGAAAAGCTGTGCCCGCCGTGTCAGGCGGGTGCCGCTGCGCGTGCCTGGCGGCCGCGATGTCCGCCAGGTACCCGCGATCGGCTGTCACAGAGCCAGGGACGTGGATCTCTGTGTGTAAACACAGAGATCCATGTCCTGTCAGGGAGAGGAGACCGATGCTGTGTCCCTTGTACATAGGGACACAGATCGGTCACCTCCCCCACTCAGTCCCCTCCCCCCACAGTAACAATCACTCCTAGGGAACACATTTAACCCCTTGATCACCCCCTCCCCTGCCAGTCACATTTATACAGTAACCAGTGCATATTTATAGCACTGTTCGCTGTATAAATGTGAATGGTCCCAAAAATGTGTCAAAAGTGTCCGATGTGTCCGCCATAATGTCGCAGTCACAATAAAAATCGCAGATCGCGGCCATTACTAGTAAAAAAATAAATAAAAATAAATAAATTCATAATTCTATTCCCTATTTTGTAGGTGCTATAACTTTTGCGCAAACCAATCACTATACGCTTATTGCGATTCGTTTTTTTACCTAAAATATGTAGAAGAATACGTATCGGCCTAAACTGAGAAAAAAATAGTTTTTAAAAAAAATTGGGATATTTATTATAGCAAAAAGTAAAAAAATATTGTGTTTTTTTCAAAATTGTCGCTCTATTTTTATTTATAGCGCAAAAAATAAAAACCGCAGAAATGATCAAATACCACCAAAAGAAAGCTAGATTTGTGGGAAAAAAAGGACGTCAATTTTGTTTGGGAGCCACGTCACACGACCGCGCAATTGTCATTCAAAGCGTGACAGTGCTAAAACCTGAAATTTTGCCTGGGCAGGAAGGGGGTTATGTGCCCAGTTGTCAAGTGGTTAAAGTTTTAGGACAGGCCACGCATGAAGTACATCTAAACGCAAGAACAAAATTGTAATTGTGCAGCCAATTTCCCTTGGACGTGGTGACTGCATTTGTTTTATCTTAATTTTCATCTTGTGATCCTGCCAATAAAACAATTCTTTTCCTAGGGCGATTATGCTCACTAGGGATGAGCTTCGTGTTCGAGTCGAACATACGTTCGACTCGAACATTGGCTGTTCGATCGTTCGACGAAGATCGAACGATTTGGGCCGTTCGCGCCAAATTCGAGTGACGCGAACGGCCCACAATGCACTACGCCATCGCAGTGTCATCCAGGCGCTGTGATTGGCCAAGCATGCACTGTGACCCCGCATGCTTGGCCAATCACAGCGCCGGCAGCGAGGAGAGCAATGATTGGCCACAGGCAGGATGCCTGTGGCCAATTATTGCTGAGGGTGTTTAGTACACGCCCCACACTATAAAAGGCCGCCAGCACGGCGGCCTAGTGTAGTGTGTTCCGGAGCAGGGATAGAGTAGCATAGGCAGGGACAGTGACTGTTATTTCTTTCTTGCTTAACCTGGATTCCTTTAGTTTAGGGAAAGAGAAGGATAGGTAGGGAGAGTGTCAGTGTGTTTTGTGCTTCTGCTATAGTGTGCTTAAAAAAAACATTTATTCTAGGGACAGAAAACTCTAGGTAGGGACAGTGTCAGTTTCTTTCACTCTGCAAGTCCTTGTTTCCAGGGACCTGTAAGGACAGTGAGTTAATTGTCCTTGTGCTATATTGTGATTAAAAAAAACATTTATTCTAGGGACAGAAAACTCTAGGTAGGGACAGTGTCAGTTTCTTTCACTCTGCAAGTCCTTGTTTCCAGGGACCTGTAAGGACAGTGAGTTAATTTTCCTTGTGCTATATTGTGATTAAAAAAAACATTTTTTCTAGGGACAGAAAACTGTAGGTAGGGAGAGTGTTTTTTTTCTTTCACTCTGCAAGTCCTTGTTTCCAGGGACCTGTAAGGACAGTGAGTTAATTGTCCTTGTGCTATATTGTGCTTAAAAAAAACATTTATTCTAGGGACAGAAAACTCTAGGTAGGGACAGTGTCAGTTTCTTTCACTCTGCAAGTCCTTGTTTCCAGGGACCTGTAAGGACAGTGAGTTAATTGTCCTTGTGCTATATTGTGCTTAAAAAAAACATTTATTCTAGGGACAGAAAACTCTAGGTAGGGACAGTGTCAGTTTCTTTCACTCTGCAAGTCCTTGTTTCCAGGGACCTGTAAGGACAGTGAGTTAATTTTCCTTGTGCTATATTGTGATTAAAAAAAACATTTATTCTAGGGACAGAAAACTCTAGGTAGGGACAGTGTCAGTTTCTTTCACTCTGCAAGTCCTTGTTTCCAGGGACCTGTAAGGACAGTGAGTTAATTTTCCTTGTGCTATATTGTGATTAAAAAAAACATTTTTTCTAGGGACAGAAAACTGTAGGTAGGGAGAGTGTTTTTTTTCTTTCACTCTGCAAGTCCTTGTTTCCAGGGACCTGTAAGGACAGTGAGTTAATTGTCCTTGTGCTATATTGTGCTTAAAAAAAACATTTATTCTAGGGACAGAAAACTCTAGGTAGGGACAGTGTCAGTTTCTTTCACTCTGCAAGTCCTTGTTTCCAGGGACCTGTAAGGACAGTGAGTTAATTTTCCTTGTGCTATATTGTGATTAAAAAAAACATTTTTTCTAGGGACAGAAAACTGTAGGTAGGGAGAGTGTTTTTTTTCTTTCACTCTGCAAGTCCTTGTTTCCAGGGACCTGTAAGGACAGTGAGTTAATTTTCCTTGTGCTATATTGTGATTAAAAAAAACATTTTTTCTAGGGACAGAAAACTGTAGGTAGGGAGAGTGTTTTTTTTCTTTTACTCTGCAAGTCCTTGTTTCCAGGGACCTGTAAGGACAGTGAGTTAATTGTCCTTGTGCTATATTGTGCTTAAAAAAAACATTTTTTCTAGGGACAGAAAACTGTAGGTAGGGAGAGTGTTTTTTTTTTTTCACTCTGCAAGTCCTTGTTTCCAGGGACCTGTAAGGACAGTGAGTTAATTGTCCTTGTGCTATATTGTGCTTAAAAAAAACATTTATTCTAGGGACAGAAAACTCTAGGTAGGGACAGTGTCAGTTTCTTTCACTCTGCAAGTCCTTGTTTCCAGGGACCTGTAAGGACAGTGAGTTAATTTTCCTTGTGCTATATTGTGCTTAAAAAAAACATTTATTCTAGGGACAGAAAACTCTAGGTAGGGACAGTGTCAGTTTCTTTCACTCTGCAAGTCCTTGTTTCCAGGGACCTGGAGAGACATTGAGTGAATTGTCCTTGTGCTATATTGTGATTAAAAAAAACATTTATTCTAGGGACAGAAAACTCTAGGTAGGGACAGTGTCAGTTTCTTTCACTGTGAAAGTCCTTGTTTCAAGGGACAGAGAAGGACACCTGAAGGTAGCCCTTATTGCTTTTTTCCCATCTCCCTGCAGGCCATCTATTAGAATGTCTGGAAGGCAAACAAGGAGAGGCAGACAGTCAGGAGGCAATAAAAGAGGGCAAGCAGGCTCTGTGTCTGGGGGCAACAGTGCTGGTCGTGGACGCGGTGCATTGTCATCAGCACATGGCCATGGGACACGCTTGTCCTTTTCGGCAGCTGGACATGTTGAGCCACATCATGCCGAAGACTTGGTAGAGTGGATGACCAAGCCCTCCTCCTCCTCCTCATCCTCTCTCACCCAGGCTCAGGGTACTGGAAAAGCAGCTGCCAAAGCGTCGTCTTCCCTGGTATCAATGTCAGACAAATCATCAGTCACTCCTTCCCTAGACCCACCATGTCCTCCTCCTGAGGAGTCCCCCGAACTGTTTCAGCACAGTGTTGGGTACATGCTCCAGGAGGATGCCCAGCGTTTCGAAGGGTCTGATGATGAAACCCAGCTAGAGGAAGGCAGTAGCGTGAGAGCAGACAGAGGGGATGCTCAAGAAGGACACCAATCTGGCAGTCATGTTCCAGCAGCTGCAGCATACTGCCAGATTGGCTCCAGTGATGAGGAGGGAGGGGATGATGAGGTCAATGACTCCACGTGGGTGCCTAATAGGAGAGAGGAGGAGGAGGAGGATGAGGAGGAGGCACATCTCCAACGAGGCAGGATGCCCTTTGGTGGCCAGCGTAAGGGCAGTACACCGACGGAATCACACCGCAGAGCTCCGCCTGTGCAGGGCGCTGCCTCTGCCCGTCATTCAAAAAGTTCTTTGGTGTGGGCCTTTTTTGAGGCTAGTGCATCAGATCGCACAGCTGCTGTTTGCAACATATGTCTCAAGCGTATATCGCGTGGCCAAAACATCAGCCGCTTGGGTACCACATGCCTGACCAGACATATGTTGACCTGCCATGCAGCTCGTTGGCAAGCCTACCTCAAAGACCCACACCAAAGAACAAAGCGGACCTCTCCTTGCACCGCATCAGCTGGGATCTCCAACCCCACTATAACTTCAGTCCTCTCTGAAACATGCACTGAGAGGAATGAAGGTGTAGAATTAGGTGTGTCACAGCCAAGTACTTGCGCCCACTCTGCTAGCAGTACACCGACGTCCGATTCTAGCAGGCAAATTTCCCTGCCCCAGCTGCTGGACCGTCGAAAGAAGTTCACTCCCAGCCATCCACATGCCCAGCGGTTGAATGCTAGCTTGGCTAAATTGCTAGCGCTTCAACTGCTGCCTTTTCAGTTGGTAGACTCGGCCCCCTTCCGTGAGTTTGTGCAATGTGCGGTTCCTCAGTGGCAGGTTCCCAAACGCCACTTTTTCTCACGGAAGGCTATTCCGGCTCTCTACCGGCATGTGGAAGGCAATGTCTTGGCCTCGCTGGACAGGGCGGTCAGCGGTAAGGTGCATATTACCGCTGACTCATGGTCCAGCAGGCATGGACAGGGACGTTACCTTTCTTTCACGGCCCATTGGGTCACTCTTTTGGCAGCTGGGAAGGATTCAGGACAAGGTGCAGTAGTGTTGGAGGTTGTCCCACCGCCACGCCTCCAAAATGCTACTACTGGTTGTGACACACCTCTCTCCTCCACCCCCTCCTCTTCTTCTTCCTCCATGGCCTCTTCCTGTGGTTTGTCCTATGAACCAGCGGTGCTCCGTAGCCGTTCACGGGGCTACGCAAGTACGCAGGCAAAAAGATGCCATGCCGTGCTTGCGCTGGTGTGTTTGGGGGACAGAAGCCACACTGGGGCAGAGGTCCTGTCTGCTCTGCAGGGCCAGGCCGAGAGGTGGTTGACGCCACGCCAGCTTAAGCCAGGAATGGTGGTTTGCGACAATGGCACCAACCTCCTCTCCGCCCTCCGACAGGGACAACTGACCCATGTGCCCTGTGTGGCTCACGTCCTTAACCTGGTGGTGCAGCGCTTCTTGGGCAGGTACCCGGGCTTACAGGATGTCCTGAGGCAGGCCAGGAAAGTCTGTGTGCATTTCCGCAGATCTTATAATGCCAGTGCTCGCCTGGCTGAGCTGCAAAAGGAGTTGAACCTGCCCAAGAACCGCCTTATATGTGACATGCCCACCAGGTGGAACTCAACGTTGGCCATGCTGCAGCGGCTGCACACGCAGCAGAGGGCCATCAATGAGTACCTGTGCGACTACGGCACCAGGACAGGGTCAGGGGAGCTTGGTTTTTTTTCTCCACGCCAGTGGGGCATGATCAGGGATGCATGCACTGTCCTGGCACCATTTGAGGAGGCCACGAGGATGGTGAGCAGTGACAGTGCATGCATCAGTGACACTGTACCTCTTGTCCACCTGTTGGAGCACACGCTGCGTGGAATAATGGACAGGGCACTTGAGGCAGAACAGAGGCAGGAAGAGGAGGACTTCCTTGCCTCTCAAGGCCCCCTTTACCCAGACAGTGTTCCTTCTGTCCCACCCATCGCACAGGAAGAGGAGGAGGAGGAGGAGGAGGAGGAGGAGGAGGATTGTGTCAGCATGGAGGTGGAGGCTGGCACTCAGCATCATCAGCAGCAGTCTTTTAGGGATGATTTACAGTCCCAAGAAACCAGTGGACTTGTACGTGGCTGGGAGGAGGTGGCTGCGGATCATGTCGTCCTTAGTGACCCAGAGGACTCCGGAGCGAATGCCTCAGCAAACCTACGCTGCATGGCCTCCCTGATCCTGCAAAGTCTGCGGAAGGATCCTCGTATTCTTCGGATCAAGGAGAGGGACCATTACTGGCTGGCCACTCTCCTTGATCCACGGTACAAGGGTAAGGTTGCGGACCTTATGTTACCGTCGCAGAGGGAGCAGAGGATGAGACAACTCCGGGAGGCCTTGCAGAAAGGTCTGTGCAACGCGTTCCCAGAGACTGGGAGGTTGCAAACTCCTGGTCCTGGACAACGAGTTGCTGAGGCTTCGGCCAGTCAAAGAAGGAGCGGTGGGGAAGGTGGCCGTCTGACCGATGCGTTCAGACAATTCTTTAGTCCGCAGCCCCAAAGTATGATCGGTTCCAGCAACCATCGCCAGCGTCTGATAAACATGGTGCAGGAATATCTAGGGGCAAGGTCAGACTTGGACACCTTCCCCACCGAAAATCCTCTGGCTTACTTGGTCTTGAGGATGGATCACTGGCCAGAGCTTGCACAGTATGCAATTGAGCTACTGGCCTGTCCTGCATCCAGCGTTCTTTCGGAACGCACATTCAGTGCTGCTGGAGGATTTGTCACGGATCACAGGGTGCGCCTGTCCACCGACTCGGTTGATCGACTGACTTTCATCAAGATGAACCAGTCTTGGATCACCACCAGCTACCACACACCTGATGCTGATATAACAGACTAATTGATTTTAAAATGTCACATCCCTTCAAGACTGATGCTGATGCTGAGTGCCTGTGCTGTTATGTTGACTGGCTATCCTCCTCCTCCGAGTCCTCAATGATACGATTGATGATGATAGCTTGGAAGATCATTTTTGTTTATGGGTGCCGCCACCAGTGCCTAACGCCCAATTTTTCAGCCCCTGTTTAACAGGGGCGTGTCATTACAATTTTTGAAGCAATACTTTGCAACAGGGCTCATTGCTGTGCTCCAAGTACAGTATCTGTGAAGGGTTGCAGTGTTGTGCCACCAGTGCCTAAGGCCCAATTTTTCAGCCCCTGTTCAACAGGGGCATGTAATTACAATTCTTGATCTAATAATTCACAGCAGGGCCCATTGCTGCACCCACCAAGAGTAACTGTCAGGGCTTACAGTGTTGTGGCACCAGCACCACCATCAAAGGCCCAATTTTTACTACCACTGTTCAACAATTATATGTAATTAAAATTCCTGATATAATAGTTGACAGCAGGGCGTTCCAGCACCAACCAAGAGTAACTGTGAGTGCTTACAGTGTTGTGCCAACACCAACAACTAAGGGGCCTATTTCTGCAGAGTATATACGGCAGGTCCCTACTTTCAAACATCCAACTTACAAACGACTCCTACTTGCAAACGCAAGAAGACAACAGGAAGTGAGAGGAAATCTACCACTAGGAAGGAAAATTCTCTCCTGTAAGAATAAATATGGGAGAAAGGTGTCTCCTCTGTACTGATGCTTTATCAGCAATCCTTGTTTCAAGAAAAACACCACATTTCAAAAACAGTTGTCATTAGGACGGAAAGTGAGGTGAAATGTTCTGAACAGGGGCACAGACAGCAAAACAAATGTTACAGGGGTGATAACCCTTACCTATGTTTTCCAAAAAGTTTAAAAATAGATTTTTGGTCTGGAGCTACACTTCAACAATGTACCTGTTCAAAATTACAAACAGATTCTACATAAGAACAAACCTACAGTCCCTGTCTTGTATGCACCGCCTGTATACGGCTGTTCAGAGTATATAGGGCCTTTTTTATTTTATGTGCGGGGTTCCCCTTAATATCCATACAAGATCCAAAGGGGCTGGTAATGGGCTGGGGTAGGGGGGGGGGTCATGGGGTAGCTATGCCATTTTTCTTAAAGATTTTCATCCATATTACCGGGACCAGACATTACATTAAAGCCGCAAGCAGTTTTAAATGGCTTTTTTTTCCTTTAGAAGTGTCATTTTGTGCAGGGACAGTTCTAAACACGGGAAACACGTGGCACTTCACAGGCATACTTTAGACACCCCCCAGGTACGATATTTAAAGGAATATTTGACTTTTTTTTTTCACTTTATGCATCATTAAAATGACTGCTCCCGGAAAACGACCGTTTTTAAAACTTATTTTTGCATTGATACATGTCCCCTGGTGCAGAACCCGGGTTCCCAAACCCTTTTTAGGACAATAACATGCATAATAGTTTTTATAATTAGCACTTTAGAATTCGAACGTTCGCATCCATTGTATTTAATAGGGTTCTAATGTTCGTTCGAACTTTCGGTCCGTTCGCGGGTTCTGGTGCGAACCGAACCCGGGGGTGTTCGGCTCATCACTAATGCTCACTCACTGTACAAGGAAAAGCAATGTCACCCTAGGAAAAGGTGATGTTCTGTAGTTCTAGTGTTGGACTGTCTTATTAGACAGACTAAAATGCACAGCATACAATGAAGCATCCTGTAATAAATGCTCATCTAAAAAAAAAATACCAAGAAAATAAAATCTGCTTATAAAAATTTTACACAAAGTAAAAATAAATTTGACCAAAAAACATTAAAATTTTATCTTCAAATTAAAACAAAAACTTGTCTGAAATTATGGCAAATCTCACCAGATAGGGATTCAAGACTTGGTTGACACCTCTGCAACTTCCTGCTTAATGAACGCTGCCTGTGGCTTTTTGGTTTCCTGCGTGACATCTGAGAAACCAAAGCGTGTCAATACATTACGCGGTGAGGCAAGTTCTCAGTTAACCTTTCCTTCCTTATTGAAGTTCTGAATATGATTAGGATCGCTTAAGTAAACGGTCATCTTGCTTGGAAATGCCTTTGAAATACTGGTATTTATTGAACAAAAACATCCGATATGGCCCATGTTCAATAAATCCTCCAACATGACCGCAAAAAGACCTAGGTCCAAGCATTCTACACTGTACTATTCAAGTTTTACTCCATCATTCCAACCCAGAGGACTGGGGACATCCTGAGAGTGAAAGGAGTCATGGGGAACCAGCATCACAAAAAAAAAAAAAAATTAGCAGGAAGCCTTCAAGAGCTCTGGGGGAAAAATAGGTGAACATTAAACATAATTCAAGATTTTTTTTTTACGTTTTAGGCACCGAGGCATTACATATATTTCAGATTTATATTTGTTACCTAGCTGGGGAGTTTTTTTTTTTTTGGTAAAATATTTTCACGTGTAATGAACAATTTCATACACCGTCACAATAAAAATGGAAAATTAATGGCATTACAAATGTACATTCCTAGACCTATCTTAGAAAAACATGTACAAGGTGTAGGTCATTAGTTCTGTTATTTCAAGGCAATCAATCCCATTTGCTTTTTTATTTTAGTAAGGGGAGGGTGGTGGTGGGTGTGAAAGAAGTTGAGCCCAGTAGAGGTAAGTGTATGTTAGTTGAGGAGACTAATGCCGCGAACACACGCACGATCGATTTTCTCGACGGTGAAAAACGAGGAATGGCTTGTTCCCCTACACACGGCTGGTTTTCCCGACATTCTTTCTCTTGGTCGAGAAAAACGACCGTGTGTAGGCTCCCCGGCAGTGTTTCCCTATGGGAAAACTGCCGCGGAAAAAAATGCCGTGAATCACGACGAGAAAAATTAGAGCATGTTCTAATTTTTCTCGCCGTGATTAATGCCGTTTTTCTCGTCGGGAAAAATGATCAAAAGCCCACACACGGTCGTTTTTCTCGTCCGAGAAAAAATTTCATTTTTCCCCGACGAGAAAAATGGTCGTGTGTACGCGGCATAACGCTGCAGCTCCACTACTTGCAAACTCCCATACAAATATATTTAAGTGGACTTTAATAGAAGTAATTTGCTTATCTTAGTTCTATAGTTCCACTCATGAAGATTTCTGGAACCTTTTGGAAAGACCAGGTGACCAATGCCTAAACGTTGGTCACATGGCTGGTGGCAGAAAGGCTTGAACTGGAAGAAATACAGGGCAAAGGCCAATAATTTGCCTCTGCAATTTTCTTTAGTTCTTGTCATATATGGCGACTACTGAATTTTTTTTCCTTACGGTGGAAATCTTTTCCACAAGTCTATGAAAATGTAGCCAAATATTATTTTACTGTATATTTGATGCAGAACAGGGTCCAATATACACTTCAAAAGTATTCACCCTGAAATACTAGTAGTATAAATATAAGCAACATACATGCAGAGCGCAGCAGTCCTTAGCTGCATGCTAATGGAACAGATCATGATAGACTGTAGTCTGGCAGTAGAGCATTCTTACACTTCGATGACAGGTAAGGAAGGATCATTATCTATCATTTTGGTGAATACTGGAACTAGAAATGCATTTTTTTTTTTTTTTTTTTACAGGTGGTTAATTGTGCTTGAATAATGCCCTAATCTTAGTGTCAGTCATAAATGCCAATGACCATGGGCAAGGGGAAAACTATCATTAGCCCTTCCCCAATACCATTGCATGACGATACTGAATACACAAAGTCCAGCGACACCTGACATTTGAAAAGTAAATTAGAGGAGTTGGGCCCCTCTCCCCTGATGTTGTCTGCAGAGCTGAAACACATTGGACGGGGCTTGCTATGTGAAATAACGCCCACCGGGGGAGTCCCGATGCTGTTCATTGTAACCGGTGGTCTTTCATCTCTTGGATGTGAATTATTTTCTAAACATTTTATTATTTCCATACTAAACTATGAAGTTTGCCTGTAATTTTTATTTTATGTTCTCCGATTTTTGTGGAGCGATGGAGTATCGTGGAGTGTGTGGATGCCATAGCTGTATGACAGCCAGGAGCATTTAATCTTTTGTGTGAGATCTTTACCATCTGGTCAGGAGCTTTTTTAATTTTCTCTAATGATTTTAATATGTTTTTATTAGCGTTTATAGCATATACAAGGGAAAGCATATGTAGATGCCAATGAGCCTGAGGTATTATAGGAAGGTAAATGTATTACTAGAGAGCGAACTCCTCAGGTTTTAAAAGTTTAGAAAATGATTAGCAACAGAAACAAAATACTACACAACTCATTTGGATTGTGATAAAGACAAAATTGGTGGTAAAGCGTCACTGAAACCAGGAGACAAAATGGACTGGGATTCAGGTGTTCTGAACAGAACTCCACTCTATCCAAGGTTGTGGAACCTTTTGAGAAGGACAAGTGAATTATTACTAAAGATAAGGGCTTTTTTTTATTACAAACGTTTTTTATTTATAGAAAAGGCAAGAAAATAATATACACATAAAAAAAACTCTGCGTATCACATAGTACCAGTTAGACTGCAAACATAAATGTCAACGCAGTGACAAGAAACTAAATAGAGAGAAATCAACAAAAAAAAAAAACTAAAAAAAAACTATATATATAAGAAAAATAAAAAAGGTGACGTTGAAGCATCTGAGAGAAGCCGAAGTCGGTTTGTAGAGGATCTACAGGGGACATAGTTGTCTACGTGAGGTGAGGTAAACCAGTGAGGGGGATTATCCTTCTCCCACAGACTAAAGCTGTTGGGGAGTTTGCGTCCATAGCTAAGATTGTGGCAATAAAATATGTCTTTGGGAGGTCCAGGGATCCCACCTACGGTCAAATAGGGGCATCCTATCATTTAGTGTGTAGAGAATCCTTTCCATTATCATAATAGAGTCCATCCTATGGAGGACGGAGGAGATAGGGACAGTAGGGGACTTCCAATGTAGGGCAATGGCCCATAGAGCGGCCAAGCAAATTGTGTGGATAAGGCCTTCCTCAGAGGGAAGCATACCCGGGATAGATGCTCCCAGGAGGCACATAGAGGCCGTAAGATGTATTGGAGCACCTGATAGAGCCGTTGCTATAGCCGTCACCTTGGTCCAAATGTGGGACAGATTATCACAATCCCAGAACACATGCAGAAAGGTCCCAGGCAGGGGACAGCCTCTGAAGCATAGGTCAGAGGTACCCGGAAAAATAGAATGAAGTCTAGATGGTGTATAGTACCACCTGGTAAGTATTTTATACGCTGTTTCTCTGACCGCTAGGGATTTAGACGCTTTGCGAAGGTTAGTCAGCATAGTGTCCCAGTCATCTGAGTCAAAAAGTTCGTTGCAGTCAGCCTCCCATTTATGTTTATATGGGACCTCCCCAGGAAACAGTGTATTAATTGCTGATCTGTAGAGGATAGAGATAAGCCCCTTTCCCCTGGGGGAGTCACGGCATATGTGTTCATACGTGGTAGAGGGGGCTGCTGGGGAGAGGGCGAAGTGGGAAAGATAAAAGTGTCTAATTTGCAGATAACGGAAGTGTTCTCTAAGTGGGATTTGTTTATGTGTGCGTAATTGGTCAAATGAAGCAAAAGAGTCGCCCATCTGTAAGTCCGCCAATGTGACCATGGAGTTAGAAATCCACCAAGAGAATCCCTCAGAGTTTTTAAAGGCCAAAGTAAATAAGGGCTCTCCTACAAAGGAGGCGCCTCGGGGAGCGTGGGACACCAGGCCTAGTTTATGTTTGTATCTGTACCATAGGGTAAGGGAGTGAGCAACTAGGGTGTTAAGAGACATAATTTCATGGGCCACTTTAGAAGGGGACCAAAGTAGACTAGAGAGCCTGTACGGAGCGATGGCATGTGATTCAAATTCTACCCAGGGTACATTAGAGTCAGGGATGTTCCATTGTGCTATCTGGGAGAAGCGAGCCGCAAGGAAATAGAGCCAAAGATTTGGCAGGCCTAGCCCCCCAAGTGTTTGTGGGATGAACACAACGTGTCTGGAGAATCTCGGCCGTTTGTTCTGCCAGATAAATTTGTGGATATCTTGTTGTAGCCTATCTATAAAAGCTTTAGGGATCATGAATGGAAGGGCTCTAAATAAAAAAATAGGAGTTTAGGTAGGAGGGTCATTTTGATCGCCGTGACTCTCCCGAGGAACGATATGTGGTAGGTGCTCCACAGCTTAAGCAGGCTACGGAGACGGGACACACATGCCGGATAATTCGCAGCAAAAATGGAGGACCAATGTGGTGTGATATAGATGCCTAAATATGGTATTTTGTCAGTAGACCATTGCAGGGGGAAGGAGCCCTGGAGAGTCCCACACTGAGCCGGGGGAATATTGATTGGTAGTGCTGTGGATTTGGACATGTTAACTGTGAGCCCAGAGATGGATGCGAATCGGGACAACAGGGTGAATAGATTGGGCAGGGAAATTTGGGGTTGGGTTGGAAATAACATGACATCATCTGCATACATACAGAGATGAGATGTGGTGGAAGCCATGGGGTATCCGGATATATCGGGGTGTTGTTTAATTGCGGTGGCAAGGGGCTCCAGGGCCAGGGCGAATAATAGAGGCGAAAGTGGACATCCCTGCCGGGTGCCCCTGCCCAGTGTAAAAAACTGAGCTGCAACCTGGAATTTTGATTCTAGTTTGAGGGTGATGGTAAAGGGCCTGGACCCCCAACAAAAACTCATCCCGAAAACCAAGCCTTTGAAGCACAGCAAATAAATAAGGCCATAAAACGCTGTCGAACGCCTTATTAATATCCAAGCTAAGAAGGAGGACGTGTTTCTTACATATATTAGCGTCTTGGAGAACATCAAGTGTCAAACGAATATTGTCTGTGATGAGTCTATTGGGTATGAAACCCGATTGGTCAGGAGAGGTTAGTGTTTCAATGATAGCGGCTAGTCTGTCAGCTAGGGCTCGACTAAAAATTTTAAGGTCATTATTAATGACCGAAATCGGCCTATAGTTTTGGGGGAGGGAGTGGTCCTTGAGAGGTTTGGGTATGAGAGACATGTTGGCTAGGGTCATTTCCGAGGGGAACTGTTCCCCCGCAAGTATTTTGTTGAACATGCTAGTGAGACGTGGGAGTAGTATAGGGGCATAATTTTTATAGTAGCTAGCAGTGAAACCATCTGGGCCTGGGGCTACAGAGCGTTTCAGGGATTTGACAACGCCCAGCAGTTCTTCTTCTGTGAAGGGGGCGTTAAGGGAGTCAACTTGTACATCGGACAAAGTGGGAAGGGGAAGTGAGGACAGCCAGTCCCAGGAGGGTGGAGAAGGACCCGATGGAGGGCTAGAAAGGAGCTTGGAGTAAAACTCCTCAAATACGTCAAGGACTTCTTTAGGGTGAGAGACTATTCTGCCTGAGGAGTTATGGATCTTGTACACATGAGGAGGACGTAGTGTATGATTTAATTTGCGCGCAAACATAGCAGATGCTGTGTTGCTGTGAAGGAGAAAGTTTGCTTTGGACCACCTCAATGCTTTTTCGGTCTTAGCTGATAACAGAGTATCCAGGTCTAGTCTCTTTTGCGCCACCAGTCGTGCGTTGGTACTCGACGGGTTGCCTATTTGGGCCTTATGCAGGCGGTCCAGTTCTGTGGTCAGCTTGTAAATTTGCTGCCATCTTTCTTTATTCTTACGTGATGCAATGCTAATAAGGTGACCTCGTAATACTGCCTTATGGGCCATCCATAGAGTGCTAGGGGAGATGTCCGGGGTGGCATTAATCGTGAAGTATTCCTGAATAGCGTTGGATACTTCCTGTCGTATGATTGGGTCAGTTAAAAGGGAGTCATTAAGTCTCCATGTATAGGGCGTATCAGATAGACCTAAGAGGGTTGTTGAAAAGGAGACCATATTATGGTCGGACCAGGGGCAGAGATGGATCATCGACTGCGTGGAGTTGGCCAGAATGATGGGTGTGCAGAAAATGTAGTCCAATCTGGCAAAGGAGTTGTGGGGGTGTGAGTAAAAGGTGAAGTCCTTTGCACCTGTGTTGTGTGCTCTCCAAGCATCGGATAACTGGAGAGTTTGCAGGTTTCTAGTCAGGGATTTAGGAAATGCTAGGTTCAGTCGGGAGGAGGTGCTTCTGTCTAACTGTGGGTGTGCCACTAGATTGAAATCTCCCCCAACAAACATATGAGTCAAGGAATACTTCTCAAGTGTCCTAAAGAAGGTCGAGAAAAAGGTGGCCTGTGCAACATTAGGGGCGTAAACGTTAGCGATCGTGAGTTCACATCCCGCCACTAGTCCCTTAATAATAAGGAACCTACTCTCAGGATCCTTATAGACCTGCTGAATTTCCATGGGGAATGAATTGTGAAGGAAGATGGCTACCCCCCTACTTTTAGAGTCGTGTAGAGTGTAAAAGGCTTGCTTATATGAGCCATGAAAGAAAATTGGGTGTCTGTCAGTAGCAAAATGGGTTTCTTGTAATAACAGGATTTGCGCCCCTAGCTTTTTATAGGTCGTGAAGGCTTTTTTCCGCTTGTGAGGGGAGTTGAAGCCCTGGACGTTATGTGTAATGCATGTAATCACCATTTGTGCATGAGGAGTGTCATGGGCTCACCTGGGGGGTCTAGGGACCCTGAGATAACCGTGTCAATATCATCCGTCACTGGGGGGTCGTCAGTCTGGGAAGCTGAGGGTAGTAAACCGCTTCAAGTAGATAGTAATAGAAAATACTTCTAAAGTGCTCCAACATCCTATATAGAAAAAACAAAAAAAGTGATAGAGCATAAAAAGCATCTAAACATAGTGCCAGCAATGCAAACATATGCTGGGCAAACAATGGGTCAGGTTGCAAGTAGCAAAAACCTGAAACATTGAGGTAAACCTTGTAAGGGGCAAAAGCACCCTTAACTCCCTGAGTCATATCCAGAGCTCCAAAGGAGGTCGGGATATGAGAGGAGTGGGGCAGCACGGCATCGACATCAACCGAACTAGCCTGCAACAAAATAGAGAAGAAAAAAAAAGGGATGTGCATGCCAGCGTGTGTTGGCTTGATCTAATATCTCATCAAAAGAACTGGGAACTAACATCTTTGAGTAAAAAAGAGTGCTAAAGTCCCGGGAGCAACGTCCTGTGTCAAAATTTAAGGATCCTTTCCCCAGCCCCTTTTTAAAAAAAAAAAAAAAAAAAAAAAGGAGAAAAACAATAAAAAAATAAAAAAGGAAAACAGGGCACATGGGGTATTAGACTGGACGTGGGCCCAGAGAGATTAAGAGTTGAAGATGTACGGATCAATCCGGCTGGGCTGAGTGTCAGCATACTGAGATCAATTGAAGTGAAGTGAAATATGGATCCATCAGAAAAACAGCAGTTCCAAAAAAGAGCCCAGTAGAGGGCGCCTAGATGCCAAAAGTGTAATAAGTGTTCAGAAGATATGCAGCAGGAAGAATTCACAAAAGTGACAGGATTCTTTAGCGTTGAAAGACATTATGGCTTGCATCTTGTCCGTGACGTCTGCGATCTCTTCTAGAAGAGGGAGTATCCCAAACGGGTTTTGGTCTAGGAGTAGAGGGTTGACGAGGAAGGGCATCAGCTTCCAAGAGACCCAATTTGACCAGTATCTCTTGGCCTTCCACTAAAGTTACAGCAGTGTAAGTTGTACCATTATGGGGAATGGTAAGCTTGAAGGGGAAACCCCATCTATAGCGAATGTGCGCCTTAGCCAGCACCGTGGTGACCTCCTTCATATCGCGGCGTCTATCCAGGGTAGCTGGAGAGATGTCCGGGTAGATTTGAACAGGGGAGCTGTCTAAGGAGATGGAATGGGAGTTGCGGGCGGCCCTAAGGATCTCTTCTTTTATAAGAAAGTCTTTCAGACATAGGACAATGTCCCTAGGGGGTTTATCAGGGGGGGGCTTGGGGCGTAAAGCCCTATGAATGCGGTCGCATTTGAACGCTTCTACCTCACGGTCAGGCAGGAGGGAGTTAAACAGCTTATGTATGGCAGGAATAAGATCCGTGGTGGTCTCAGGGATCCCCCTAATGCGTAGATTGTGCCTTCGATTTCGATTGTCGAGGTCTTCTACTTGGGTTTGTAGCTGAATGACCGTGGCATTGAGGGATTCAAACTCTGGAGAGATCATTATGGGCAATATTGAGCTCATCGTGCATAGTCTCTAAGCGATCTGTGCGGGTGCCCAGGGCTGAGATCTCTTGCGTCAGTGTATTAGTGCTCTTGTGCAGCTCCGTTTGGAATTTAGTGGCAATCTTGCTATAGATGGACTCTAAGCTCCTGTCCAGGTCCGCTTTGGTCAGGGGGGGGGGGGGGGGGGGGGAGTACTCACTTTCATGTGCAGCTTCCAGAGCAGAAGTAACGGTGTCCTGCGAATCTTGTGAGGCCTGCAGTGAGGGAGAAGCAGGGCCATCGGCGCCATCTTGGGACATGATGTAGCGTACCTGGTTCCTCAGCAGATATGTGGTCAGGGACCTCTGAGCGGTCTTGTTTCCCTTTTTCTGCTTTGCAGGCATGCACAACGTGGTCCGGGGGTGATAAAGAGTATTTGTGTCGAAAATCGTGCACTTCTGGCCCCGGGAAGCAGGCTAAATGGTTGGAGTAGTGCGGAGCTACTCAGTCATGCGGCCGGTCCCGTGGATGTCGCGCATGCGCCCTGATAAGGGCTTTTTTATAAGAGAAGTTAGTTCTGAGCAAGGAGAGAACTTCGGAAGGATTAGGGCAGTGATGGCAAGCCGACACCCCAGATGTTTTGGAACTACATTTCCCATGATGCTCACCTACACTGCAGAGTGCATGAGCATCATGGTGTAGCGCACAGACCCCTTTCTTTACCTGCATTAACTTTGGCTCCTTGCAGGAAGAGAGGCACACCGCACTAACAGCCCGTACCCTCCTGTGCGAGGAGGTTGAGCAGTGTTGTTGGGTCTTCCACGGTCAGAACATGAAAACCTTCAGAGCCTGATTCTCACCTCTATATTAAAGTAGAGACAAGTCCTTGACTTCCCAGTAAAGTGAATGTCCACACCAGATGAAACTCTTACTCAGAGTTTATTTTCTCTTAGCCAATAACACAGTCTGATAGGAAAAAGGTTGGAGCAAGAAGCAGAACAGTATAAGGTGTGGAGAAGGTCCAGGCACAAACGTTACAGATATTTGCTCAGATTCTCAAGCAAGTTTAACTAGACGCACAGTCTCTGCCACAGACTGTGAAGTTGGTCTCTGCCACAGACCTAGTGAAGCTGATCCCCTTCTTTAGCTATGGCCCCTTTTTAGGAGAAGACATCCCTCCGGAGAGTTACCGGGACCCTACCGTCACCATGACACTGCACTGGGTCTTCGGAGAGTTCCTTCCCGGCCTCCTCTTCCTAGATACGGGTCCCCTCACAAGGCGGCACCCTGAGACTCCTCGATCCTTGGTGGACCCCCAGCCGAAGGTGCTGGGCCCCAGGCCTCCACTGCGGCCCCTGGGCTTACATACCCAGGGCGGACAGGAACAGCATGGTAGTACCTCACCCTGGGACTAAAGGTGCCCAGGATGGAACAGGAAAACCCGCCCCTGGGCCTAAGGCGCCCAGGGCGGACAAGAACACTCCCTGGGAGTAGGACTCCCGACAACGAACGAAGAACCCCAAACAGGCAGCGTCTGCCCCTTTTATATCCTCTCCCAACATGCCCAGCAGGTAGACCACACCCACCGTATGGCTGCCAAGAGGGGACACACAAGGCACAGCACTGTATCAGTGGTTCAACCCTAGCCTGCTATGGCAGCGCCACCTGTAGGCCACAGGGAACTGTACACCAATACTCTCTCTCTGTGGATAAAATGGTTGCAAAAACCCTAACAAATTAGAGTGTTTGAGTAAACTACCACTCAAACACTTCCCTTAAATTTAGCACCCCGCTACAATGGGAAATGTAGTTCCAAAACATCTGGGGTGCCAAGGTTTGCCACCACTGGATTAGGGTATAGTTAGGATTTCCAATTTCTCATGGTCAGGAGCTTTTGAGCATAGGGGAACATTGACATGCACATCAGTTTCCTGTGTTATTGTGGGCATATTGGGCTTTTCACAAGATTGGATACTTTGCAAGATATACTGCACTTTATGAGTGGGACTTGTACCATTTTTTTTATTAGATCTGCATATGGATGTATTTATAACAAATGATTTACATTTGAGTTATTAGCAATGCCTAAGAGAAAGGCGCCGCTGACTAACCCAGTTCATTAGTATGTAGATAACCCGGTATCCAGGGCGAAACATGCCAGTGGGACGTGGCTTGAGTGACACTGGCTGAGGCCACAGTCATCTACAAACGAATGCACTGGGTTAGTGAGCGGCGCTCTTCTCTGATAATGCTCTTACACCTCTGAATCGTGCACCAACACCAGCTCCCTTCACTGCTTAGAGCGGCACTGCAAATATAATTTGGATTACCAATTCATATTTAATGGGATACCGCACCTAGTGTTATATATTTTTGTCTAGTATTTGGATGATTAGTGTACTGCTGTTTTTCCTTTTTTGCACAGGGATTCTTTTAGGTATTTAATTTATGAACAACTCTTACCATTGTATCTGACCCTGCCACTTCCTGCACGATACACACATTCCCTGTGACCCAGGCATCCAGAAGGTATTCTTGGCCTGTAAATACAGACTAGAATGATGTGCATAGAAAGAAAAAACTAGAGATTAAGTGATTTTGGCAGCCAATTTTAGAAGCCAATTTTGACTCTCTCTAAATGGTTAAGCTTGGTGCCACCCCATTCCACCTGAGTGTCAGAAAGGTTGCTCAACACAAGGACCAACAGGGGATGGGGCACAAGCTGATGAACCCCTGTCTCCGATCTGCTGATTGTCATGACCTTCAGTTTTTACTAAGGGTCATCTCATTTTCTTAATCATAAATCCACTTGAGACTGACAAAATATACAAATTTTTAGTACACTAAAGCCAGTCATAAATGGATTGAACCTCAGGTCAGCATCTATGGGCAGGCTCCAGATCGACTTCAGCACAACCAGTTTATTGGATGTTTTGCATGCGATCGCCAGCAGCGACCATTGTTTTCTGCTGGCAGGGAATGCTCTCCGCCAGCAAAACACGATACCGCTGTGGGAGGGATTTCCCCAGAAATACTGTGTTCATGGGGGAATCAAGCAATTTTCTTTCCTTCCACCGGTGCTGGAAGAAAAGAAAATTGCACTATGAGCTGCTTTAGGAACCTTAATCCTGGGAACACCATTTTGTCTTCTTGACACCCTGTTTTGTGCAGAAAGCTTATTTAGATAAAAATATTGGATTGGGATTTCCAACCAATTTTTAGATTGCGAGACTCCCAACATCTACTGAAAACTATGGTATGGGCACAGACATCTATAGAGAGTTTGGCATGGAGATTGGCAACCAACAGATGTCTTCTGGTCTATCCTTGGATACAAACAGATGCTTAGGTCAAAGTGTTGCTAATTAGATTGTGGAGGAGGGCTCAGTCTAGGTGTCTGCGGATTTCAGAGCAGATCAGCAACTTTAAAGTAACTGTCAGCTTTTTTGGATAGAGTGAGGAACGCCTAGAACATATGTTAGGTTTTAAGTGGCAAGTCCCCTAGGATTACACAGATCAAGCTGGAGGTTCTAGCCTTCCTTAACCCCAACATGTTTTTATTGCGGTTTTTAAAATGTCCCCTCACCAGGACAGGAAGCAAGGCAAAATTTCTCCAGTTAAGCACCAGACAGGAGTAAAAACCTGATCAAGGTCACTTCCCCACTTTATTCTCGATGCTACATATTAGATCAAATTGTTACAATACACTCTGACCAGGACAGACAATAAAGGCATGGTCACTCACCTCCAGAAGGTCTTGAAGCCATGGCACCACCATGGCAAGTTGATGCCAATGCACAGATTCTAGCTTCAAGAACCAACTGTGCAATAGATCGAATGGGCATCTAAAAAAAAACAAAAAAAAACAAAAAACAATTTTGCACATTTGCATGAACTGACAAAAGGATTTGTAGGTTATATATAAAGCAGACCTAAAAAAAGCACCAAAAAAAACAAAACGCACAGTACTCATGACAACTTGCAAAGCAAAAGAAATTCCTAGCTCAACTTACCGACCAGCCTGCTAACCAACAGTATGCATCACCATGGGTTTAGTTTGCACACATTTGCAAATACGTGCGCAAGCTACAGAGCCCTGTCAAGGCACCCTGTATTTTCTGTAGTCCTAACTCTGAATTTTGAAAGCCTCCACAGTGGAAGCACATGCATAATAATGGGCAGGTGAGCCTGGAGAGAGCCCACCCCTCAAAGGCACAGGGGTGCACTGGACACCCAGCACAGGAGTCCAGTACGTCCCCTCACCAATATTTCAAAGTACAAACAAATGGCCACTGCCCTCACCTTTAACTGGCCTTTGCAACAAGGGGCACATGGAAGGGCAACGCATGCAAAACCAAAAATATTCCCGACTCAACTTACCGACCAGCCTGCTAACCAAATTGTCCAGTCTAAGGCCCCATGTACACTGCTGCTGCTAAACGGACATTCAGAGGCAGTTGGACACTTTTTTCAACTTCCCCTGAAATCATTCAATGTTATCTTATGTGTCCATGTACACATGTTCGTTTACTGTTTTTAGGGCTTTTTTGAAGGCAAAAAAATTAATTCAGACGCCGAAGTTTGACGTTTCAGATGCCAAACGCGGCTAAACGTGGTAACCCACATTTAGCAGCGTTTCGTTTATAGCAGTTTTTCGTGTTTGGCCATTTAAAAAAATAAATAAAATTTTTATTTTTTTTAAAAAAGAAACGCTTTTAAAAACGCAAACGCAGCAAAACACCGCTAAGCATGGCATGTAAACGCGGAAAACAGACATTTTAAATGTAGGTTACTATCTGTCAAGTTAAATAGTTCAGGAGAGGTTGTAAAAACGTCCCGTGTACATAAAGCCTAACAGTATGCGTTCAAAACTGGGGTCTAGTTTGCACACAAATACTGGGGTGCCTTGATGTGGCTTTGTAGCCAACGCATGTATTTGCAAAGGTGTGCAAACTAAGCCCCTGTTTTTAATGCAAACTGTTAGACAGGACAATTCTGTTGGTTAGCAGGCTAGTTGGCAAGTTGAGCCGGGATGGTCTTTGGATATGTTTTGCATGCATTACCCTTCCATGTGCTCCTTACTGCAAAGACCAATTATAGGTGAGGGCAGTGGCCATTTGTTTGTACACATGGCAACTTGTACTGTTCTCCAGGCTTCTGAAATGTATACTGTAGACACAGGACATTTGGTGGCATGTTGTGAACACACCTATGTCCTTGGTATTAGAAAAGAAAAAAAAAAAAAAAAAAAAAAAAAGCACTATCCCAAAAACATGGCTTTTAACTTTAAAGGACAAGTTCACTTTAAAACATCTAAATTAACTTTTTTGCAGGTAAAAAAAAATTTGCATTTACAACTTTTTTTCAGGAGCCTTGAAAGCACTGCACCAGCAATCAGCAGATCCCAGGTGCGATGCAGGACTCCTGCAGATGGTCGGTGTAATCTTTGTGCCCATACATTATACAGGCAGGCAGTTTCACAATGAAATACTAGAGCACTCAACAGCACCCTGGTAGTTCATTGAGAAATGTAAGCTGACAGCCGCAAAGGATGTCGGGACTTGTAGTGCATTTATTCACAGAACTCTGTTCCCTAAGGTGAACTTATCCTTTAACGCTAAAATCCAGTGTAGGGGGTTTTTGCTTTAAGGTCCAGAGACTACCATACCCCAGGATGCTGGGGCAGGGTATTTAACCAGGGGGTGGGCCGGAGAACTTTCTCTTTGGACACCGCCCGCCCAACAAGTGTAACTCTGTGCTGAGTCTGCTGAGAATACAGGGCCTGAAGCCTAGGCCTGTATTATTCCAAAGAGCCTTCCGTACCCACCGAGGCGCCTGAGGGACGTCGCATCCTGCTGCTGTTCTGCTACTACCAGGAGGACCGAAGACCCGGGCGTAGTGGAATCTGTGTACCAAGACACAGCAATGGAAGATACGGACACGGACTGTTCCGGTTGGGTGAGAGAGCACTTGCTCATGAGGATAATACAGGATCTCTAAACCCAGTAACTGTTGTTCGGAACTAACGTTAGGGTTTGCAGCTGCACACCGGAGGGACAGTGCATTGAATAACACTTGTAGATTTGTTCTGGGTCACCAAGTTATCACATTCCTTTATTCTTGTGGATTACAAATTGTTCCAGAAGTGCACCACCGTTTGCTAGCGAAGATCTTTCTCTGCAGAACTTTCACATAATATAGTCAGGCCTGACTTAGTAGTAGTGACATTGCTGGGCGCCATCTTGCCCATGAGGGAGACGAGCTGCAGCGGGGTCCGTTAGTTTCTTGTTATAGAATTTTATATCTGTCCGTGTGCTAAAACACTCTTTCATTGCAGGGCTCTGCATATGTCTATGTTTACTGTTTGCCTGCTTAACCATTATTTTCAGTAAAGTACCAGGGTTAAGTATATCAGTTGTTGGTGTCATTTACTGTGCAGGAGAAACGGTTAGTGATAGCTACACCATAATGTTGTGTGCCTTTATTCTGGGATTGTGCTGCCAAGAATTACAGGTTACACAATCCCATCATCCCCTACTGACTGTGCCAGGGGAGGGTAGAGCCAATTGCCGGGGGTTGACAGTGAGTGCTACAGGGCCCGAAACAAATCAAATCAGCAGCCCTCTTAACTTGGGGTATCGCTACACCAGGATAAGCAAATATTGTCTAAACACAAAAACCATGGGTATTTTTACTTGAATCTTGGTATGTCTTGCCTATTTCTTCCAGATCAGAGCAGTAATCCAGGGTGTCACTTAGTATCTGGTCAGGAGCTCCCTATAATAAAGACCTGTAACTGCTGCTCTTTCAACTTGTGCAGGGTGACTAGTCTCAACCCCACCCCCTTCTGCAGGCAGTCTTTAGGGGAGAAGCCTGCTGGGTCACTCCCACAGCTCTGCACAGTTTATGTAGAATACAATAACTGAGTTTGCAGAGGCATTTGGTAACACAAAGCAGATTTATATGTAGCGGGGTCCCCTTTAAGACTCCCAGGACTACCTCACCCAGAACCCCTTTCGGCAATGTTTCCACCCCAGAGACTCACGGGAGGGGTTATATAAGGAGGAGGCGAGGCTGGGCTCGGCCTCTTTGGGACGAGACTTCAAGGGAGAGATCTTCCTGTGCGGATCCGCTGTGGTGCAAGGCCTGAAGCCTGGGGCCTTGCGCTGCTACCCAAAAGAGCCTTCCACCCCATTGCGAGCCTGGGTGGCATCTGACTCGGTTTTCTTCAACCGCTGCTGAGTCGGAGACCAGACCGCTGCAGACGCTGTGTGTGGAGACACAGCAGGTGGAAGTTCCCGGACTGGGATCGCGTCCGGAGGGGTGAGCGAGCACATGCTCAATCCACAAATACTGTATACCATTGTTAGGCCTACAGACTGCCGTGGCCCACCAGTTCCTATTTCAGTTATTTTCCCCGACTGGAGATCCATAGCAGAACTGAGTCAAATGGATCTCTAGTGGAGTGTACTGTGTTGGCATTTTTACCCCCCTTGGATTACAAATGTGTTCCTGAAATGTGCACCACCGTTTAAAGACTTGCATGCGAAGAATTTTACCCCCCTAGAGACTGAGTTATATGGTCAGGCCTGGCCATCTAGATAGTTTAGTTGCTGCGCCATAGGGCGCATAGTGAAGTACTGTTACACGTGGCACGTGTGTGCCATATCTTAATAGTTATAGTGTGACTATTGCTGCAGGGCTCTGCAGATAGATTCATGTGATCTGTTACCACTGTTGATTTTATTGCCAGTAGAAAGTAAATTCGTTATTCTTCTATCACTGCATTGGTGTTTGAATTTAATCATAGAGCATAAGATATACACATATTACCCTAGACTAACTGTGCCCGTAGGGGGGTCGAATAAATTGCCGGGGGTTGGCGGAGCTGTCTTCAGGGCCCAAACAATCTGCGGCCCTCTTAACTGAAGGTATCGCTACATATATTTTTGTGGCCTTGATGAATATATTAATAAAAGTTGTGTGCCCAGAGTTCAGTTTTAAGTTATTGCTCCATTTCTTATACTCTACACACATTGTGCACTGGTGTGGCTATGGACTTATATCTCCTGTACTGTTTATCACAGGAGGTACCAACATACTCACTCCAGATTCCTGTGCAGCCTGCTCAAGCCACTATCATATCGTCCACTAAGAAACTTGAATATAGGATGCAGAAATCTGGCCACAGGACCCAAGCCATGGGTGGAGGATTCCTGACATCTACAGGTCCCTGGATTATCCATTGTGTAGACAAATACCTCAAGAAACTATGAGAAATCAACAGAGTAAATGGACTGGCTGCTCAATTATAATTTTACTATAAATCAAATTTTTTTTTTTCCTATACAAAAGTACTTGTTAAAATCTTAGATAATATCCAGCAACATTTCAGGCCAGAATAAATTTTAAATTAAAAGCTGAAATGAGCAGTGGCTGTTTAACGGCAGGGTCTTAAAAACTCTTGTTCTGGGGTGTGCGTCATCAGTGCCCCCACAACGGACCAAGCTGTCACTGACAGCTCACAGTCACCTACCATCAATTGGGAGCCAATAGACATTGCTCTCTACGACATTAGCAATGCGCAGCCAAACGGTGCTCAACGATCATGAGCCCTGCACCTACCAGCTCTGGAGATCACAACCCATTTAAAGGGCCGCACAGCAACTGGATCCCATGTTACTTCTGTACCATGCGATCTGGTGCAGGCAAACCCACTGCATTTGTAACCTGGGTTCGGGGCGTCATTACCATGGACACCCGTTGCAGATCGCAACTGCAGTGCATTTTGAACGTGGTGTGGGAAACGTACACAAACGTGGGTTTCCCCATTCTGGTGTAAACGGGCTCTTATGCAGCCAAACCAGTGGTGATCATTACCAAATGCCAAGCATTGTTACACTCTTCAGGGCACAGGCCTCAAAAGCAGCCTGAACCCAACATTGAAAAGTTTGACTTTAAATACATTTTAAATGAATTCAATTCTCACAAATGTACAGCCTCTTCCGCACCAGAGCAATTTTTACATTTTGCTCTGGGCCCCTTGATTCAGTGATAACAGTTATTACTGCCAACATTTGTACATCAATCTCCCCCGCTGAGCTATTCTGTTCTGACAGGACGACCCCTGGGCTCCCTTGGCTCAGAGCACTGATCGGGAGCCGGTCGACAGACCTTTTTCAGTTACAACCCTTCGACTGAAGCCGTCCGAACGGCCAGCTTCTGTCGGACCAGCTGCCGTAGACATGTGCCGGTTTCTATTGAACCAGCCGATGCTGCCCCACATTCGGCATATTGATCACTAAACAGCTGACAAGTTTGCTTTGAAGACGGTTTAAAACCTCATTAAGCATTTTTTCCCGTTGTTGGAAAGCGTCTGGGTCCACGGAGCAATCATGGATTGGAGACTTCCTGCGGATCTTGGGTAAGGAGCAGCAGTGGTGTCTGCAGAGAGATATGGAAATTTTTCATCAATTACAAAGAATTAGAAGACTATACCAGAATTCAGATTTCGTATTTGGAAAAAAAAAATAAAAAAAATCGAAATGCAATGCCAAATATTTTTTATTAAAAGTGGTTTTGGCGAGTAGTTACACAGTAAAGATAGCAGTGTTGTCAAATCAAATATTCATTGACCATGTTTCATGTTGCACCTTAAATATGTGAAACATTGTCACGAAAGTGAACTAAGCCTCTCTACTACCTGGGTTGCAGCGTAGAAGCTGGTGCCCTGTGCTGGAAATTACTCCACTGGCCATCACAAAAAGGCTTTGTAGATCCTGTGATGCAAAGCAGCAGCAGTCCTGGCTTCAGTATGGGATGTAAGCTGGAGAGTGAAGTCCCATACTTCCTTTTCCCAGACATGTGACCCATCATATGATGAGTTAAGAAGAGTTTCACTTCCTAATGGGCAATACCTAGCACCCTCAAGGCATCCAGGCAGCTGGAAAATCGCCTAATCTCCCCAGTGCCTCCCACATCCTATAGTGACCCCAAATCCTATAGTATTCCCATACCTCCCACAGTGCCCCGCAGCTACCTTAATGCCTCCAAAGCTTATAAAATGCACTTACATAGTGCTCAATGGGTGGAAGCTTTCCAGTCTGGCAAGATGACACACTGCAGTTTGAATCTCTGGCAACGAAGATCAAAGGATCCATGGGCACCGTTTAGCAGCGGGAACTGCAGCCTCGGGAGGACGCCAACCGGGTAGTTCAAAGCGGAGGTTCGGAGCTTCAAAGCTGTCAGACAGGGGATCGGCCTACTGATGTGGTGGCCCACAGTGCCCCCCCTCCTCCAACAGTGCCCGAGACCACCTCAAAATCCCTATTTCCTATAGTCCCCCTCCAACATCCCCCAGCTTGCACTGACCATCCATACATGACAGGAAAGCACATTTCAATGACCACTAATGCACTTAAAAAGATACTACACTGAAACGTAAGAATGTTTTTTTTTTTTTTTACTTCCCATAAATGCAAATAGCCATTATCGCAGGTATAGCATCGCAGCGGTGAGAGGTGCTGCATTTACCATGCTGGTGGTAAGCAATTTTTCACAGGCAATGGCTAGTGTTGGCGCTTCAATCATCATGGTACCATGGTTGATATGGTGTCAGGGTGATAAAAGTGCAGTGTTTTTATTGTTACATTCTAATATATAATGAAGTGGTTCAATTCACCATAATGCAGAATCAGTGGGAGCCCTGGGTGTGTCACTTGCCACATCACCTGCCACCTGATGCAGATTGTCACGTCACCTGCCACCTGATGCAGATTGTCACTTGCCACGTCACCTGCCACCTGATGCAGATTGTCACTTGCCACGTCACCTGCATCTATTTGCAGATTGTCACTTGCCATGTCACCTGCATCTATTTGCAGATTGTCACTTGCCATGTCACCTGCATCTATTTGCAGATTGTCACTTGCCATGTCACCTGCATCTATTTGCAGATTGTCACTTGCCATGTCACCTGCAACTATTTGCAGATTGTCACTTGCCATGTCACCTGCCACCTGATGCAGATCATCACTTGCCACGTCACCTGGCACCAGATGTGGATTGTCACTTGCCATTGCCACCAAATGTGCCTTGTCGCTGCATTGGTGGCAGGCTGGCAGTACTGATCCATTTAGTGAGGGCAGGAAAGCTGTAATGAGGGGCGGGCAGTGAGATGTCATCTCGCTGCTCCCCGCCGCACCTCCGACATTGAAAAGGCCCGGTCTGTGAGGGCGGAAGAGCACTGATGTATGGCAGCCAGTGAGAGATGATGTCCTCTCTGCTCCCCGCCTAACCTCACTCCCACATTAAAGAAGCCCGGCTGAAAGGGCGGTGATGTGGGGCGGGCGGAGAGAGATGATGTCATCTCTGCTTGTCCACCCGCTCGCTTCTCGCCTCTCATCCGCCTATCTCATGCAGCCCGCCGCAACCAGCTGGTTAGGCAGGGACCCTGCAGCAAGAGGCTCGGGGCTATGAGCCCCAGATTTAGGGCTATAGCCCCAATGGACACCCCCTAGCGACACCACTGGTAGTCACACTCCCGGCCCTAAAACTTTAGTTAATCTGGGGAAGGCAAAGGCAAAAAGCCATGATCTAATTTGCACAGGAAAAAAGTCCTTTAGGATCCCCAAAGGCAACCGGATATGTTAATGGCAAACTGGCATCCCACAAAATGATATAGATCTATATCAACTACTACTGATTTAGTCTAGGATTATCAGAGACCAATGCCTGCTTTACACCTCATTCCCATGACAGTTGTCCCTTTGGTCTTCTGCTCTCCTGGCCCAGGGTATGGGCTGGCTTTTGATATTATGCATAACACAAGTCTGCTGGCCCAAAATTGATTGCAATGATGCTGGCAAGAAAGTGGCCACACAAGTAGCGAAGTGGAAAGCTTTGGAGGACAAAGCGTCCAGCAGAGAGGAAGCCTGCAAGCCCATGAATAAGAATTACAAGCAATATACTTATTAGAGCCACCCGAGCAACATACGTGGAGGAGTGGTGGAGCTACAAATTTTGAATACTACCCAGAATTCCACTTTAAAATGGCAAGTGCAGTGTTTATTGTCTGGTTATGTATAGGAGGCTTACAGAAACCTATGAGTGTACGCCCAAAACAAAACCCTGCACGTTGCCTTGCACACAAACCTGGCCTCAAACTTTGACAAAGTAGGGAAAAAAGAAGGGGAGGAGCTTCGCCATGAAAACAAAAAGCGATTTTCTTATCTTTTAAAATAGGTCCCAAATAGGTCAATACATTGAAGAGAATTCAAGTGGTAGTAAACACTGCTTGTACGCATGCACCTACAGGTAAGCTTAAAATAAAGCTTACCTGTAGGGTACAAGGAATAACTTCTAAATGCACCGATTAGGATATACCCAGTTTTTCTGCATCCGGTGACTTGAGTGGCGCATGCGTTGTAAAGGGCATACGCAAGAGCTCTATGCCACGCCCATGACTCCCACATGCATGTGTGGGATTGACATCATGGCTTAGCGAATTTGACATTATTCCAGTTTATTTCCCCACAATTAACTTACTATATGTTCCTTTTCATGATGAACAACATCAAGTAGACATTGTTTTATAAATCCAGCACTTTAAAGTCCTTACAAAAAAAAATTGCCCACTAGGCTCAAAACATTGCCTACCCATAAATGAAACCATACCACGTAAATGTATTCTTATATTGTTTTACAGGGCTTTTTCAGACGGGTGTTGAATTCTAAGCCCTAAAGAGAAACTAGGCTTCATAATCAGCTGATTAACCACTTTCCGTCCGCTGCTTTACTGCTACAGGGTTGCACCTGTGCACCAGATCAACACACACACACACACACACAAACACACACGGGCTATTCTGTAAATAGAGTATTGTCTGAGCTGTAAATAGCTTAGAGTGATTATGTAAATTGTTGGTTTCCGTTACAGCTTTGGCTGCTTGTGCGCATTTCCCACTGTTGCCAGTAGGTGTCACTGTTGTCAGAGGCCAGTGTGAGAAATACAGTCAGCTGAAGCACATTGGATATTATTTCCCCCAGAAAACAGCCCAATCAGGAGTTTCTTTGTAGCTGGGCACGCTGGGGAAGGAGAATTAAGGGGCAGTGCCATGTGCTTCATACCGGCTGCTAGGTCGGTGTGAGAGGCCTATCCGGTTGTCGCAAGAACCAGAGACAGAAAGTTATTGTCATCTGGATTCAACAGCCGCATTAGTGATCTGCAAAACCAAGGTATCTGAACTTCCCCTAACCCTCTATCCTAAGGTGACCAGATTTTTAAAATAAAATCCGGGGACATATTTTTTTTTTTTACTAGTAATGGCGGCAATCAGCGACTTTCTGCCCGTCGCCGCCGCCCGCTTCACAGCCTGTCATGTCTTATGCCGCATACACACGATCATTTTTCCCGTCGGGGAAAAATTACATTTTCTTTTTAACAAGAAAAACGACCGTGTGTGGGCTTTTTGTCATTTTTCCCGACGGGAAAAACGGCATTAATCACAACGAGAAAAATTAGAACATGCTCTAATTTTTCTCGTCGTGATTCCCGTCATTTTTTTCCGTGGCAGTTTTCCCATAGGGAAACACTGCCGGGGAGCCTACACACGGTTGTTTTTCTCAACCAAGAAAAAAAATGTCGGGAAAAATGGCCGTGTGTAGGGAACCAAGCCGTTCCCTCGTTTTTCCCGTCGATTTTCTCGACGGTGTTTTCACCGTCGAGAAAATCGATCGTGTGTACGCGGCATAACTCTCCGGGCCCCGGCTACTACTGGGTGGGGAGTGGAGGAAGATCACTCCACCAGGGAATGAAAGGAGATAAGCAGGCAGGCGGCTGGCCGGGACTTGAGCCAAGGTAGAAGAACATGGGAGCGGATCTGAACGGGCATGCACCCGAAACTGAAGAAATATTCCCTCCGCTCTGACCAGCACATGATCATCAGAAAGGGGCACAGATAATGGAAAAAAAATTAATTCAGATTTATTTTTTAATTCTGCACTGACTGTCTTTGAAATTGCCCCAGCCCCTGTTCAAATCCAATCCGGGGACAAAACCGGGGACAGATTTGGTCCGGGGACAGTGTCCTCAATCCGGGGACTGTCCCCTGAAACTGGGGATGTCTGGTCACCCTACTCTATCCTCCTACCTGAAGTTGTTTAACCTCCCTGGCGGTATTCCCGAGTCTGGCTCAGGGTGAAATTTCAGCACCAAAAGCGGTAACCCCGAGCCAGACTCGGGATTGCATCGCAGTGATCCAGGCAGAGTTACTTACCTTGTCCCTGGATCCTGCGATGCCTCCCCGCTGTGTGATCGAGCTGTCTCCTCGCTCGATTCACACAGTGCCCGAGTGCCGCCGAGCTCCGTTCCCTGCGACGTTACGACGCACGGGGGCGGAGATCGGCGCCAAATTCAAAAAAGTAAAAACACAGTACACATACAGTACACTGTAATCTTACAGATTACAGTACTGTATAAAATAATTACACACCCCTTTGTCCCTAGTGGTCTGCCCAGTGTCCTGCATGCACTTTTATATAATAAAAACTGTTCTTTCTGCCTGGAAACTGGAGATTGTCCATAGCAACCAAAAAGTGTCCCTTTATGTCAAAAGTGGTTTTAGACCAGCTAGAAAACAGCGATAATAAATTAGAATCACCCGCAGAATTGAGCGATAGGGATTTGTGGGGAAATTCGTCAAAGACTGAAAAACACTATTATTATTATATTATTATTTGTTATAATTATTTTATAGTTATTATATTATAAAATGTATGATTTTTTTTTTTTTTACTTTATCATACCCGGGATGTCTACTAGATTCTGGTTTGGACAGATTTAAGTGAGTTATTCCTAAGAATTGCAGGCCTACAATATAAAAAGCCAAATTTCAATGCAGAATAATGGTACCGCTTTCAGCACCTAAAATCTGACAGAATCATACCGCCAGGGAGGTTAATAAAGAAATTGAGAAAGAGACTGAAGTGACTGGCAATCACCTCTATTCTAATTACTTAACATAGACTCTTAAGCTCTGGGACGGTGAAATGTGGGGTAACGGCAGGACCCAAAATTAATCCAGCAGCCCCTTCGGGGGTATCGCGATCAATAGATATGTAGCACACAGATTTTTTCCCCCTTAACTTCCTGTTAGGGGGATCAGACACACCATGCCACATGCCCACGTCCTCTGGATTAGAGTTCGTGCGGTGTTCTGTATTTGGGTCCCGCAGCGAGTTGCTTCCTTTCACTGGTTCTCCCCTCTAGATTATAGAGGCAAGTCTCTACCTTTCCCAAAGAAGGTCAATGTCCACACAACACTTCAACTCCAATAAGAGTTTATTTTTCTCTCTTTGCTTCAGTAACCAGAAAGTTGGAGAGGAAAGGGGTTAGCAGAATAGGTTGGATTCAGGCACACTCTTGGCTTCGTCGCCACTCGGTCCCGAGTGGGTACAGCTCACCCGGATAGTCACTCAATAGCACTAGCAGCCAGCATGAAGCGCGAACAGTAACTTAGTCCCCTCCAAGGACAAAGTCAAGAAGATCCCTCATTAAAGAATGACACTCCGCAAAGGCAGGCTGTGAAGAAAGGAATCCTTCCATCCGACAGGTCACCAGGCCTCTCCCGAGACAGCAATCTTGTATTACTCGTCTCATCTATGGGACCGATCCTCCCCCCGGTTTCCTCTAGTCAGAGCGGTCGCCCTCACCTGGGCTCCCTGGGTTTCCTTCTGGCTTGTAGACCCAGTTGATGGTACTGGGGCTACCTGGAACTCCGCAGCCTTGGGCCGAAGGTGCCCGAGACTCCTTAGTCAAAGTTGGGCACACCCCCCCCCTTAGAGGGGCACACACACCTCCAGGTACAGGTCCCCGGGTACTACTACTCCTCCTGAACAATGGCGTCTGCCCCTTCTATACCCTCTCCCGGCATGCACAACAGACCGAAACCGCCCACCGCACGGCAGCCGAGAGAGGACATCCAATAGCCACTCCATCACCTGTGGTTTAACCCCGGGTATAAGTGACAACACCACCTATACGCCTAAAGGGGAACTGCATGCCAGGTGACAGCAGCAAGGCAGAGTCCAAACAATTAGAAGACCCGAGCCAACTACCGCTCAGGTCACCCCTAAATTTAAGCATAACGACCGCCTAGGTAGGGGCCCGCTACTATCTATATAGACACACACACAATCTCACAAGAGTACACCCCTCACATTTTAGTAAATATTTTATTATATCTTTATATGTGACAACACTGAAGAAATGACACTTTGCTACAATGTAAAGTAGTGAGTGTACAGCTTGTATAACAGTGTAAATTTTCTGTCCCCTCAAAATAACTCATACACAGCCATTAATGTCTAAACCGCTGGCAACAAAAGTGAGTGACCCCTAAGTGAAAATGACCAAATTGGGCCTAAAGTGTCAATATTTTGTGTGGCCACCATTATTTTCCAGCACTGCCTTAACCCTCTTGGGCATGGAGTTCGCCAGAGCTTCACAGGTTGCCACTGGAGTCCTCTTCCCCTCCTCCATGACAACATCACGGAGCTGGTGGATGTAAGAGACCTTGCACTCCTCCACCTTCCATTTGAGGATGCCCCACAGATGCTCAATAGGGTTTAGGTCTGGAGACATGCTTGGCCAGTCCATCACCGTTACCCTCAGCTTCTTTAGAAAGGCAGTGGTCGTCTAGGATGTGTGTTTGGGGTCATTATGTTAGAATACTTCCCTGTGGCCCAGTCTCTGAAGGAAAGAGATCATGCTCTGCTTCAATATGTCACAGTACATGTTGGCATTCATGGTTCCCTCAATGAACTGTAGCTCCCCAGTGCCGGCAGCACTCATGCAGCCCCAGACCATGACACTCCCACCACTATGCTTGACCGTGGGCAAGACACACTTGTCTTTGTACTCCTCACCTGGTTACCGCCACACACGCTTGACACCATATGAACCAAATAGGTTCATCTTGGTCTCAGACCACAGGACATGGTTCCAGTAACCCATGTCCTTAGTCTGCTTGTCTTCAGCAAACTGTTTGCTGGCTTTCGTGTGCATCATCTTTAGAAGAGGCTTCCTTCTGGGACGACAGCCATGCAGACCAATTTGATGCAGTGTGCAGCGTATGGTCTGAACACTGACAGGCTGACACCCCCCCTCCCCCCCCCCACCCCTTCAACCTCTGCAGCAAAGACAATCTCTGGATATGATGCAGAGCACATGCACTCAACTTCTTTGGCGTGGCCTGTTCTGAGTGGAACCTGTCCTGTTAAACTGCTGTATGGTCTTGGCCACCGTGCTGCAGCTCAGTTTCAGTGTCTCGGAAATCTTATAGCCTAGGCCAGCTTTATGTAGAGCAACAATTTTTTTTTTTCAGATCCTCAGAGTTCTTTGCCATGAGGTGCCATGTTAAACTTCCAGTGACCAGTATAAGAAAGTGAGAGCGATGACACCAAATTTAACACACCTGCTCCCCCATTCGCACTTGAGACCTTGTAACACGAAAGAGTCACATTACACTGGGGAGGGAAAATGGCTAATTGGGCCCAATTTGGACATTTTCACTTAGAGGTGTACTCACTTTTGTTGCCAGCAGTTTGGCTGCGTTTTGAGTTATTTTGAGGGGATAGCACATTTACACTGTTATACAAGCTGTACACTCAATACTTTACATTGTAGCAAAGTTTAATTTCTTCAGTGTTGTCACATGAAAAAAATATAATAAAATATTTACAAAAATGTGTACTCACTTGTGAGATACTGTGTATATAATATATAAAAACAAACATGTGATCCGAAACTCCTGGGTAGAGGGTGCGCGCATGTGCGCCGGCTCGCTACCGATTTTATTATTACACACCGAGGGAGCCAATCCGCTCCCGCTCAGAGGTACCACAAACTCTGTCCACCGAAAAAAAAAAAAAGACACAGAACGTCGATCTGCCCATGTAAACAAGGCAGATCATCAGGAAGGGGGCATGGCCTGGAGAGCAATGGGATAGGACGCATGTAAGGAGAGCTCCGCTTGCCCATACTCCTTACCTACAATCCTGCGTAGTTCCTGCCATCCTCAACACCCGGGCACCTGTCCTGCTCCCCCTGTGGTCACTGAAGCATTTCCGCCTTCTGGAACGACGCCGCCGCCATCGCGGAGCTTCCCGGCCGCCTGCATCAGGAAAGACCACGGCTTTGGCCTAGTCCTTATTACGGCGGCCATCTTGGTCCCCCCGGCGGCGCTCCTGGGCGCCTTTACTCGTCTCTCTGCACACCCTGTGCCCCACATTCTCCTGCATCGGCCTCCAGACTACCTAATCCCGCTGCAGAGGTGCCTCATTACTCTGCATCTGCTGTGGGGATGGATCGCGGCCTCAGCCTGACTCCCGGAGCGGGGGGCCATCTTGCTACACCCGGAGACGACTTGGGCAAGTACTATAGGCCTCCCCGACTCCCCTGAGCCCAGATTCCCTGGGATACAGCATAAGGACAGTGCATTTGCTTGACCACTGCCTGCGGGTCGCGCTAAGTCACCCCTGGACTGCGGTGGGAAAGGGGTTGCAGAGGACTTGGCCTACTTAGCTGCGGCCATCTTGGTACACTTGGGACCCCCCTGACCACCCCTGCAGTATGTCCCCGCCAAAAGAGAACTCCGAGGCCGTTGACAAGCTAGCCAAATACCGCCGGCTTGACGAGGACCAACAGGCCAGAGATGGCGCTGACGCGTCCCTGGGCGCGGAGCACTCTGTAGTGGCTACTAACAAGTTACTGGATGCCATCGCCTTGTGCCAGAGTACGCTCACCACCAAAATTGAGGAGGTCAAAATTGATGCGTCCCTTATCCGCCAAGATCTCTCTACCCTCAGGGACCGCGAGACGGAGAGCCGCATTAGCAGAGCGGAAGATATCTTGCACCCTCTACAACATACCTCCGATGAGGTGCGCCGCCAGCTGCAACAGCTTAGTGCAAAACAGGACGACATGGAAAACCGCCTTCGGAGATGTAACCTCCGCTTCATCGGTCTTCCCGAGTCTGCTGAAGGCAATGATCCGGCGAGCTTCCTTGAAAACCTCCTGACATCAACCTTCGGCAGAGACGCATTTTCGGTAATGTTCGCGGTGGAGAGAGCCCATCGAATCCCTGCCCGTCCTCCTCCTCAAAGAGCTCCGCCGAGTACCCTGATAGCGAAGTTTCTCAACTTCAGGGACCGCGGCAAGATCCTCCGCCTGACCAGAGAGAAGGGGGAACATCCCCCATACCAACACACATGTGGCCGTCTTCCCAGACTTCTCCAATGAGGTGCAATGGCAGCGGTCCAGATTCCAAGATGTTAAACGGCGCCTCCGCGTCCTGCACCTCAAGTACGCCATGCTGTACCCTGCAAAGCTTCGTATGGAATGCGATAGTCGAACCCACTTCTTTGAGGACCCCGAGTTGGCATCCACTTGGATTGATCAGAGAGATCAGCGAGACTGAGCACGCCACACTGCCTGCAAGCTGTGAGTACTTTTATTTCTCCCCTGCTCCCCCCTGTACCGGTAATGCGCTCTGTCCTCATTCTGGTGTTTAGCCCCTCAGTAGCTGTATTGCTAGTGTGTATCCTTCACCGGGACAGGGGAAAGGATCTGAACCTTTTTTTTTCTCGTCTCCTTGGATCTCGCGGTATGCTCGCCACCTCCGGGCGACCTAACTGACTTTGGATTCCCCGGCCTCCCCACATGTGGGAGATACTTGTGGAAGGCAGTCTACCGAACGTTGCTGGAACTTCCTACACTACTATACCTACCACCCTGATGGCAGGCGGGGCCCCCTCCTGCAATGCTGTAATGGTGCTGCACGTTTGTGGCCCCTAGGATCCCTATGGACTTTTTTCACCCCCCCCCATTTACCTGACTGTTTGTTCCTCCTTTTTTGTTTTCTTTTCATCACAGGCATCTATGTCCCATTGAAATTATTAAGTCCCTTGCCTCCAATGTTTTTTTCACGTTGGATGTCCCCCGTTGATACCTGGTTATGGGGTACTATGTTCATGCCGAGGTGGGGTGGCAATGGACTGGGAGGGAAGGGAAATGTGGTTGTTTTTTATTGCCACTATGTTTACAATTGTTTACTTCTGCTAAAGGTACTATGTTATTGTCATACATGCACTATCGATATTGGTTTTCACTATGTTTTATGCTATCTGATGTGTCCTTCTCTGCTCTGCTGGTCCTGGTCTGGTTGCGGTCTATCATACACACCCTACACCCACCATGAGTTCCCTGAAGTTCCTTACGTGGAATGTTAGGGGCCTGCGCAATAAGATTAAACGCACAGCTGTCCTGACGTTTCTCAAATCTCAGAGGGCTGACATTATCACATGTCACGGGCCACCTGCAATCCTCCCTCAAAAAGCCTTGGATAGGGTGGGCTTACCACGCCACCCATACCTCATATTCCAGAGGAGTATCGATCCTGGTTGCCAAACGGGTACCATTTGATCTAGTACTACTCCGCACGGACCAGCAGGGCAGATATGTTTTTATACACGCTACCATTAATGGGTCTCCTATCCTGCTGCTTCCTTGCTATGTCCCCCCCCCCCGTACAACTCAGCTGTAATTAAGGAGGGCCTTGCCTTTATGACTCAATATAGCTCTGTACCGGCAGTGTGGATGGGGGACTTTAATATGACCCTAATCCCCACTCTGGACCGCTTGGGCGCGCTGAATCCCCCCCCCTTAATCCACCGGCCCATACCAGACTGCACCGCATAATGACAGACTTTGCCCTTGTCGACACTTTGCGCCACAAACACCGGCACACCAAGGTTTTCTCATGCTTCTCAGCTAGTCACAACACGATGTCGCAAATTGATTTAGTTTTTGTCTCAATGTCCCTGTTGCCTAAACTAGGGGATGTGGGCTTTGCTCCAAGATTACTTTCGGATCACGCCCCCTATTGGATCACGATCCAGCTCCTGAAAGCTTCCCCTGCTCCTTCTTGGCGGCTAAACCCGTTCTGGCTGACTGCCCTGCAGGACAAGGAAGACATCCCCACGGAATTGCAATACTACTTTACGGCCAACGGGGGTTCTGCCACGTATGATGTGGTGTGGGAAATGTTTAAACTCCACGCTCGCTCCCTGCTTTCCACACGTATCAACAGGCTTAAACGGTCATCAACACTTATTGTCCAGCAGGCGGCAGACCACCTACAGGTGCTGGAGGAGGTGTTTCATCGAGACCCCTCTCCCAGCATGGCTAATAATCTCAGGATTCAGGCGCGACAGGTCACCCAATTGCACATAGAGAGGGATAAACAACAAATCTTTTTCTGTAAACAGAGGGTGTTTGAATATGGAGAAACGCGAGCAGTTTGCCCGATCTATCTCGCCCATTTGGATTTGCGTCCCCCTGTGGTGGTGTCCTTGACTGACCCACAGGGGAACGACATCACCGACCCACAACTGGTGACGGAGGAATTTGGGAGATTCTACTGTACACTCTACGGGTCACCCACACTCCCCAAGATACTAGAGACTACTTGGGGGGAGTTCAATTCCCTAGACTGACCGACGACCAGCTTGAAATCTTAGAAGCCCCTATTACTGAGGAGGACATTTCCGAGGCTATCTCCTGTTTGACCTCATCCAAGGCCCCTGGATCGGATGGTCTACCTCTAGAATTCTATGCCACCTATTCTGAAATTCTAACCCCTAAACTTAAAGACCTGTACAAATCCATATTGGATTCAGGCGTTTTACCCCCCTCTATGAGAGGGGCCCAAATTGTTGTAATTCCCAAACCCGGTAAGGACCCTAAATACCCGGAGTCGTATAGGCCTATTTCCTTGTTACAGGTAGACATTAAAATATTAGCTAAGATTCTAGCCTCCCGCCTTAATCAGGTTATTATGTCATTGATTCACCCTGACCAAACAGGCTTTATGCCAGGGAAAAACACTGCTATGAATATTCGCTGCCCATTTATGAATATTCAGGGGTCCCACGATGAAATTGGCTCAAGGGTCGTGGTGGCTCTGGATGCCGCCAAGGCCTTTGACTCCGTGGAGTGGAACTACCTGTGGGAGTGCCTCTCAAGATTTGGATTTGGCCCCAGCTTTATTCGCTGGGTCCAACTCCTCCATCAGTCCCCGAGGGCCAGAGTATTTGTGAACGGTTGGCTTTCCGACCAGTTCCCGCTGGAGAGAGGGACCCGACAAGGCTGCCCCCTTTCTCCCATGCTGTACGCATTGGCTGTGGAGCCGTTGGCCATTATGGTCCGTGCAGACACTTGCATCCGAGGCCTCAGGATGGGGAACCTGGAAGAAAAGATTGGGATGTATGCCGATAATACACTTCTGTATCTGGCGGACTCGGGTCCTTCTCTTGTAGCAGCCCTCCAGTCCATAGAACGTATGGGTGGCCATTCGGGTCTGAGTATTAATTGGTCCAAGTCCCAGATCCTCCCGATTGACCATTTCCCCCCCTCATTCACGTCCCCTCTGGCTCTCCCAAGGGTCTCCCTGATCAAATACCTTGGTGTGCAGGTCACCAGATCGCTCTCAGACTACAAACTAATGAACATTGAACCCCTGTATGCCCTGATCAAGACCAAGACACAGACTTGAGCCAGACTACCCTTGGGTGTTATGGATCGCATCAGTCTAGTTAAAATGATACTCCTTCCAAAAATACTCTATTTGGTCTGGCATGCTCCCCTCTATATACCACAAAAATGTTTCAAAATAATTGAATCCATTCTGAATTCATTTATATGGGGCCATGGCAGACACAAATTATCTTGGAGAATTCTGAAAAACCCTGTGACATTGGGAGGAGGGACTATTATCTTGCCTCCCAACTGTCCCACTTCTATTACTTTGACAAACGTGAGCTACCAAGATACCAGACACTGCACTGTGAGCATCCTGATGACCCAGCCCATACCCCACTCCAGTCAGTCCTTAGAGCCCCATCGACAAGCCGCCCCCCCCCCCAACACAAAGCAGACATGTTGACTCACCACCTGAGGGTATGGTGGATGGCACTAAAAAAAACTGGAACCCCACAGGTACACTCTCATACCCCTCTCTGGTTCAATACATGTTTGCCAGAATTATTGTCCATTCCAGACCACGCGGTGTGGACACGCCATGGGATCTTATATTTACACCAAATCATGACCGCCACAGGCCTTAAAACATTTCAAATGCTGAAGGATGAATTTTCCCTCCCCAATTGCCTCTTCTTCAGGTATCTGCAACTCCGTCACGCTATACAGGCCCAGTTTTCTGGCTCTAACCCGTCCCTGGCAGTTCCCTCTATAGTGGACACAGTCACGGGTAATGAGCCTGGCAAACTCATCTCCGCTCTGTACTCCGCCATTCGTCTCCCTAGAACCACAGCATTAGCCTATGCTGCCAAGACCAGATGGGAGGTGGATGTTGGGCCAATAGAGGATGAGGATTGGGACGAGATCTTGGAGGACGTGAAAAAAAGTCTCCCCCAAACTATCAGACCGCCTCACACAGTTGTACATCACACACAGAACATACCTGACCCCTCAGAGAATAGCACGTTTCAAACCCACGTACAATCCAGGATGCCGCCTCTGCAACCATACCCCGGGCTCCTTCTACCACCTCATCTGGTCCTGCCCTATTATCCAGACATACTAGACACAGGTGATACGCTTCCTGCACGACCAGATGGGCTCCCCTGCTACCCTTGACCCAAAGATGTGCCTACTTGGCCTGTTGCCAGAATTAGATGCCGACAAACCCCTGCGTACCTTTTTACATGAGACGCTATTCTCGGCGAGAAAAGTAGTGGCCCGAACTTGGATGCAGGCTCTGCCCCCTACAATCCAGTGCTGGAAAAAGGCGGTTAACGATGCTCTCCCATATAAAAAACTGATTTATGTACATAGAGGGTGTCCCCTAAAGTATGAGAGGGTCTGGGACAGATGGTTGGCGGATGGTGAAACGTGTACATGTTGTCTCCTCATCTTTGTTGTGTGCCGGCTTCAATCCCATTGGTGTCTTCATCTTTATGTCACACAGATGTTTCACTATGTTCATGTATGTACTACTGCTTTGGCCATACTGGCTTTTACTGATGTATGTACCATGCATATACTTCTCAATAAAGTTGTTTTTTTTTCAATAGTAAAAAAAAAAAAACAAGGCAGATCGTCGATTTGACAGGAGGGAAAGGATGGAATTTGTGTCCCTGCAAACCAGTGAATAAATTCCAGCTCTTCCCCTAGTAAAAGCACCTCACACAGTACAGTAAAACACTGGCTAGTCGCACAATTAACCCTTTGCTTGCCAATATTTAACCCCTTCCCAGCTAGTGTCATTAGTACAGTGACAATGCATTTTTTTTAGCACTGCTCACTGTATTAGCGTCACTGGTCCCCAAAAAGTGGCAGTCCGCCGCAATATCACAGTCCCGCTATTACTCCTGGCAGCAGCATTTTTGTAGTAAAACACCTGACGCGGGTAAAGTGTAACGCTTTTACAAGCATTAATCGCTTGAGCGTTAATTTTAATTGGCCAGAGCAAATCCTTTATTCTGCCCATTGAAATGCATTAACGCTCAAGCAGTAAACATGCCCAGCATTAACACACATTAAGCGTTTTTTTCTGCCCAAACTCTGCTGCGCCTGAACACACCGGCAGGGTTTTTTTTTTCTCCTGCCTCTAAAGGCCCGGTTCACACTAAAGCGATGCAAGAACCATGCAAATCCAGTGCAGATTCTGGCACCGCATCTGAATCACACAGAGGTTCACACTGCTGCGGGTGTCAATGTAAAGTTAATGACACCAACAGATCGGTTCGCAGATCGCAGTGCGAACTGTGAAATGGTGCAGGAATCAGATCGCATAAGTGTGAACCCCCATGCAATCCTATTCCAATCCTATTCCAGTACAGGACAAAAAAAAGGCTCCTTCACCATTTTGGTGCGAATGCGATTTCAGCCAGTTTGTATGACTGAAATCGCATCGCACAGACATTGCATGTGATCTGCACAGCAATGCAGTGCGAATCACATGCAAAGTCTGGCATCGCACTAGTGTGAACCGTGCCTCAACGCTGATACAAACCATGTGTGCATGGACAAAGGATAACATGCAGGGGAGTTTAGAGGCAGAAAAAAAAAAAAAATCTGACTCCCCTAGGTGTGCATGAGGCCTAAAGCAGGAGTCGACAAACCCCGGGTGTCAGCTGGGGTATCCTGTGTCTCAGTGCGCCGCCGCGCCCCCCGCGTCGGGCCGGTAATTGATGCCGCGTCTTTGCGGCCTTCTGCAGGCCTATGCTTCCTTCTGTGATCTGGTGCCGTCTTGTGGTGGCCGTTGGTATGACAAGACAACCAGCAATGCTAATGGAGCTTCCCCTGTCTGTTTTTACTGCCATCTCCTTCCCTCTAATTAGAACCCCCAAACATTATATTTTTTATTCTAACACCCTAGAGAATAAAATGGTGGTCGTTGCAATACTTTGTCACATCGTATTTGCACAGCGGTCTTGCAAGCGCACTTTTTTGGGAAAAAATACACTTTAAATAAAATAAAAAACGTAAAGTTAACCCAATTTTTTTATATTGTGAAAGATAATGTTACGCCGAGTAAATTGATACCCAACATGTCACGCTTCAAAATTGCATCCGCTCGTGGAATGGCAACAAATTTTACCCTTTAAAATCTCCTGAGGCGATGTTTAAAAAATTCTACAGGTTGCATGTTTTGAGTTACAGAGGAGGTCTAGGGCTAGAATTATTGCTCTCGTTCTACCAGTCGCGGCGATACCTCACGTGTGGTTTGAACACCGCTTTCATATGCGGGCGCTACTCACATATGCGTTCGCTTCTGCGCGCGAGCTCAGCGGGACAGGGCGCGTTCCTGGCTCCTAACTTTTTTAGCTGGCTCCTATATTCCAAGCAAATTTGTCAAACCCTGGCCTAAAGGATAACCAAGGTACAAGAATACCATTCACTTAAAACTCAATGAAAAAGATAGAACAGCACAGCAATCTTTACCTGTGAACATTCTTCTCTCTGGCTCTGGTAGGAATCCAAGAAGATTTCTGGTGCAATTTTTTTTCCATCCTGGTTACAAAGACACCGTCGCTGAATAACCGAAAGAAAGTAATACAATTTTTAAACTCAATCTTCAACACCTAAACGTTAACATATGCCACGTTCCACCTACAATTCAAACCTCCTGCCCCAACATCCCAGCAGATTGAAGGCGATCCCTGACACTTATTTGTAACCTGGGGATCAGCTGGGAGATTCTTGCAGATTAACCCTTTTCTGTGTAGCAAAGTCCTTAACCTCTTCCAGCCTAATGAGGACCTTCAAGGCCAAAGACTGCTGACATCCTTCAATATGTAGTGGGTTGTAAGGCATAGTGGGTGCAAAGATGGTGAAAGTCATTGGGCGCCAGACACTTCTGGGATGCAAAAGAGGTTTTCTTTCTTTTAAAAGTTCTTTTTCTCAGATTACAAGCATTTTTGGACCCCATAGACTTCACTAGAAATGCCCGACATGAGCGTTTTATGAGCGTTGTGACGTTTTCTGCTCAAAGAGAAGTTCTCTACCCCTAATTTCCTCTGCCTTTCCTTCCCCTAGTGCTTTCAATTGGCTAAATAAAAATGCCTGAAGCTGTAAAATACTTGTAATATGCTTCTAAAATGCTTTAAAAAAGCTGCAAAAAAAGCTTAAAAAACACCCAGTAAATCTATTAGTTCATGTGTGAATAGAGCCTCAATGTAATGCTACAGAAAGCTCTCAGAGGCTGCAAACATGCAACATGTGATGGACAGAGACTGCAGACATGCTTCAAGAGGTGGTCAGAGACTGCAGACAAGGGTTGAGCTCAAGCATGTTTGGGCATGAGTCTGAACCCGTCTAAGCTATCACTCTTTTTTTTATTTTTTATAAATCTTTTTATTTAATTTCTTAGACAAACAAAACATGACATGACAACACATCATACACATTTAGGCTCCATGCACACTGGAGCTGATAACCTGCAGTTTATTCGAGTTTGGGCGGTTTTTTTCAAAGTCCATAATCTCCACTCTATGTTAGCATATGTGTCTACTATGCACACATGGACGTTTTTCAGCTTTAATGAGCAGTGGAGTTTATGGGCTTTTTTCTGAACGCCCGAAAATCGCGTTCAAAGTGCATTTTTTTGGCTTAAAAAACGCAAAAAATGCAAATGCCGAAAAACGATAATAAACGCTCAAAAAAGCGGCTCGCCAGTGTTTTTTTGCGGTTTTTGATTCATTGAAAAAAAAAACGCTAAAAACACTAATGCTGAAAAACGCAAAAAACACTAATAAACGCTATTGCAAAAACGTTGAAAGACTCCCCGCAAAGCTACTGGCGTTTTTATAACTTTTTTTAGCATCCAGTGTGCATGGAGCCTAAATCTGAAATATATTAATAAAATAGCACGGTTCCATCACCCTGCATAGCAAAAACAAGAAATAAAGAAGAATTATATAATAATCATTACTATTATTCCCATCATTCCTTAGCACAAGTATCCCATATTGGGAATATCTCTTCTAATTAATTATTACCTCCATCTATATTAGATGCCGTATATGGTTTATCCAACCACTTTGCCCAAACTTTATCATACTTACTAGGGCGACCCCTATTCCTATAAGTATCTCTATACAGTTGAAGATTATTATTTATCAATTGTTTCCAATATATAAGCGTAGGAGGATGAGATTTCTTCCAATATAATGCAATAGCTTTTCTTGCGTAAAATAATGTTGTATTGATGTAGCGGAGCCTCACTCTCCCTCTCGGTTTTCTCGTTTGAATGGCTTGTGTCTAGGGGTACCTGGGAGACGAGAGTGCAGGAACACTACGCCAAGTTCTCCCCTCATATGTGTATGAGGGTTGAGCAAAGTCACTTGAATTCACTGCATACGAAGCCTCTCCTTGTACCGTGGAGATGTGTCTGCCAATAATAGAGCCCCACACCAATCAAAAGTCCAACACTCTTTTATTTCTCTGCTTTCAGGTCGAACACAATTAGTTGAACTTTTAGTAACAGACAGACAGGGGTGTGGATACGAGTAGGCCCAGGCACAAATGAACTCTCCTATTTCTTTGCTAGCGAATAGGCCTGGCGCATGGTCTCTGCCACCGACCGTGAATTTTGGTCGCTGCCACCGACCGGATGAACTGTTGAGGCCCCTGCCACAGGCCTAATTGCAGGTCCCTGCCACTGACCTGAGTTGAATAGTTGGACCGCTGCCACCGGTCATAGAACATGAACCACCTTCCTCTATGAACTTGGCCCCTGTTCGGGAAAGACATCCCTCCGGGCGGTCTCCAGAGGTTCACCCGGCACTGGCAATATGCTGCACCAGATCTTCGGATGAGTCCCTCCTCCGGTCCCTTACGCCTCTGGATTCGGGTGCCCAACTCCCGGGGCACCCTAGGACAATCCCTCCCTGGTGGGACCCAGCGGAAGGTACTGGGCCCCAGGCCTCCGGCTGAGTACCTCACCCCAGACTGAAGGTGCCTGGGATGGAACACGAACTCCAAGTGTCGAGGCCTAGGCCGCCTGGACACCGAGCGCGAACAGCAGCCCTCAGGCTGAAGGTGTCCGGGACTCGAACCTCGTGGCGAAGATGTCCGCCCCCTTCATACCCTCTCCCAGCAAGCACAGCGGGTTCCCCGCCCCGCCGTACAACTGCTGCGAGAGGTCACAAAGGGTACGGCACTGCAGCGATGGTTCAACCTCGGCCCAAAGTGACAGCACCACCTGCTGGGCCGCAGGGAACTAGACATCACTGATGTCTTCACCAGATTTAAAAGTACATACCCGCTACATTGATAAATATTCGTTCGGTCACTATAGGGGTAATATCCTCTACTAAGCCCAGCAGACAGACTGACATTGAAACAGTGGCGGCCTGTCCATAGGGGGCGCCCGGGCGCCGCCCCCCCCTCCTGTGGTCACTAAAAAAAAAACGGGCCCTTTAAGAGTTTTTTTTTTTTAAATGTCTTTTTTTCACACATGGCGGCGCGACCATAGTGGGCGCAGAAGCGCCGCTACCGCTCGCTTCTGCGCCCGGCCGTCACTCACCACAACAATACATAGGTTCATGCATTGCATGAACCTATGTATTGCTGCCGCCCACTATTCAGATGGCCGGCCCCTTGAGCGCGGGCCATCTGAATAACAGCGTCTGGTTGCTCTTTAGAAGTGCCTATCAGAGCCAGCAGGCTCTGATAGGCTTCCCGACTACAGCCTGGGGGCTGTAATCGGTTTCTAAATACCTAATGAGAGGACGCACGGGGGTGCGTTCCCTGGCCAATCAGGTTCACCGGGTCTGGTTACCGGTAACCTGATTGGCTGAAGCGACATCGAGGACGGAAGAAGGACGGTGCTGACTCGAGGAAGGTAAGTGCAGGGCTGGGGGGGACAAACTGGCTGCATTATGAGGACAAACTGGCTGCATTTGGGGGACAAACTGGCTGTATTATGGGGGACAAACTGGCTGTATATTGGGGGACAAACTGGCTGCATTTGGGGGACAAACTGGCTGCATTTGGGGGACAAACTGGCTTTATATTGGGGGACAAACTGGCTGTATATTGGGGGACAAACTGGCTGTATATTGGGGGACAAACTGGCTGTATATTGGGGGACAAACTGGCTGCATTTGGGGGACAAACTGGCTGCATTTGGGGGACAAACTGGCTGTATATTGGGGGACAAACTGGCTGTATATTGGGGGACAAACTGGCTGCATTTGGGGGACAAACTGGCTGCATTTGGGGGACAAACTGGCTGTATTTTGGGGACAAACTGGCTGTATATTGGGGACAAACTGGCTGCATTTGGGGGACAAATTGGCTTTATTTTGGATATACAAACTGGCTGTATATTGGGGACAAACTGGCTGCATTTGGGGGACAAACTGGCTGTATATTGGGGGGACAAACTGGCTGCATTTGGGGGACAAACTGGCTGCATTATGGGGGACAAACTGGCTGTATTATGGGGGACAAACTGGCTGTATTATGGGGGACAAACTGGCTGTATATTGGGGGACAAGCTGGCTGTATATGGGGACAAACTGGCTGTATATTGGGGACAAACTGGCTGCATTTGGGGGACAAGCTGGCTGTATATGGGGACAAACTGGCTGTATTATGGGGGACAAACTGGCTGCATTTGGGGGACAAACTGGCTGTATATTGGTGGACAAACTGGCTGTATATTGGTGGACAAACTGGCTGTATATTGGGGGACAAACTGGCTGTATATTGGGGGGAAACTGGCTGTATTTTGGGGGGAAACTGGCTGTATTTTGGGGGAAACTGGCTGTATATGGGGGGGAAACTGGCTGCATTTGGGGACAAACTAGTGGCGTTTGGGCACAGTGGCTGCGTTTAATGGGCACAGTGGCGGCAATTGATGTTTTTTTTTTTTTTTCAGTTTGTTTGCGCCCCCCCAAAAAATTTGAGCACCAGCCGCCACTGCATTGAAACCGGTAAATGAGCAGAGGTGATAGAATTTAATAGATCCACCACCTCCATCCAGAGCCGTCTTTAAGGCGGGGCAAACGGGGCATCTGCCCAGGGCCCAGCCACTGTAGGGGGGCCCCAAAGCAGCTGAGATGCCCCTGGAGCCTGCGCTGCCTGTCGGTTTTCTTTTCAGCCAGAGTTCCGCTCCAGCGCCTGTCACTTGCTAGCTCAGCTGCTCGCTACTGTCACTTGTTAATACAGAAGCGCTGCTTCCCTATTTAGAGGTGACAGAGCTCCTCTCCTGGCTGCCGTTCACATGCCTCTCTCTGCTGTACACACATTGAGCTGTATACGTAACGAGAGCAGAGGAGGAAGGGGGCGGGGATAAGAAGCTCATCCACGGACATGCATATTGCAGATTCTCTTGTGCTGCCCGGCCCCGCTCTGATGGTTTTTAGGTAATGGAGGCGGGGGCGGGTGGTAGTGGTGCCGAGCAATGGTGTGTAGTGAAAGAAGGAGGAGGAGGGGGTGGAATGGTGCAGAGGAATGCTATGTATTGAAGGGGGGGGGTTTAAACTGGAGTCAGGGGAAGGAAAGCTCTGTACTTGGGGGGGGGGGGGACTTGGATGTACACAAGACACCACTAAACCCTGCAATCTGTATATAGCGCACCTCTCAATCTTGGACTCTCTACGTAGCACACCCCTTAATCCTGCACTCTGTGTGTAACGCACCCCTCAATCCTGCACTCTGTATGTAACGCACCCCTCAACCATGCACTCTGTATGTAACGCACCCCTCAACCATGCACTCTGTATGTAACGCACCCCTTAATCCTGCACTCTGTAACGCATCCCTCAATCCTGCACTCTGTATGTAATGCACCCCTTAATCCTACACTCTGTATGTAACGCACACCTTAATCCTGCACTCTGTATGTAACGCACCCCTTAATCCTGCACTCTGTATGTAACGCACCCCTTAATCCTGCACTCTGTATGTAACGCACCCCTTAATCCTGCACTCTGTATGTAACGCAACCCTTAATTCTGCACTCTGTATGTAACGCACCCCTTCATCCTGCACACTGTATGTAACGCACCCCTCAACCCTGCACTCTGTACATAGCACACCCATCAGCCCTGCATTCTGTACATAGCGTACCACTCAACCGTGCACTCCATACACAGCGCACTCCTCAATCCTGCACTCTGTATGTAGCTCACCCATCAACCCTGCTCTACTGCAGGCGGCATGACTAGTCATTTATTTCTGGGAGCCTGTCTTTAGGAATACTGCTCACATTGGACTCTGTGCCTACCTACTTTTAGTTAACCTTCATAGTTGTGTGTACTCTGCTCTGCTCATTGCTAATAGAAAGTTCTAGGAGTTTTCTATTAATGGGTCTCCTTACCTCCCCAGTCCATGGTGTGCAGGCAGTAGGGAGATGATGTGCTGTAACCTTTAGCAACCAATTAATGAGCTGTATTGATGTGATGTAACCTCTAGCAACCATTAAGTGGTAATGATGCACAGTAACCTCTAGAAACCAATGAGTGAGCAGGAATAATGTGCAGTAACCTCTAGCAACCAATGAGTGAGCAGTAAGCATTTAACCTCTAGCAACCAATCGGTTAGCAGTAATGATGTGCAGTACCTTCTAGCAACTAATCAGTCAGTTGTAATATGTGCTGTAACCTCTAGCATCCAGTCAGTGAGCGGTAATGACATGCTGTCGCCTTTGGCAACCAATCGCAATCACTGCCTGATCTGCTACAGTAAACTGATTTTGATTTGGGGGGGGGGGCAAAGAAAATGTTTGCCCAGGGTCCAGTCAATATTAAAGACGGCCCTGCCTCCATCCAAAATGTAACTATATATTGGCAGGACCAGAAGATGTGTGTGAAATCCCCTCAAGCTGCTCCACACCTCCAGCACTTAGAGGAACAAGCAGGATTAATCTTTTGAAGTCTATATGGCGTAATATATGCTCTGTGTACCAGTTTAAATTGGATAACGCGATCCCTCAAGGAAACTAGAGATCTCAAAGGGAAATCCCACACACAGCTCCAGTCCTCAATACTCAGATCTGGTAAATCTAGCATCCACCTAGCTCGAAGACTCTATTATGGCAGGATAGAAGTTAAAATAAGATGAGAATAGAGTCTCGAGGTAGGCTTATCTAGACACTCAGACCTAAGTACCAACGCCAAAGTAGATTGTATCATCTTTAAACTATCCTGTGGAAACTCTGCATGAGCTATCACTCTAAAGGAAGCTGTCACTGTGGACAGCCAATCATAATTGGCAGAGACATTAAGGTTGGGTCCACACTATTGCGAATTGGATGTGGGGTTACATCGGATCCAATTCACATATCAGGAGATTGTGACCAGCTCTCTATGGAGCCGGTTCACACATCCCTGGAGCTAATCCAGTGTGAATTGTACAGGAGTCCTGTGCATCTTTTGATCCGTTTCAGGTTTGAATCCAGACAAAAATTCGGACTGAAATTGGACCTGAAACGGTGAGCGGGGAGACAACGGACCCCTGCTGTGAGCTGCTCTGTGTGGCAGTGTGAACCCAGCCTAAGGGAGAATGTCTCTGTTAGTTATGCTGGATATGATTGGCTGTCTACAGTGGCAGTATATTGGCTGGATAGCTCAGGCAGATTCTAACTTGTGTCCAAACATGCCTGAGCTCATCCCTGCTGCGGACATGCTACAAGAGATGGTCAGAGACAAAGATAAGCTCAGGGGTGTTTAGACACGAGTCCGAACCTGTCTGAGCTATCCTGCTGGGAAGTTGTCAAAGCCAGTAGCCAATCAGAGGCGGCATTCCCCACCCTGTAGCTGCACGTATACGTGCACTTAGCTGCCTCCACCACCCATCATTGACTGTTGGCTTTGAGAGCTTCCCGGAGGGATAGCTCAGGCGGGTTGGGACTCATCCCTGGTCAAAGACTGGACATTCTACAAAAGATGGCCAGAGAGCAGATAAGCTATAGGAGAAGTTCAGAAACTGGAGACATGCCATTGTAGTTGTGGGAGGCGTGAGATGAGCTTGGACAGCCTCCAAAATCATTTATTTCCAAACTTCAGCTTTATACTATATTCTAGTTCAATTAGCTGCAAACGAGGTAATTCTCTGACATAAAACACATGTAAACAAAGAGGCTGGTCACGTCAGTGCCCTTATAGGGACATTGCCCATATTAGGACATTTTACTAACTAAAATCCATTCTAAAGAACCATTTGTCTTAACTGGCTTAACTAAGCACAAAAACATAGAATACTGTCCTTGATGGCCCCGAGGGCTTTACAATAAGTGTTAAAGCCCACAGTGGCCCCCAGGCTGCAAATTGATCATCAGGGGCCGATAGGTTTTCCAGTTTAATAAATTGGCTTCAAGCAATACTGTATATTAACAATAGGTACATAGTTTGCCACTTGTCCACGGTTTCATCCTTTAACCACTAATCCCTCTCCATCTCCAAACTATCTAAAAAAAAAATTGCCTTCAGTTATACTTTGAGTTTTGAATACAGTAGTAAAGAACTAGAGACAGGAAATCCCACATTTTTATAGTTGATACTGAAACAGGAATAGAGGGGGGAAACATCTGTGTGAGGGACAACCAAACAGGGAATGCCCCTCACTTTGCAGAGATTTCCTCCCATTTCCTGTTGTGTCTCCAGGATAGGACGTGAAGAGAAAACTACCAAACTCTCTATCTGTAACTAATACTCTTAAAGGCAAAGTCTGCCTTTTGCAAAAACATTGTATATACTTTAACACAGTTGTAAATTTTTTTAAATGTATTAAATGTTTGCCTGCAGAGCATTACAGACATGATTAGTGCACTGCACAAGCCCCTGAATTATTTATTCCCAGTCCCAGGTCTGTATAGAGGTATGGATTGCCTGTTATTGGGCCGAAGGAAGGGCTGGATTTCCATTATGACAGCACCCTGCTGCTTTGCTGGGCATCTCTGCTATGGTGGCAGATTGGCCTTGCATTATTTGTTTTATTTAACCACCTGACCACTGGCCACTTAAACCCCCTTCCTAACCAGACCAATTTTCAGCTTTCCGTGCTCTCACATTTTGAATGACAATTACTCAGTCATACAACACTGTACCCATATGAAATTTTTGTCCTTTTTTTCACACAAATAGAGCTTTCTTTTGGTGGTATTTAATCAATGTTGGGTTTTAAATTTTTTGCGCTATAAAAGAAAAAATACAGAAAATTTTGTAAAAAAATGAATTTTTCTTGAGTTATAAAATGTAGCAAATTAGTAATTTTTCTTCATAAATTTTGGCCAAAATTTATACTGCTACATATCTTTGGTAAAAATAAGTACAAATTGGTGCATATTATTTGGTCTTTGTGAAAGTTATAGAGTCCAAAAGCTATGGTGCCAATATCTGAAAATTGATCACACCTGAAGTACTGAGGTCTTGAGACCCTAACATGCCAGAAAAGTACAAATACCCCCCAAATGACCCCTTTTTGGAAAGAAGACGTTCCAAGGTATTTAGAAAGAGGCATGGTGTGTTTTTTGAAGTTGTCATTTTTTCCCACAATTCTTTGCAAAATCAGTTTTTTTTTTTTTTTCACTAAATTGTCATATTAGCAGGTTATTTCTCACACACAGCATATGCATACCACAAATTACACCCCAAAACACATTCTGCTATTATTCCCGAGTATGGCGATACCACATGTGTGAGACTTTTACACAGCGTGGCCACATACAGAGGCCCAACATGCAGGGAGCATCTTCAGGCGTTCTGGAGCACCCAGGCCCATTCTGACATTTCTCTCCTACATGTAAAAATCATCATTTATTTGCTAGAAAATTACATAGAACCCCAAAACTATTTCTATGTTTTTTTAGCAAAGACCCTAGAAAATACAATGGCGGTTGTTGCAACTTTTTATCTCGCACGGTATTTGCGCAGCAAAATTATTGCTCTTGCTCTAATGTTTGCAGCGACACCTCACATGTGTGGTTTGAACACCGTTTTCATATGTGGGCGGAACTTATGTATGCGTTCGCTTCTGCATGCGAGCACACGGGGGCTAGGGCGCTTTTAAAAAAAAATATTGTTAATTTTACTTTATTTATTTTAGTTTGACACTTTTTTCCCCAAAAATACATTTTTTGATCACTTTTATTCCTATTACAAGAGATGTAAAGATCCCTTGTAATAGGAACAGGGCCAGCCCTACCATGGGACCCGATGGTACCATTGTACCAGGCGGCACAATCAGGGGGGCGGCAAATTGCCGCCTGCCCGCTCCTCTCCCCCACTCCACCTATCACTGTGAAACAGCAGCAGCGGCATTGTAAAGAATACACTGTGCCTGCGGCTGCGGTGTGTGTTTGGGATTCAAAGCTCCTTCCTGTCTCTTCCCCCTCCCTCCAGTCTCCTGCCGTGCGGGGTCCCTGTTATCTCTGACATCAACCTCCCCCCCTCCAATCACCAGTGCGGAGTGTTGAGAGAACTGGGGGGCGGAGCTCACTGGATCTCCTGTCAGGCTGGCCAGAGGAAGTGAGGAGGTGAGCTGACTTTTTCTGGGAGAAGTTTTCTAGGGTGGATAGTAGTTGCTTTCAAAGTATTTTTTTCTTCAGGAGATGCAGTGAAGGGTTAAGTTGACAGAAGAATCGGAGGAGATAGTGAGTTTGAGTGTGGGGGGGGGGGAGGGGGGTCTGCACCAGCGCTATCACATTTAACAGATCACTTCTAAGCATGAACAGTCTGTGCAAACATCCTCCAATCCAATTGTTCAGACTAGATAATGTGAAGTCATTTATAACCATTCATGTAACCTGTATATATGTGGTGAGTTCACACCTCTGATTGTACAGACTCAGAGCCTGGATACCACAGGGTTATATGAATGGTCATCAATTACCTTCACATTATCTGGTATACAGAGTGCTAGGAGCTGGATTAGTAGTACTGTTGTATGATTTATTGTTGTTTTTAGTGGATGAGTTTTTTTTTTATTATATACATCGCAACCTGACCACTTCTCAACTCTCCCCAGCTGGCATCACCCCCCCCAGACCACTTTATACAGACGTCACTCAGAGCTGCTTCCTACCACCCCCCCCCCCCCCCCAGCTGAGGGACATCATTTCATGGTCACTTTTCTTCCCCTATCTTCCCAACATCACTCCCTGGTCACCCCATAGACACCGCAAGAAATCCCTCCCCATTCTGCCACCACCATACACTCCGAAGTCCTCTCCTGTACCAACTGCACCCATAATACCCTCCACACTCCTCTCCTGTACTAACTGCACCCATCATACCCTCCGAACTCCTCTCCTGTATTAACTGCACCCATCATACCCTCCACACTCCTCTCCTGTACATACTGCCCCCATCATACCCTCTACACTCCTCTCCTGTACATACCGCCCCATCATCCCTTCCGCATTCCTCTCCTGTACATACTGTCCCCCATCATCCCCTCCACACTCCTCTCCTGTACAAACCGCCCCCCTCATACCCTCCCAACTCCTCTTCTATACATACTGCTCCATCATACCCTCCACACTTCTCTCCTATGCATACTGCCCCCATCATACCCTCTGCACTCCTCTCCTGTACATACTGCCCCCATCTTACCCTCTGCACTTCTCTTCTGCAGAACCCTGTGCATTCAGATGTAAAGGGGAACTCTGCGGATTCAGATCTAAAGGAGAACTCTGTTGACTCTGATATAAAGGGGGACTCTTGTGATTAACTCCATATGATTAGAAATTTTATTTAATCACAAAAATATATGTACAGTGTATACTAAATAAAAAAAATTAGCTGTGCATTGCTTTGTACAGAGGTAATGAATTTAATGTACTACAAAAAAATATATATATTGGGGTGCGCTGCTAATGTGTTCGGGTTTGGCTTGACGAAAAGGTGGCAACCCTACGCTGCACTGTGAGGCAAATTGTCACAGCCCGCTCCGCTCCCCGCGCGCTCCATTCACCTGGGCTTTGGGCCCAGGTGAATGGAGCGTGCGGGCAGAACAGGGGAACAGTCAGCGGGCGGGACAGTCAGCAGGTGAGCGGGCTTGCTGGCCAAACAGCGGGCGGGGGAGCAGAGAGATGACATCATCTCTCACTGCCCGCCCTGCATCACTGCAGTTCCGCCCCCACTGTGCGGGCAGCAGAGAGATTACATTATCTCTCTGCTGCCTGCCTTTACTCTGGGACACAGCAAGTGGCAAGTGACAATCTGCAACGTGTGGCAGGTGACGTCGTGGCAAGTGACAATCCGCAATGTGTGGCAGGTGGCGTTGTGGCAAGTGACAATCTGCAACGTGTGGCAGGTGACGTCGTGGCAAGTGACAATCCGCAATGTGTGACAGGTGGCGTCATGGCAAGTGACAATCCACTACGTGTGGCCGGTGACATCGCGGCCGCCGGCCACGCACAGGTCCTTTTATACTCCTATATACATGTATAGAGCCATGACAGGTCCTCTTTATACTCCTACATACATGTATAGAGCCATGACAGGTCCTCTTTATACTCCTACATACATGTATAAAGCCATGACAGGTCCTCTTTATATTCCTACATACATGTATAGAGCCATGACAGGTCCTCTTTATATTTCTATATACCGTATTTTTCCGTGTATAAGACGCTTTTTTTTTCCTAAAATAATAGCCTGTAAATCGAACAGCGTCTTATACCCGGTCAGTCAGCCTGGGAGACAGCCGCGCAGGTGCGTCGCGGCCCATAGCTTGTCAAGCGGCTTCCTCCAATCACGAGCCGTATGTTACTGACGTCAGCTAGAGCTGGGGGTGGAGGTGGAGAGTGATCAGATGCAATCCTGTTGGAAGTGGAGATGCACAGATGCAACAGGGACCGGAGTGTTCTGGGACCAAGATGTCAGAAACTAATAAAAGTAAGTGATTGTCTTACTCTACCAAATCAAACCAAATGTAGCCAGCTATGCAAAAAAGAGCATGGGAATAGAGCTGCAGAGAAACAGTTTGGACTTGCCTCCACTGAGTATATGATCAGACAGTGGAGAAAACAGGAAGAACAACCGCTGCATAATATACTAGTATTTAAACGTTACCTGCGGTAATTACTAAATAAAAATGTGTTCTGTTTTACCTATGTGTAAAATATTGATTTCTTAATTTTGGGTTGGAAAAATCTTGTACATGGGGGCGTCTTATAGACAGGAAAAATACGGTACATGTATAGAGCCATGACAGGTCCTCATTATACTTCTATATACACGTATAATGCCATGACCTCTTTATACTCCTGTATACATGAATAGAGCCATAACAAGTCCTTTTTATAGAGCCATGACAGGTCCACTTTAGTTATCATGATATAAAATGATGGATGTGGGGGCATTTTGGTGGGCGTGATTTTTTTTTTTTTGGGGGGGGGGGCAGCATTTCATTCTTGGTACCAGGCAGCACAATGTCTTGGGCCGGGACTGAATAGGAATATAGGAATATGGCATTACAGGTCCTCTTTACAGTGAGATGTGGGGTCAATAAGACCCCACATCACACCTCTAGGCTGGGAAGCCTGAAATAAAAAATAAAAAAAACGATCCTGGCTTTGATCGTACCAGTAAGTCGGTAGAAGCAGGGGGGCGGGGGACGTCCAAGAACTATCAAGCGGCGGAACAGCCGCTATGATAATTCTTATGGTGTAGGGAATCGCCGGCTGAAAAAGCTGATATCTGAATGATGCCTGTAGCTGCACCTATCATTCAGATATCCCCGCACAAATTCAAGTATGTCATATGACGGCCGGCGGGCGGGAAGTGGTTAAAACGCTTTTTTTTTTAACACAAAGTTAAGCATGGCTGGTATGGCCGAGTATGGGCAAGTATGGCAGGGTAGTGCAGGGTAGTGCAGGGTATGGCTGGGTATGGGCAGAGTATGGGCAGGGTATGGGCAGAGTATGGGCAGGGTATTGCAGAGTATGGGCAGGGTATTGCAGAGTATGGGCAGGGTATTGCAGAGTATGGGCAGAGTATGGGCATGGTATTGCAGAGTATGGGCAGGGTATTGCAGAGTATGGGCAGGGTATTGCAGAGTATGGGCAGGGTATTGCAGAGTATGGGCAGGGATGGCTGAGCAGGGATGGATGGATCTGTGACTTTACTTGTCACAGAGCAGCGCTGTGGGCACTACACATCCAGCCCACAGTGCTGCTGCCATCCGCTCCGGAGAGAGGAAATCATGTGATGACGCCGGTTTGTTTACAAGTGATCGCTCCGTCATTTGACGGAGCGATCACGTGGTAAACGGCCGCGATTAGCGGCCATCTACTGTGATCCGTGATGCGCCGGGTCTTCCGGACCCGGCGGTCACGGATATTTCCGGGAGTGCGCCCCAGGGGAGGACGTCCCCGGGATGTCGTCCCTGAATAACTCGACCGCGCTGTAGCCGTCTTTCGGCTATGGCGCGGTCGGGAAGTGGTTAAAGAACGTATGAAGGGCGTGGCTGTGAAGGTGGGGCCATGAACAGCCACACTGAATTCAGAAAAAAAAAACAGAAATAGAATTAAAGTGGAACTCCACCCAAAAGGGGAAGCTCCGCTTTAAGTCCTTCCTTATTTTTTATTTTTTTTTGAGGGGGGAGCATTTACCTAGCTTTGACAGGTACCCGCTCCCACTTCCGCTCAAAATGCCTAGGCTATTCAAGTGGAAGTTTTCCTCTCCCTCTCACTCCCTGCAGTCTTCTGGCACACGTCACAGGTCTCAAAAAACTGCGGGAACATTCACAAAGCGCAGTGCGGCTCACGCATGTGCAGTGGGCAACCGGCTGTGAAGCAGAAAGCAGCATAGCCGGCTGCCCACAGTTAGGATGCTGGCGCCGGGCACCTAAAGGCTAGTAAAGAACAAACCCGGGTGAGGATGGCACTGCACCCGTGGAAAGGTAAGTGTCCTTTCATTAAAGTGGTTGTAAACCCACTTTTTCAACTTGCACCTACAGGTAAGCCTAGATTAAGGCTTACCTGTAGGTGCAAGAAATATCTCCTAAACCTACACGGTTTAGGAGATATTTAGTTAAATGACAGGCGCCGCTTCCTAAGGCGCATGCGCGCCGTAGACAACGGCGCATTCGTGGGGTTAATCCCATTCACAAATTTGGCTACTTCCCAGCAATCGCTGGGCATAGCCGAATGTGACGGCTCCCGCGCGCATGCGCAGAGTGACGTCTCCGCCGCTCCGGCCAATCACAGCACCGGAGCGGCGCTGTGATTGGCTGGAGTGGCGATACCCGGAAGTAACCTTCCGGCTATCGCCGCAGAGATGGCTGCGGCTGAAGAGGGAGACGAGGACGGCTTCGGGGGCCCCGATCTAAGGTAAGTGATGCATAATGAGCTATTATGCTAGTCATATTAGCTCATTATGCCTTTCTCTTACAGGTAGTTTAAAAAAAAAAAAAATTATAAGGGTTTACAACCACTTTAAAAGTCAGCAGTTACAGTATTCATAGCTGCTAACTTTTATTTATTTTTTTCCAGAAGGAACCTTCTCTTTAAGAAACAAGGAACACCCTTCGATTCTGGTAAAGGGTCAATGGCGTTTTGTGTTTAAGGATGGCGTATGCTAACCCACTTTATGTTACATCCTGAATTTGGTCCAAAAAGCAGATTATGCCTTAAAACAAAATATTTAGTGTCTCACGTAGTTTACACCCTAAAGAGTCAGGCACATCGAATTGTTGCAGGCACTTCTGGGTTTGAGAACAGTTTATGTTTTTTTATTGAGGATAATAACTGTTGCTAAAGGACCAGGCCCCTTTTTGCGATTTGGCACTGCGTCACTTTAACTGACAATTGCGCGGTCGTGCGCTGTGGCTCCCAAACACAATTGACGTCCTTTTTTTCCCACAAATAGAGCTTTCTTTTGGTGGTATTTGATCACCTCTGCGGTTTTTATTTTTTGTGCTATAAACAAATGTAGCGGGGGTTAACATTTAGGGGGAGTATCTGGGTGATAGTATGGCCCAGATACACTAATTGTTAGGAATCTATGGCCAATTTGATTTGTGGAGGATATAATGGTGCTCAGTTCCCTGCGGCCCCTGGGTGGCGCTGTCGCCTTGGGCTGGGGTTAAACCATCATTGTAGGGCCGTGCCCTTTGTGTCCTCTCGCGGCAGTAGTACGGCGGGGCGGGGAACCCGCTGTGCCTGCTGGGAGAGGGTATAAAGGGGGCGGACATCTTGTGCACGAGGTCCGAGCCCCTGGCACCTTCAGCCTGGGGGCTGCTGTTCTGTCGTCCGCGCCCAGGCGCCCTAGGCCTGGGTGCGAGGGAGTTTGAGTTCCATCCCAGGCACCTTAGGCCTGGGGTGAGGTACTAGCAAAGGCCCGGGGCCCAGTACCTTCGACTGGGTCCTGCATGGGAGAAGATGCCTAGGGGCCCACCGAGTGAGGGGACCCGAGTCTCGGGTGAGGAGAACCAGGGAGGTGACCTGGCCTGAAGATCCAGCGCAGCATTGGCTGGTGACAGTGCAGGCCTCTGGGAAGCGTCCGGGATGGATCATCTCCCTAACAAGGGCAGCCATTAGAAGGTAGTTCATGTTCTATGGTCTTTGCAGAGACCCAGCTACATCAGGTCGGTGGCAGAGGCCTATCCTAAGGTCTGTGGCAGGGACCTCATCGTTCACCCTGTCTGTGGCAGGGACCAACCTCACGGTCGGTGGCAGCGACCGTGCGCCAAAAGTTGTTGTGAGTTCCTAGCAGCTTCTCTGATCCGAAAGGATTGTGCCTGAGCCCTCACCCCACCAAGTTTGTGTTTGTATCAACCTGTCTGCTTGCAAAGAGGCATATTTATCTCTGCAGAAATAAATAATAAGTTGTACTGTCACCTGGTGTGGGCTTACTTTTCTGGGAGCAAAGTGTTCTACATTCCCCTATCTACTGGTCATTTTTGAAGTGGAATCTCTGGACAGGGACACAGACCCGAAGGTAAAGATCATAGCTCAAACCTCTACACATCTAAGAGGGGCGAGCTGGTGGCAGCATCTCACCCCTCCCCCCCCCCCCCTGGTTCCCCTAGATGAGTAAACCAGCCGAAAAGAAGGGAGAGAGAGGGTGAGACCGCTACACAAAAAGAGAGACAATTTTGAAAAAAAATCTATATTTTTTACTGTTTGCTATAATAAATATCCCCAAAAAATATAAAAAAAAAACATTTTTATTCCTCAGGCCGATACGTATTCTTCTACATATTTTTGGTAAAAAAACCCCGCAATAAGCGTTTATTGATTGCTTTGCGCAAAAGTTATAGCGTCTTAAAACTAGGGGGTAGTTTTATGTCATTTTTATTAATAATTTTTATTTTTACTAGTAATGGCGGCGATCAGCGATTTTTATCAAGACTGCGACATCATTATGGCGGACACATCGGACACTTTTTACACCATTTTGGGACCATTGTCATTTTTACAGCGATCAGTGCTATAAAAATGCACCGATTACTGTGAAAATGACACTAGCAGTGAACAGACGATCAGTGACACTCTCACTAGGAAAAATGGGGAAAGGTTTGTTTACACTTACCTCTCCTCGTTCTTCAGCTCTGTGACCCGATCGCGGGACACTGGCGTTGATCGTGTCCCCGGGTCCCGTGGGCGCGGTCATGGAGCTTCGGACCGGGTCGCGAGCGTGCCGGCGGTGGCGCACGTGTGATCCACGGCTGGGCTCAAAGTGCAACGTACCTGTACGTGCTTATGCCCAGCCATGCCGCTCTGCCGACGTATATCGGCGTTAGGCGGTCCTTAAGTGGTTAAGCATTGGCCCATTACAGGCAGGAACCCGGTGCCCCTTGTATGTGTAGCAAAGAGAACAGTGTCCAGCTTGTATCACTCCTGTGGCTACTAATCCCAGCACCACCTTTTCAGGCACTGCCAGCCCACCTGGCTGCAGCTGCCCCTTTCACTAGCCCTCCAGGCTAACTTCTCCATCACAGTCCTCCAGACTGACATTCACAAGCCCACCTGGCTGACTCTCAGGAGATCTCCCGGTAGTGCTGACCTGCTCCTGCTGTCCTTACTCTTGCTTCCAATCCTCCAAGAAGGGCTTCCTCCATGTGTTTTGGCAGGATCCTTCCAGCACCTGAGCTCCGGCCCAAAGTCACCCCTCCCCCCAGACTAGAAGACACCCTCAAAGGCCACGGACAGTCTCCTCAGCACTCCATCTCCAGCTTCCACCCGACTGCCCCCTGCTGGCATGGTTCATGCCTATTTATGAGGTGGCCTTCCTCCTGCCAGCCCTTTACTGGGGATTGACTGAGGCCCTCGTAAATATTCCAAGCAGCTAATCTTCGCCTCCACCCACTATGTCTAGAACATTCTCCAATGTCCCAGAAAATAGGGGGAGGCACCAGAGATGCAGCTAGGATGAGTCACCCAGCCCTGACTCACTGAACCCTCACCCAGATTCACAGCTCAGACTTAGCCCTGAGCTAATTAAATGTACCTACGCTAATAAGATGCTACAAAAAAAAACTACCTTACTCCTAGCACACACTAGACTAGAGGGTGCTGCACACATAAGTATTTATTGGAAATTTAAAAGGCATAATCCAAATATGAATATCTGATCATACAGTACAATTAACAGGTGCAGGCTGATTAGTTCTCTACATGTTTCGCCACGAATAGTAGCTTCTTCAGGAGAATTTATTAACAGGCACTGTAAACACTGGAAATAGAGAAAGATTTTTTTAAGAAGACATAACATAAAATACAATAGCAATACAAAACAGTTATATAAACATACACAAAGTTTTATTTTCCTGGATTGGCAGAGAACACAATGGCAAGTTACATCCATGGTCATATGAATTACCTGTATATTCAAAAGTAGCTAGTAAAATGTTTTGAGGCTGCAGATTCATAGGGATGCAATGGATTGCATCATCTGGTGCAGCCATAGAGGGGGATGTATCTATTGTGAGGGGGTTAGCTCGGCAGCGGGTGTGTGTGACCCCCGGGATGGGCTCCCCACACAAAAACAGGCCCAGCAAACGGAGGTTGTGGTTTTCAAAATCAAAAAGGTGCGGTTTATTTTCTATTTACAGTGACAAAACACAGCAAAGCAAAAGAAACATAAATAAAATAAATCCTGGTCAACTTGACCTCTGACTAAACATACAGGTTTCCTAACTAACAACTGGGATCAGCCTAGTGCTGTCCTAGTCCCTAAGTCCCTGGTTTTAAATGTCCAAGCAAATAGCCACACAGGCTTTGTCTCACCGCACAGGGGTTCACTCTCCCTAGACAGTCCACACAGGTCTGGTTCCAGGCATGAGCCAACACCTAATGAATCTGGGAGTTCTTATAGAGGCCTAAATGAGCTGACAAGCTTCAGCTGGTCTCATCAACTCCCTGTCTGCACGACGCCCCACACTCTCCCTAGAGGTATGAGTCATCCATGAGCCCACTAGCCTCAGCTGGGCTTATACAACTCTCCACCTAGTTGTATAAGTCGGCGTAAAGCCTGAATCTGGGCGAAATATATCTACCCCCCTGGATGCAACCAGGTGACTTTACCTTCCTGCTGTCACATACCCCCCCCTCTTGTTTTAACCTCGGGGTTGGAACACCAGCAATCAGGCATTCATGTACTCGAGACAAAGCATCCACATTCCCCATTTGAACGCCAGGGCGATGCTTTACTGTGAAGTTGAATTCCTGGAGGGCCAGGAACCACCTATTCACTCTTCTATTTGTTTCCTTGTTTTGAGCCATCCACTTTAACGGAGCGTGATCCGTAACCATGTCAAAGTGCCTACCTAGCAGGTAGTACCGAAGGGAATCTAGAGCCCACTTCACCGCTAAACACTCCTTTTCAACGGTGGCGTAATTTACCTCATGGGACTTCAACTTCCTGCTGAGGTAAATGACGGGGTGCTCTTCCCCGTTCCAGACCTGGGACAATACTGCTCCTAACCCCACATCTGACGCATCACTTTGTACGACAAAGTCTTTAGAGAAGTCGGGTGAGTACAACACTGGCTGGCTACATAAGGCTTGTTTCAAGAATTGGAATGCTGCCTCAGCCTCGGGGGTCCATTTAATCATGACCGACCCTTTCCCCTTCGTCAGGTTGGTTAGGGGCACAGCCTTAGAAGCAAAGTGGGGAATGAATCGCCGATAATACCCAGCGATTCCCAGAAAGGCTCGTACCTGCTTCTTGCTGTTGGGACGTGGCCAACTCTGGATGGCCTCGACTTTGTTGAGTTGGGGTTTTATTACTCCCCTCCCAATGGTGTACCCAAGATATTTGGCCTCCTCCTGCCCAATGGTACACTTCTTGGGGTTAGCCGTAAACCCCGCTTCCCGAACAGAGTCCAGGACTGCTTGCACTTTTGGCAGATGTGAGGCCCAATCTGTGCTATGGACAATTACGTCATCCAGGTAAGCCGCAGCATACTTCCGATGGGGCCTCAGCATCTGGTCCATTTTCCGCTGGAATGTGGCCGGCGCATTCTGTAACCCGAACGGCATTCTTTTATATTGGAACGCCCCGTCTGGGGTTACAAATGCGGTTTTCTCTTTGGCCGACTTGGCCAGGGGGATTTGCCAATACCCTTTTGTGAGGTCAAGAGTCGTCATGTATCGGGCTGTTCCCAGCCGGTCGATCAACTCATCTATACGTGGCATGGGGTAGGTGTCAAATTTTGTAACTTTGTTCAACTGACGAAAATCGTTACAAAATCGCCAGCTCCCATCCGGTTTAGGCACCAACACAATGGGACTAGACCAATCACTTTGGGACTCCTCTATCACCCCTAAGTTCAGCATTTTCTGTACTTCCTCCCGTATTGCCTCCCGTCGGGCCTCTGGGATCCGATAGGGTTTTAACTTCACCCTTTCACCGGGCGGGGTAATGATGTCATGCTCTACCCCAGATGTTTGTCCCGGCAGCTCAGAGAATACCTCCTTGTTGCGAAGCACAAACTCCTTAACCTCCTGTTGGGGTTGTGACAAGGTGGCTGCTATTCCAACCTCAGGAATCACGCAACCAGTTTGAGCTGGTGACCAAGTGTCTGCGACTAGGGACTCTCTATCCCTCCAGGCTTTCAACAGATTAACGTGATAGATCTGTTCGGGCTTTCGCCTTCCTGGTTGTCTGACCTTGTAATTCACTTCGCTCACTTTTTCCATTATCTCATAGGGGCCTTGCCATTTGGCAAGGAATTTACTTTCAACCGTAGGGACAAGTACCAGTATCCTATCCCCCGGGGAAAAGGTACGGGTCTTGGCTCCACGGTTGTACACTCTCTGCTGTGCTAACTGCGCTTGGGCCAAATGTTCCTTCACGATGGGCATTACCTGTGCAATTCGGTCTTGCATCAGGGCGACATGCTCAATCACACTCCTGTGGGGAGAACTCTCACTTTCCCAAGTTTCCTTGGCAATATCCAACAGCCCTCTTGGGTGTCTCCCATACAGTAACTCAAAGGGGGAGAATCCCGTAGAGGATTGGGGCACCTCCCTAATAGCAAACATCAGATAAGGAAGTAGACAGTCCCAATCCTTTCCATCTCTATCCACCACTTTCTTCAACATTTGTTTTAGGGTTTTGTTGAATCTTTCAACCAGCCCATCGGTTTGGGGGTGATACACAGATGTACGTAATTGCGTCACTTTGAACAATTTACACAGCTCCTTCATAACCCGGGACATAAAGGGTGTACCTTGGTCCGTAAGCAGTTCTTTACAAATACCCACCCGGCTAAACACAAGAGATAGCTCTTTGGCTATGGTTTTGGCCGAGGTATTTCGGAGAGGGATCGCTTCTGGATAACGGGTGGCATAGTCCATTATAACTAATATGTACTGGTGCCCCCTAGCGGACTTGATTATAGGCCCTACCAAATCCATGGCGATCCTCTCAAACGGGACCTCAATGATGGGTAGAGGGACCAGCGGGCTACGGAAATGTGGCATCGGGGCCGACCTCTGACACACAGGGCAGGAGGAACAATAATTTTCTATGTCCTTCATCACCCCCGGCCAATAGAATCTCTGTAATACCCTCTCTCGGGTTTTCTCTGTCCCCAGATGACCTCCAAGAATGTGCCCATGGGCCAACTCCAACACCAACTTCCTGTAAGGTTTGGGCACCACAAGCTGCTCAACGGTTTCTTCTGCCCTTTTTTGCCACCCGATACAGTAGGTCCTTCTCTACGCTGAAGTATGGGTAAGTGCAGGTATTATCTGGGTTCACTAACTCGCCATCTATTTTCACTACGTTTTCCCGTGCCTTTATTAGGGCGGGGTCTTTCAACTGTTCTGTGGCAAAGTTTTCCCTGTGAACCTCAAGATCAGAAAACTCCACAGACGGTAGGTTTTCGTCTGAGGAGGTGGGCTCCTCTCCAGTTTCTTGAGTCTCCCCTGCCAATACTGATAAGGGAAATTCCGGAGAGTCCTCACCACTCTCAGGGGAGTTCTGGCTATCACATTCCTGGTACATAGGGGCACCAGTGGGGGGCTCAGGATCATCCCACAGTTCCCAGAACTTCGGAAAATCCCTTCCCACAATGGCGTCATGCGGTAACTGAGATACTAAGCCCACTGGATGAGAGAGGGTACCTTTGGGGGTCTCGAAACACACTGTAGTCACTGGATACTCTCGGGTGTCCCCATGCACACAAATAACAGCTACCTTGCTATTCCCAAAGACCTCTGTTTTAACTAACTCAGCCTTTATCAGGGTCACAAGGCTACCTGAATCCAGCAATACCACAACATTTCTACCATTAACACACATTTTGCATAAATGTTTCTCAGTTCCTCGAATGGCAGTGCATGCGACTGTCGCACACAGCGACTGACGTCTGCCCGTCAGAAAGTCACACTGCATGGGTTCCTCCACAACCGGGCAATTGGCTGCAATATGTCCCGCTTGCCGGCAGCGGTAGCAAACGATCCTTCTTGCCGCCTCTTGAGCCGCTGATTTCCCAGGCTGTTCTCGCCAAACTTGGGGTAGAGCTCCCACACTCTCACTCTCTCCACCCTCACCCCTTGGAATCCTCTTATCCGCCCCTGGGGATGGTCTGGTCTTAGGGTGGAAAGTCCGAGTGTCTCTGGAAGAGGCCGTCAGGTTCTCTGTAGCCAAGTATTTCTCCACACGATCCACAAGACCATCGGCCGTCTCTGGGTCTCCATGGCTTACCCACTTTTGGATGGCAGTAGGAAGAGCTCTCAAAAACCGATCCATTACAACACGTTCCACAATCTTTGGTGCGGACAAAGTCTCTGGCTGTAGCCACTTTCTGCTCAGGTGAATGAGATCATACATTTGAGACCTGGGGGGTTTTCCAAGCTGGAAAGTCCAGTTATGCACACGCTGAGCCCGGACAGCCTGGGTGACACCCAGCCTTGCCAAAATTTCAGCTTTTAACATCACATAGTCTTTTGCTTGGTTAGGCTCTAGGTCATAGTAAGCTTTCTGTGATTCACCAGTTAACAGAGGAGCCACCAGTCCAGCCCACTGCTCCTCAGGCCACTTTTCTCTTTCAGCGGTCCTTTCAAATGTGGTCAAAAATACCTCTGGATCATCCTCTCCAGTCATTTTTGTCAATAAACGACTCACCCCAAAGGACGCGGTATTAGTGGGACGGCTTTCCTCACTGGTCTGCGGACGTTGCTGCATTACTGCTTCCATTTGTTGTAGTCTCTGCTCTTGCTTCTGTAACAGGTCTATGAAGCGGGCCTCAGATTGCTGCTGGGCTTGTTGCTGAGCTTCCAGACTCTGTTGGTGAGCTTGCTGCTGGGCTGCAAGGCTCTGTTGATGAGCTTGCTGCTGGGCTGCAAGGCTCCTTTGCAAACCTGCATTTGTCTGCTGTTGATTGGCATTTGCTAGAGCCAGCTGTTTCAGTATCTCCTCCATGCTGGCTTAAAAAAAACTGCCACTGGTTCTCCACCAACTGTGAGGGGGTTAGCTCGGCAGCGGGTGTGTGTGACCCCCGGGATGGGCTCCCCAGACAAAAACAGGCCCAGCAAACGGAGGTTGTGGTTTTCAAAATCAAAAAGGTGCGGTTTATTTTCTATTTACAGTGACAAAACACAGCAAAGCAAAAGAAACATAAATAAAATAAATCCTGGTCAACTTGACCTCTGACTAAACATACAGGTTTCCTAACTAACAACTGGGATCAGCCTAGTGCTGTCCTAGTCCCTAAGTCCCTGGTTTTAAATGTCCAAGCAAATAGCCACACAGGCTTTGTCTCACCGCACAGGGGTTCACTCTCCCTAGACAGTCCACACAGGTCTGGTTCCAGGCATGAGCCAACACCTAATGAATCTGGGAGTTCTTATAGAGGCCTAAATGAGCTGACAAGCTTCAGCTGGTCTCATCAACTCCCTGTCTGCACGACGCCCCACACTCTCCCTAGAGGTATGAGTCATCCATGAGCCCACTAGCCTCAGCTGGGCTTATACAACTCTCCACCTAGTTGTATAAGTCGGCGTAAAGCCTGAATCTGGGCGAAATATATCTACCCCCCTGGATGCAACCAGGTGACTTTACCTTCCTGCTGTCACAATATATATATATATGTAGCGGCCACTCCACTCCCCTCTTTCTCTCGTCTCGTCTTTCTCTTGTCTAGGGGTATCTTAGAGGGGAGGGAGCAGGGACACCACGCCTGGCTTCCACCACATGTGTCAGTGCGGCATAAGCAACGTTCTTGTATTACCTTCGGGTCAGTGCTGTGCACCTGGATCCTCCCTCCAAGAGTCACCTTGAACAATGTCTGTCAGGAAATGAGCCCCACACCATTAAAGTTCAACACTCCTTTATTCTTCTCGAATGAACACAATCAGTTGAACTCCCTTGGTAGAAACAGAACAGAACAGAAAAGGAGGTGTGGATGCGAATAGGCCCAGACACAATGTAGTTCTCCACTTTCCTTCCTGAAAGTGGGTTACGGTCTCCGCACGAGGGGAATTTCCTTCCAGGCGGTCTCCGATGAGAGGCTCACCTGTCACCGGCAGTATGCTGCACCGGGTCTTCAAGTGAGGAGCTCCCCCCGGTCCATTGCGCCTTCACGGATTTGGGTACCCACTCCCGGGGTTCCCTAGAATCTCCTTCCCTCGCGGAACTCAGTGTTGGGCACTGAGCTCCGGACCTCCATCCGAGTACCTCACCCCAGGCTAAAGGTGCCTGGGATGGAACACGACCTCCGGCTGTCCTCTAGGCCTAGGCCACCCAGAGGACCGACACAAACCACTGTCTGCAAGCTGAAGGTGCCTGGGACTTCGACCCCGTGACAAAGATGGCTGGCCCCTTTATACCCTCTCCCAGCAAGCACGGCGGGTTCCCCGCCCCACCATACCGCTGCCGAGGGAGGACAAAAAGGAGGCACAGCACACAGCAATGATTCAACCCCAGCCCAGGGCAACAGCGCCACCTACTGGGCTGCAGGGAATTACACATCACTAATGTCTCTGTCAAATTCAAACTTACACCCGGGAAAGTACATACCCGCTACATATATATATATAAATGTAAAGTAGTGAGTGTACAGCTTGCATAACAGTGTACATTTTTTGTCCCCTCAAAATAACTCAGCACACAGCCATTAATGTCTAAACTGCTGGCAACAAAAGTGAGTACACCCCTAGGTGAAAATGTCCAAAGTGTCAATATTTTGTGTGGCCACCATTATTTTCCAGCATTGCCTTAGCTCTCTTGGGCATGGATGTCAACAGAGCTTCAAGGGTTGCCACTGGAGTCCTCTTTCACTCCTCCATGATGACATCCTGGAGCTGGTGGAAGTTAGAGACCTTGCGCTCCTCCCCCTCTTGTTTGAGGATGCCTCACAGATGCTCAAAATGGTCTGGAGACCTGCTTGGCCAGTCCATCACCTTTACACTAATCTTCTTTAGCGAGGCAGTGGTCATCTTGGAGGTGTGTTTGGGGTCGTTACGTTGGAATACTGCCCTGCGGCCCAGTCTCCAAAGGGAGGGGATCATGCTCTGCTTCAGTATGTCACAGTACATGTTGGCATTCATGGTTCCCTCAATAAACTCTAGCTCCCCAGTGCCGGCAGCACTCATGCAGCCCCAGACCATGACACTCCAACCACCATGCTTGACTTTAGGCAAGACACACTTGTCCTTGTACACCTCACCTGGTTGCCACTACACACGCTTGACACCATCTGAACCAAATACGTTTATCTTGGTCTCATCAGACAACAGGACATGGTTCCAGTAATCCATATCCTTAGTCTGCTTGTCTTCAGCAAACTTTTGTGCATCATCTTTAAAAGAGGCTTCCTTCTGGGATGACAGCCATGAAGACCAATTTGATGCAGCGTGTGGCGTATGGTCTGAGCAGTGACAGGCTGACCCCCCCCCCCCCCGACCCTTAAACCTCTGCAGCAATGCTGGCAGCACTCATGCGTCTATTTTCCAAAGACAACCTCTGGAAATGATTCTGAGAACGTGCACTGAACTTCTTTGGTCGACCATGGCGAGGCCTGTTCTGAGTGGAACCTGTCCTGTTAAACCGCTGTATGGTATTGGCTACCATGCTGCAGCTCAGTTTCAGGGTCTTGGCTTATAGCCTAGGCCATCTTTATGTAGAGCAACAATTATTTGTTTCAGATCCTCAGAGAGTTCTTTGCCATGAGGTGCCATGTTGAACTTCCAGTGACCAGTATGAGAGTCAGAGCAATAACACCAAATTTAACACACCTGCTCCCCATTCACACCTAAGACCTTTTAACACTAATGAGTCACATGACACAGGGGGGTGAGAGTGGCTATTTGGGCCCAATTTGGATGTAGGGGTGTACTCACTTTTGTTGCCAGCAGTTTAGACATTAATGGCTGTGTGTTGAGTTATTTTGAGGGGACAGCAAATTTACACTGTTATACAAGCTGTACACTCACTTCTTTACATTGTAGCAAAGTGTATTATCTTCTTGTCACATGAAAAGATATAATAAATTATTTACTATAATGTGAGGGGTATACTTAATTTTGTGAGATACTGTATATGTGTATTTTATGTTCCTAGATTGCCTGATGGTGCTCCTTGCATGGTGGGCCTCTGTATGTGGCCACGCTGTGTAAAATTCTTATACATGTGGCATCACCATACTCAAGAGGAGTAGAAGAATGTATTTTGGGGTGTAATTTGTGGTATGCATATGCTGTGTGTGAGAAATAACCTGTTAATATGACAATTTTGTGAAAAAATAAATAAAAAAATCTTAATTTTGCAAAGAATTGTGGAAAAAATTACAACTTCAAAAAACTCACCATGCCTCTTACTAAATACGATGGAATGTCTACTTTCCAAAAAGGGGTCATTTGGGGGGTATTTGTACTTTCCTGGCTTGTTAGTGTCTCAAGAAATGAGATAGAAAAAAGGTTCCTCAAAATGGGACCACAAGCAGTAATAAGTAAAAAAATACAAAATTTATTGAAACACGAATCACAATTGAAAACCTCAAAATAAATATAAAATCAAACACATAATTATGATTGTATGTATTCTATAATCGCAGATTTAAGCTACATATTTGGAACTCGTAAGCCCTTCACCCTGAAGAAGATATGCATTTTGTATGTCAAAACGCGTTGGTCTCTCTGGATGACAGTTTTTGGGCCCTTCCTTTAACTGTTTCCAAGTCTGCTTCCACTATCATGTGTTTGATTTTATCTTTATTTTGATGTTTTCAATTGTGATTACTATTCCAATAAATTTGTATTTTTTACTAATTACTGCTTGTGGTCTGTTTAAAGTCCCATTTTGAGGAACATTTTTTAACTCCATGTACCAAGGATGTGGACCACAATCAGTAGATCTAGGTAGTTAGGCTGTCAGTACATCAGGTGTGATCAATATTCAGTGATTGGCACTAGGGATGAGCTTCGTGTTCGAGTCGAACATACGTTCGACTCGAACATCGGCTGTTCGATCGTTCGACGAAGATCGAACGATTTGGGCCGTTCGCGCCAAATTCGAGTGACGCGAACGGCCCACAATGCACTACGCCATCGCAGTGTCATCCAGGCGCTGTGATTGGCCAAGCATGCACTGTGACCCCGCATGCTTGGCCAATCACAGCGCCGGCAGCGAGGAGAGCAATGATTGGCCACAGGCAGGATGCCTGTGGCCAATTATTGCTGAGGGTGTTTAGTACACGCCCCACACTATAAAAGGCCGCCAGCACGGCGGCCTAGTGTAGTGTGTTCCGGAGCAGGGAAAGACAAGCATAGGCAGGGACAGTGACATTTATTTCTTTCTTGCTTAACCTGGATTCCTTTAGTTTAGGGAAAGAGAAGGATAGGTAGGGAGAGTGTCAGTGTGTTTTACTGTGCGAGTCCTTGTTTCTAGGGACAAAGAAGGAAAGTGAGGGGAATTCTCCTTGTGCTATAGTGTGCTTTAAAAAAACATTTTTTCTAGGGACAGAAAATTCTAGGTAGGGAGAGTGTCAGTTTCTTTCACTGTGCGAGTCCTTGTTTCTAGGGACAAAGAAGGAAAGTGAGGGGAATTCTCCTTGTGCTATAGTGTGCTTTAAAAAAACATTTTTTCTAGGGACAGAAAACTCTAGGTAGGGAGAGTGTCAGTTTCTTTCACTGTGCGAGTCCTTGTTTCTAGGAAAAAAGAAGGAAAGTGAGGGGAATTCTCCTTGTGCTATAGTGTGCTTTAAAAAAAAAAAATTCTAGGGACAGAAAACTCTAGGTAGGGAGAGTGTCAGTTTCTTTCACTGTGCGAGTCCTTGTTTCTAGGGACAAAGAAGGAAAGTGAGGGGAATTCTCCTTGTGCTATAGTGTGCTTTAAAAAAACATTTTTTCTAGGGACAGAAAACTCTAGGTAGGGAGAGTGTCAGTTTCTTTCACTGTGCGAGTCCTTGTTTCTAGGGACAAAGAAGGAAAGTGAGGGGAATTCTCCTTGTGCTATAGTGTGCTTTAAAAAAACATTTTTTCTAGGGACAGAAAACTCTAGGTAGGGAGAGTGTCAGTTTCTTTCACTGTGCGAGTCCTTGTTTCTAGGGACAAAGAAGGAAAGTGAGGGGAATTCTCCTTGTGCTATAGTGTGCTTTAAAAAAACATTTTTTCTAGGGACAGAAAACTCTAGGTAGGGAGAGTGTCAGTTTCTTTCACTGTGCGAGTCCTTGTTTCTAGGAAAAAAGAAGGAAAGTGAGGGGAATTCTCCTTGTGCTATAGTGTGCTTTAAAAAAAAAAAATTTCTAGGGACAGAAAACTCTAGGTAGGGAGAGTGTCAGTTTCTTTCACTGTGCGAGTCCTTGTTTCTAGGAAAAAAGAAGGAAAGTGAGGGGAATTCTCCTTGTGCTATAGTGTGCTTTAAAAAAAAAAAAAATTCTAGGGACAGAAAACTCTAGGTAGGGAGAGTGTCAGTTTCTTTCACTGTGCGAGTCCTTGTTTCTAGGAAAAAAGAAGGAAAGTGAGGGGAATTCTCCTTGTGCTATAGTGTGCTTTAAAAAAAAAAATTTCTAGGGACAGAAAACTCTAGGTAGGGAGAGTGTCAGTTTCTTTCACTGTGCGAGTCCTTGTTTCTAGGAAAAAAGAAGGAAAGTGAGGGGAATTCTCCTTGTGCTATAGTGTGCTTTAAAAAAAAAAAAATTCTAGGGACAGAAAACTCTAGGTAGGGAGAGTGTCAGTTTCTTTCACTGTGCGAGTCCTTGTTTCTAGGAAAAAAGAAGGAAAGTGAGGGGAATTCTCCTTGTGCTATAGTGTGCTTTAAAAAAAAAAATTTCTAGGGACAGAAAACTCTAGGTAGGGAGAGTGTCAGTTTCTTTCACTGTGCGAGTCCTTGTTTCTAGGAAAAAAGAAGGAAAGTGAGGGGAATTCTCCTTGTGCTATAGTGTGCTTTAAAAAAAAAAAAATTCTAGGGACAGAAAACTCTAGGTAGGGAGAGTGTCAGTTTCTTTCACTGTGCGAGTCCTTGTTTCTAGGGACAAAGAAGGAAAGTGAGGGGAATTCTCCTTGTGCTATAGTGTGCTTTAAAAAAACATTTTTTCTAGGGACAGAAAACTCTAGGTAGGGAGAGTGTCAGTTTCTTTCACTGTGCGAGTCCTTGTTTCTAGGGACAAAGAAGGAAAGTGAGGGGAATTCTCCTTGTGCTATAGTGTGCTTTAAAAAAACATTTTTTCTAGGGACAGAAAACTCTAGGTAGGGAGAGTGTCAGTTTCTTTCACTGTGCGAGTCCTTGTTTCTAGGGACAAAGAAGGAAAGTGAGGGGAATTCTCCTTGTGCTATAGTGTGCTTTAAAAAAAACATTTTTTCTAGGGACAGAAAACTCTAGGTAGGGAGAGTGTCAGTTTCTTTCACTGTGCGAGTCCTTGTTTCTAGGAAAAAAGAAGGAAAGTGAGGGGAATTCTCCTTGTGCTATAGTGTGCTTTAAAAAAACATTTTTTCTAGGGACAGAAAACTCTAGGTAGGGAGAGTGTCAGTTTCTTTCACTGTGCGAGTCCTTGTTTCTAGGGACAAAGAAGGAAAGTGAGGGGAATTCTCCTTGTGCTATAGTGTGCTTTAAAAAAACATTTTTTCTAGGGACAGAAAACTCTAGGTAGGGAGAGTGTCAGTTTCTTTCACTGTGCGAGTCCTTGTTTCTAGGGACAAAGAAGGAAAGTGAGGGGAATTCTCCTTGTGCTATAGTGTGCTTTAAAAAAACATTTTTTCTAGGGACAGAAAACTCTAGGTAGGGAGAGTGTCAGTTTCTTTCACTGTGCGAGTCCTTGTTTCTAGGAAAAAAGAAGGAAAGTGAGGGGAATTCTCCTTGTGCTATAGTGTGCTTTAAAAAAAAAAAAATTCTAGGGACAGAAAACTCTAGGTAGGGAGAGTGTCAGTTTCTTTCACTGTGCGAGTCCTTGTTTCTAGGAAAAAAGAAGGAAAGTGAGGGGAATTCTCCTTGTGCTATAGTGTGCTTTAAAAAAAAAAAAATTCTAGGGACAGAAAACTCTAGGTAGGGAGAGTGTCAGTTTCTTTCACTGTGCGAGTCCTTGTTTCTAGGGACAAAGAAGGAAAGTGAGGGGAATTCTCCTTGTGCTATAGTGTGCTTTAAAAAAAAAAAAATTCTAGGGACAGAAAACTCTAGGTAGGGAGAGTGTCAGTTTCTTTCACTGTGCGAGTCCTTGTTTCTAGGGACAAAGAAGGAAAGTGAGGGGAATTCTCCTTGTGCTATAGTGTGCTTTAAAAAAACATTTTTTCTAGGGACAGAAAACTCTAGGTAGGGAGAGTGTCAGTTTCTTTCACTGTGCGAGTCCTTGTTTCTAGGGACAAAGAAGGAAAGTGAGGGGAATTCTCCTTGTGCTATAGTGTGCTAAAGCATTCCTCATCAACCATCTTTGAAATCCTTGTTTTTTGGACAGTCAGGGAAATTGTCGTTGTGCTATTCTGTGCAAAAGCAATCATCCTCAACCATATTTAGAAATCCTTAAGTAAAGGGACAGAGAAGGACACCTGAAGGTAGCCCTTATTGCTTTTTTCCCATCTCCCTGCAGGCCATCTATTAGAATGTCTGGAAGGCAAACAAGGAGAGGCAGACAGTCAGGAGGCAATAAAAGAGGGCAAGCAGGCTCTGTGTCTGGGGGCAACAGTGCTGGTCGTGGACGCGGTGCATTGTCATCAGCACATGGCCATGGGACACGCTTGTCCTTCTTTTCGGCAGCTGGACATGTTGAGCCACATCATGCCGAAGACTTGGTAGAGTGGATGACCAAGCCCTCCTCCTCCTCCTCATCCTCTCTCACCCAGGCTCAGGGTACTGGCAAAGCAGCTGCCAAAGCGTCCTCTTCCCTGGTATCAATGTCAGACTCATCATCAGTCACTCCTTCCCTAGACCCACCATGTCCTCCTCCTGAGGAGTCCCCCGAACTGTTTGAGCACAGTGTTGGGTACATGCTCCAGGAGGATGCCCAGCGTTTCGAAGGGTCTGATGATGAAACCCAGCTACAGGAAGGCAGTAGCGTGAGAGCAGACAGAGGGGATGCTCAAGAAGGACACCAATCTGGCAGTCATGTTCCAGCAGCTGCAGCATACTGCCAGATTGGCTCCAGTGATGAGGAGGGAGGGGATGATGAGGTCACTGACTCCACGTGGGTGCCTAATAGGAGAGAGGAGGAGGATGAGGAGGAGGCACATCTCCAACGAGGCAGGATGCCTTTTGGTGGCCAGCGTAAGGGCAGTACACTGACAGAATCACACCGCAGAGCTCCGCCTGTGCAGGGCGCTGCCTCTGCCCGTCATTCAAAAAGTTCCTTGGTGTGGGCCTTATTTGAGGCTAGTGCATCAGATCGCACAGCTGCTGTTTTGCAACATATGTCTCAAGCGTATATCGCGTGGCCAAAACATCAGCCGCTTGGGTACCACATGCCTGACCAGACATATGTTGACCTGCCATGCAGCTCGTTGGCAAGCCTACCTCAAAGACCCACACCAAAGAACAAAGCGGACCTCTCCTTGCACCGCATCAGCTGGGATCTCCAACCCCACTATAACTTCAGTCCTCTCTGAAACATGCACTGAGAGGAATGAAGGTGTAGAATTAGGTGTGTCACAGCCAAGTACTTGCGGCCACTCTGCTAGCAGTACACCGACGTCCGATTCTAGCAGGCAAATTTCCCTGCCCCAGCTGCTGGACCGTCGAAAGAAGTTCACTCCCAGCCATCCACATGCCCAGCGGTTGAATGCTAGCTTGGCTAAATTGCTAGCGCTTCAACTGCTGCCTTTTCAGTTGGTAGACTCGGCCCCCTTCCGTGAGTTTGTGCAATGTGCGGTTCCTCAGTGGCAGGTTCCCAAACGCCACTTTTTCTCACGGAAGGCTATTCCGGCTCTCTACCGGCATGTGGAAGGCAATGTCTTGGCCTCGCTGGACAGGGCGGTCAGCGGTAAGGTGCATATTACCGCTGACTCATGGTCCAGCAGGCATGGACAGGGACGTTACCTTTCTTTCACGGCCCATTGGGTCACTCTTTTGGCAGCTGGGAAGGATGCAGGACAAGGTGCAGTAGTGTTGGAGGTTGTTCCACCGCCACGCCTCCAAAATGCTACTACTGGTTGTGACACACCTCTCTCCTCCACCCCCTCCTCTTCTTCTTCCTCCATGGCCTCTTCCTGTGGTTTGTCCTATGAACCAGCGGTGCTCCGTAGCCGTTCACGGGGCTACGCAAGCACGCAGGCAAAAAGATGCCATGCCGTGCTTGCGCTGGTGTGTTTGGGGGACAGAAGCCACACTGGGGCAAAGGTCCTGTCTGCTCTGCAGGGCCAGGCCGAAAGGTGGTTGACGCCACGCCAGCTTAAGCCAGGAATGGTGGTTTGCGACAATGGCACCAACCTCCTCTCCGCCCTCCGACAGGGACAACTGACCCATGTGCCCTGTGTGGCTCACGTCCTTAACCTGGTGGTGCAGCGGTTCTTGGGCAGGTACCCGGGCTTACAGGATGTCCTGAGGCAGGCCAGGAAAGTCTGTGTGCATTTCCGCAGATCTTATAATGCCAGTGCTCGCCTGGCTGAGCTGCAAAAGGAGTTGAACCTGCCCAAGAACCGCCGTATATGTGACATGCCCACCAGGTGGAACTCAACGTTGGCCATGCTGCAGCGGCTGCACATGCAGCAGAGGGCCATCAATGAGTACCTGTGCGACTACGGCACCAGGACAGGGTCAGGGGAGCTTGGTTTTTTTTCTCCACGCCAGTGGGGCATGATCAGGGATGCATGCACTGTCCTGGCACCATTTGAGGAGGCCACGAGGATGGTGAGCAGTGACAGTGCATGCATCAGTGACACTGTACCTCTTGTCCACCTGTTGGAGCACACGCTGCGTGGAATAATGGACAGGGCACTTGAGGCAGAACAGAGGCAGGAAGAGGAGGACTTCCTTGCCTCTCAAGGCCCCCTTTACCCAGACAGTGTTCCTTCTGTCCCACCCATCGCACAGGAAGAGGAGGAGGAGGAGGAGGAGGAGGATTGTGTCAGCATGGAGGTGGAGGCTGGCACTCAGCATCATCAGCAGCAGTCTTTTAGGGATGATTTACAGTCCCAAGAAACCAGTGGACTTGTACGTGGCTGGGAGGAGGTGGCTGCGGATCATGTCGTCCTTAGTGACCCAGAGGACTCCGGAGCGAATGCCTCAGCAAACCTACGCTGCATGGCCTCCCTGATCCTGCAAAGTCTGCGGAAGGATCCTCGTATTCTTCGGATCAAGGAGAGGGACCATTACTGGCTGGCCACTCTCCTTGATCCACGGTACAAGGGTAAGGTTGCGGACCTTATGTTACCGTCGCAGAGGGAGCAGAGGATGAGACAACTCCGGGAGGCCTTGCAGAATGGTCTGTGCAACGCGTTCCCAGAGACTGGGAGGTTACAAACTCCTGGTCCTGGACAACGAGTTGCTGAGGCTTCGGCCAGTCAAAGAAGGAGCGGTGGGGAAGGTGGCCGTCTGACCGATGCGTTCAGACAATTCTTTAGTCCGCAGCCCCAAAGTATGATCGGTTCCAGCAACCATCGCCAGTGTCTGATAAACATGGTGCAGGAATATCTAGGGGCAAGGTCAGACTTGGACACCTTCCCCACCGAAAATCCTCTGGCTTACTGGGTCTTGAGGATGGATCACTGGCCAGAGCTTGCACAGTATGCAATTGAGCTACTGGCCTGTCCTGCATCCAGCGTTCTTTCGGAACGCACATTCAGTGCTGCTGGAGGATTTGTCACGGATCACAGGGTGCGCCTGTCCACCGACTCGGTTGATCGACTGACTTTCATCAAGATGAACCAGTCTTGGATCACCACCAGCTACCACACACCTGATGCTGATATAACAGACTAATTGATTTTAACATGTCACATCCCTTCAAGACTGATGCTGATGCTGAGTGCCTGTGCTGTTATGTTGACTGGCTATCCTCCTCCTCCGAGTCCTCAATGATACGATTGATGATGATAGCTTGGAAGATCATTTTTGTTTATGGGTGCCGCCACCAGTGGCTAAGGCCCAATTTTTCAGCCCCTGTTTTACAGGGGCGTGTAATTACAATTTTTTTAGCAATAATTTGCCATAGGGCTCATTGCTGTGCTCCAAGTACAGTATCTGTGAGGGGTTGGAGTGTTGTGGCACCAGTGCCTAAGGCCCAATTTTTCAGCCCCTGTTTAAAAGGGGCGTGTCATTACAATTTTTGAAGCAATACTTTGCAACAGGGCTCATTGCTGTGCTCCAAGTACAGTATCTGTGAGGGGTTGTAGTGTTGTGCCACCAGTGCCTAAGGCCCAATTTTTCAGCCCCTGTTCAACAGGGGCATGCAATTACAATTCTTGATCTAATAATTCACAGCAGGGCCCATTGCTGCACCCACCAAGAGTAACTGTCAGGGCTTACAGTGTTGTGGCACCAGCACCACCATCAAAGGCCCAATTTTTACTACCACTGTTCAACAATTATATGTAATTAAAATTCCTGATATAATAGTTGACAGCAGGGCGTTCCAGCACCAACCAAGAGTAACTGAGTGCTTACAGTGTTGTGCCAACACCAACAACTAAGGGGCCTATTTCTGCAGAGTATATACGGCAGGTCCCTACTTTCAAACATCCAACTTACAAACGACTCCTACTTGCAAACGCAAGAAGACAACAGGAAGTGAGAGGAAATCTACCACTAGGAAGGAAAATTCTCTCCTGTAAGAATAAATATGGGAGAAAGGTGTCTCCTCTGTACTGATGCTTTATCAGCAATCCTTGTTTCAAGAAAAACACCACATTTCAAAAACAGTTGTCATTGGGACGGAAAGTGAGGTGAAATGTTCTGAACAGGGGCACAGACAGCAAAACAAATGTTACAGGGGTGATAACCCTTACCTATGTTTTCCAAAAAGTTTAAAAATAGATTTTTGGGCTGGAGCTACACTTCAACAATGTACCTGTTCAAAATTACAAACACATTCTACATAAGAACAAACCTACAGTCCCTGTCTTGTATGCACCGCCTGTATACGGCTGTTCAGAGTATATAGGGCCTTTTTTATTTTATGTGCGGGGTTCCCCTTAATATCCATACAAGACCCAAAGGGGCTGGTAATGGGCTGGGGTAGGGGGGGGGGGTCATGGGGTAGCTATGCCATTTTTCTTAAAGATTTTCATCCATATTACCGGGACCAGACATTACATTAAAGAAGCAAGCAGTTTTAAATGGCTTTTTTTTCCTTTAGAAGTGTCATTTTGTGCAGGGACAGTTCTAAACACGGGAAACACGTGGCACTTCACAGGCATACTTTAGACACCCCCCAGGTATGATATTTAAAGGAATATTTGACTTTTTTTTTTTCACTTTATGCATCATTAAAATGACTGCTCGTGAAAAACGACCGTTTTTAAAACTTCTTTTTGCATTGATACATGTCCCCTGGTGCAGAACCCGGGTTCCCAAACCCTTTTTAGGACAATAACATGCATAATAGTTGTTATAATTAGCACTTTAGAATTCGAACGTTCGCATCCATTGTATTTAATAGGGTTCTAATGTTCGTACGAACTTTCGGTCCGTTCGCGGGTTCTGGTGCGAACCGAACCCGGGGGTGTTCGGCTCATCACTAATTGGCACCATAGCTTGTAGACTCACTTTTACAAATACCAAATAATATACACCAATTTGGGGTATTTTTTACCAAAGATATGTAGCAGAATAAATTTTGGCCAACATTTATGAAGAAAAATTACTAATTTGCTAAATTTTATAACAGAAACAAAGAAAAATAATTTTTTTTTTACAGAATTTTCTGTATTTTTTCATTTAAAATCCGCAGATGTGATCAAATACCACCAAAAGAAAGCTCTATTTGTGGGGGAAAAAAGGACATCAATTTTGTTTGGGAGCCACGTCGCACGACCGCGCAATTGTCAGTTAAAGCGACGCAGTGCCGAATCGCAAAAAGTGCTCTGGTCTTTGGCCAGCCAAATGGTCCGGGGCTTAAGTGGTTTAATGGCCAAAAACGCCTATAAACGAAACGCTGCTAAACGCGGGTTTCTGCGTTTAGAAGCGTTTGGCGTCTGAACTCATTTTTTTGCCTTAAAAAAAAAGGCCTATAAACGCAACTGCCTAAAAACGACAGTAAAACAAACCTGTGTACATTTACACATAAGATAACATTGAATGAGTTCAGGGGCAGTTGAAAAAAGTGTCCAACTGCCTCTGAACGTCTGTTTAGCAGCAGCAGTGTACATGGGGTTAAAAACATACATGTATAGAACGATCATAAAATTTTACATATAAATAATACATGTGTATGTACAGTATATTTGCATAGACAGGACCCCGGGGGCGAGCCGCCGTAGCTGTATATCAGCCGCTTTAAAAGCACTAGGGGGCGCACACGCATCGACGGAGCCGATGCACGTGCCCGGTGGTTGCGATGTCCCTCGGGCACCCTGGATCGCTCCTGAGAGAGACAGAACAGGGGTCTGTCAATGTAAACAGACAGATCTCCGTTATGTCAGGGGTGAGGAGACTGATCAGTTGTTCCTTATGCTTAGGAACAACAATCCGTCTCCTCCCCTAGGCAGTCCCATCTCCCCACAGTTAGAAACACTCCCTAGGTAACACGTTTAAACCCTTGATCGCCCCTTAGTGTTAACCCCTTCCCTGCCAATGACATTTTTACAGTAATCAGTGTTTTTTTTTTTTTTAGCTCTGATCGCTGAATAAATGACAATGGTCCCAAAAAAGTGTCAAATCTGTCCGCCGCAATGTCGCAGTCCCGATAAAAATCGCAGATCACCGCCATTACTAGTAAAAAAAAAAAATTCATAATAAAAATGCCATAAATATATCTCCTATTTTGTAGACGCTATAACTTTTGCGCAAACCAATAAATATATACTCTTATTGCAAACATTTATTACCAAAAATATGTAGAAGAATACATATCAGTCTAAACCGAGGAAAATATATATTTTTTTAAATTGGGGATATTTATTATAGCAAAAAGTAAGAAATATTGTTTTTTTTTCAAAATTGACGCTTTTTTTTTGTTTATAGCGCAAAATATAAACCAGAGAGGTGATCAAATACAACCAAAAGAAAGCTCTATTTGTTGGGAAAAAAGCACGTCAATTTTTTTTGGGTACAGCGTTGCACGACCTCGCAATTGTCAGTTAAAGCGATGCAGTGCCGTATCGCAAAAAATGGCCTGGTCATTAAAGTGGTTGTAAACCCTTATGCCGCGTACACATGATCATTTTTCCCGTCGAGAAAAATGTCATTTTTCCCTTTGGACGAGAAAAACGATCGTCTGTGGGCTTTTTGGCGTTTTTCTCGACGGGAAAAACGACATTAATCACGACGAGAAAAATTAGAACATGCTCTAATTTTTCTCGTCGTGATTCCCGTTGTTTTTTGCCACGGCAGTTTTCCCATTTTCGACCAAAAAAAAAATGTCATTTAAAACGGCCGTGTGTGGGGGGAACAAGCTGTTCCTCGTTTTTCACGTAGATTTTCTCGACGGTGTTTTCACCGTCGAAAAAATCGATCGTGTCTGCGCGGCATTACAGACCACTTTTACCTACAGGTAAGCCTAGATTAAGGCTTACCTGTAGGTGCAAGAAATATCTCCTTAACCACTTAAGCCCCGGACCAATACGCAGCATAATGACCAGGCCCCTTTTTGCGATTCGGCACTGCGTCGCTTTATCTGACAATTGCGCTGTCGTGCGACGTGGCTCCCAAACAAAATTGGCGTCCTTTTTTTCCCACAAATAGAGCTTTCTTTTGGTGGTATTTGATCACCTCTGCGGTTTTTATTTTTTGCGCTATAAACAAAAATAAACAAAAATAAAGCGACAATTTTGAAAAAAATTACATATTTTTTACTTTTTGCTATAATAAATATCCCCCAAAAATATATATGTAGTGTGAGGGGGTTAGCTCGGCAGCGGGTGTGTGTGACCCCCGGGATGGGCTCCCCACACAAAACAGGCCCAGCAAACGGAGGTTGTGGTTTTCAAAATCAAAAAGGTGCGGTTTATTTTCTATTTACAGTGACAAAACACAGCAAAGCAAAAGAAACATAACCAAAATAAATCCTGGTCAAGTTGACCTCTGACTAAACATACAGGTTTCCTAACTAACAACTGGGATCAGCCTAGTGCTGTCCTAGTCCCTAAGTCCCTGGTTTAGTAAAAGTCCAAACAAATAGCCACACAGGCTTTGCCTCACCGCACAGGGGTTCACTCTCCCTAGACAGTCCACACAGGTCTGGTTCCAGGCATGAGCTAACATCTAATGAAGCTGGGAGTTCTTATAGAGGCCTAAATGAGCTGACAAGGTTCAGCTGGTCTCCTCATCTCTGTCTGCACGACGCCCCACACTCTCCCTAGAGGTATGAGTTATCCATGAGCCCACTAGCCTTAGCTGGGCCTATACAACTCTCCACCTAGTTGTATAAGTCAGCGTAAAGCCTGAATCTGGGCGAAATATATCTACCCCCCTGGATGCAACCAGGTGACTTTACCTTCCTGCTGTCACATACCCCCCCCCCCTCTTGTTTTAACCTCGGGGTTGGAACACCAGCAATCAGGCATTCATGTACTCGAGACAAAGCATCCACATTCCCCATTTGAACGCCAGGGCGATGCTTTACTGTGAAGTTGAATTCCTGGAGGGCCAGGAACCACCTATTCACTCTTCTATTTGTTTCCTTGTTTTGAGCCATCCACTTTAACGGAGCGTGATCCGTAACCATGTCAAAGTGCCTACCTAGCAGGTAGTACCGAAGGGAATCTAGAGCCCACTTCACCGCTAAACACTCCTTTTCAACGGTGGCGTAATTTACCTCATGGGACTTCAATTTCCTGCTGAGGTAAATGACTGGGTGCTCTTCCCCGTTCCAGACCTGGGACAATACTGCTCCTAACCCCACATCTGACGCATCACTTTGTACGACAAAGTCTTTAGAGAAGTCGGGTGAGTACAACACTGGCTGGCTACATAAGGCTTGTTTCAAGAATTGGAATGCTGCCTCAGCCTCGGGGGTCCATTTAATCATGAACGACCCTTTCCCCTTCGTCAGGTTGGTTAGGGGCACAGCCTTAGAAGCAAAGTGGGGAATGAATCGCCGATAATACCCAGCGATTCCCAGAAAGGCTCGTACCTGCTTCTTGCTGTTGGGACGTGGCCAACTCTGGATGGCCTCGACTTTGTTGAGTTGGGGTTTTATTACTCCCCTCCCAATGGTGTACCCAAGATATTTGGCCTCCTCCTGCCCAATGGTACACTTCTTGGGGTTAGCCGTAAACCCCGCTTCCCGAACAGAGTCCAGGACTGCTTGCACTTTTGGCAGATGTGAGGCCCAATCTGTGCTATGGACAATTACGTCATCCAGGTAAGCCGCAGCATACTTCCGATGGGGCCTCAGCATCTGGTCCATTTTCCGCTGGAATGTGGCCGGCGCATTCTGTAACCCGAACGGCATTCTTTTATATTGGAACGCCCCGTCTGGGGTTACAAATGCGGTTTTCTCTTTGGCCGACTTGGCCAGGGGGATTTGCCAATACCCTTTTGTGAGGTCAAGAGTCGTCATGTATCGGGCTGTTCCCAGCCGGTCGATCAACTCATCTATACGTGGCATGGGGTAGGTGTCAAATTTTGTAACTTTGTTCAACTGACGAAAATCGTTACAAAATCGCCAGCTCCCATCCGGTTTAGGCACCAACACGATGGGACTAGACCAATCACTTTGGGACTCCTCTATCACCCCTAAGTTCAGCATTTTCTGTACTTCCTCCCGTATTGCCTCCCGTCGAGCCTCTGGGATCCGATAGGGTTTTAACTTCACCCTTTCACCGGGCGGGGTAATGATGTCATGCTCTACCCCAGATGTTTGTCCCGGCAGCTCAGAGAATACCTCCTTGTTGCGAAGCACAAACTCCTTAACCTCCTGTTGTTGGGGTTGTGACAAGGTGGCTGCTATTCCAACCTCAGGAATCACGCAACCAGTTTGAGCTGGTGACCAAGTGTCTGCGACTAGGGACTCTCTATCCCTCCAGGCTTTCAACAGATTAACGTGATAGATCTGTTCGGGCTTTCGCCTTCCTGGTTGTCTGACCTTGTAATTCACTTCGCTCACTTTTTCCATTATCTCGTAGGGGCCTTGCCATTTGGCAAGGAATTTACTTTCAACCGTAGGGACAAGTACCAATATCCTATCCCCCGGGGAAAAGGTACGGGTCTTGGCTCCACGGTTGTACACTCTCTGCTGTGCCAACTGCGCTTGGGCCAAATGTTCCTTCACGATGGGCATTACCTGTGCAATTCGATCTTGCATCAGGGCGACATGCTCAATCACACTCCTGTGGGGAGAACTCTCACTTTCCCAAGTTTCCTTGGCAATATCCAACAGCCCTCTTGGGTGTCTCCCATACAGTAACTCAAAGGGGGAGAATCCCGTAGAGGATTGGGGCACCTCCCTAATAGCAAACATCAAATAAGGAAGTAAACAGTCCCAATCCTTTCCATCTCTATCCACCACTTTCTTCAACATTTGTTTTAGGGTTTTGTTGAATCTTTCAACCAGCCCATCGGTTTGGGGGTGATACACAGACGTACGCAATTGCGTCACTTTGAACAATTTACACAGCTCTTTCATAACCCGGGACATAAAGGGTGTACCTTGGTCCGTAAGCAGTTCTTTACAAATACCCACCCGGCTAAAAACAAGAGATAGCTCTTTGGCTATGGTTTTGGCCGAGGTATTTCGGAGAGGGATCGCTTCTGGATAACGGGTGGCATAGTCCATTATAACTAATATGTACTGGTGCCCCCTAGCGGACTTGATTATAGGACCTACCAAATCCATGGCGATCCTCTCAAACGGGACCTCAATGATGGGTAGAGGGACCAGCGGGCTACGGAAATGTGGCATCGGGGCCAACCTCTGACACACAGGGCAGGAGGAACAATAATTTTCTACGTCCTTCATCACCCCCGGCCAATAGAATCTCTGTAATACCCTCTCTCGGGTTTTCTCTGTCCCCAGATGACCTCCAAGAATGTGCCCATGGGCCAACTCCAACACCAACTTCCTGTAAGGTTTGGGCACCACAAGCTGCTCAACGGTTTCTTCTGCCCTTTTTGCCACCCGATACAGTAGGTCCTTCTCTACGCTGAAGTATGGGTAAGTGCAGGTATTATCTGGGTTCACTAACTCGCCATCTATTTTCACTACGTTTTCCCGTGCCTTTATTAGGGCGGGGTCTTTCAACTGTTCTGTGGCAAAGTTTTCCCTGTGAACCTCAAGATCAGAAAACTCCACAGACGGTAGGTTTTCGTCTGAGGAGGTGGGCTCCTCTCCAGTTTCTTGAGTCTCCCCTGCCAATACTGATAAGGGAAATTCCGGAGAGTCCTCACCACTCTCAGGGGAGTTCTGGCTATCACATTCCTGGTACATAGGGGCACCAGTGAGGGGCTCAGGATCATTCCACAGTTCCCAGAACTTCGGAAAATCCCTTCCCACAATGGCGTCATGCGGTAACTGAGATACTAAGCCCACTGGATGAGAGAGGGTACCTTTGGGGGTCTCGAAACACACTGTAGTCACTGGATACTCTCGGGTGTCCCCATGCACACAAATAACAGCTACCTTGCTATTCCCAGAGACCTCTGTTTTAACTAACTCAGCCTTTATCAGGGTCACAAGGCTACCTGAATCCAGCAATACCACAACATTTCTACCATTAACACACATTTTGCATAAATGTTTCTCAGTTCCTCGAATGGCAGTGCATGCGACTGTCGCACACAGCGACTGACGTCTGCCCGTCAGAAAGTCACACTGCATGGGTTCCTCCACAACCGGGCAATTGGCTGCAATATGTCCCGCTTGCCGGCAGCGGTAGCAAACGATCCTTCTTGCCGCCTCTTGAGCCGCTGATTTCCCAGGCTGTTCTCGCCAAACTTGGGGTAGAGCTCCCACCCTCTCACTCTCTCCACCCTCATCCCTTGGAATCCTCTTATCCGCCCCTGGGGATGGTCTGGTCTTAGGGTGGAAAGTCCGAGTGTCTCTGGAAGAGGCCGTCAGGTTCTCTGTAGCTAAGTATTTCTCCACACGATCCACAAGACCATCGGCCGTCTCTGGGTCTCCATGGCTTACCCACTTTTGGATGGCAGTAGGAAGAGCTCTCAAAAACCGATCCATTACAACACGTTCCACAATCTTTGGTGCGGACAAAGTCTCTGGCTGTAGCCACTTTCTGCTCAGGTGAATGAGATCATACATTTGAGACCTGGGGGGTTTTCCAAGCTGGAAAGTCCAGTTATGCACACGCTGAGCCCGGACAGCCTGGGTGACACCCAGCCTTGCCAATATTTCAGCTTTTAGCATCACATAGTCTTTTGCTTGGTTAGGCTCTAGGTCATAGTAAGCTTTCTGCGATTCACCAGTTAACAGAGGAGCCACCAGTCCAGCCCACTGCTCCTCAGGCCACTTTTCTCTTTCAGCGGTCCTTTCAAATGTGGTCAAAAATACCTCTGGATCATCCTCTCCAGTCATTTTTGTCAATAAACGACTCACCCCAAAGGACGCGGTATTAGTGGGACGGCTTTCCTCACTGGTCTGCGGACGTTGCTGCATTACTGCTTCCATCTGTTGTTGTAGTCTCTGCTCTTGCTTCTGCAACAGGTCTATGAAGCGGGCCTCAGATTGCTGCTGGGCTCGTTGCTGAGCCTCCAGACTCTGTTGCAAAGTTGCGTTTGTCTGCTGCTGGGCTGCAAGGCTCTGTTGTTGAGCTGCAAGGCTCTTTTGCAAACCTGCATTTGTCTGCTGTTGATTGGCATTTGCTAGAGCCAGCTGCTTCAGTATCTCCTCCATGCTGGCTTAAAAAAAAACTGCCACTGGTTCTCCACCAACTGTGAGGGGGTTAGCTCGGCAGCGGGTGTGTGTGACCCCCGGGATGGGCTCCCCACACAAAACAGGCCCAGCAAACGGAGGTTGTGGTTTTCAAAATCAAAAAGGTGCGGTTTATTTTCTATTTACAGTGACAAAACACAGCAAAGCAAAAGAAACATAACCAAAATAAATCCTGGTCAAGTTGACCTCTGACTAAACATACAGGTTTCCTAACTAACAACTGGGATCAGCCTAGTGCTGTCCTAGTCCCTAAGTCCCTGGTTTAGTAAAAGTCCAAACAAATAGCCACACAGGCTTTGCCTCACCGCACAGGGGTTCACTCTCCCTAGACAGTCCACACAGGTCTGGTTCCAGGCATGAGCTAACATCTAATGAAGCTGGGAGTTCTTATAGAGGCCTAAATGAGCTGACAAGGTTCAGCTGGTCTCCTCATCTCTGTCTGCACGACGCCCCACACTCTCCCTAGAGGTATGAGTTATCCATGAGCCCACTAGCCTTAGCTGGGCCTATACAACTCTCCACCTAGTTGTATAAGTCAGCGTAAAGCCTGAATCTGGGCGAAATATATCTACCCCCCTGGATGCAACCAGGTGACTTTACCTTCCTGCTGTCACAGTAGCGATACCCCCAGTTAAGAGAGCCGCTGATATTGATTTGGGCCCTGCAGTGCACCGCTGTCAACCCCCGGCAATCGGCTCTAACCTCCCGTGGCACAGCTGGTGATAGAGAGATAGGACCGCGTGATCGCAACTGTTGGTGACGCAGTCCTATAACAAACATACACAGAATATACTTTAAAACTCCTATTAAAGTAAGCGGAACTGACACCAAATGTACTTTACCCAGATATTTTACTGAGGCTAATGGGCAAGTAATAAACAACAGTATAACAAGTTGCAGATCCCTGCAATAAACAGTAATAAAGATAAACAGAGTAATCAGAATAATAAAGTATTGCTATGCAACTCTAGCGCTGCCCTTTTACAGCTACTTCCCCTCATGGGTAGACTAACACCCAGCAATGTCTACCTATGCAGTCAGGCTTGACTGATCTAAATGGAAGTTCAGTGAAACAATATTCGCTGGCAATCTCTCGGTGGTGCACTTGAAGAACAACTTTGTAATCCCAACGAATAGTAAAGATAAAGTATCTGTCTTTAAACAGCTCTCACCACCTGGACAAGTCCAAGTCCCTTTCCTCCATCGATTCGTCTAGGAACAGGAATCCACCGACATCCAAGTCTTCAATCCTTCTGGTGTACTGCAGCAAGGAGGATTAGATGTCTCTAAGGCTCTGCTAGGCTGGCAGAGGGCTCTTTGGAAAGGAGCACACGGCCCGGGCTTCAGGCCTTGTGCACACAGCAGTTCAGCACAGACATCCTCTTGCTAGGAGAGGGGGGGTCCAAAGAGGCCGACCAAAACTCCGCCTCCCCTTTATAAAGTCTGCCCCAGCAGTCTCTGTTCTGCAGCAATGCACCCTGGGTGCTGCAAGATGTACTGGGAGATGTAGTCTCTCTCTCCTCTGCTTTCACTTCCATAATCTCTCTTTACTTCCTCCCGACTCACCTCTCACCTCGAACTTCTTGTCTCTCTGCATTAAAGGGGAACACCCCGCTACACACTCCCCCCACTTGAACTCTTTGGTCCCCAAAGATAAACTTCAACAAATACTGTTTACCATTTTGGACAATGTCGAGCATGATGTTGGCATAGGGAATTCCCACCAAAACTTTGGAATGGAACTCTCTTGCCCACAGGTCACACTACCATGAGTGGCCTGCCTAACTGTGCCAGAGAGTGAGCTGGGGTTGCCCTCCACCAAATGGACGGTGGAAGGATCAGGTTGTTCAACACTTCTCCTAGCCGTTACAACAGAGTCCTCTGAGCTCGTCCCCATTTGGGGGTAAGTTAGTTTCTTGGGAGGCCTGATGACTCTGCGAGCCCTCTGCTCTCTTGGTGCTTCTGACTCTGGCACCACAGGCTCTTCTTCAGGAGTAAGTTCAGGTAACATTGCTGGTTCTGGAACCTCTGATTCAGAAGTCGACTGACGTATGGAATCTCTAGAGTCCTCCTCTGCGCAAGTGTCAGGAACATCTTCCCAGTAATCAGCTGAGGGACTGAAGGGTATGAATTCAGTAGCCTCCGGATTCAGCGTTGCATCTGGGGTATCCCCTCCATTTGGGAGATCTATGGCGGACGTTCCCAGAGTCGAGGGAGGCCACAGCCAGTCCAGTTCTCCACCTTCTTCTGTACTCAATTGGGAGGCCTCCCCATCTTTGGCTCGAGAGGTCTGGGACCGAGTGTTCGGCCTAGGAATATCCAGGATAGAGGCCGGTTCAGGGGAGTCTCTCACGGGAGGTATTCTGACTGCCTCAGCAAGTGGGAGCAGGTGGTTCCGATGCCACGTCTTCAGTGGACCCACCTTTCCTTCTGGCTTTAGTTTGTAGACAGGCAAACCGGGCAACTTCCTACAGACAACATAGGGCTCAGATCTCCACCTGTCGGCAAGCTTGTGTTTTCCAGGGACCCCCAGATTGCGTAGCAGTACTCGGTCCCCGGGCTGCAGATCTTGCACTCGAACCTTCAGATCAAAATTTCTCTTGTTGCGGGCCCCCCTTTGATCCGAAGCCGCCTGGGCTTGTTCATAGGCCACCTGCAAGCTACGTCTAAGTCTGTCCACGTATCCCTTGTGGGATGTAGCTGAGGTATTGTCTATAGAAGTGCCAAAGGCCAGGTCCACAGGTAGCCTTGCTTCTCTCCCAAACATCTCCTCCGTCACCCGTCCCCTTGACTTCGGACCAAGTGACCGGGGCAGCAGGGCTCACCTGACCAAGCAACACTCTGGCAGGGATCTCCATGGGTCCTCCCGTAGTGTTCCTAACACTCACCGGAACTCTGCCATGGGCCTTCTTCAGGGCCTTGAACGGAATCACTTCTGGTATCACTTCCAGGCCTGAGGACTCTTCCCTTGGGTCTGATTCCAGCATGACAAAGGGGCCAGGTTGTTCCCACGAAAGCTTCACAGTGGCCCTAAGACAGGTTACTTCTCCGGGCTGTAGCACTACTCCTTCTCTGCCAAGTCTCCACACCTTCCCTATCCCCTCTCCCGGGGTCTTCTGCTCTAAGACCAGTCGTTGGTAGGCCGTCTTTAGCATGGGATGGATTTTGGTGGCTGAATGGTTTCTCTCTTTCACTAGAGGGGTCAGGAGTCTCCTGACTAGATCCGTGTTTGTCCCAATGATCAGGGAAATCTTGCTGGCTCCAGGCGGCCGGGGACACACAACTGCCAGGGTGTCAAACACTTCAGCCTTCCCAGCCACGGATGGGTCGAAAGTCATCTTTATGGGCAGGTACCCATCATAAGGGAAACTCTGGGTTCCAAGTCCCCATATCTCCAGCTCTTCTATCTTCTGGATAGGCAGATGACTCAAGTGCCTATCATAGAAGTCCCGGTATAGTAAAGTCACCTGTGCTCCGGTGTCCAAAAGAGCTTTAGTATAGACTCCTTCCACTTGAATGGGCACAGTAGGAGATGGGCCCACCAGTTCCTTTGGGTATGGCCGGACTGGGGTCACCTCTTTTTTTTGGCTTTCGACCCTTGCCCTGCTCCTTTTGGACTTTAATTTTTCCTGAGCCTGGCATGCATTGACTTTCTCCCTCTCAATGGGGGCACAAACCCGCTGAGGGATGTTATTGTTCCTTTTAGGTGGATGTTCCTTCTTTGGGGTGCTGTACTTCCACTGAGGGGTCTTGCCCCCTCCCTCTGGGGTACATCTTGGTGGGGGTGTACTATACCTCCTCCTAGGAGTTTTGTCTCCTCCATTCTTGGCCTTTTTTTTTAGTTTGGAGCGCACTGAAGATGATGGGCACCCGGTTGACTCCTTCACCGGGGCCCTTTGGAGTTTCCCGCCGGCTTGCAATTATCTGTTCTCTTCTTCTTTGGGCTGGAGCATACGTTAGCAAAGTGGCCACTCCCTCCGCAGTTATAGCAAATCACCTCTTCTCGGTCCTGTAGGGAGGCCGGTGCTGAGGTGTTCGGGAACAACTCCTTTCTTGGGCTTGATTTCTCTCGTCTTCTCTGATCTTTCTCCATCAAAGAGGTCAGCATCTCCAACACTTGGGCCATTTGCGATTTCAGAGTGTCAACCTCCGCATCTCTTTCTGGGCTCTTGACCGAATGGACCAACACTGGTACAGGTGTGACATTCGCCTTGGCCACCTGCTGATCTTCCTCCAGCGCCTCTTCGTCCCTAATAATTTTTATTAGATCAGAGTAGGTTAGTGACATTCCTCCTCCTGAGGTTTTCAGGTGCAGCCAGACCGGGTCTGAGTGCCGCGCTCCCCTCATGATCTGCTTCATGCGTGCTTCATCTGCATCTTTGGGCAGCATTCCCTTCTTCAGTACAATCTTGCATAACTGCCTGTTCAGCCTTCTAACATATTCTGACAGTTTCTCATTCGGCTGCTGGAGAGTGTGTTCAATTTGATAAATCATCTCTGACACCTTCTCCAGCTGACCAAACTCTTCCTGCAGCATGGCCAGGCAATCTTGAGCTGTACAGTTTTCATTTCCAAACCGGAAGCTCTTCACCGCTTCTGCCGCGGCACCTTTCAGACATTCTAAGACTCGCTGTCTCTTCTGTGCCTCAGGCACCTCCCATGCTTCTACTGCCTGCAATGCCTGTTCCACCCAAGTGTCAAAATCTTCCTCCCCCGCAGGGACGGGGAGCTTCCCTGAGAAGGTGCTAAGCTTCCGGTAACCGGCCTCCACATGCACCGTACTGCTTTTCTGGCACTTAATTACAAGGTCTCCTAGAGCATTCAACAATTCAGGCCCTATAGCGGCCAGCGGTGATCCCGGGCTTAATAGTTCCTTAAGCTTTTCTGCTTTAGGGGATAGTGGTGGAGATAATTGTGGGAGTGATGGCTTTGGTGTCTGAAACCATTCTTCCTTCACTGGCAGCGTATGTATCAAGTGATAGATCTGATTATCTATGGCTTGTATACTCTGACTTTTAAAATGCTCTGGGATTTCGTTTTTCCATTCTACCAGAGCGTATGTAAACGAGATCACTGGATCTGGCCTAAAATCCATCACCCATGCTTTGTGGCTCGGAGACAGTAACAATACGAGCTGTTTTATCTCCTCTTCCTTCCATCTTTCCCCCGGGAGTACAATGACTACCGCCGCGGTTGGATCGGCGCCAATCGCTGCGCACCACTGTGACATTGCCAGCGGGTCCATGCTGGTACTTCTGACCGGCTTGATTGCAGCGTGCAACGTACAAGGATCCCGGACTCGAGCCCCCACGTGTAGCGATACCCCCAGTTAAGAGAGCCGCTGATATTGATTTGGGCCCTGCAGTGCACCGCTGTCAACCCCCGGAAATCGGCTCTAACCTCCCGTGGCACAGCTGGTGATAGAGAGATAGGACCGCGTGATCGCAACTGTTGGTGACGCAGTCCTATAACAAACATACACAGAATATACTTTAAAACTCCTATTAAAGTAAGCGGAACTGACACCAAATGTACTTTACCCAGATATTTTACTGAGGCTAATGGGCAAGTAATAAACAACAGTATAACAAGTTGCAGATCCCTGCAATAAACAGTAATAAAGATAAACAGAGTAATCAGAATAATAAAGTATTGCTATGCAACTCTAGCGCTGCCCTTTTACAGCTACTTCCCCTCATGGGTAGACTAACACCCAGCAATGTCTACCTATGCAGTCAGGCTTGACTGATCTAAATGGAAGTTCAGTGAAACAATATTCGCTAGCAATCTCTCGGTGGTGCACTTGAAGAACAACTTTGTAATCCCAACGAATAGTAAAGATAAAGTATCTGTCTTTAAACAGCTCTCACCACCTGGACAAGTCCAAGTCCCTTTCCTCCATCGATTCGTCTAGGAACAGGAATCCACCGACATCCAAGTCTTCAATCCTTCTGGTGTACTGCAGCAAGGAGGATTCGATGTCTCTAAGGCTCTGCTAGGCTGGCAGAGGGCTCTTTGGAAAGGAGCACACGGCCCGGGCTTCAGGCCTTGTGCACACAGCAGTTCAGCACAGACATCCTCTTGCTAGGAGAGGGGGGGTCCAAAGAGGCCGACCAAAACTCCGCCTCCCCTTTATAAAGTCTGCCCCAGCAGTCTCTGTTCTGCAGCAATGCACCCTGGGTGCTGCAAGATGTACTGGGAGATGTAGTCTCTCTCTCCTCTGCTTTCACTTCCATAATCTCTCTTTACTTCCTCCCGACTCACCTCTCACCTCGAACTTCTTGTCTCTCTGCATTAAAGGGGAACACCCCGCTACATATAAAAAAAAAATTTTTCCTCAGATTAGGCAGCTATGTATTCTTCTACATATTTTTGACACATTTTTGGGACCATTGTCATTTTTACAGCGATCAGTGCAATAACAATGCACTGGTTACTGTAAAAATTACACTGGCAGTGAAGGGTTTAACCACTAGGAGCGATGGAGGGGTTAAGTGTGCCTAGGGGCATGTTTCTAACTGAGGGGGGGCGTGGCTACTAGTGACACGGCACCGATCTCCGCTCTGATTACACAGAGCGGAGATCGCTGACATTGTCAGTAGGGGAGCGGGGAGATGTGTTTACACTAACATTTACCCGCGGTCCGACTCACGGGGAAGGCAGGGGGTTCGCGAGCGCGCCGGCGGCGCGCGACCCCGACGTCGGAAGTTAAAGGGCCACGTACAGGTACGTGATTGTGCCTGTACGAGCCATTCTGCCGACGTATATATACAGTGAGCGGTCTTTAAGTGGTTAACCTACATGGTTTAGGAGATATTTCCAAAAAAGACAGCGCCGTAGACAACAGCGCTGGCGCACTGAGCGTGCCGTTTCTGAATTGGATCGTGCTGTCAGTGGAGGCTCCCACGCGCATTCGCGGGAGTGACGTCATCGCGGCTCCGGCCAGTCACAGCGCCGCGATACCCGGAAGTCACTCCGGGAGACATAGCGGCGATGGAGGAGGGGAACAAGGACCGCTGCGGGGACTTCGATCTCAGGTAAGTAATTAATAATGAGCTAGTATGCCATGCATACTAGCTCATTATGCCTTTGTCTTGCAGGGTGTATTTTTATTTTATTTTTTCTGAGGCTTTACTTCCTCTTTAAGGGGGCAAATCCTTCCGGGGCTTAAGTGGTTAATGGATAAGTTCACCTTTTTACAACAAATAATAAATGCACATTTTTGTGCAGGTAAAAAATGTGCATATATTATTTGTTGTTTTTGGAGCGTCTAAAGCATTTCACCAGCGATCAGCAGATTGCTGATGCCATACACAGGACTCCTGCAGATCTGTCAGTGTATCTGCTTGCTCATACCTCATACAAGGAATAATCAATGGACTACCATGACGCTCATAGCACTGTGATAGTTCATTGAGAACTACAAGCCGACTGGACTTGTAGTTTTCTAGTCACAGAATACTGTGAATGAGTTATGCGGCCGGGTGGGTGTGATCCGGCACACAGGTGCTGCCATGTAGCAGTAAAACTGCTATGGGAAGGACCTGAAGTAGTTAATGAAACCAAGCAAATGGATAAACTTAACCTGTCATTAAAGTGATATTTAAGGAAAAAATGTAATAAAAATGTCATGCTCTGTTTAGTGGTTTTGCACAGAGCAGCCCCGATCCTCCCAAAAGAATGCATGAAGATCAAAACCTTCAGCCTTTGGAACCACTTTTTCAGACAACTACTTTTTTGAAAAACATGATATATCTGAAAACATCTTGAAACATTTTTAGAATTAATCATAATACTGGAGCCATAAGGTGGAATTGATAATGAAGTGAGGTTTCTCTCAACGGACTTTGGGTGCGCCTATTATACCACATCTTCTGTTTGAATATACTATATACAGTGTACAGTCAGAGGCAACCATATAAAAAAGCGCTATTCAGGCCAGTCTTTTGCGGACAAGTAAACAGGCGAAAATCAATAAGAACCATTTATTGTTGCCATAGATTGATTTGTTTAAAAAACAATAAAATTTTCCTTTGCATAGATGGTAAACAGTCAGCTTGCTCAGCACTATAGTGATACCTTATAGGGGCGGCCGATGGACCGGCTGGTTGGAGGGTTTGCTGCAGTGATGGAATCCTCATATGTCCCCTATGAAATCCACACGGGAAGGGGGAGAGAGAAACCTAGATTCCGTGTGGACAGGGAGAAGATCTTTCCTTTCCTCCTTCGGCTCCAGGCCTCGCTTCGAATTTGGTCTCCCCTCTTGCTCTTTCCCACTAAACTACTGCACACCTTACTCAAAAAACCAAGCATAAAAATCACAGGAGCTGTGCTGAGGAAAGCAAAACCTATGTAAGATCAAATCCAAGCTCTGTGTCACAGCAGGAGATCCCAGTTCCGTGTAATCTGGGCCCTGATGAGGCTGTATTGATGGGCACTGGTAAGCTACATTGATGGGCACCGATAGGCTGCATTGATGGGTACTGGTGAGGCTGCATTGATGGGCACTTGTGAGGCTGCATTGATGGGCATTGGAAGGCTGCATTGATGGGCACTGATGAGGCTGCATTGATGGGCACTGATGAGGCTGCATTGATGGGCACTTATGAGACTGCATTGATTGGCACTGCATTGATTGTGGCTAACAGAAGCCATTGTCCTGAAAGGACTAGAAAAGCTTAACACAAATAAATTACCAGGACCGGATGGTTTACACCCGAGAGTCCTCAAAGAACCCAGTCAGGTTATAGCGAAACCATTGTTCCTAATCTTTATGGACAGCATACTGACAGGGATGGTACCAGCTGAGACATATACCAGGAAACTACAGGCCAGTCAGCCTAACATCTATAGTATGTAAACTATTGTAGGGGATAATAAGGGACTGTATCCAAGAATTTGCTAAAGAAAACCGTATCATTAGTAGTAATTAACGTGGGTTTTACGAAGGGTCGCTCCTGCCAGACCAATCTGTTAATATTCTATGAGGAAGTGAGCTGCCATCTAGATAAGAGAAGGCTGGTGGGCATATCTGGATTTTGCAAAAGCATTCAATACAGTTTCCCATAAACGCTTAATCTACAAACTGAGGTCTGTAGGCATGGACCATAGAGTTTTTTCATGGATAGAAAACTGATTACAGGGACGTGTCCAAAGGGTAGTGATAAATAACGCATACTCAGACTGCTCTGGAGTGGTAAGTGGGGTACCCCAAGGCTCTGTCCTGGGACCATTTTTTATTCATAAATGATATAGAGGTCGGTATAAATAGCTCAATCTCAGTTTTTGTAGACAACACAAAAATAAGCAGGGCAATAACTTCACATCAGGATATAGAAATTTTACAGAAAGACCTGAATAAAATAATGGAGTGGGCAACTACATGGCAAATGAGGTTTAATGTTGAAAAATTTAAAGTGATGCGCTCTGGGGTTATAAGAATATAAATGCAAACCATTCACTAGGGGGAGAACCTCTGTGGGAATCAAGGACGGAGGAAGATCTGGGGGTCTTGGTAGAACAAAAGCAGGCAACAATGCCAAGCTGTAGCAAGCAAAACCAGCAGACTATTAGCTTGTATAACTCCAGAGGTGAGATGATAATCCTGCCACTTTATAAATCTCTGGTCCGGCCACATCTGGAGTATTCTGTCCAGTTCTGGGCACCAATCCTCAGGAGGGACGTGGTGGAGCTATAGAGAAACATGAGAAGGGCAACTAAATTGGTAGGCGGATTGGAGGAGCTCAATTATGAGGAATGACTGCAAGCACTGAATTTGTTCTTCCTGGAGAAGAGATTCTTGAGGGGAGATATGAAAGCAATATACAAATACCTCATTGGTGATTCCAGCATAGGAAGGAAACTTTTCAGTCTCAGGGAGTGTAAGAAGACACAGGGCCACACAATGAGATTGGAGGAGAAGCGATTTAACCTTAAGCTGCGTTTGGGATTCTTCACTGTCAAAGCGATAAGGATTTGGACCTCTCTTCTACAATTGGTGGTGTCAGCGGGGAGGATTGACATTTTTAAAAGACTCTTGAGCCTTGTACACACGACCGAGAATCTCGTCAAGAAAAAACACGTTGTTTTTCTTGACGAGATTCTTGGACAAGAAACTTGTCCCGGCCGAGTGTACACACGCTCCTTTCAAAGAACCCGCGGTTCTTTGAATGGAGCAAACGCGGTGACGTAATTGACTACGACGAGCGTGCGCTCGTCACATTCGATGCCGTCGCCGCCATCTTGCTACACCCTACCTATGCCTAGGAAGCTACCCCGCATGCGTCAAAGTCATTTCGAGCATGCGCAGGCTTCCCGGAGGACAGGTAAGTGTACACACACACTTTTCTCGTCGAGAAACATGCTGACAAGAATCTCGATGAGAAAATAGAGAGCAGGTTCTCTATTTTTCTCGTTGAGATTCTTGTCGGTATACTTGACGAGAAACATGATAGCCGCGTACACACGACCGATTTACTCGGCAAGAAAGCTCTGCCAGCAAGTTTCTTGCTGGTTCTTGCTGAGAAACTCGGTCGTGTGTACGAGGATTCAGACCTGCATCTTAGTGAACACAATATACAGAGATATGGGAAATGATTATCAACATTGACACACATACACCTACACAGTTTGAACTGGATGGACTATTGTCTTTATTCAACTACTATGAAACTATGAATCATTGACAGGATATTTGTAATCAAATCGAATCGTGAGACCAGTGAAGATGCGCACTCTACACAACATATGCATGCAGCACTCTGGATGAATTCTATCTTTCTCCCAGTTAAGTGCTGCTGCCCCTTGCCACACAGTTCCACCTCTTTTGTATCCAGAAAATATAGAGAGGTTAGGTTCTGGAAATTGGTATGCAGACCTAAGGTAAGCTTTAATCTAGGAGGCAAGTATCGGCACAATCCGTGACCCTCTGTGTCAGCAGATTTATGTACGGGCCTGCTGTGTGCAGCCCTGGTACCATGTGATCCCTGTGACCAATCACATGTCAGTTGTCCACAATGGCTTTCATTCATAGCCATTGTGTGTACTATTGTGATTGGTCACAGTGATCACATGGTACAGGGGCCAATCAAAGTGGACCTGTACCATGTGATAGCTATCACAATAGTACCCAATAGCACGCGAATGGATTCCGTGCAACAAAAAAAAACTGCTTATATACAGTGATCATCACTGTAATAAGCAATCATAGTGTCAAAAAAATCCTAATCACCTCCCCAGATTATGGTGACAGTGCACTGCTGTAGTCACAGTATGCAGAAAAAAAAAAAGATTGTGGAAAAAAAATTTTTTAATTTCTTAATTTCCTAAAAGATTGTGACAAAAACTCCAAAAAACTCAACATGCCTCTTACTAAATACCCAGGGATGTCTACTTCTCAGAGTAGTACAGTGTTACTATGGTGACACTGAACTACTCTGATGAAAGTATGTTAAAGTGGTTGTAAACCCACTTTTGCAACTTGCACCTACAGGTAAGCCTAGATTAAGGCTTACCTGTAGGTGCAAGAAATATCTCCTAAACCTACACGGTTTAGGAGATATTCACTAAAATGACAGGCACCGCTGTCTACGGCGCATTCATGGGGTTAATCCCATTCACAAATTTGGCTAGTTCCTAGCAATGCTTGGGCTTAGCCGAATTTGACGGCTCCCGCGCGCATGCGCGGAGTCACGTCTTCGCCGCTCCGGCCAATCACAGCGCCGGAGCGGTGCTGTGATTGGCTGGAGCGGCGATACCCGGAAGTAACATTGCGGCTGGAGAGAGGGACACGGACGGCTTCGGGGGCCCCGATCTGAGGTAAGTGGTACATAATGAGCTAGTATGCTAGTAATACTAGCTCATTATAGCTTTGTTTTGCAGGTGAGCTACAAACAAAATTTTTTTTAGATGTGTAGCGGCAGCTCCTCACACTCCCCTCTTTGTCTCGTCTTTCTCTTGTCTAGGGGTATCTTAGAGGGGAGGGAGCGGGGACACTACGGATGTTATTGCGGTATAAGCAACAGTTCTGTATTACCTTCGGGTCAGTGCTGTGCACCTGGATCCTCCCTCCAGGAGTCACCGCGAACCATGTCAGTCAGAAAATGAGCTCCACACCATTAAAGTTCAACTCTCCTTTATTCTCCTTGTCTGAACACAAACAGTTGAACTCCCTTGATAGAACAGAACAGAAAAGGAGGTGTGGATGCGAACAGACCCAGACACCATGTAGCTGCCACTCCCCTTCCTAGAAGTGTGTCCAGGTCTCCGCACGAGGGTAGATTTCCTTCCAGGCGGTCTCCGATGAGAGGCTCACCTGTCACTGGCAATATGCTGCACCGGGTCTTCAAATGAGGAGCTCCCCCCCGGTCCATTGCGCCTACTGGACTCGGGTACCCACTCCCGGGGTTCCCTAGGATCTCCTTCCCTCGCGGAACCCAGTGTTGGGCACTGAGCTCCGGACCTCCATCCAAGTACCTCACCCCAGGCTAAAGGTGCCTGGGATGGAACTCGACCTCCGCTGTCCTCTAGGCCTAAGCCACCCAGAGGAGCGACACGACCCACCGTCCGCAAGCTGAAGGTGCCTGGGACTTCGACCCCGTGACAAAGATGGCCGGCCCCCTTTATACCCTCTCCCAGCAAGCACGGCGGGTTCCCCGCCCCACCATACCGCTGCCGAGGGAGGACAAAAAGGAGGCACAGCAACGATTCAACCCCAGCCCAGGGCGACAGCGCCACCCACTGGGTTGCTGGGAATCACACATCACTGATGTCTCTGCCAAATTCAAAATTACACCCGGGAAAGTACATACCTGCTACAGATGGGTTTACAACCACTTTAAAAAACATTTTTTAATCATCTGATCCTGTATAAGTGTCTGCATAGAATCTATCTTACGCCGGCTAGGTTAGCTAGGATGTTTGGGAGCCACCACTCTCTATGTTGGAGGTGTTCTGCACCCCTTGCAAAACTTCATGCACATTTTTGGGGACTGTCCACAGATCTACTGCCCCAACATTGGCTTCCCTGGTCAACAAGGCAGTTCATTTTTACAAGGCAACCTATTTGAGTAGGGGGGTTTGGGCCAAATTTGACAAGGTGTGGGGAGGCTGGATGGCATCCACAGACACGGTTTCAGATTAGACCCATAGGTAACTTGGCAGGTGGTCCTTTCCATAGATACATAAGCAGGAGGATTGAGTTCCTGAGGTGGTGGGTGATTGTGAAGTGAATACATTATAAAGTTATAATTTACTGAAGTTTTTATGGTCCTTACTTCTCCTGATGAGGTGGAGGGTGGGGGGTTTATATATGTAATACATGCATCATCTCCTCTGGTTGACGGGGGCGTCATTGACTCAGCGGACTATTTATCCGCTTCCCTCCGGAGGCTCAAAGACTGCATATTTTGTCAGGGCAAATGTTGACTGTGTTGTGGGTTTTGTTTTGGGGTTTTTCAGAAGATTGGTTACAACTCAATGTGACCTGGTTGTTTGTTGCCACAATATGTGGCTTAATGTTGTGAGCCTGTACTATAAATCTCAATAAAAAGTAATTTACAAAAAAAAATTGTAAAAAATTAAAACAAAATTGTAAAAAAAAAAAGAATGTTTAAACAATTGAATAAAAAAAGATTTATTTATTTTTACATACTGTCACTAGTCAGCGTTCCTCATTATTACCTCCACACCAGTCTTATGATGACGCTGTACTGCACTGGTGACAGTAAAAAAAACAAAAAAATCAAAAACAATGCGACAAGAAAACTTTAAAAAACTCACCATGCCTCTTGTGCTGCGTACACACGATCGGTTTTTCTGATCAAAAAAGACCGATGGACTTTTTTCATCGGAAAAAACGATTGTGTGTGGGCCCCGTCGGTCTTTTTTCCATCGGTGTAAAAAAATAGTACATGTTTTAAATTTTACCGATGGAAAAAAAAAACGATAGCAAGGGAGATAGCACATTCATCATGCTGTAACGGACTGAAAAGCGCGGAGACTGAAAAGCGCGAATCGGCTAACACCAAACTTTTACTAACATGCGGTAACACGAAATCAGCAAAAGCAGCCCAAAGGGTGGCGCCTTTGGATTTGAACTTCCCCTTTATAGTGCCGTCGTACGTGTTGTACGTCACGGCATTTTGGACGGTCGGAATTTTGTCTGATGGTGTGTGTAGCCAAACTGATGAAAGTCAGCTTCATCGGAATTCCGATGGAAAAATCCATCGGATTTTATTCCATCGGAAATCCGATCGTGTGTACAGGGCATTACAGTACTAAATTCCTCAGACTGTCTACTTTCCAAAAAAAAAAAAAGAATCATTTGAGGGATATTCGTACTGTCCTGGCATTTTAGGGCCTAGAGAAATGAGATAGACCGCCAGTACATCAGGACTGATCAATTTTCAAACATATATACCATAGTTTGTAGACTCTATAACTTTGACACCGACTAAATAATAGACACTGGTTTGGGTTATTTTTACTAAAGAAATGGAGCAGAATTGATTTGGCCTAAATTTACAAAGAAAGATTATTTATTTGCCAAACTTTATAACAGAAACTATGAAAAAAAATGTTTTCATGTGTTTGGTATTTTTTCTTTTATATAGCAAAAAAAATAAAAAATCCAGCGGTGATTAAAAACCAACAAAAGAAAGCTCTATCTCAAAAAATTAAACATTTATTTGGGTACAGTATTGCATGACTGAGTAATTGGCAAAGTGTGATAGCACTGGAATCTGAAAATTGGCCTAGGCATAGAGGGGGTTAAAGTGTCTGGTATTGAAGTGGTTATACATATCACTTATAACATGAACTACAATAAAAGTCATCAATCAGCTACAATGCAAATGTCTACCTTCCTCTACAGCACTAGACAGTATTTATTATAGTATCAAAAACACAATATACAGTTGCAAAAAAAAGTATGTGAACCCTTTTGGAATGATATGGATTTCTGCACAAATTGGTCATAAAATGTGATCTGATCTTCATCTAAGTCACAACAATAGACAATCACAGTCTTTTGCTTAAACTAATAACACACACATAATTAAATGTTACCATGTTTTTATTGAACACACCATGTAAACATTCACAGTGGGGGTGGAAAAAGTATGTGAACCCTTGGATTTAATAACTGGTTGAACCTCCTTTGGCAGCAATAACTTCAACCAAATGTTTCCTGTAGTTGCAGATCAGACGTGCACAACGGTCAGGAGTAATTCTTAACCATTCCTCTTTACAGAACTGTTTCAGTTCAGCAATATTCTTGGGATGTCTGGTGTAAATCGCTTTCATGAGGTCATGCCACAGCATCTCAACCAGGTTGAGGTCAGGACTCTGACTGGGCCACTCCAGAAGGCGTATTTTCTTCTGTTTAAGCCATTCTGTTATTGATTTACTTCTATGTTTTGGGTCGTTGTCCTGTTGCAACACCCATCTTTTGTTGAGCTTCAGCTGGTGGACAGATGGCCTTAAGTTCTCCTGCAAAATGTCTTGATAAACTTGGGAATTCATTTTTCCTTCGATGATAGCAATCCGTCCAGGCCCTGTAGCAGCAAAGCAGCCTCAAACCATGATGCCCCCACCACCATACTTCACAGTTGGGATGAGGTTTTGATGTTGGTGTGCTGTGCCTCTTTTTCTCCACACATAGTGTTGTGTGTTTCTTCCAAACAACTCAACTTTGGTTTAATCTGTCCACAGAATATTTTGCCAGCACTGCTGTGAAACATCCAGGTGCTCTTGTGCAAACTGTAAACGTGGAGCAATGTTTTTTTGGACAGCAGTGGCTTCCTCTGTGGTATCCTCCCATGAAATCCATTCTTGTTTAGTGTTTTACATATCGTAGATTCGCTAACAGGGATGTTCGCATATGCCAGAGACTTTTGAGAGTCTTTAGCTGACACTCTAGGATTCTTCTTCAACTGTGCTCTTGCAGTCATCTTTACAGGACGCCCACTCCTAGGGAGAGTAGCAGCAGTGCTGAACTTTCTCCATTTATAGACAATTTGTCTTACCGTGGACTGATGAACAGCAAGGCTTTTGGAGATATTTTTATAACCCTTTCCAGCTTTATGCAAGTCAACAATTCTTAATTGTAGGTCTTCTGAGAGCTCTTTTGTGCGAGGCATCATTCACATCAGGCAATGCTTCTTGTGAAAAGCAAACCCAGAACTGGTGTGTGTTTTTTATAGGGCAGGGCAGCTGTAACACCTCCAATCTCATCTCATTGATTGGATTCCAGTTGGCTGACACTTTACTCCAATTAGCTCTTGGGGATCTCATTAGTCGAGGGGTTCACATACTTTTTCCACGTGCACTGTGAATGTTTACATGGTGTGTACAATAAAAACATGGTAACATTTAATTCTTTGTGTGTTATTAGTTTAAGCAGACTGTGATTGTCTATTGTTGTGACTTAGATGAAGATCAGATCACATTTTATGACCAATTTGTGCAGAAATCCATATCATTCCAAAAGGGTTCACATACTTTTTTTTGCAACTGTAAAAACAAAGCTACAAAAATATTCCTGACATTACAGAAATAGCTTTTTGGTGAGATGAATCTGTCTATGCCGCTCCATGTACCTCCTAGTCAGAAATGCCTTCCCACACTCCGAGCATGAATAGGGCTTCTCCCCGGTGTGAATCATTTGGTGTTCAAACAGACTCGATCTGCGAGTAAAACATTTTTCACAATCTGAACATTTGAAAGCCTTCTTGCCTGTATGGCTCTCCTGATGTCTCGTGAAGGCTGAGAGGAACGTGAAAGCTTTGCCACACTCTTTGCATTTAAAGGGCGCCTCCCCTGTATGGACTAGGATGTGATTATGTAGGTGGGACTTCTGAAGGAACTGCTTACCACATTCGCCACAAGAAAAAGGCTTCTCACCGGTATGGACACGTTGATGTGCAACAAGATGGGAGTTGTAGGTAAAAACCTTTCCACACTCTAGACATGATAGGGTTTGTCCTGTATGGAGCCTCTGATGGGCACGAAGGTGGGATTGGTATCTGAAGTTCTTCTCACACTCGGAGCAGGCAAATGGTTTTTCCCCAGTATGAATTCTGTAATGATTTTGAAGATTGCTGCTCCTGGAAAAACTCTTATCACACTCCGTGCAAGTGAATGGCTGTTCCCCTGTATGAACTCTCATATGAAGCTTGAGGCTATTGGAACAATGACAACTTTTCTTGCACTCAGGGCACTGCAGAATATCCTGCCCTGTGTGCACCTTCATGTGAATACTGAGAATTCCTTTGCTCGCAAAATATTTCCCACACTCAGAACAACAAATTTTTCCCTTTATGGTATTCCTCACATATTCTTCTTTCTTCATTTCTTTTGACCTTCCAGCATGGCAGTTTCCACACACAGGCTTGCCGCATTGGGCTTTCGAATCTTCTAACCCACGCATGTTACGAAATTGCTTTCCGCACACAGAACAAGTTAACTGTTGCATTATGTGGTGTCTGTGATGGCGTCGGAAGTCGACGAGTCTGGGAAATGACTTTGAGCAAATGGAGCATTTAAACACTTTTGCTGTGTCTTGTGTCGCATAATGGTCGTCATTCAACAGATTTTTGTCGCAAATTTCAACATCTGTTTGTGATAACTGCAAGGCTTCATCACATACCTCTTCTCTGACATTGCTTGTTGGTTCTGGTCTGCTGAATGCCATGGATAGGTTTGTGGATTCTAGATAAAGTCTTTCTGCTCTTATATCGCCTGCAGGCACTGCTTCAACTGGCATACAATCGGCTTGAGATGGATTGGCTTTGTCATCCTCTGGTGAAGAAGCTGAAGTAGAACATTCATCATAATGGGATGCAACAGCTGTAAAGACAACATAATGATGTGGAAACAGCAGAATACTAAAGGGTATACAGTGCGTTGAAAAAATATTCATATCCCTTGAAATTAATAATAATAAAAAAATTATAAAAAATAAATAAAAAAAGGGAGGTTTCCATCCGGGGCCCTGGGGGCCTCTGGGCCCCTTACAAAATAAATAAATAAAATTAATAAAAAAATAAAAATTAAAAATTAAATTAAAAAATGAATAATAAAAAAAAATTATAATTTTTTTTAAAAAAAAGGGGGGTTGACATTCGGAGCCCTGGGGAACCCCGGGCCCCTTACAAAAAAATATATATATAAAAAAAGGGGGGGCATCCAAGCCCCTGGGGACCTCCGGGCCCCTTACAGGTGTACTGCCTGTACCCCCCTGATGGCGACCCTGTCTGTCAATATAAACAAACAGATCCCCGTTCTGACAGGGGAGGAGAGAAAGATCTGCTGTTCCTAATGATCAGGAACAGCGATCTCTCTCTCTTCTCCCAGTCAGTCCATCCCCCATACAGTTAGAAACACCTCCCTAAGGAACCATTAATCCCTTGATCGCCCCCTAGTGTTAACCCCTTCCCTGCCAGTGCCATGTATATGTGCATTTTTATAGCACTGATCACTGTATTGGTGTCACTGGTCACCAAAAAGTGTTACTTAGGGTCAGATGTGGGTCAGATGTGTCCACCGCAATGTTGCAGTCCTGCTAGAAATCTCTGATCGCCGTCATTGCCAGTAAAAACTATTAAAAAATAAAAAGTCCTTAAATATTTCCCCTATTTTGTAAACGCGATAACTTTTGCGCAAACCAATCAATATACGCTTATTGCGATTTTTTGTACCAAAAATAAGTAGCAGAATACATATTGGCCTAAACTGATGAATAAATTTGTTTTTTGGATATGTATTATAGCAGAAAGTAAAAAAATATATATATTTTTTTTTTCAAAATTGTTGCTTTATTTTTTTTTTTGTTTATAGCGCAAAAAATAAAAACCACAGAGGTGATCAAATACCACCAACAGAAGACTGTGGGGGGGGGGATTTTTTTTGGTTTGGGTACAGCGTCGCACAACTGTGCAATTGTCAGTCAAATCTACGCAGTGCCGTATCGCAAAAAATGGCCTGGTCATTAACCACTTAAGGACCCCCTCCTGTAAATATACGTCGGCAGAATGGCTCGTACAGGCACATTAACGTCCCCTTTAACTGCCCGACGACCTAGTGGTTAACCCCTTCACTGCCAGTGTCATTTTCACAGTAACCAGTGCATTTTTATAGCACTGATCGCTGTGAAAATGACAGTGGTCCCAAAAATGTGTCAAAAGTGTCCAATGTGTCCGCCATAATGTCGCAGTCACGAAAAAAATCACTGATCGTCGCCATTACTAGTAAAAAAATTATTTTTTTTATAAAAATGCCATAAAACTATCCCCTATTTTTGGTTAAAGGGGTAAATCCTTCCGGTGATGAAGTGGTTGAAGCAGGGTTAGGCTATAAAGAAATATCACAAGCTTTGAACATCTCACAGAGCACTGTTCGATCCATCATCCGCAAATGGAAAGAGTATTCCACAACTGCAAACCTACCAAGACATGGCTGTCTACCTAAACTGACAGGCCAGGAAAAGAGAGCATTAATCAGAGAAGTAGCCAAGAGGCCCATGGTAACTCTGGAGGAGCTGCAGAGATCCACAGCTCAGGTGGGAGAGTCGTGCACTCTACAGATATAGCTGTTGTGAGTTAGCAATGTGCGACAGCAACTGTGCATCCCAGCAGTTGTGCATTTGGCTAGCCTGAATGTCCCTCTGTCCCTTACAGAGCTCTGATGTCTGGGGCTTTTTTGAAGGGCCCGCCCTGCGCCTGCACCCTGAGCCGGCATGCACGCGCGTGCCAGTGGCAACCACATCCCCTTCCCTCCGCCTACTGGCTTCAAAAGCGCGCCCGCGTAGGGAAATGGTGGAGGCGGGGGCGAGAGGGGGAGAGAGAGAGATCCCCCAAAAGGAGCGCCATGGACCTCGGACTACGATGGACCCCCCCCACAACTGTGGCAGAGCCTGAAGCGGAGGAAGTGAGCCGCTCAACAGACCAGCTGACACTGAGCTTCTGTTCCTGGAGAGCATGGTAAGTGAAACACCAGGTATCTCTCTTTACTCTCTAGTGGCGGAAAACAGATAAGACATGCAGCTACTCATGGAAGATAATCCTTAAGGTATTTACCTAGGATTGTCTTCACTTGCCTTATCCCTGCCGCAGGATGCTGCTGAGCACAGACAGACCCAATCTTCACCCATCACGGCGGGTTCAAGTCAACAGACCTTCAGGAACCGGGTTCCTAGACAGAGTTTCCACTCCCCTGGACCTATACTGCATCCTGCCAGAAAATCTTTGGTATGTAGTCATAACCAAAGTACTGGAAACCAGGATCCAGCCCTCCGAAGAGAGGCATTACAGGCAAAACCTCGTGCTTCGGATACGAGGCCCCAGGGTACCATCCACTTTGGCCTCAATGGCACTTTGGATGGATCTGGTCTTTATGGAGGCTATTTAAATCCAGCATGGATCCCTCCAGTGGAGCTCCCCAGAGAACATCTTCACTCGTGACCAACACCTTAGACACTGGCGAAAAAACTGAGGTGCTCCCAGTATGAGAGGGGTTATATAGGGAGGAAACTTCCTGTCTAATTGATTACACCAGTGTCCAGCACCTGAAGGTGGAATATAACCACTTAGTAATTACTAGGCTCTGTGTCCCGTGATGTACGATAAAGAAAAAAAATTGAAGAAAAATCTCCTGTGCTTAGGTGTAATGCTTAGGAATTACATGAACTCTGCACTTGACCGGCTTGCAGGTAAGGCGCAAACGCATCTTGCTGGCCTCAGGACTGTGGGTATCCTTTCATATACTAGAAAGCAACAAAGAGAGGGTGCACTGACCTAGTGCATTACCATAACTCAATTTTATCAAAAAAATTATAAAAGCAATATACTCACAGACGCATGACATGCACAAACGTATTAAAAGATGAGAAGGTCTTGCTCAACTGATGGCTTGGCAAGTCCTCATAGCCTCCAAAATGGCTTACGCGCACCGAGGGTCAAGCCCTCTTCCTCAGGTCCAAAAAGGCTGGACCCTTGAAACACGTAAGCCCTTTTGGACATGAGGTCTTCCCATACCATCAGTTAAGCATTGCGGACCTGGAGGCAGTCTCATCTACATCTTTTGATACGTTTGTGCATGTCATGTGTTTGAGTATATTGCTTTTATTTATTTTTTAATAAAATTTAGTTATTGAAATGCGCTAGGTCAGCTTTGTTATTGTTTTCCAATAAAAAAAATCTACCTTACCTTACCTTAGCTTAAAATGACTGCAATTATATGTTATATCCATGAAGAATCAATTACTCCTCATAAGGTAATTTAACCTGAACACTATAATGTACACAAATGTATTATTTATCATTTTCTTTTACATAAATAGAGCTTACTTTTGGTGGCATTTGATCACCTCTGGCTTTCTATTTTTTGCGATATAAACGAAATAAGACTGTAAAATAAAAAAAAAATTTAAAAACCCGATATTTTCTACCTTCTCATATCCAATAAAATCAAATTTCTTCATAAGTTTAGGCTACAATGTATTCTGCTACATATCTTTGGTAAAAAAAAGAAAAATCCCAAAAAGTGTATATTAACCACTTCTCGCCTGCAATGTACTGTCTACTGTACTGTCGCCAGTGCTGTACAGCATCATCACAAGGCTGGTGTGGCGGTGATCAGGGACACTGACTGGTGACAGTATGTGAAACCCCTTGGAGCCAGCGCCTGTTGACCCCTTTTGGTGTTTAGAATGGCAGAAGGTTGGGGCGGGGCTTAAGGTCATGTGACCGCCATGTCTGGCTGTCACATGTTTGAAAAGCTCACGATTGCAAGCAACAATTGCTGGTTAGCGGGTAACTTTGCCGGGAGCTCTCGGCAAAGTTATTTTTTTTACATACTTTCATCGGACTAGTTCAGTGTCACCATAGTAAACATCCCAGGGTATTTAGTAAGGTTTTTCTTTTTTTACATGGTGTTTTCTGTTATGATGATCACTGTAACAGCAAAGTTTTCAACTGTCATTAATGGGTTACATTCATAACAGCTGTGATTACACGTGATCTGTGATTGGCTACAGCCGGGGGCGGGCTGGGCCGGGATGCAAATTGGCAATTTTCTCCCGGGCCGCTCTGATTCCCTGTAAAAAGGGCCGTTGTACTGCCAGCTCAGAACTGCGCATGTCCTGTGCCTGCAATAGAATAGAATAGAGAGTCGGCCGCCGGCCGCGGACCCTGCAGTGCAGTACAGTACAGTACTGAGTCTGTCTGACTATAGTACCAGCCCAAATTTGCTCCCGAGTCACGCGCACAATGCCTGGTGATCACGCCGGATTGGCAGTCATGTGACCAGTGGTGGGCGGGGCTTCGGATGGTACACAGAGACGGGGCTCTTGGAGAGAAGGCTGCTTGACTCATGTGACAGGCTGCTGTCTGACGGGGCTGGAAGATGGCAACCTGCGGGAGAGACATGTGCTGTGTTGCTGATGTCGAGAGAGAGAGAGAGAGAGAGAACAACCCCAGAGGAGCTGGTAAGTGTAACCCAACCACCACCACAACCTGCATACACCCACTCTGCATTCACCCACCCTGCATTCACCCACCCTGCATACACCCACCCTGCATACGCCCACCCTGCACACGCCCACCCTGCACTCGCCCACCCTGCACTCGCCCACCCTGCACTCACCCACCCTGCATACACCCACCCTGCATCGGTCACCACCCATTACACCTCTCTATTACGCTTCAGGCCAATGTACACTGCATTATCTGTCACCATACCCTGTGTGCACTCCTCATACCCTGCACATATCCATTACACCTGCTCAACTACAGACGACGAATGCACAGCTATCCACTCCCTGCAGAGCCCTGACACCACCCAACTAGGGTTGCCACCTCATCCCTTTAAACCCGAACACATGTTAATTACACAGGTTCAGAGTCTAATTTGATGCCGATAAGGCACCAAGTGAGTTTCGTTACCACCTTAATCAGCCACAAAGGTTCCGCTGTATGAAAACTTTTCATTATACAAGCAACAAATTATATTCATATATTGAATTATGTACTATATATAATAATTTTTTCCCCCCCACCACCCCCCCTTTTTTTTTTTCTTCTTCACTCGATGCGTCTTTGGTCCATATGTAGGTGTTATTTGGGGCTCTTGATGGGTCCTCTGTCCTTCACACGGCACACATAGGGGGTGAGATGTCCCGATGACCAATCTTTTTTGGCCTCTCGGCACAGTCTCTTCCCCCCTCCTTTTTGCATTAATTTGCATTTATGCGTCGGCGCCCGTCATCGGCCAGCTGCCATCACCTGGATGGTGGCTGGCATTTAACGCGCGGGGGGCCCCCCGATGATGACACAATCTTTTGGGTTGTATATAACTTTTGCTGACCTGTGTGCCCATATCTGTTCTAACTAATTTAATTTTATTAGAAGGAGGGATTATATACACTATAATTATTATACTTTTGCTGACACACTTAACAGTTGATATACATAATCATTCTGTCTGGTAGGACATATATGTGCAGGTTATATTCCGTGCACATAATGAATGGAGGACCCTCCATTCTTATTGAATTATTAATGGTTGTCACCTCTGATCATAATATGGTCTCTGTGACATATATTGCATTTAATTAGACCAGGTGTGTACGGCGATCTAATAGTATGTATAGATACACAATTTCTATTAGAGTAGTAATTTCTCTCTTTCTCCCTTTTTCTTCTGCTCAAATTTTGGGCAACTAAGCCAGCTTAGAGTTTGCACCGCGTTTGCGTCTTTGTAGGCATATATTTTTTAGATACTGATGCCTTTCCTATAGAAACCTACTTCCGTTTACGATCTACCGCTCCTTCCTGCTTGGATCCGGAGTGCGTCATGTTTATGCGACGCTGTGCGTACTAACGTCATTGCGCTTTCGCTTCTGACTGTGTTTTTTCACGCATGCGCGGTTACCCATTGGACACCATTTAAAGCCCTCGATGACTAGCAGTGGTCTACACGAGGCATTGGACACGGCCGTTGTCTGGATACTGAGGATTCATACAGGTACCCCTTGTTGAGATAGAGTCTTTTTAGGCAGCATAGTATAACACTATCCATCATTGATGCCCTGGATTTAATAGTTACTTTCTTTTTTTCATTGTTTCATTTTTTCTTTTTTAGATACTCTTTTCTTGAATCGGAAGTTTGGGACTGTGTACACAGTTGCTTCACTGTTATAGTAGTGCATAATTGATGCAACTGTCTTTAACTGAGGATTCCCTCTATTTGTGAAGCTTTCTCAAGTTCCCTTTCCTACTTATTGATTTGGAGATCTTTCACCATACTGGTAGGTTCTCTCATATATATTGGATATACACTTCTTACACTTGGCTCAGGTCATAGCCAAGATAGGCGGCTTAAGTATGCACGAAGGGACTGCTGATTTGCCTCCTCTTTTGTCTCCCCTTTCTCTCAATATCTTTTAGAATATAGACTCATCAATACCTGTGGAGTCTCCCTCAGCTCTGCCATCTGCTATTATCTAGGGACCCTTGTTGAAGTCCTTTTGGACTCTATCAATATTTGAGCCCCCATCCGTGGGGTATTTGATTTCTTGCCCCAGTTTTATAACAATGCATGTGACCCGTTGACGCATGGAATGTCGAACCAATTTTGGAAATCTTTGTAAGCAAACATTTATTCTATTTTCTGTAAATTAATATTTTTTTTTTTTTTGTGTATATATACAATAAGATATTTATCCATATCATAATTATGTATTTAACAGAATCTGTCTCTCCATAGACAACTTCTGACCTTTATGTCTACAAATCCCCCGAAGAAGGGTTTACCGAAACAGCTGTCGGGTCTGACCATAAATGTCATATTTTCTCCTCATTAATGCAACTAGCCTTCTGGATCTGTACATAATCCATGTGTTTTTTATATTCAGATTGTTTTTGTATTTCTGTACTCATTTATTAAATTTATATATTTTTTGATATACTTCTGTGTGTTTTTCAGTCACTTTTAAAGTCCCACCTCCAAGGGGGTTTTTTGTTTTGTCTATTCAATTAGGGATGTGGTGACTGTTAAACAATTACAATTCTGCAAATGTTGGTTTTCTTTTTTCTCCTTAATCAGCCACAGAACCCGTGTAATTCATGTGTGTTCAGGTTTAAAGGGATGAGGTGGCAACCCCACACCCAACACTCCCCATTACACCCTATTATACTCTGCATACACCAATCACACCTCTCACCACAGATCCCACTCTACTATACTCTGCATACACCAGTCACATAAGAACTCTTGCACCTCTCACCACCCATCACACTTCACTTCACACCTTCTTACAGCTATGGCCCCCCATCACACCCTGTCCTACCTTGTATACACCCATCACACACTGCATTATACGCTGTGTACTCCCCTCTTTCATTGTCACCACCCTTTACAGCCTGGTTGCAACCATCACCATGCAACCTACCACCCCTCCCCTAAATATACATCACTCAAACCCTTCATACGCCTGCTCATCCTCCAATGTAAAAAAACTAAACAAAAACATTTGGTACATATTCCCTCACGCAATCCATCATTTTATCGTCTTTTTATTTTTTTGCTTTAAACATTTGAGAAAAAAAAATAGTTTTTCTTTTGTAAATAAGTAATTTTTCTCCTTCACTGATGAGGCGGCACTGATTAGGTGGCACTGATGTGGAGGCACTAATATGCCGCACAGATAGGTGGCACTGATGGGCAAGCACTGAAAGGCAGCACTGATTGGTGTCTCTGATGGGCACTGATTGGTGTGTCTGATGGGCACTGATTGGTGTCTTCGATGGGCACAGACTGGCATCACTTGCTGGGCACTGTTGGGGCTGCACTGATGATCAGTGCCCTTTTTACCTGAACGGGTCTCCCCTGCGAGGAGATGCCACTGATTGTCTCTCCTCTCCTCACACTCTGTCAGTGTGAGGCAAGGAGAGACGATAAAAGACACTTCTGCATTTAAACGTGATTGGACACAGCGGATCACATGGGTAATGAATGGTGAGCTGATTCGGTGGTTCAATGGGCCACTTGACTGGACTTGCCCCCCAGGCCTAAGGCTACCATCCCTCCCCTGGCTACAGCTAATCATCTGGTACAGGGTGCTGTGATTGGGCCAGGTACTATGTGATAGCTGTGGGCCAATCACAGCATAGGACACACAGCTGTTATGAATACATTCATTCATAACAGCTTTGTTGAAATTGTGATTATGTGATCACATAGCAATCACAGGATCACCAGGCCGTGCGTACCAGGATCCAAAATCCCCTGTTTCCGATGGACACAGCAGACGCTGAAGCGGTGGGCCCCTAACCCAGAGCAGGCTGGATGACATACATGTACGTGATCCAGTCTGCCTGTGCCGCCCACAGTAAACGTACCATGGACGTTTGGCAAGTGGATAAGCATGTGTACCAAAACCCCCCCCCCTCCCACAAAAACGGCCCTGGCAGTGAAAGGGTAAAAAAAGTAGGCATATCCCCCCCCCCAAACTAATTTTCTCTCCCACGCTGCAGACATCTATGGGGCTTTCTCCTGAAGCAGGAAATGTTTAGGAGATGGCCACATAGAAAGTTTGTGGGTAGGTAACTGGAATAAGAATCAAGTAAATAAAGGTAAATATTGCCGTGGGCTGAGGCTCCAGGAGCTAGGAAAGTATACAGCCGTGGATTGTGGGTTTAATGGAGGCTGGGGTTTGGGAAAAAAAGGGTAATATTTTAGGCGTCCATGATCACATTTACAGTATATGGTGTGTAAAAAAATGCAAAAACTTAGAACTTAGATTTTCACTTACCCCAAGGCACAAAGGATTGTCGGTCTAATATGACATCCTTGTAAAGACCCTTGTGTTCTTCTATATATTTCCACTCCTACATGGAAAAATAGATAGAGACATCCTGATTAGGGATGAGCTTCGTGTTCGAGTCGAACATACGTTCGACTCGAACATCGGCTGTTCGATCGTTCGACGAAGATCGAACGATTTGGGCCGTTCGCGCCAAATTCGAGTGACGCGAACGGCCCACAATGCACTACGCCATCGCAGTGTCATCCAGGCGCTGTGATTGGCCAAGCATGCACTGTGACCCCGCATGCTTGGCCAATCACAGCGCCGGCAGCGAGGAGAGCAATGATTGGCCACAGGCAGGATGCCTGTGGCCAATTATTGCTGAGGGTGTTTAGTACACGCCCCACACTATAAAAGGCCGCCAGCACGGCGGCCTAGTGTAGTGTGTTCCGGAGCAGGGAAAGACAAGCATAGGCAGGGACAGTGACATTTATTTCTTTCTTGCTTAACCTGGATTCCTTTAGTTTAGGGAAAGAGAAGGATAGGTAGGGAGAGTGTCAGTGTGTTTTACTGTGCGAGTCCTTGTTTCTAGGGACAAAGAAGGAAAGTGAGGGGAATTCTCCTTGTGCTATAGTGTGCTTTAAAAAAACATTTTTTCTAGGGACAGAAAACTCTAGGTAGGGAGAGTGTCAGTTTCTTTCACTGTGCGAGTCCTTGTTTCTAGGAAAAAAGAAGGAAAGTGAGGGGAATTCTCCTTGTGCTATAGTGTGCTTTAAAAAAAAAAAATTTCTAGGGACAGAAAACTCTAGGTAGGGAGAGTGTCAGTTTCTTTCACTGTGCGAGTCCTTGTTTCTAGGAAAAAAGAAGGAAAGTGAGGGGAATTCTCCTTGTGCTATAGTGTGCTTTAAAAAAAAAAAAAATTCTAGGGACAGAAAACTCTAGGTAGGGAGAGTGTCAGTTTCTTTCACTGTGCGAGTCCTTGTTTCTAGGGACAAAGAAGGAAAGTGAGGGGAATTCTCCTTGTGCTATAGTGTGCTTTAAAAAAACATTTTTTCTAGGGACAGAAAACTCTAGGTAGGGAGAGTGTCAGTTTCTTTCACTGTGCGAGTCCTTGTTTCTAGGAAAAAAGAAGGAAAGTGAGGGGAATTCTCCTTGTGCTATAGTGTGCTTTAAAAAAAAAAAATTTCTAGGGACAGAAAACTCTAGGTAGGGAGAGTGTCAGTTTCTTTCACTGTGCGAGTCCTTGTTTCTAGGAAAAAAGAAGGAAAGTGAGGGGAATTCTCCTTGTGCTATAGTGTGCTTTAAAAAAAAAAAAAATTTCTAGGGACAGAAAACTCTAGGTAGGGAGAGTGTCAGTTTCTTTCACTGTGCGAGTCCTTGTTTCTAGGAAAAAAGAAGGAAAGTGAGGGGAATTCTCCTTGTGCTATAGTGTGCTTTAAAAAAAAAATTTTTTCTAGGGACAGAAAACTCTAGGTAGGGAGAGTGTCAGTTTCTTTCACTGTGCGAGTCCTTGTTTCTAGGAAAAAAGAAGGAAAGTGAGGGGAATTCTCCTTGTGCTATAGTGTGCTTTAAAAAAAAAAAATTTCTAGGGACAGAAAACTCTAGGTAGGGAGAGTGTCAGTTTCTTTCACTGTGCGAGTCCTTGTTTCTAGGGACAAAGAAGGAAAGTGAGGGGAATTCTCCTTGTGCTATAGTGTGCTTTAAAAAAACATTTTTTCTAGGGACAGAAAACTCTAGGTAGGGAGAGTGTCAGTTTCTTTCACTGTGCGAGTCCTTGTTTCTAGGAAAAAAGAAGGAAAGTGAGGGGAATTCTCCTTGTGCTATAGTGTGCTTTAAAAAAAAAAAATTTCTAGGGACAGAAAACTCTAGGTAGGGAGAGTGTCACTGTGCGAGTCCTTGTTTCTAGGAAAAAAGAAGGAAAGTGAGGGGAATTCTCCTTGTGCTATAGTGTGCTTTAAAAAAAAAAAATTTCTAGGGACAGAAAACTCTAGGTAGGGAGAGTGTCAGTTTCTTTCACTGTGCGAGTCCTTGTTTCTAGGGACAAAGAAGGAAAGTGAGGGGAATTCTCCTTGTGCTATAGTGTGCTTTAAAAAAACATTTTTTCTAGGGACAGAAAACTCTAGGTAGGGAGAGTGTCAGTTTCTTTCACTGTGCGAGTCCTTGTTTCTAGGAAAAAAGAAGGAAAGTGAGGGGAATTCTCCTTGTGCTATAGTGTGCTTTAAAAAAAAAAAATTTCTAGGGACAGAAAACTCTAGGTAGGGAGAGTGTCAGTTTCTTTCACTGTGCGAGTCCTTGTTTCTAGGAAAAAAGAAGGAAAGTGAGGGGGAATTCTCCTTGTGCTATAGTGTGCTTTAAAAAAAAAAAAATTCTAGGGACAGAAAACTCTAGGTAGGGAGAGTGTCAGTTTCTTTCACTGTGCGAGTCCTTGTTTCTAGGAAAAAAGAAGGAAAGTGAGGGGAATTCTCCTTGTGCTATAGTGTGCTTTAAAAAAAAAAAATTTCTAGGGACAGAAAACTCTAGGTAGGGAGAGTGTCAGTTTCTTTCACTGTGCGAGTCCTTGTTTCTAGGAAAAAAGAAGGAAAGTGAGGGGAATTCTCCTTGTGCTATAGTGTGCTTTAAAAAAAAAAAATTTCTAGGGACAGAAAACTCTAGGTAGGGAGAGTGTCAGTTTCTTTCACTGTGAGAGTCCTTGTTTCTAGGAAAAAAGAAGGAAAGTGAGGGGAATTCTCCTTGTGCTATAGTGTGCTTTAAAAAAAAAAATTTTCTAGGGACAGAAAACTCTAGGTAGGGAGAGTGTCAGTTTCTTTCACTGTGCGAGTCCTTGTTTCTAGGAAAAAAGAAGGAAAGTGAGGGGAATTCTCCTTGTGCTATAGTGTGCTTTAAAAAAAAAATTTTTCTAGGGACAGAAAACTCTAGGTAGGGAGAGTGTCAGTTTCTTTCACTGTGCGAGTCCTTGTTTCTAGGGACAAAGAAGGAAAGTGAGGGGAATTCTCCTTGTGCTATAGTGTGCTAAAGCATTCCTCATCAACCATCTTTGAAATCCTTGTTTTTTGGACAGTCAGGGAAATTGTCGTTGTGCTATTCTGTGCAAAAGCAATCATCCTCAACCATATTTAGAAATCCTTAAGTAAAGGGACAGAGAAGGACACCTGAAGGTAGCCCTTATTGCTTTTTTCTCATCTCCCTGCAGGCCATCTATTAGAATGTCTGGAAGGCAAACAAGGAGAGGCAGACAGTCAGGAGGCAATAAAAGAGGGCAAGCAGGCTCTGTGTCTGGGGGCAACAGTGCTGGTCGTGGACGCGGTGCATTGTCATCAGCACATGGCCATGGGACACGCTTGTCCTTCTTTTCGGCAGCTGGACATGTTGAGCCACATCATGCCGAAGACTTGGTAGAGTGGATGACCAAGCCCTCCTCCTCCTCCTCATCCTCTCTCACCCAGGCTCAGGGTACTGGCAAAGCAGCTGCCAAAGCGTCCTCTTCCCTGGTATCAATGTCAGACTCATCATCAGTCACTCCTTCCCTAGACCCACCATGTCCTCCTCCTGAGGAGTCCCCCGAACTGTTTGAGCACAGTGTTGGGTACATGCTCCAGGAGGATGCCCAGCGTTTCGAAGGGTCTGATGATGAAACCCAGCTACAGGAAGGCAGTAGCGTGAGAGCAGACAGAGGGGATGCTCAAGAAGGACACCAATCTGGCAGTCATGTTCCAGCAGCTGCAGCATACTGCCAGATTGGCTCCAGTGATGAGGAGGGAGGGGATGATGAGGTCACTGACTCCACGTGGGTGCCTAATAGGAGAGAGGAGGAGGATGAGGAGGAGGCACATCTCCAACGAGGCAGGATGCCCTTTGGTGGCCAGCGTAAGGGCAGTACACTGACGGAATCACACCGCAGAGCTCCGCCTGTGCAGGGCGCTGCCTCTGCCCGTCATTCAAAAAGTTCCTTGGTGTGGGCCTTTTTTGAGGCTAGTGCATCAGATCGCACAGCTGCTGTTTGCAACATATGTCTCAAGCGTATATCGCGTGGCCAAAACATCAGCCGCTTGGGTACCACATGCCTGACCAGACATATGTTGACCTGCCATGCAGCTCGTTGGCAAGCCTACCTCAAAGACCCACACCAAAGAACAAAGCGGACCTCTCCTTGCACCGCATCAGCTGGGATCTCCAACCCCACTATAACTTCAGTCCTCTCTGAAACATGCACTGAGAGGAATGAAGGTGTAGAATTAGGTGTGTCACAGCCAAGTACTTGCGGCCACTCTGCTAGCAGTACACCGACGTCCGATTCTAGCAGGCAAATTTCCCTGCCCCAGCTGCTGGACCGTCGAAAGAAGTTCACTCCCAGCCATCCACATGCCCAGCGGTTGAATGCTAGCTTGGCTAAATTGCTAGCGCTTCAACTGCTGCCTTTTCAGTTGGTAGACTCGGCCCCCTTCCGTGAGTTTGTGCAATGTGCGGTTCCTCAGTGGCAGGTTCCCAAACGCCACTTTTTCTCACGGAAGGCTATTCCGGCTCTCTACCGGCATGTGGAAGGCAATGTCTTGGCCTCGCTGGACAGGGCGGTCAGCGGTAAGGTGCATATTACCGCTGACTCATGGTCCAGCAGGCATGGACAGGGACGTTACCTTTCTTTCACGGCCCATTGGGTCACTCTTTTGGCAGCTGGGAAGGATGCAGGACAAGGTGCAGTAGTGTTGGAGGTTGTTCCACCGCCACGCCTCCAAAATGCTACTACTGGTTGTGACACACCTCTCTCCTCCACCCCCTCCTCTTCTTCCTCCATGGCCTCTTCCTGTGGTTTGTCCTATGAACCAGCGGTGCTCCGTAGCCGTTCACGGGGCTACGCAAGTACGCAGGCAAAAAGATGCCATGCCGTGCTTGCGCTGGTGTGTTTGGGGGACAGAAGCCACACTGGGGCAGAGGTCCTGTCTGCTCTGCAGGGCCAGGCCGAGAGGTGGTTGACGCCACGCCAGCTTAAGCCAGGAATGGTGGTTTGCGACAATGGCACCAACCTCCTCTCCACCCTCCGACAGGGACAACTGACCCATGTGCCCTGTGTGGCTCACGTCCTTAACCTGGTGGTGCAGCGGTTCTTGGGCAGGTACCCGGGCTTACAGGATGTCCTGAGGCAGGCCAGGAAAGTCTGTGTGCATTTCCGCAGATCTTATAATGCCAGTGCTCGCCTGGCTGAGCTGCAAAAGGAGTTGAACCTGCCCAAGAACCGCCTTATATGTGACATGCCCACCAGGTGGAACTCAACGTTGGCCATGCTGCAGCGGCTGCACACGCAGCAGAGGGCCATCAATGAGTACCTGTGCGACTACGGCACCAGGACAGGGTCAGGGGAGCTTGGTTTTTTTTCTCCACGCCAGTGGGGCATGATCAGGGATGCATGCACTGTCCTGGCACCATTTGAGGAGGCCACGAGGATGGTGAGCAGTGACAGTGCATGCATCAGTGACACTGTACCTCTTGTCCACCTGTTGGAGCACACGCTGCGTGGAATAATGGACAGGGCACTTGAGGCAGAACAGAGGCAGGAAGAGGAGGACTTCCTTGCCTCTCAAGGCCCCCTTTACCCAGACAGTGTTCCTTCTGTCCCACCCATCGCACAGGAAGAGGAGGAGGAGGAGGAGGAGGATTGTGTCAGCATGGAGGTGGAGGCTGGCACTCAGCATCATCAGCAGCAGTCTTTTAGGGATGATTTACAGTCCCAAGAAACCAGTGGACTTGTACGTGGCTGGGAGGAGGTGGCTGCGGATCATGTCGTCCTTAGTGACCCAGAGGACTCCGGAGCGAATGCCTCAGCAAACCTACGCTGCATGGCCTCCCTGATCCTGCAAAGTCTGCGGAAGGATCCTCGTATTCTTCGGATCAAGGAGAGGGACCATTACTGGCTGGCCACTCTCCTTGATCCACGGTACAAGGGTAAGGTTGCGGACCTTATGTTACCGTCGCAGAGGGAGCAGAGGATGAGACAACTCCGGGAGGCCTTGCAGAAAGGTCTGTGCAACGCGTTCCCAGAGACTGGGAGGTTACAAACTCCTGGTCCTGGACAACGAGTTGCTGAGGCTTCGGCCAGTCAAAGAAGGAGCGGTGGGGAAGGTGGCCGTCTGACCGATGCGTTCAGACAATTCTTTAGTCCGCAGCCCCAAAGTATGATCGGTTCCAGCAACCATCGCCAGCGTCTGATAAACATGGTGCAGGAATATCTAGGGGCAAGGTCAGACTTGGACACCTTCCCCACCGAAAATCCTCTGGCTTACTGGGTCTTGAGGATGGATCACTGGCCAGAGCTTGCACAGTATGCAATTGAGCTACTGGCCTGTCCTGCATCCAGCGTTCTTTCGGAACGCACATTCAGTGCTGCTGGAGGATTTGTCACGGATCACAGGGTGCGCCTGTCCACCGACTCGGTTGATCGACTGACTTTCATCAAGATGAACCAGTCTTGGATCACCACCAGCTACCACACACCTGATGCTGATATAACAGACTAATTGATTTTAACATCTCACATCCCTTCAAGACTGATGCTGATGCTGAGTGCCTGTGCTGTTATGTTGACTGGCTATCCTCCTCCTCCGAGTCCTCAATGATACGATTGATGATGATAGCTTGGAAGATCATTTTTGTTTATGGGTGCCGCCACCAGTGGCTAAGGCCCAATTTTTCAGCCCCTGTTTTACAGGGGCGTGTAATTACAATTTTTTTAGCAATAATTTGCCATAGGGCTCATTGCTGTGCTCCAAGTACAGTATCTGTGAGGGGTTGGAGTGTTGTGGCACCAGTGCCTAAGGCCCAATTTTTCAGCCCCTGTTTAAAAGGGGCGTGTCATTACAATTTTTGAAGCAATACTTTGCAACAGGGCTCATTGCTGTGCTCCAAGTACAGTATCTGTGAGGGGTTGTAGTGTTGTGCCACCAGTGCCTAAGGCCCAATTTTTCAGCCCCTGTTTAACAGGGGCGTGTCATTACAATTTTTGAAGCAATACTTTGCAACAGGGCTCATTGCTGTGCTCCAAGTACAGTATCTGTGAGGGGTTGTAGTGTTGTGCCACCAGTGCCTAAGGCCCAATTTTTCAGCCCCTGTTCAACAGGGGCATGCAATTACAATTCTTGATCTAATAATTCACAGCAGGGCCCATTGCTGCACCCACCAAGAGTAACTGTCAGGGCTTACAGTGTTGTGGCACCAGCACCACCATCAAAGGCCCAATTTTTACTACCACTGTTCAACAATTATATGTAATTAAAATTCCTGATATAATAGTTGACAGCAGGGCGTTCCAGCACCAACCAAGAGTAACTGTGAGTGCTTACAGTGTTGTGCCAACACCAACAACTAAGGGGCCTATTTCTGCAGAGTATATACGGCAGGTCCCTACTTTCAAACATCCAACTTACAAACGACTCCTACTTGCAAACGGAAGAAGACAACAGGAAGTGAGAGGAAATCTACCACTAGGAAGGAAAATTCTCTCCTGTAAGAATAAATATGGGAGAAAGGTGTCTCCTCTGTACTGATGCTTTATCAGCAATCCTTGTTTCAAGAAAAACACCACATTTCAAAAACAGTTGTCATTGGGACGGAAAGTGAGGTGAAATGTTCTGAACAGGGGCACAGACAGCAAAACAAATGTTACAGGGGTGATAACCCTTACCTATGTTTTCCAAAAAGTTTAAAAATAGATTTTTGGGCTGGAGCTACACTTCAACAATGTACCTGTTCAAAATTACAAACACATTCTACATAAGAACAAACCTACAGTCCCTGTCTTGTATGCACCGCCTGTATACGGCTGTTCAGAGTATATAGGGCCTTTTTTATTTTATGTGCGGGGTTCCCCTTAATATCCATACAAGACCCAAAGGGGCTGGTAATGGGCTGGGGTGGGGGGGGGGTCATGGGGTAGCTATGCCATTTTTCTTAAAGATTTTCATCCATATTACTGGGACCAGACATTACATTAAAGCCGCAAGCAGTTTTAAATGGCTTTTTTTTCCTTTAGAAGTGTCATTTTGTGCAGGGACAGTTCTAAACACGGGAAACACGTGGCACTTCACAGGCATACTTTAGACACCCCCCAGGTACGATATTTAAAGGAATATTTGACTTTTTTTTTTTCACTTTATGCATCATTAAAATGACTGCTCCCGAAAAACGACCGTTTTTAAAACTTCTTTTTGCATTGATACATGTCCCCTGGTGCAGAACCCGGGTTCCCAAACCCTTTTTAGGACAATAACATGCATAATAGTTGTTATAATTAGCACTTTAGAATTCGAACGTTCGCATCCATTGTATTTAATAGGGTTCTAATGTTCGTACGAACTTTCGGTCCGTTCGCGGGTTCTGGTGCGAACCGAACCCGGGGGTGTTCGGCTCATCACTAATCCTGATACCTTATAGGAACCTGACACACACAATGGTACAGTCACCATACAGATACATTCCTTCTGTTAATATATAATGTTCAATAATTCCCAACAACGCTCACCTCTCCTGTGAGCAGCTCAATGATCATTTTGGTGACTTCCAGAATCTTCCTGTGGCTGTTTCTCTCAGGTGTCATGGAGGGAGATGGAGGCTTTATAATGGGACCTTGGGCCTTGTTAAGATCTTCTGGACTTCCTTTATCTGCTATTAATACACCATGCATTTTCACAAGTATATAATTCTATAGCGGAAGAGATTAATTAATGCCGCCAATGGACTTTGCCCCAACACTGGTCAAATGTCAACATGTGTCTATTTGGGAGATTTTTAGGTTGTCACATTAAAACTAAATTCCTCTCAATATCACTAATACACCGGAGTTGTGCGAGTGAGCTCTCTATGAGGTTGATTTACTAAAACTGGAGAGTGCAAAATCTGGTGCAGCTCTGCATAGAAACCAATAAGCTTCAAACTTCAGATTGTTCAGTTAAGCTTTGACAATAAAACCTTACAGCTGATTCTATCAGATTTTGCACTCACCAGTTGTAGTAAATCAACCCCTGCAGTGCCTTGAAAAAGTATTCATACCCCTTGAAATTTTGTCATGGTACAACCAAAAACGTAAATGTATTTTATTGGGATTTTATGTGATAGACCCACACAAAGTGGCACATAAAATTGTGAAGAGGAAGGAAAATTATAAATGGTTTTCAATTTTGAAAAGTGTGGCGTGCATTTGTATTCACCCCCCCCCCCCCCCCCTTAGTCAGTACTTTGTAGAACCACCTTTCGCTGCAATTATAGCTGCAAGTCTGTTTGGGGATGTCTCTACCAGCTTTGCACATCTACAGAGTGAAATTTCTGCCCATTCTTCCTTGCAAAATAGATCAAGCTCTATCAGATTGGATAGAAAGTGTCTTTGAACAGCAATTTTCAAGTATTGCCACAGATTGTCAATTGGATTTAGGTCTGGACTTTGTCTGGGCCATTCTAACACATGACTATGCTTTGATCTAAACCATCCCATTGTAGCTCTGGCTGTATGTTTAGGGTCGTTGTCCTGCTGGAAGGTGAACCTCCACCCCAGTCTCAAGTCTTTTGCAGACTCTAAAGCCCTGTACGCACGATCGGATTTCCTATGGATTTTAAACCAATGGATTTTTCCATCGGAAATCCGATGAAGCTGACTTCCATCAGTCAAAAAACCGATCGTCCCAAACGCCATGACGTAAAACACTCCGACGAGCCAAGAAAAATTAAGTTCTATGCTTCTGAGCATGCGTCGACTTGATTCTGAGCATGCGTGGGTTTTTTATCCGATGGAGTTCCCCACAGACGATAGTAATTTGCTATCGTTTTTTTTCCATCAGATAAATTTAAAACATGTTCTATTTTTTAACACCGATGGAAAAAAGACCGATGGGGCCCATACATGATCGGCTTGTACGATGAAAAAAAAAAAGGGGACTGTTTTTATCGGTAAAACCGATCGTGTGTACAGGGCTTAACAGGTTTTCTTCTAAGATTGCCCAGTATTTGATTCCATCCATCTTCCCATCAACTCTGACCAGCTTCCCTGTCCCTGCTGAAGAAAAGCATCCCCACAACATGATGCTGCCACCGCCATGTTTCACGGTGGGGATGGTGTGTTCAGGGTGATGTGCGGTGTTAGATTTCTGCCACACATAGCATTTTGCTTTAAGGCCAAAAAGTTAAATTTTGGTCTCATCTGACCAGAGCACCTTCTTCCACATGTTTGCTGTGTCCCCCACATGGCTCCTTGCAAACTGCAAATGGGACTTCTTATGGCTTTCTTCTTGCCATTCCATAAAGGTCAGTTTTGTGGAGTGCACGACTAATAATTGTTCTGTGGACGGATTCTTCCACCTGAGCTGTGGATCTTTACAGCTATTCCAGAGTTACCATGGGCCCCTTGGCTGCTTACAAGAACGAAAAAAGCTTCTGGATAGCAGCACAAAAGCCTTTATTTAAAAATCCAGGAATCCAAACACACACTGTACATCACGACACACTGGTCAAAAAATGGCTAACGCGTTTCACACTGTACTAGTGCTTATTCATAGCTACCTAGTGCACAAATTTAGTCTATAATATACCCTAAAAGAAGGGTCATGTGATCCAACACCAAGTGAAAGTAATGATTCAATAATTGACTGTGGGTGAGGTGATTCAAGTGAGAAAGGTGATGTGGTATGCTAACCACTGTGATAAGAGGAAAAGAATCCTACTCAAGAACCACAATCAATAAAAAGTGTAAAATGTAATATGGTGAATAATGAAATATGATAAAATAATATGTGAAAAAATGTATAAAATAAACAGTAAAAATAAAAATGAAAATAAAAATAAAAAATATATTGGACATGGAAAAGGAAGTAATTCATGTGTGTATAATATATGAGACAGAGAACAACCATGTGTAGAAAGGGAATTAAATAATTAACGTGGGGATGGTAAACATAAAATGTTTTGTTTTAGCCCCTTGTGAAGGTGAAAGTGAAGGTTGAACGAAAAACAAAAAGAATGTGAGTCTAATATATGATGAGATGTACTCCTACGTGAAAAGTGGAGTGGGTAATAAATGAATATTATATTAAATGATGAAGTACCGGTAAGTGGTCCGAACGACACTTGTGAAGAATACTATAAATAGATTAATTAAATATATATGTTCCAAACTATAAATTACCATGTTCAATTAGTTAATATATACTCCGACATCCCTATATTCTGTGAGGGGGTTAGCTCGGCAGCGGGTGTGTGTGATCCCCTGGATGGGCTCCCCACACAAAAACAGGCCCAGCAGACGGAGGTTGTGGTTTTCAAGATCAAAAAGGTGCGGTTTATTTCTCTATTTACAGTGACAAAAAACACAGCAAAGAAAAAAGAAACATAAACAAAATAAACCCTGGTCAGCTTGACCTCTGACTAAACATGCAGGTTTCCTAACTAACAACTGGGATCAGCCTGGTGCTGTCCTAGTCCCTAAGTCCCTGGTTTAGTAAATGTCCAAACAAATAGCCACACAGGCTTTGTCTCACCGCACAGGGGTTCACTCTCCCTAGACAGTCCACACAGGTCTGGTTCCAGGCATGAGCAAACACCTAATGAAGCTGGGAGTTTTTATAGAGGCCTTAAACGAGCTGACAAGCTTCAGCTGGTCTCATCAACTCCCTGCCTGCACGACGCCCAGCACTCTCCCTAGAGGTATGAATCATCCATGAGCCCACTAGCCTCAGCTGGGCTTCATCAACTCTCTCCCTAGTTGTATAAGTCGGCATAAAGCCTGAATCTGGGAGAAATATACCTACCCCCCTGGATGCAACCAGGTGACTTTACCTTCCTGCTGTCACATACCCCCCCTCTTGTTTTAACCTTGGGGTTGGAACACCAGCAATCAGGCATTCATGTACTCGAGACAAAGCATCCACATTCCCCATTTGAACGCCAGGGCGATGCTTTACTGTGAAGTTGAATTCCTGTAGGGCCAGGAACCACCTATTTACTCTTCTATTTGTCTCCTTGTTTTGAGCCATCCACTTTAACGGAGCGTGATCCGTAACCATGTCAAAGTGCCTACCTAGCAGATAGTACCGAAGGTAATCTAGAGCCCACTTCACCGCTAAACACTCCTTTTCAACCGTGGCGTAATTTACCTCATGGGACTTCAACTTCCTGCTGAGGTAAATGACTGGGTGCTCTTCCCCGTTCCAGACCTGGGACAATACTGCTCCTAACCCCACATCTGACGCATCACTTTGTACGACAAAGTCTTTAGAGAAGTCGGGTGAGTACAACACTGGCTGGCTACATAAGGCTTGTTTCAAGAATTGGAACGCTGCCTCAGCCTCGGGGGTCCATTTAATCATGACCGACCCTTTCCCTTTCGTCAGGTTGGTTAGGGGCACAGCCTTAGAAGCAAAGTGGGGAATGAAGCGCCGATAATAACCCGCGATTCCCAGAAAGGCTCGTACCTGCTTCTTGCTGTTGGGACGTGGCCAACTCTGGATGGCCTCGACTTTGTTAAGTTGGGGTTTTATTACTCCCCTGCCAATGGTGTACCCAAGATATTTGGCCTCCTCCTGCCCAATGGTACACTTCTTGGGGTTAGCCGTAAACCCCGCTTCCCGGATAGAGTCTAGGACTGCTTGCACTTTTGGCAGATGTGAGGCCCAATCTGTGCTATGGACAATTACGTCATCCAGGTAAGCCGCAGCATACTTCCGATGGGGCCTCAGTATCTGGTCCATTTTCCGCTGGAATGTGGCCGGCGCATTCTGTAACCCGAACGGCATTCTCTTATATTGGAACGCCCCGTCTGGGGTTACAAATGCGGTTTTCTCTTTGGCCGACTTGGCCAGGGGAATTTGCCAATACCCTTTTGTGAGGTCAAGAGTCGTCATGTATCGGGCTGTTCCCAGCCGGTCGATCAACTCATCTATACGTGGCATGGTGTAGGTGTCAAATTTTGTAACTTTGTTCAACTGACGAAAATCGTTACAAAATCGCCAGCTCCCATCCGGTTTAGGCACCAACACAATGGGACTAGACCAATCACTTTGGGACTCCTCTATCACCCCTAAGTTCAGCATTTTCTGTACTTCCTCCCGTATTGCCTCCCGTCGGGCCTCTGGGATCCGATAGGGTTTTAACTTCACCCTTTCACCGGGCGGGGTAATAATATCATGCTCTACCCCAGATGTTTGTCCCGGCAGCTCAGAGAACACCTCCTTGTTGCGAAGCACAAACTCCTTAACCTCCTGTTGTTGGGGTTGTGACAAGGTGGCTGCTATTCCAACCTCCGGAATCACGCAACCAGTTTGAGCTGGTGACCAAGTTTCTGCGACTAGGGACTCTCTATCCCTCCAGGCTTTCAACAGATTAACGTGATAGATCTGTTCGGGCTTTCGCCTTCCTGGTTGTCTGACCTTGTAATTCACTTCGCTCACTTTTTCCATTATCTCGTAGGGGCCTTGCCATTTGGCAAGGAATTTACTTTCAACCGTAGGGACAAGTACCAATATCCTATCCCCCGGGGAAAAGGTACGGGTCTTGGCTCCACGGTTGTACACTCTCTGCTGTGCCAACTGCGCTTGGGCCAAATGTTCCTTCACGATGGGCATTACCTGTGCAATTCGATCTTGCATCAGGGCGACATGCTCAATCACACTCCTGTGGGGAGAACTCTCACTTTCCCAAGTTTCCTTGGCAATATCCAACAGCCCTCTTGGGTGTCTCCCATACAGTAACTCAAAGGGGGAGAATCCCGTAGAGGATTGGGGCACCTCCCTAATAGCAAACATCAAATAAGGAAGTAGACAGTCCCAATCCTTTCCATCTCTATCCACCACTTTCTTCAACATTTGTTTTAGGGTTTTGTTGAATCTTTCAACCAGCCCATCGGTTTGGGGGTGATACACAGACGTACGCAATTGCGTCACTTTGAACAATTTACACAGCTCTTTCATAACCCGGGACATAAAGGGTGTACCTTGGTCCGTAAGCAGTTCTTTACAAATACCCACCCGGCTAAAAACAAGAGATAGCTCTTTGGCTATGGTTTTGGCCGAGGTATTTCGGAGAGGGATCGCTTCTGGATAACGGGTGGCATAGTCCATTATAACTAATATGTACTGGTGCCCCCTAGCGGACTTGATTATAGGACCTACCAAATCCATTGCGATCCTCTCAAACGGGACCTCAATGATGGGTAGAGGGACCAGCGGGCTACGGAAATGTGGCATCGGGGCCGACCTCTGACACACAGGGCAGGAGGAACAATAATTTTCTATGTCCTTCATCACCCCAGGCCAATAGAATCTCTGTAATACCCTCTCTCGGGTTTTCTCTGTCCCCAGATGACCTCCAAGAATGTGCCCATGGGCCAACTCCAACACCAACTTCCTGTAAGGTTTGGGCACCACAAGCTGCTCAACGGTTTCTTCTGCCCTTTTTGCCACCCGATACAGTAGGTCCTTCTCTACGCTGAAGTATGGGTAAGTGCAGGTATTATCTGGGTTCACTAACTCGCCATCTATTTCCACTACGTTTTCCCGTGCCTTTATTAGGGCGGGGTCTTTTAACTGTTCTGTGGCAAAATTTTCCCTGTGAACCTCAAGATCGGAAAACTCCACAGACGGTAGGTTTTCGTCTGAGGAGGTGGGCTCCTCTCCAGTTTCTTGAGTCTCGCCTGCCAATACTGACAAGGGAAATTCTGGAGAGTCCTCACCACTCTCAGAGGAGTTCTGGCTATCACCTTCCTGGTACATAGGGGCACCAGTGGGGGGCTCAGGATCATCCCACAGTTCCCAGAACTTCGGAAAATCCCTTCCCACAATGGCATCATGCGGTAATTGAGATACTAACCCCACTGGATGAGAGAGGGTACCTTTGGGGGTCTTGAAACACACTGTAGTCACTGGATACTCTCGGGTGTCCCCATGCACACAAATAACAGCTACCTTGCTATTCCCAGAGACCTCTGTTTTAACTAATTCAGCCTTTATCAGGGTCACAAGGCTACCTGAATCCAGTAATACCACAACATTTCTACCATTAATACACATTTTGCATAAATGTTTCTCAGTTCCCCGAATGGCAGTGCATGCGACTGTCGCACACAGCGACTGACGTCTGTCCGTCAGAAAGTCACATTGCATGGGTTCCTCCACAACCGGGCAATTTGCTGCAATATGTCCCGCTTGCCGGCAGCGGTAGCAAACAATCCATTTGGCTGCCTCTTGAGCCCCTGACTTCCCAGGCTGTTCTCGCCAAACTTTGGGTAGAGCTCCCACCCTCTCACTCTCTCCACCCTCACCCCTTGGAATCCTCTTATCCGCCCCTGGGGATGGTCTGGTCTTAGGGTGGAAAGTCCGAGAGTCTCTGAAAGAGGCCGTCAGGTTCTCTGTAGCCAAGTATTTCTCTACACGATCCACAAGACCACCGGCCGTCTCTGGGTCTCCATGGCTTACCCACTTTTGGATGGCAGTAGGAAGAGCTCTCAAAAACCGATCCATTACAACACGTTCCACAATCTCTGGTGCGGACAAAGTCTCTGGCTGTAGCCACTTCCTGCTCAGGTGAATGAGATCATACATTTGAGACCTGGGGGGTTTTCCAAGCTGGAAAGTCCAGTTATGCACACGCTGAGCCCGGACAGCCAGGGTGACACCCAGCCTTGCCAATATTTCAGCTTTTAGCATCACATAGTCTTTTGCTTGGTCAGGCTCTAGGTCATAGTAAGCCTTCTGCGATTCACCAGTTAACAGAGGAGCCACCAGTCCAGCCCACTGCTCCTCAGGCCACTTTTCTCTTTCAGCAGTCCTTTCAAATGTGGTCAAAAATACCTCTGGATCATCCTCTCCAGTCATTTTTGTCAATAAACGACTCACCCCAAAGGACGCGGTATTAGTGGGACGGCTTTCCTCACTGGTCTGCGGACGTTGCTGCATTACTGCTTCCATTTGTTGTAGTCTCTGCTCTTGCTTCTGTAACAGGTCTATGAAGCGGGCCTCAGATTGCTGCTGGGCTGCAAGGCTCTGTTGATGAGCTTGCTGCTGGGCTGCGAAGCTCTGTTGTTGAGCTGCAAGGCTCTTTTGCAAACCTGCATTTGTCTGCTGTTGATTGGCATTTGCTAGAGCCAGCTGTTTCAGTATCTCCTCCATGCTGGCTTAAAAAAAAACTGCCACTGGTTCTCCACCAACTGTGAGGGGGTTAGCTCGGCAGCGGGTGTGTGTGATCCCCTGGATGGGCTCCCCACACAAAAACAGGCCCAGCAGACGGAGGTTGTGGTTTTCAAGATCAAAAAGGTGCGGTTTATTTCTCTATTTACAGTGACAAAAAACACAGCAAAGAAAAAAGAAACATAAACAAAATAAACCCTGGTCAGCTTGACCTCTGACTAAACATGCAGGTTTCCTAACTAACAACTGGGATCAGCCTGGTGCTGTCCTAGTCCCTAAGTCCCTGGTTTAGTAAATGTCCAAACAAATAGCCACACAGGCTTTGTCTCACCGCACAGGGGTTCACTCTCCCTAGACAGTCCACACAGGTCTGGTTCCAGGCATGAGCAAACACCTAATGAAGCTGGGAGTTTTTATAGAGGCCTTAAACGAGCTGACAAGCTTCAGCTGGTCTCATCAACTCCCTGCCTGCACGACGCCCAGCACTCTCCCTAGAGGTATGAATCATCCATGAGCCCACTAGCCTCAGCTGGGCTTCATCAACTCTCTCCCTAGTTGTATAAGTCGGCATAAAGCCTGAATCTGGGAGAAATATACCTACCCCCCTGGATGCAACCAGGTGACTTTACCTTCCTGCTGTCACAATTCTTATTTTTATTATTTTTGTTTCTGTATAAATGTGTTTATTTATTTAATCAATGGTATGTTCTTAATTTTAACTACCATTCCATGTTCTTATACTTTAATTTTTTAAAACTTGATTTTAATTATAATTAATTTTATTATTATTGTTGTAATATGTATACTAACTGTGGACAAAAGACTGATATATTGATTAATTGGACTCGTGTTATGTTACACTATATATGTAAGTGTGTGTCTCATTTGAAGCGCACCAAGCCAGTATATCTCATGGAGTAAACAATCAATCAATCTCCCGTTTGGACATATCATACATGAATCAAGCTGATATGAGAATATGCAAATAAAAAAAGTATATATACATCTAAAATGATGTGAAATGATATAAAGACTCAATATGATTCAAAAGCACCAAACGGGAGTTTGACAAAAAGGAGAAGAATGGACAATGTTAAACCCATGCAACGTGCATAATCAATATGCACGTATGCACGAGAGAGAATTTAACCAGTGTCGGTGACTACCACTCATCGATGAATAATTCTAAATGTAAATCATGAGATACAATGCAAATGTATGGGATTAATCATATGATATACGAAAATATATGTCGATTAATCATATGGTATAAGAAAATATATGTCGGTATTTCCCAGACTAGAACCTGTGCAATATGAATGAGAAATGGAATTGGAAAAATTTATATGCATAAACGTAAAAGAGCATGCATATAGATCTAAAAAAAACGAAGAAAGGCATGTGTATATACATGTACGTATATGACATAGGTGTGGGCAGCCTATTGCATTAGGGTTTGCACCCCAAAGCTCAAATACACATGAATGCCACCCGCTGTCACAGGGAGGAGGCTCTGGTGGTGGGAGACAGTTGATTGGGAGCATATTACGCTACTCCCTAAATACGAGTATAATGTGTTCCTAAATTTGAACATAGCCTTTTTCACATAATGGGGGCATTTACACTGGCCACTGGCATCCCCCAACCACCCACCTGGATAATGCTAATTCACATGAGGTGATTAGGGTGTGCCCAGGCACACCCGGCACACCCTGTGCGCACACCTATGGTATATGATATGAAGGCAATGTCTGAAGTGAAGAAGAAAAGAGAAGTTGTCTCAAAACCAGTCCAATCATAGACACCTGGGTTGAAACTAATCAATGATGCGTGAGACTAAAGCCTCGTACACACAGTCGGACTTCTATCTGACTTTTCCGTGGATTTTTGCCCGAACGGAGTTGGCCGGGCACACCCATAGCATACACACCACAGGACTTCAAGTGGTTTTTCTGCTCTTTACCGCCACCCTTTGGTCAACTTCTGCTATTGTTGGTTGATTTTAACATTAGTTGTTTTGTCCATCGGACAAAAGTCCTATGGTTTTCTGTACACACGGTAGGACTTTGCTCCATCAGACTTTTGTTGGGCAAAAGTTTGTCCGTTTGCAGACCCAACTTTTGTCCGATGAAAACAAAACCAAACGAAAAAAAGTTTGTCCGATGGAGCGTACACACGGTCGGATTGTTGGTCCAACTTGCTTAAAACGAAGTTTGTTGGGCAAAAGTCCGACCGTGTGTACGGGGCTTAATTCACCATGTCGCTAAATGTGTGGCATGGACTAGAACAGGTGTCATGTAAAAGTCTGAGACCTTGTTGTTGGATCTTGACACATTCTAGGTCAGACAACTTCCAGCATCAACATGTAAAAGAAATTTCCACATGCCTGTCTATCACCAAATCAAAAACATGATAACACAGATGAAAAACATATATAGCCCATAAATAATGTGTACAGGTTAACATAAGTTGAAAATACGACATGCTGTGTACATATATATATTCATATGGGCTCTATGTGATCCATTGTCTCGAAAATAAAACAATTATAACCTAAAAAAGGGGTAAATGAAACACACATACTAAGTATGTTAAACACAAACATATGATATATTAACACAATCAGAATCGATCCGCCACTAGATAGTGGTTTGTGCAAAAGAAGGGACCAAATCCGTTCGATTGCTTGAATGGTATATAGATAATGATCCAAAACTAAAAAAGAAAAAGAAGAAAGGAAAGGACAAAGGTCCCTATGAAATAACAGAACTTATATATATTGCATGCCTGGCAAGCGACAATGGAGGTGACATGGAACTTAAACTATATATAAGAAGGAAACGGTCAGAATCATGATGTCAAAAAGATGACAAGAGGACTCTGGCCAGGACCTAGTAATGTGTGAACGTGTCCATGGACCTGCGGCATACGGAGGCAGAAAAGAAGCCAAAAAACTAAAATAATAAAAATAAGAATATAGGGATGTCAGAGTTTATATTAACTAATTGAACATGGTAATTTATAGTTTGGAACGAACATATTTAATTAATATATTTATAGTATTCTTCACAAGTGTCGTTCGGACCACTTACTTCATCATTTAATATAATATTCATTTATTACCCACTCCACTTTTCACATAGGAGTACATCTTATCATATATTAGATTCACATTCTTTTTGTTTTTCGTTCAACCTTCACTTTCACCTTCACAAGGGGCTAAAACAAAACATTTTATGTTTTTATGTTTACCATCCCCACGTTAATTATTTAATTCCCTTTCTACACATGGTTGTTCTCTGTCTCATATATTATACACACGTGAATTAATTCCTTTTCCATGTCCAATATATTTTTTATTTTTATTTTCATTTTTATTTTTACTGTTTATTTTATACATTTTTTCACATATTATTTTATCATATTTCATTATTCACCATATTATATTTTACACTTTTTATTGATTGTGGTTCTTGAGTAGGATTCTTTTCCTCTTATCACAGTGGTTAGCATACCACATCACCTTTCTCACTTGAATCACCTGTGAGGGGGTTAACCCAGCAGCGGGTGTGTGTGACCCCCTGGATGGGTTCACCACACAAAAACAGGCACAGCAGATAGTGGTAGGAGAAAACAAAAGGGTGTAGTTTTATTTGAACTATATACAGACAAAAAAAAAATACAGCAAAAACAAAAGAAACAGGAAAATAAATCCTGGTCAACTTGACCGCTCACTACAAACGTTGGTGTCCCTAACTAACAACTGGGTACAGCCTTGTGCTGTCCCAGTCCCTAGCTCCCTGCTTTTAGAAGTTCTTAGCAATAACCACACAGGCTTTGGCTCACCGCACAGAGATCACACTCCCCAGACTATCCACACAGATCTGGTTCCAGGTTGGAGCATCTCCCTTAGCATGCTGGGAGTTCTTGTAGAGGCCCTAATGAGCCCACTTGCTTCAGCTGGGCTCATTAACTCTTCCCCTGCAAGACTCCCAGCACTCCCCCTAGTGGTATAAACTGGCATAAAGCCTGAATCTAGGACATATATATCTCCCATCCTGGATGCAACCTGGTGATTTTACCTGCCTGCTGCCACACACCTCACCCACAGTCAATTATTGAATCATTACTTTCACTTGGTGTTGGATCACATGACCCTTCTTTTAGGGTATATTATAGACTAAATTTGTGCACTAGGTAACTATGAATAAGCACTAGTACAGTGTGAAACGTGTTAGCCATTTTTTGACCAGTGTGTCATGATGTACAGTGTGTGTTTGGATTCCTGGATTTTTAAATAAAGGCTTTTATTTTTGGAGTGCTGCTATCCAGAAGATGTTTTCGTTCTTGTTTGCTAATATTTGCATTGCCTGCACCCTTGGTTGCTGGGAGGAGGTAATTTGGAGGATTTCTACACCTGAGCGGCTCCCTTTTCCCTGTTCCCCTTGGCTGCTTCTCTGATTAATGCTCTCCTTGTCTGGCTGTCAGTTTAGGTGGATGGCCATGTCTTGTTAGGTTTGCAGTTGTGCCATACTCTTTCCATTTTCGGATGATGGATTAAACAGTGCTCCATGAGATGTTCAAAGTTTGGGATATTTTTTTATAACCTAACCCTGCTTTAAACTTCTCCACAACTTTTTTCCTGACCTGTCTGGTGTGTTCCTTGGCCTTCATGGTGCTGTTTGTTCACTAATGCCCTGTACACACGAGAGGAATTTCCGTTGGAAAAAGTCTGATGTGAGCTTTTCATCGGAAATTCCGACCGTGTGTATGCTCCATCAGGCTTTTTCTGTCGGAATTTCCGACGGACTTAGAGAGCAGGTTCTCTGTTTTTCCGACGGAAAAAAATTCCTATTGGAAAATCAGTTCATCTGTATGCAATCCCGACGGGAAAAAAAAACATGCATGCTCGGAAACAATTTGACGCATGCTCGGAAGCATTGAACTTCTTTTTCTCGCCTCGACGTAGTGTTGTACGTCACCGCTTTCTTAACGCTCGAAGGTTCAGAGAAATTTTGTGTGACCGTGTGTATGCAAACTAAGCTTGAGCAGAATTCTGTCGGAAAAAACATCCAACTTTTTTTCCGACGGAAATTCCGCTCGTGTGTGCAGGGCATTAGATACTCTAACAAACCTTCACAGAACAGCTGTACCAGTATTTATACTAAGATTAAATTACACACAGGTGCACTCTATTTCCTTGTCTGCAAAGGATAGGAGGATTTAGTTCCGCTTTCAAGAGGAGTTCCACCTACAGATAAGCCTAGATTAAGGCTTACCTGTAGGTGCAAGAAATATCTCCTTAACCTACACGGTTGAGATATTTGCTTTTAAAAACCGCGCCGATGACATCACGTGCAGGCGCACTGCGTGTTGCCGGTTTTCTCAATGGAGACTGCCGGTTGTCTCAATGGAGAAAGCTGGCCCCACGCGCATGCGTGTGACGTCATCGTCGCTCCGGCCAATCACAGCGCCGGAGTGGCGATAACAGGAAGACGGTCGGAGCTGGCATGGTGGCGGATGGGGACGAGGAGCGCTTCGGAGGCTTCAATCTGAGGTAAGTGCCACATAATGAGCTAGTATGCTATGCATACTAGTTCATTATGCCTTTCTCTTGCAGGGCGTATGTTTATCTCAAAATGTTGAGAAGGGTTTACTCCCTCATTAGGATAAAATCAAACATATGAAGCCATTATATTTACATGTGCTTGGTAAGAATGAGTGTCACAGTACACAGCCAAAGTGCAGGGAGGGATATTCTGTTGCACAGAGATAGATGGATGAATAATCTTGCTCCTCCACCACAGGATTCTGGACATGCCTGGTTAGACCAACATTCCCCCACACCTGTCAGACTTCCCTTACTATAAAGTCACGGCACACGGACTTTTCCTAATATAAATGTCACAGTTTCCTTCCATTGGTCTCTGGAAGATGCTGGTGCTGCAGCACGGAGCTTGGATCAATACTTCACATATGGTCGGAGTGTCAACTTATAAAGCCATTTTGGACTGCAGCCCATGCTTTATAGTGGTTGTAAACCCACTTTGACAACTTGCACCTACAGGTAAGCCTAGATTAAAGGGGTTGTAAAGGTTTGTTTTTTATTTTCTAAATAGGTTCCTTTAAGCTAGTGCATTGTTGGTTCACTTACATTTTCCTTAGATTTCCCTTCTAAATGTTTTTTTTCTTTGTCTGAATTTCTCACTTCCTGTTTCTCCTCACTAAACTTCACACCATCATCTGAGCGGTGTGGAGTCAGCCAGAACAGCTTACTGAACAGCTTACTGAGGAGGAACAGGAAGTGAGAAATTCAGACAAAGAAAACAAAGAAAAAATATATTTAGAAGGGAAATCTAAGGAAAAGGTAAGTGAACCAACAATGCACTAGCTTAAATGAACCTATTTAGAAAATAAAAAATGAACCTTTACAACCCCTTTAAGGCTTACTTGTAGGTGCAAGAAATATCTCCTTTACCTACACGGTTAAGGAGATATTTGCTGAAAACACAGCACCGATGTCTACGGCGCATGCGCGCCGTAGACAACGGCGCAGGCGCACTAGCGAGCCGGCTTCATGAATGGGATCATGCCGGTTTTCTGAATGGGATCATGCCAGCCCTGCACGCATGCGTGTGATGTCATCACCGCTCCGGCCAATAACAGCGCCGCAGCGGCGTTACCAGGAAGAAGCTCCGAGGGGACATGGCGGCGGTGACGGAGGACAACGGGGAGGACTTCGGGGGCTTTGATTTCAGGTAAAAGCCACATAATGAGCTAGTATGCTATGCATACTAGCTCATTATGCCTTTCTCTTGCAGGGGTTTGTTTTGCAGAAAAAGTTTTAGAGGGTTTACTGCCTCTTTAATCTCAAAGATCATAAGCCTACAAAAACCTTACAACCCCAAAAGGGTACCTTCTCCTTCTTCCCAATTTCTGGTTCTAAATATAAAACTTCCTGTAAGTCCATCTTTTAAATGCTGACAAAGCTCTGATTCCCTACCAACTGGAAATCCCAAATCCCCCTTTCCCTCAAAGCCTGAGTATGAAGAGTAAATCGCATAGCCCAATTCAAAGAAGCCCAATCATTTCCACTTATACCAGGGGTCTCCAAACTGCGGCCCGAGGGCCAGATGTGGCCCGTTGCTAGCCTATATCAGGCCCTTGGGGCAATATTTGTCCCACTGATACCAACAACGGAGCACTATTTCTTCCACCAATACCAATGATGGGATACTATTCCTGCTACTAATTAGGGTCACTACTCCTCCTCTTATTGACCACCAACCCTAAGGCCATATTTTTTCTCACTGATGCCAGGCCCAGGACATTTTCTTCCCCTGGCTGGGCACAATCTGGCCCTCCTAATGTCTGAAGGACAATAATCTGGCCCTTTGTTTAAAAAGTTTTGAGACCCCTGATTTATACCATTACAAACACATAGATTGTGTGGTATCATTTCCAAGCCAAAAACAGCCATCTCATTACTTAATTCTAGAACTTCTAGAATTGGATCACATAATGTCCCTGTGTGGTCACCTTGACCCCCATACCGTTTGCACCTCACATCTGTCCCCAGGCCCTCTTCCCTCCTATTACCCAGAATGTAGTTCTTCCAATGGATTCTGTATCCCTACCGACAGGGCTGGCCCAAGACATTGTGCTGCCTGGGCCCAAGAATGAAATGCTGCCCCCCCCCCAAAAGAAAAATCCTACGCCCATCCAGCAAAAATACATTTCCATAAAGCAAAGAGACAGCCCCATATATTCAGCTAAGAGACATCCCATATATTCAGCAAAGAGACATTTCCATAAAGCAAAGAGACATGCCCCCTCCTGCAAAGAGACATGCCCCCTCCTGCAAAGAGACAGGCCCCCTCCTGCAAAGAGACAGGCCCCCTCCTGCAAAGAGACATGCCCCCTCCTGCAAAGAGACATGCCCCCTCCTGCAAAGAGACAGGCCCCCTCCTGCAAAGAGACAGGCCCCCTCCTGCAAAGAGACAGGCCCCCTCCTGCAAAGAGACAGGCCCCCTCCTGCAAAGAGACAGGCCCCCTCCTGCAAAGAGACAGGCCCCCTCCTGCAAAGAGACAGGCCCCCTCCTGCAAAGAGAATTGTGTAGCGCCACGAAAGCTATCCCCTTTCTATCCACTGCTACCGACCAGCTACGCTCTGATCCCAGCTCAGTGATGCAACATGCTGCAACAGCAGCGCTGCAGTGGCGGATAGGGTGACTGCCATTCAGGGATACCCCACTTCCTTCCCAAAAAAGATGAGGGGGGGATGTAGTCTCGGGGTTGACAGGAAATTCGTCAGCAGGTGATTTGTCGGGCGAATGGCTGGTGTTAGCACTTAAATCATCCTAACATTATGATTGATATGGTGTCAGGGTGATCAAATCACATTATTTCTATTATTACATTGTAATATATAATGAAATAGTTCAACTCACCATAATGCAGAATCAATGGGAGCCCTGAGCTAGTCATTTGCCACCGTTGCCTGCCACCAGATGCAGTGTGCCAATTGCCATCCACAGCCGTGTCACTTGCCACCTATAGCCTGCCACCAGTTGCAGCTGTGCAACTTGCCACCCATAGCCTGCCACAAGATGCAGCGTGTCACTTGTCACTATTGCCTGTTGCCAGATGCGGCCTGTCACTTGTCACCAGTTGCAGCTGTGCCACTTGCCACCCATAGCCTGCCACAAGATGCAGTGTCACTTGTCACCATTGCCTGTCACCAGATGCAGCCTGTCACCAATGCCTGTCACCAGATACAGCCTGTCACTTATCACCAATGCCTGTCACCAGATGCAGCCTGTCACTTGTCACCATTGCCTGTCACCAGATGCAGCCTGCCACTTGTCACCATTGCCTGTCCCCAGATGCAGCCTGTCACTTGTCACCAATGCCTGTCACCAGATGCAGCCTGTCACTTGTCACCATTGCCTGTCACCAGATGCAGCCTGCCACTTGTCACCATTGCCTGTCCCCAGATGCAGCCTGTCACTTGTCACCAATGCCTGTCACAAGATGCAGTGTGACACCTGTCACCAATGCCTGTCACCAGATGCAGCTTGTCACTTGTCACCAATGACTGTCACCAGATGCAGCGTGTTACTTGTATCAATGCCTGTCACCAGATGCAGCCTGTCACCAATGCCTGTCACCAGATGCAGCCTGTCACTTGTCACCATTGCCTGTCACCAGATACAGCCTGTCACCATTGCCTATCACCAGATGCAACGTGACACTTGTCACCATTGCCTGTCACCAGATGCAGTGTGTCACTTGTTACCAATGCCTGTCACCAGATGCAGCGTGTCACTTGTCACCATTGCCTGTCACCAGATACAGCCTGTCGCCATTGCCTGTCACCAGATGCAGCGTGACACTTGTCACCATTGCCTGTCACCAGATGCAGTGTGTCACTTGTCACAATTGCCTGTCACCAAATGCAGTGTGACACTTGTCACCAATGCCTGTCACCAGATACAGCGTGTCACTTGTCACCATTGCCTGTCACCAGATGCAGTGTGACACTTGTCACCAATGCCTGGCACCAGATGCAGCGTGTCACTTGTCACCAGATGCAGCCTGTCACCAATGACTGTCACCAGATGCAGCGTGTCACTTGTACCAATGCCTGTCACCAGATGCAGCCTGTCACCAATGCCTGTCACCAGATGCAGCCTGTCACCAATGCCTGTCACCAGATGCAGCCTGTCACCAATCACCATTTCCTGTCACCAGATACAGCCTGTCACCATTGCCTGTCACCAGATGCAGCGTGTCACTTGTCACCAATGCCTGTCACCATTTTCAGCCTGTCACTTGTCACCAATGCCTGTCACCAGATGCAGCGTGACACTCATAGCCTGGCTCTCTCTCCCTCCCCTTCAGCTGGGCAAGCTGGGGGCTGCAGTTTCCCCCCTAGAATTGCAATGGGCCAGCCAGTTATTGGAACTACATGTCCCAAAAATTCTCTTTTCTTCTTTTTGTTTTTTTCCTTGGCCAATGGGAGGAAAAGGGGAAAGAAACATAGTGGGCGGCTGTCACGGGAACAGCAGCATGAGGATGAGGAGGAGAGGGGGGGGGGAAGAAGAGCCCGCAGCTGCTCTCTCTCTACACACACAGCCGCTCCGATCTCATGCTGTTCTGCTGCCCGCTAATAGAAGGGAGAATGGGCAGGAAACAACAGAGATAGCGGCGCCTCGAGGGAAGAGGAGGCAGGCAGCACTGATCCTCGCACCGCACGCCGCTCCTAACATTGGCTGAGGGAAACATACAGGAAAGAGGTGGGTGGAGCTAGCGGAGGAGGAGGAAGTTAAATCCTCCGCCGCAATGAATGGTGGGCCTCTCTCTCCTTCTCTCCTGACGTCACTGGTTGCTAGACACAAAGTGGGCTGCGGCTAGCAACCAGTTTGGGCAGGGAAGCAGGGGCCGCTGGTGAGACCCTTGAAGTGGGTCTTGCCACTGCGGCCAGTGACAGCGGCGCCGGCGATGCAGTGCAAGGATGACACTGCACACTAGATGGAGGGAACCCCTAGGTCCTCAGGCAGTGTGCCCCTGTTGCCGCCCCTCTTAAAGTGCCGCCTGGGACCATGGTCCCACCGGGTCCCATGGTAGGGCCGGCCCTGCCTACCGAGTGTTATCTCTTCTCCCTAAACATTGTATGTTCTTTTCTTATACCGTTCAAATTTAAACCCTCCCTTCCCTGCTTTCTAATGTTTTCTGCTGTTTTATTTCCAATTATATCACTATACAGTTATGTGATTCCAAGAGAATTTCAAGCATTTTTTCTCAGAGTGCAGAATGGATCAATCAAGATTAATTGCAATTTAACCTGTTGTCATCTACCTGGGAGCTGGTAGGATTTCATCTTTTATCTATTGTGCATCTATTGTGAACAATGTATCCCTGGGAAATGTTTTCATATGCCAGATTATTTGCATCCTAAACTGTTCTTATTCTCCCTTTTCTCTGTTGTATATATATAAAAAAAAGAATGAAATAAAAAAAATCCATGGGCTAATTTGAGATTTAAACATTAGCCTGATATAAATTGTGCCTACCTCCACAGCAAGCATATTAATAATCTCTGAAATTAGATCTAAAATCCTTCCAGTTTTCTGATTCTTTCCTGAAACTTTTGTCATCTTTTGTGATTTATGCATTTGTTCTGAAGCAGGTCGCTGGTCTTTATGGGTGGGATTGTTATAACCTATAACCACAAAATAATAAAAAAAGGTATAGGTAGACAGTTTTAAAGATATGTTCAACAAATGGCGTTATTTAATAATGCAGAGGTCGCAACAGAAATCCTGAAAATTTTCTTTGCCTGTATTGGGGAAAAGGAAAATTCAATAGCTTAAAGTGATTGTAAAGGTAACATTAAAAAATAAAAACAAAATCAAACATGTCTATACTTACCTGCTCTGTGCAATGCTGATGCCTAAACATTTTTTTTTAACTTAATGCAAGGAATTCATTAAGGTAAAAAATCTTTAGGCTTTAGAACCACTTTCAGTCTAGGTTCACACTGATGCACGATTACAGCGCTGGTTTCAGCATCGCATTTCTCCCACAGGCAGTTCACACTGCCCTCTGCAAAACGCTGTGGGTGTCATTACATTGTTAATGACACTCCCAGATCAGTTCCCAGATCGCCGTGCGAACTGTGAACTCACACAGAAATCAGAACGATCCGATTTTAGTGCTGGGGCAAAAAAGTCCCTGCACTTTTTTTCCTGCAAATTTAATGCGACTTCAGCCATACAACTGTATGGCTGAACTCGCATCTCACAGACATCGCATGTGATCGGCACCTGCAGTGCGTGTGCGAATCACATGCAATGTCTAAAGCCTCGTACACACGACCGAGTTTCTCTGCAAGAACCAGCAAGAAACTTGCTGGCAGAGCTTTCTTGCCGAGTAAATCGGTCTTGTGTACGCGGCTATCATGTTTCTCGTCAAGAAAACCAACAAGAATCTCGACGAGAAAAATAGAGAACCTGCTCTCTTTTTTCTCGTCGAGATTCTTGTCAGCAGGTTTCTCGACTAAGGTTTCTCGACTAGAAAAGTGTGTGTGTGTACACTTACCTGTCCTCGGGGAAGCCTGCGCATGCTCGAAATGACTGACGCATGCGCGGTAGCTTCCTAGGCATAGTTAGGGTGTAGCAAGATGGCGGCGACGGCATCGAATGTGACGAGCGCACGCTCGTCGTAGTCGTTTACGTCACCGCGTTCGCTCCATTCAAAGAACGGCGGGTTCTTTGAAAGGAGCGTGTGTACACTCGGCCGGGACAAGTTTCTTGTCCAAGAATCTCTTCAAGAAAAATGACGTGTTTTTTCTTGACGAGATTCTCGGCCGTGTGTACAAGGCTTCAGATTGCGCTAGTGTGGACCTGGGCTTAAGGCATTATAAACCTTCCTACCTGTACCTTGTGTTGTTCACCTGCATAAAATGTGCATTGTTCATTTACACGCAAGCCCATCCTTACAAGGCAAGACAAACAAACAACACAGGGAATATGACTACATTAATACCTAGTTAAAACAACAAAATTATTATAATACAGTACAATGCCTATAAGGTGGGCCTATTGTCAGATATACAATACTGTGCATAAAGTTTAGGCAGATGTGAAGAAATGCTGTAAAGTAAGAATGCTTTCAAAAATAAATATTTTGATTTTTTATGTTTACCAATTTACAAAATGCAAAGTGAGCGAACAGTCAGGTGTATGATCATTCAGTTATACCAAGCATATACATTTCAAATGTAGGCTGAAATACAGTCAGTCATTAACTGAAACCGAAACAGCTGTGTAGGAGGCTTAAAACTGGGTGAGAAACAGCCAAACTCTGCTACTAATGTGAGATTGTGGAAGACAGTTTCAAGTCACAGGTCATACACCATGGCAAGACTGAGCACAGCAACAAGACATAAGGTAGTTATACTGCTTCAGCAAGGTCTCTCTCAGGCAAAGATTTCAAAGCAGACCGGGGTTTTAAGATGTGCTGTTTAAGTTCTTTTGAAGAAGCACAAAGCAATGAGCAATGTTGAGGACCATAGACACAGTGGTTGGCTAAGGAAACTTAATGCAGCAGATGAAAGACATAATGCTTAACTCCCTTCGACATCAGAAGATGCCCAGCAGTGCCATCATTACAGAACTGGTGGAAACCAGTGGAACACAGGTACACCCATCTACTGTGTGGAGAAGTCTGGCCAGAAGTGGTCTTCATGGAAGAATTGCAGCCAAAAAATCATACTTGCGATGTGCAAACAAGGCGAAGAGACTAAACTATGCACAAAAACATAGGAACTGGGGTGCAGAAAATGGCAGCAGGTGCTCTGGACTGATGAGTCAAAATAAAATAATGAGTGTCTGCAGGCAACAGTGAAGCATGCTGGAGGTTCCATGCAAGTTTGGGGTTGTATTTCTGCAAATAGAGTTGGAGATTTGGTCAGGATCAACGGTGTCCTCAAGGCTGAGAAATACAGGCAGATACTTATCCATCATGCTATACCATTAGGGAGGCATGTGATTGGCCCCAAATTTATTCTGAAGCAGGATCCCAAACATACAGTCAATGTCATTAAGAACTATCTTCAGTGTAAAAAAGAACAAGGAGTCCTGCAAGTGGCTTGTACCCCACAGATCCCTGATATCAACATCATGTAGTCTGTCTGGAATTACATGAAGAGACAGAAGGATTTGAGGCAGCCTACATCCACAGAAGATCTGTGGTTACGGTAGTTATCCATGATGTTTGGAACAACCTACCTGCTGAGCTCCTTTAAAAACTGTGTACAAGTGTACCTAGAAGAATTTATGCTGTTTTGATGGCAAAGGGGGGTCACACCAAATATTAATTTGATTTGGATTTCTCTTCTGTTCATTCACTTTCCATTTTGTTCATTGATAAAAAAATAAACTATTAACACTTCTTTTTCTGAAAACATTCTTTATTTACAGCATTTTTTCACACCTGCCTAAAACGTTTGTCCAGTACTGTATGTCATTGGCTAATAAATGAATGATTCCTATGGCAGAAGAGGCAGGATGTTCGAGCAGCGGCTAATAAATGAATGATTCCTATGGCAGAAGAGGCAGGATGTTCGAGCAGCGGCTAAATAAATGAATGATTCCTATGGCAGAAGAGGCAGGATGTTCGAGCAGCGGCTAATAAATGAATGATTCCTATGGCAGAAGAGGCAGGATGTTCGAGCAGCGGCTAATAAATGAATGATTCCTATGGCAGAAGAGGCAGGATGTTCGAGCAGCGGCTAATAAATGAATGATTCCTATGGCAGAAGAGGCAGGATGTTCGAGCAGCGGCTAATAAATGAATGATTCCTATGGCATAAGAGGCAGGATGTTCGGGCTGGCAAACTGGCCAAATTGTTTGGCCAGTCCGCGACTGCCGAACTTGCAAAGTTTGTGTCAAACCCTGCACTGCACCAAATCAGAAACTCATCCCTAGTGTCCACAGTGATCATTTCACTGCTGCTGCCCGAAACCTCATGGCTTGCCAAAGAGTTACAATATACAAGGTTTGTGTGTGTTCAACAAAATGCTTCTTTCCTAATTACAGAGGTCTGATGGCATCATTCTCTTAGAATGCTACTTTCAGCCTAGGTACATTTAGTTGAATTGAGCTAAAGGAATTACTTTTATTAATAAAGGTTTTTTCCTATTTTTTATAAAGAAATTATTCTGTTGCTCTATCAGGAATTTATTTAAGCTAACAATAAATCAAAATTACAGCAGAACTATACTTCGGTGATTTCGACTACTGGCCACACCGGGATAATGCAACTCCCCACATGTGCACAGAAGTTCTATCAACCCAGCTCCTGGCAGATGCTGGGATCATACGCTGAGCTGCTCAGTGTACATTTTCAAAAAGTTGGCGAACAGACAAGTAAGTATCCTTTATTGAAAAAGAGTCATAGTATGTCAACCAAAAGCCTGTGTGTTCGGATAATTTCATTTTATATACATATAAGTCCAGCTTTACGATAAGCACTAAACTGATAATTAAAAATGTATCCTAAAGACTATACATTATACTTTCCTAATAAAGGATAAGCATTCTCATACATGTAGCACTACCCCCGTAGGAGCTGCTGGTTTAGATTTGGGCCTTGCACGTTTCATTCCCAAGACAACGAATGGTGGGGTGAGCCTATACACTTCAGGAAAAACTTCAATGTCCACACAATTTGTAAATCCTTTTTCTTTGCTTTTATTTCACACCAACTTGCAGGGAAAAAAGGATGGAGGGTTAGGGGAAGTTCAGGCACATGATGCAGACCTCTAGACATGTGCAAAAGGAAAAATGTTGTTTCGTTTCATCTCGTTTTAATTCGTTAATTAATTAATTTCGTTTAGTTCGATTCGTTACTTTCGGTACATTCGTTTTCGGATTTCGTTTAGTTTTTGACCGAATTCGTGAAATCAGACGCATTCGAAAATATTTCTACCGGATTCGAAATTATTTCAACATGATTCGAAATTATTTCAACCGTATTCGAAAATATTTCAACAGGATTCGATAATATTTCAATCAGATTTTTTGCAGATTACTATTTATTTCCATCAAATCTCCTGCAGTATATTAACATCTATTTAATTTTTTTTGCAGATCTCCTGCAGACTATTAGCATCTATTTAATTTTTCTTTTTTTTATCTTTTTTTGCATTAGAGCAGCCATTTCCTTTATTTCAGCAGATCTCCTGCAGACTATTAGCATCTATTTCATTTGTTTTGTTTTTTTGCAGATTACTATTTATTTCCATCCGATCTCCTGTAGACTATTGGCATTTATATAATTTTTTTGAAGATCTCCTGCAGACTATTAGTATCTATTTCATTTTCTCATCAGATCAGATGGTTTATTATAATCTTTTCTATTTGATTGGAATAATTTCGAATCCGGTTGAAATATTATCAAATTTGGTTGAAATATTAACGAATGCGGATGAAATATTATCGAATTTGGTTGAAATATTTTCGAATGCGACCGATTTTTCGAATTCCAATTAGAAAAGATTAGAATAGAAATAGAAAGTAGACTAGAAAAACAATAGTACAACAGAATAGAATATAGATACTATCTATTTCAGTTAAAAAATTTTTTGCAGATTACTATTTGTTTCCATAAGATCTCCTGCAGACTATTAGCATCTATTACATTTTTTTTGCAGATCTCCTGCAGACTATTAGCATCTATTTCATTTTTTTGCCGATCTCCTGCAGACTATTAGCATCTATTTCATTATTTTTTTGTAGCTTACAATAGTAAATAAATATATTTCCATCCGATCTCCTGCAGACTATTAGCATTTATATAATTTTTTTGCAGATCTCCTGCAGACTATTAGTATCTATTTCATTTTCTCATCAGATCAGATGGTTTATTATAATCTTTTCTATTCGATTGGAATAATTTCGAATCCGGTTTAAATATTATCGAATTTGGTTGAAATATTAACGAATGTGGTAGAAATATTTTCGAATTTGGTTGAAGTATTTTTGATTGTGAAAAGAAATAGAAAATAGACTAGAAAAACAATAGAACAGAATAGAATAAAATATAATATATATATTGTATTTTATTCTATTCTGTTCTATTGTTTTTCTATTTGATTCTTTCCAATATTTTCGATTCTATTCCAATTGTTTTCAAATTCGATTAGAATTTTTTTCGAATTCGATCGAATTGCGTCCGTGGTTTTTCGATTCGAAACGTTTTTTCGGATTCGGTTGAATTCGTTAGCATTTGTAATTCGGTAATTCGGATGCATCCGAACGTCCGAATAATGAAAATTCGTCCGAATTTCGATTCGGAACGAAACAAAATGCACATGTCTACAGACCACTGAGGAACTTTTAGGTTTCAAAACGTCTCTAAACAAAGTACACATACCACTTTCCTTCGAGTGGAAATTTGCTCAGCCGGATAGACCTCTCTCACTGGCCTAGCAGCCGGGGTGGAGCACGGACCCAAAGGCTCTGCCACAGACTTGATAAAAGTAGAACAGGTAGACAATCTTCTGCCACAGGATTGGGCGATGGACAAATTGCAACTTGGTCCTCCACCAAAGGACTTGGCAAGAATTCAGCCAAGCAGTATGAGAGCCTTTAAGCCGGATCGGCGATACTGCAGGGTAGCATTTGGCTAGGGTACATCCTCCAATAAAGTCACCAGAGTCACCAGGCCTCCTCCCGAGACACCAGCCTTCCGCTGGGTCCTCTCGAAGACGGGTCCTCCCCCGGCTCCTCCATTGAGCGGCTCCCTCCCTCAGGACAGACAGCACAGGACCACCCCTGAGTCGTAGGTCCCAGACAGGACATGTGGGCCTACCTTGTAGGTGCACAGCCTCGGGCCAGCCAGCCCCAAGGCAGGAAAACGAGACAGGCAGTAACACACGCCTTGGGCCAGGAGGGCCACATGGCAAAACGAGCCCAGAACAATGGCGTCTGCCCCTTAAGTACCCTTCCCCAGCATGCTCAGCGGGGAGACCACTCCCACTGAGCTGTTCCCAGGGAAAGGACACCAAATCCGCTCTGGCCAGGTTGTGTTCCAACACTGGCCTGTGGTGACAACGCCACCCACAGGCGGACCGTGGGAAGTCCTTCCAACACAGCCACAGCCGAAACAGAGGCCAATTTAGCCTTCCCAATCAGATCTGAGCCAATAAGCGGCTCAGATACCCACTAGATTTAAATATAGCACCTGGTCATCAGGAGCAAGGCGCTACATACATAAGAACAGTCAGAATTAGAAACTTTAGGACAGACGGGTGAAGCGGTACCCCCATGGGGGCTGCTGATTGACTCTATACCCCACAGGCTATCCCGACTCTGCAGATTCTCCCTTACCTCTGACACCTTGGGTTCCATTGTAATCGTTTCACAGTAGTAAAAATAGACTCAATCAAGATTTCTGAATCACACAAAGAACTTTACTAAAACAGGAAAAAGTACCTAAAATTGATATACATTCAATGTAAAATGAACACAGATTATGAACATTAATTGAGACGTATACTCAAGCTTGCAATGGCTATAACCTTAACCTGCTGATAACTCAGCACAGGATATGCGTGCCAGGACACAGTGGAGCAGGCCCTCCAATACCACTGTAATTGTATTGGACCACCTCTCCACCAAGAGCCAAGCACACAGATCAATAAACAACAATAGGTAAAATAATTATAGCATATGCTTTAACCATAGGTTACTAAATGGCTCCCCCTAGAGTGCAGTTCAGTGTGTTCTTGACTGTGAGGTGTTACAGCCTAGTAAACAATAACGTAATGGCAGTCTTATCCTGTTCCAGTCTTCTTTCTTCAGCTAGCTTAATGAACTTGAACTGTATGGTGGTGTAATCCAAGAAGGCAAAGAAATAAGCAGTAACTAAAAAAGGGTGAGATGCTTAATCCTCTATTAAAAGATGTGTTAACTCTGAGCATCCGGCTGTGTGAACACTTAAGTGTAAAAGAAACCCTTCCGTGGGACTACAAGTGTCAGCGACAGTCTGGATAGCAGAAATCCTCTTTTAAATCTCAGTCAGTTACTTTAATGGGCAAGTGCCCGCTCACAACTGTGGGTCCTCAGCCGGCTGGTACACTCTGTCCGGAACTTCACTTGATGGCGCCTCTGTAATGAAAGATGGCGTTGTCACACCGCGCGGCCGGTCCTGGCTCTCTGACGGGTGAAGCAGCTTCAAATGCTCTGAAGCACGAACCGATCCTCCTGCTCAGCTAACCGGGCTATCCTCCAAAGATCCCTCTGGGGCGGATGATCCGGCTCTCCGCTGTAGGCCGCAGTCTCTCGCTCTCAGTCACACACACAGACCTCCTGCTGGCAGTTGAAAGACATCCAGAGAGGCCTAAACGAGGCATGCTTTTCCTTTTTATCTGGTTACCCAGCAGGCTGTTCTGTCCCGCTATGCCTTGTGAGCCTGCAACTTAGCACTGTGGGTCTGGTAGTTCTCAAACTTCCAGTAATTTACACAGTAAGAGTCACTCCCTCATTTAACCACACATCCCACAGTGCATCACTTTCATCCTTTTAATCAGGAAAATAAATGTTCAAATAACTGTAGCAGGGTCTTCCCCTTTAATACAGAGAGAGACTACGTTACCCAGAACCCCGTTGGCACTCAGGGTGCAAAGTTTCCACCGCAGAGACTCATGGGAGAGTCTATTTAAGGAAGAGGCGAGGCGGAGCTCGGCCTCTTTGGACGCCGCGCTTCAAGCAACCAGTCATCCTGCGCGGATCTGCTGCGGGGTAAGGCCTGAAGCCTTAGGCCTTACCTGAAGTCTGAAGAGCCTTCCACCATCCTGCGGAGCCTGGGTGGATCCTGGATCGTCGGTGTAGGACTCCAGTTGGATCGGGGACCCGATCGGTTGCAGACGCCGTGTGCGACGGACACACGCGTTGGAAGACCCAGGCTGGGATCGCGCCTGGAGCGGTGAGCGGGCACCTGCCCATATCCATAGACTGAGCTGTATTCAGGCCTGTAGACTGCCTAGGCCCACTGTTCGCTCACCCGTGTTTCCTTAGGGGGTCCGGTAGTTGGGACAGAGCTGAAGTGCCTACCCCCCCGTTTGCATACTGTTGCTACAAGTTACCACCCTTTGGATTACAATTTGGTCATTTTCTCCAAGTGCACCAACGAAAGCTGGCCGCTGAAGAAAACCTTACTTCCTTAGGGAAAGGGGACTATCTCATACACTGTCAGGCCTGACATAGGTGGGGGAAAGTTATAAAGTTGTGTTACTTTGCCATAGGGCGCGCACGCCATAATAGCTCCGCGTGGTGGATACTGCACGGCGTCATATTATAGTGCTGCTTCTGATACGCTGATTAATGCAGGACTCTGCAGGCCCATGTATGTGTTACATGCCATGTTTTATGTCACCAGTTTACAGTAAAGCTATTACTTATTTATACTCTTGCTTCAGAGTGTTGTCTGCCTATTTAGAAACTGTTGAGTATTATACACCAGAGAGTGATAAGAAGTTAACCCTAGACTAACTGTGCCAGAGTGGGTCGAGTCAGATTGCCGGGGGTTGGCGGTGCTGTATACAGGGCCCGAGAAAACAAACCAGCGGCTCTCTTAACTGGGGTTAGCGCTACACGTGGGGGCTCTCGAGTCCGGGATCCTGTTGCAGCAAGTAACGCGCCAACAAGTGCTTCCATGGACCCCATCAAAGTAGTCCAATTGTGCGAAGCAGAAGGGACACGCTCAGAAGCGAGCGTGGCCATTGAACTTCCAGGGAGTGACTGGAGAAAGAAACGAATTAAAGAGGTGGTACAAACATTGTCCCCGGATAGAAAGGCTTACGTGGTCGCAGTGAGACCAGACCCAAGGACCAACTGCACCTATGCACTGATAGAGTGGGGACAGGATGTCCCTGAAAACTTCCACGGTGCCAGTATAAAATTGTCCGAAAAGACTGAGTTCCACCTGACGCATCCCAGTCAGAAGCAGTTAGAACCCTTGGACAGGAAAGCAGGGGCTGCTGTTAAATCGCAGGCAGAACAACAGCTGGTTGATCTGAAACGACAGTACCGTGACATACAAGAGAGGTTTCAGGAGACTTCCAGTATGATAGCCGAACGCATTAATGAGTTATGTATCGCTTCTGAGGATCAGAAAGATGGTCAGATAACGCCCACACCTGGGAAGGTACTGAAGAAACGAGCTCAGGGCCGCCTGCAGGAAGTAACCATCCGGAAGGATTTCCGCATTGACGGCCAGATAGGAGAAAGAGGGCAAAAGGACAAACTGTCTTACACCAGCCTCCTACACCAAATAGAGCTGGGGCTACAGAAAGGGTATCAGGACTCTGACATTAGAGAAGCTGTAATCCATGCCATCAGCCCAGGTTCAAGTATTAGGGGCATGTTGGAGAGGAAGAGTGGATTGACCCTGAACCAGCTAAAGAGGATACTGAAAAGCTACTATGAGGAGGAAGATGCTGCTGAGTTATTTCATTGGCTGATAAATATAACCCAGGATAGTAGAGAGACTCCTCAGAACTTCCTATTCCGGGCCATTGAGCTCAAGGACCGCCTGTTGTCCACATCCAAGGAAGAAGGAACTGGGGAGCATTTTGGAGCCGAGCTAGTCCAAAAGAAATTCCGGAGATCTGTGACTACGGGATTGAGGAGTGACTACATCAAGCTACAACTGAAGCAGCATTTGGAAGACCCCTCAACTCCGGATGAGGTCCTCATTGAGAAAGTGAATGAAGCAAATAAGATGGAGATTGAGAGGGACCAAAAGCAGAGGAAACTTCAACCTCCTAGCACCACAAGTGCCAAAGTACAGCAGATAGATGTCCCATCAGACACTCGGGAACTCAGTGTGCTGGTGGCAAGCACAACCGACAGAGATTCGGAGTTTGGGGTTCTGAAGACTCAGATGTCCAAAATAATGGAGATGGTGACCGAGTCACTGGATGTCAAGTCTGAGATAGACACACTGAAGGTGCAAGTGTCCCAGCTGGTGGAGATGATGAACAAATTGATGGCGGAAAGTACTGGATTGTCCGCCCAAAGCCCACGAAGCAAGACATCTGTAAAAACTGTGGAGGTGTAGGCCACTACCAGCGAGAATGTCCAAGCCCAAAAATGGAGAGAAGATCCGGGCCTTCAAAAGTAACTTTCTCTGAACCTGCGAGGGAACGGTGGAGGACACCTGCAGTTTATGCCGTCTCAGTAAACAACGCTTGTCAGCCTTCCAAACAACGCCAGAAACGGCATTCCCAGCGCCGGAGGCTGAAGAGAGCACAAGTTCAAGTATGCCAGCCTGCTGTTACAGGTGTTTCCAAAAGGACTGCTACCCAATTGGTAGGTCCTCTGCCTGTAGTGCCTGTTCTGATCGAAGGGATCTACACCAGAGCCATCCTTGATACAGGTGCTCAGGTTACCCTAATGACCAGAGACTTTTACAAGAAGTACCTCTCATACCTGCCCCTGGAAGAGGTGGGAGACACCAAGATTCAGGGTATCCAAGCAGAAGAGTACTCTTGTGATGGATGTGTGCGGATCAAGTTGTTGTGTGATCCATTGAGGGCCAGGGAGCCCCAGAACTTTGAGACACTGGCCATTGTCTGTCCCTGGCTGCCAGGGCTCTCAAGAAGCTCTCTCATCATTGGGACCAATACAGATCTGGTGAAACGGCTTTTAGCCCCTGCTGTCCCCAGATGTGATCCCTTACCCTCACCGCCAGAGGAAGGATCCATAGCAGTAGTGGAAGAAACCAATCTGCAGGAGGCAGAAGTACTCAAAGAGGCTAGTGAGCCTACCATGTCTGAGCCAGTGGAACAGAGGAAACGAAGAGTTAAGTATCCTCTCAAGAGACCGACTTGTGAAGTGATGGGTGAGAGCACCGGAGAAGTTAACCTCACCCCTCAACCATTGCCAAGAAAGCCTGATCCTCCCACTGTTCATTTGGTGGGAGGCAACCCCAGCTCACTTCCTGGCACAGTTAGACAGGTCACCCCCACTGAAGTGACCTGTGAACAGGACAGCTCCCCATCATATGATGATTGGTGGGAGGCTCCTCTGTCAATCCTATGCAATCGCATTGAAGCTAGAATGTTCTGCAGATCTAGGAATGTTAGATGTCTTTGGGGACCAAAGAGTTTAAGTGGGGGGAGTGTGTAGCGGGGTCTTCCCCTTTAATACAGAGAGAGACTACGTTACCCAGAACCCCGTTGGCACTCAGGGTGCAAAGTTTCCACCGCAGAGACTCATGGGAGGGTCTATTTAAGGAAGAGGCGAGGCGGAGCTCGGCCTCTTTGGATGCCGCGCTTCAAGCAACCAGTCATCCTGCGCGGATCTGCTGTGGGGTAAGGCCTGAAGCCTTAGGCCTTACCTGAAGTCTGAAGAGCCTTTCACCATCCTGCGGAGCCTGGGTGGATCCTGGATCGTCGGTGTAGGACCCCAGTTGGATCGGGGACCCGATCGGTTGCAGACGCCGTGTGCGACGGACACACGCGGTGGAAGACCCAGGCTGGGATCGCGCCTGGAGCGGTGAGCGGGCACCTGCCCATATCCATAGACTGAGCTGTATTCAGGCCTGTAGACTGCCTAGGCCCACTGTTCGCTCACCCGTGTTTCCTTAGGGGGTCCGGTAGTTGGGACAGAGCTGAAGTGCCTACCCCCCCATTTGCATACTGTTGCTACAAGTTACCACCCTTTGGATTACAATTTGGTCATTTTCTCCAAGTGCACCAACGAAAGCTGGCCGGTGAAGAAAACCTTACTTCCTTAGGGAAAGGGGACTATCTCATACACTGTCAGGCCTGACATAGGTGGGGGAAAGTTATAAAGTTGTGTTACTTTGCCATAGGGCGCGCACGCCATAATAGCTCCGCGTGGTGGATACTGCGCGGCGTCATATTATAGTGCTGCTTCTGATATGCTGATTAATGCAGGGCTCTGCAGGCCCATGTATGTGTTACATGCCATGTTTTATGTCACCAGTTTACAGTAAAGCTATTACTTATTTATACTCTTGCTTCAGAGTGTTGTCTGCCTATTTAGAAACTGTTGAGCAGGGATGAGCCGAACACCCCCCTGTTCGGTTCGCACCAGAACCTGCGAACAGACAAAATGTTCGTGTAAACTTTAGAACCCTATTAAATACAATGGACTCGAACGTTCGAAATCTAAAGTGTTAATTATAAAGGCTAATATGCAAGTTATTGTCCTAAAAAGTGTTTGGGGACCCGGGTCCTGCCCCAGGGGACATGTATCAATGCAAAAAGAAGTTTTAAAAACGGCCGTTTTTTCGGGACTAGTGATTTTAATAATGCTTAAAATGAAAAAATAAAAGTGAAATATTTCTTTAAATTTCGTACCTGGGGGGTGTGTATGATATGCATGTGAAGTGGCGCATGTTTCCCGTGCTTAGAACTGTCCCTGCAAAAAATGTCATTTTTGAAAGAAAAAATTGCATTTAAAACTGACTCGCGGCTATTAATGAATTGTCGACTCTCGGCAATACATACAAAAGTCATTGATAAAAAAAAAAAAAAAAGCGTGGGTGTTCCCCAGAATTCAATTACCAGGCCCTTCAGGTCTGGAATGGATATTAAGGGGAACCCCGCCGCAAATTAAAAAAAAAAATTGACGTGGGGTTCCCCCAAATATCCATTCCAGGCCCTTCAGATCTGGCATGGATTTTAAGGGGAACTCCACCCCAAATTTTAAAAAAAAATGGCGTGGAGTCCCCCTAAAAATCCATACCAGACCCCTTATCCGAGCACGCAACCTGGCCGGCCGCAGGGGAAAAGGGGGGGACGAGAGAGCGGCCCCCCCTCCCTCCTGAACCGTACCAAGCCACATGCCCTCAACATGGGGAGGATGTCCCCATGTTGATGGGGACAAGGGCCTCATCCCCACAACCCTTGCCCGGTGGTTGTGGGGGTCTGCGGGCGGGGGGCTTATCGGAATCTGGAAGACCCCTTTAACAAAGGGGACCCCCAGATCCCGCCCCCCCCCCTATGTGAATTGGTAAGGGATACATTGTACCCCTACCATTTCACGAAGAAAGCGTAAAAAAATGTTTAAAAAAACACACAAACACCTTGAAAAAGTCCTTTATTAAAAAAAAAAAAAAAAAGCGGTGAAATCCAGTGTCCCACGGCGATCCCGATGTCCAGCGCTGTCCTTCATTGGTTGTGCCTGAGCGGACCTGATGGGGAACTCCCTCTCAGTATTTTAAATGTATAGACCCGCCCCTTCTAAAGTTCCCCATCAGGTCCGCTCAGCGGACCAGATGCGGAACATGAGAAGGGGCGGGTCTATACATGTATTACCAAAGTGAGAGCAGTCCCCCATCAGGTCCGACCCCTCGGTATGTCAGACCCGCCTACGTCATTGGCTTGAGCGGGGAACTTCCTTCACTATGTAAATTTAAATTACATAGTGAAGGAAGTTCCCCGCTCAAGCCAATGACGTAGGCGGGTCCGACATACCGAGGGAGCGGACCTGATGGGGAACTTTAGAAGGGGCGGGTCTATACATTTTAAATACTGAGAGGGAGTTCCCCATCAGGTCCGCTCAGGCACAACCAATGAAGGACAGCGCTGGACATCGGGATCGCCGCGGGACACTGGATTTCACCGCTTTTTTTTTTTTTTTTTTTTTAATAAAGGACTTTTTCAAGGTGTTTGTGTGTTTTTTTAAACATTTTTTTACGCTTTCTTCGTGAAATGGTAGGGGTACAACGTACCCCTTACCAATTCACATAGGGGGGGGCCGGGATCTGGGGGTCCCCTTTGTTAAAGGGGTCTTCCAGATTCCGATAAGCCCCCCGCCCGCAGACCCCCACAACCACCGGGCAAGGGTTGTGGGGATGAGGCCCTTGTCCCCATCAACATGGGGAGATCCTCCCCATGTTGAGGGCATGTGGCTTGGTACGGTTCTCTCGTCCCCCCCTTTTCCCCTGCGGCCGGCCAGGTTGCGTGCTCGGATAAGGGGTCTGGTATGGATTTTTAGGGGGACTCCACGCCATTTTTTTTTTAAATTTGGGGTGGAGTTCCCCTTAAAATCCATGCCAGATCTGAAGGGCCTGGAATGGATATTTGGGGGAACCCCACGTCAATTTTTTTTTAAATTTGCGGCAGGGTTCCCCTTAATATCCATTCCAGACCTGAAGGGCCTGGTAATAGAATTCTGGGGAAACCCCACGCTTTTTTTTTTTTTTTTATCAATGACTTTTGTATGTATTGCCGGGAGCCGACAATTCATTAATAGCCGCGAGTCAGTTTTAAAAGACTTTTTTTCTTTCAAAAATGACATTTTTTGCAGGGACAGTTCTAAGCACGGGAAACATGCGCCACTTCACATGCATATCATACACACCCCCCAGGTACGAAATTTAAAGGAATATTTCACTTTTATTTTTTCATTTTAAGCATTATTAAAATCACTGCTCCCGAAAAAACGGCCGTTTTTAAAACTTCTTTTTGCATTGATACATGTCCCCTGGGGCAGGACCCGGGTCCCCAAACACTTTTTAGGACAATAACTTGCATATCAGCCTTTATAATTAACACTTTAGATTTCTCCCATAGATTTTTCGAATTTGCCGCGAACACCCCAATTTGTTCGCTGTTCGGCGAACGGGCGAACAGGAAATGTTCGAGTCGAACATGAGTTCGACTCGAACTCGAAGCTCATCCCTGCTGTTGAGTATTATATACCAGAGAGTGATAAGAAGTTAACCCTAGACTAACTGTGCCAGAGTGGGTCGAGTCAGATTGCCGGAGGTTGGCGGTGCTGTATACAGGGCCCGAGAAAACAAACCAGCGGCTCTCTTAACTGGGGGTAGCGCTACATAACTTTCAAAGGTCACCAGAGGGAGCCAAACCCTTACTAATGACATTACAAACTTAATGCAATAACTTTTAGTAGCAATACCTTGGCTACACGGGTAACCACCAAGAGTTCACTCACCAAAAGAACTAAGAAATTTGAGACCCTCTATCATGACGTCCTTGTGTGCTTCTAAATGCTCCCACTCCTCCATGGAGAAAAAGACAGAGACATCCTGACATCTTATAGGAACCTGACATACACAATGATACAGTCATTATCTAGACACATCCCTTCTGTTACTGGACAAGGTCTTATCATTTCCGGCACCACTCACCTCTCCTGTCAGCAGCTTAATGATTTCCCAGATGACCTCTAGAATCCTTCTACGGTTTCTCTCCGGTATCAGGTGGTGAGGCTGAGCATCTATGATAGTAATGCAAATAATTTGTCCTTCGGCTATAGTAGATTGAGGCTTTCGCTTGGCAGTATCCCCGAATTTCCTCATAATAATGATATCCTGTATGATGACAGGTTGAGGTTGTTAAAGTTAAAGTTATAGGCCGGGTTATAAAAAATGATTCTATTCTACACATACGTAATATTTTTTCAAGCTAATGTCCCCTTATGCCCCTGTAGCGGGTATGTACTTTCCCGGGTGTAATTCAAACTGGCAGAGACACCAGCGATGTACAGTTCCTTGCGGTCCAGCGGGTGGCGCTGTCGCCTTGGGCTGGGGTTGAACCATTGCTGTGTGCTGTGCCTCCTTTTTGTCCTCCCTCGGCAGCGGTATGGTGGGGCGGGGAACCCACCGTGCTTGCTGGGAGAGGGTATAAAGGGGCCGGCCATCTTTGTCACGGGGTCGAGTCCCAGGCACCTTCAGCCTGTGGGCGTGTGGTTCGTGTCGGTCCTCTAGGCGGCCTAGACCTAGAGGACGTCCGGAGGTCGTGTTCCATCCCAGGCACCTTTAGCCTGGGGTGAGGTACTCGGATGGAGGTCGGGAGCTCAGTGCCCAACACTGAGTTCCGCGAGGGAAGGAGGTCCTAGGGAACCCAGGGATTGGGTACCCAAATCCGGAAGGCGTAATAGACCGGGGGGAGCTACTCACTTGAAGACCGGGTGCAGCAGATTGCCAGTGACAGGTGAGCCTCCCATCGGAGACCGCCTGGAAGGAAAAAATCCCCCCTCGCTAGGAGACCTCAGCCCACTTTCAGGAAGGAAAGTGGAGAGTTCATTGTGTCTAGGCCTACTCGCATCCACACCTCCTTCTTTGTTCTGTTCTTCAAGGGAGTCTAACTGATTATGCTGTTCACTCGAGAAGAATAAAGGAGTGTTGGACTTTAATGGTGTGAGGCTCTTTTCTGGTGGACATTGTTCAAGGTAACTCCAGGTGCACAACAAGGTAGAGAAGGAACTTTGCTTACACCGCACGGACACATGTGGTGAAGGCTGGGCATGGTGACCCCGCTCTCTCCCCTCTAAGATACCCCTAGACAAGAAGAGAGACGAGCTGATGCAAAGAGGGGAGTGAGGAGGCCGCTACACCCCATTATCAAATGTTATACAAAAACCCAAGTTCCTCCCAGGAAACTTGGAACTGGCCTGCTTTAAATAGTGGGCCTTTAAAGACATGCACAGGATCTACAACTTGGTGTCCCCAATTGGAATACTTGGTTCCCAATCATACAAAGTCTGCATAAAGCACCAGAGCAAAAAATATTTCCTGACGCATCATGGCAGCACACACACTGGGTTGTGACTCCGTCCCCACAACCTGAAAGGGCAGATTAGCTATAAGTGTTTGAAGAGGAGCCCCCCGCCACATTCTCTTTTTTTATCCTCACCTGAAGGACAGACAGCATGAAGCAACCTCTTACCGCCCTTCGCCCCAGCTAGGTTCAGCCTCTCCTAGTTGGAAGCCCTGGCTGTACAGTCTCTAATAGAGCTCTATGCGGGGATCCAGACTCTGTTGGTCTCAGGGGAACTGTAAGTATGTCTTTGCTTTTTACAAGTCTTAAATAGGCTTAAAAAATCAGCTGGCGCGGTCTCCACTACATTACCTTATCTTCACTCTTTTCTGCAGCGTTCTCTGAATGCTCTAAATTCCCCAAAGCATTCTGTGTCTATTTCCATCTAACACGAGTGGCCGGATCGCTGTCGTGACCGGAAACGACATCAGCGCCCCTTTTATGACCCAGAATCAAAGATGGCGATTCGACAACAAACTATCAGTGCGCATGCGCGGCGCCGCGTCACTTCCGCGGCGACGGCGGGACATTTAAAAGGGGCTGTGAATACAATGTTTTGCCGCACAGCTGACCGCAAACAACGAATTCAGCAAGCTGCCGGATATTTTTCTCAGCTAAACCCTGGTAAGCACTGCTTTATCTATATGGATCCACATGTAAATAGACTTCATTCTTCTCCCTCTAGAATGCCTATATTTCTTTCTCGTACATCACGGGACACAGAGCGGCATAGTCATTACTATGTGGGTTATATAGTTTACCTTCAGGTGCTGGCACTGGCAACTTCCAAACCGGAAGTACCCTCCCCTATATAAGCCCCTCCCATCCGTGAGCACCTCAGTTTTTTGCCAGTGTCTAAGGTGTTGGCCAAGAAGTAACATGTGTTTTTCACTGAGCTTGCGTACAGGTTCTTTTGGGCCTCAGTAAGCTCTTCCGGATCCAACCAAAAAAGCTTCATAGCTAAACGGTCGGTACCCGGGCCTTGCAGAGAAGAGCAAGGTTTTGCCTGTAATGCTTCTCTTAGGAGAGCTGGACCCTGGGATCCAGAGCTCTGGTCATACCCACGACTAAGATGCTTTCTGTGCAGGGTGCTATACATGTCCAGGGGAGTGGAATCCTTGGGAACCCGGTCCCTGAAGGTTTAATTACAATGCCTGCCGTGAGAGGTGAAGTTTGGGCTTCTGTGGACCAAACAGAGTCCTGCGGCGGGGAAAAGGTAAGTGGGGGCCCCCCAGGAATTTGGTTCTATTAGGGGACCCCCAAGCCTAATATGTCTTTCTGCCTGTTACCTAACGGTATTCCCGCTAAATATCTGTGCATGCCTGTAACTACTAAAAAAATGTAATAATTTTAATAGTGGTCAAGAAAAAATAAATAAAAAATAGACAGACCGCGGTACCTGTGTTAATCCACTAGAGGCCGCTGTGGAACGTTTCTTGTCATGTGGACTTTTTCTTTTCATCAGAGTCAAGTCCAGGCAGATGGTGAGTTCTCTTGTGGGAAACTGCTTCCTCTGCCATGTTGCAATGCTCGTCCATCCCCCGGCATGCGGGAAAAGGGCCCTGTCTCCTGTCCCTAGTTTCCTTTTTCAAAAAAGAGCGCCGAAGGCGCACGTGCCCGCGCGTGTGCGCGAGTACGCGCCTCTATATATAGAGGTGAGCTGGAAGAGGGGGCGGAGCTTGGGGGATGACGCTCTGTGCGCGCCGCAGCGCTTCTGCGCATGTGTGGGCGTCCCAGCATGTTAAAAGGCACAATTATGTGTTGTGAGCTGGCTATGGAGTGCAGAGACAGAGCTGGCAACATTTAAAAAAGGCATACAGCAAGCGGTTGATGCAGGCATCCCCATAGAAAGGCACATTAGTGGACACCAACTGTTTATATAGCAGCAATTGTGCTAGACTATTGTCAGTAAGTGGTGTATTTCGGCTGGAATACCTCAGCTTTGGGCTTAGGAATATGCCGTCTAAAAACTCCGGGACTAAAAATCCCAGGAAGCATAGGGGGTCTCCATCGGGCTCTGAGGATCTTGGGCATGCTTCGGCTGCACCAATCTCCCCTGAAGAATCAGAGGTTAGTGACCGTAGAGCACCCTCAGGAGTACCTGGTACTGTGGCTGTCCTCAGTTCACCTGCTCCTGTGTATGTAACAGAGGAGGTTTTTTCCTCAGCTCTGGGAGGGCTGGAAGAGAGATTGTCAACATTGATCGCTTCTTCCCTGTCAGAGGGAAAGCGCGCCCGATCTCCGTCTCCTCCCGCAGAGTACCTGTTAGCAGAGCAACAGTCCCATACAGGGATCGACCTACCTGAAGGGGATCAGGATGAGGTTGATTCTGTTGTAGAGGAATCAACAGTGGAAGAGCCATTCTCAGCATCACATGCTGAAAGATTATGGGTTCAGTCCTTGACTAACATGGTCCGATCAGCATTTAAAATGCCCCTTGCGGAGCCATCATCCACTTCTGTCTCCTCGTTGGGGTCGCTAAAAGCTCCCCAGACTGTTTGTTCCTTTCCAATCCATCCTTTACTGGAAGGGCTCATTTACCAGGATTGGGAACATCCTGATAAAATATTTACTCCTCCCAAGAGATTTCAGGTGGTCTATCCCATGGAGGATAAGTTCATCAAAAAATGGAGGGTCCCTACAGTGGACGCAGCCATCTCTTGTGTGAATAAATCACTGACATGTCCAGTGGATAATGTCCAAATGTTCAAGGACCCAATAGATAAAAAATTGGAGTCCTTATTAAAATCTGCTTTTGCTACAGCAGGCTTGGTGACACAACCAGCAGTGGCAGCTATTGGGGTCTGCCAAGCAGTGAAGGATCAGTTGAAACAGGTCTTAAGGGACTTGCCAGATCAGCAGGCTCTTGCCCTAGCTGATCTACCTAGGGCCTTATGCTTTGTGGTTGACGCTATAAAGGATTCAATCCATCAGGCCTCCCGCCTTACGCTGTCTGCAGTACATATGCGCAGGCTTCTATGGCTCAAAAACTGGTCTGCTGAAGCCCCCTGTAAAAAATTGCTGGTCAGCTTCCCATTTCATGGTGAACGCTTATTCGGGGAAGACCTGGACAAATATATCCAGAAAATTTTCAGCCGTAAAAGTACACTCTTGCCGGTTAAAAACAGAGTTAGAGGTCCCTCTTTTAAGAGGCCTGCTTCTCCAGTCCCTAGGACATCGGCTGTGAAACAGTTCCGACGGCCTCCTCGGTCAAATCCCGGGGGTAAAAATCAGGGACAATCGCAGGGTAACAAGAAGCCCTGGGTCAGGAGAGGTACAAAACCTCCCCCAAAGTCAAATGCATGAAGGGTTGCCCCCACTCAATCGGGTGGGGGGCAGACTTCAGTTGTTCGCAGAGACCTGGCGGGACACGATCAGAGACAGATGGGTGCTCTCCGCAGTAAGTCTGGGATACAAATTGGAGTTAAAAGACTCCCCTCCTTCCCATTTTATAAGGTCGAACGTGCCAAGGGATCCCCGGAAGAGAGGATCCCTCCTGTTGGCACTAGAACAACTATTGCTCCAAGCAGTAATTATGGAGGTCCCCCTAGAAGAATGGGGGTTCGGGTTTTACTCAAACCTCTTTACAGTCCCGAAGCCAAACAGGGACGTGAGGCCCATATTAAATCTAAAAGGGCTAAACAAATTCCTACATATCAGGACTTTCCGGATGGAGTCGATCCGATCGATGGCCGCTGCCCTACAAGGGGAGGATTGGTTAGCCTCGATCGACATCAAAGATGCTTATTTGCACATTCCCATCTTTCCAGTCCACCAAAAATTTCTACGCTTTGCAGTAGAAGGGCGCCATTTTCAGTTCAGAGCCTTACCCTTCGGTCTGGCCACAGTACCACGCGTGTTCACAAAAATTCTGGCCCCATTATTGGCCAATTTAAGAACACGAGGTGTAACGATAATGGCATATCTAGACGACTTGTTGCTGATAGACCACTCAGTGGAAAAACTAGAAGTGGTTGTTCACGAGACAATCGAGTATCTGGAATCTCACGGTTGGATTATCAACCGAGACAAGTCAGCCCTAAAACCACTCAAAAGTCTGGAATACTTGGGGCTAAGGCTGGATTCAGACCAGAGAAAAATTTTCTTGCCTCAAGAAAAGGTGTCGTCTTTGAGAGATTTGATCCACCTAGTGGGTACAAAAAGACAGCCATCCATACGCCTGTGCATGAGGCTGCTGGGAAAAATGGCGGCATCATTCGAAGCAGTACCCTACGGTCAATTCCATTCAAGGAATTTGCAAAGGGCTATACTGTCAGCCTGGAACAAAAGAGTTCAGGCCCTAGACTTACCAATGTCCTTGTCCCCTTCCGTTCGCAAGAGCCTCCGTTGGTGGTTGGTTCCCCAGAATCTGGAAAAAGGGAAATCCTTCAGTCCGATTTCTTGGAAGGTGGTCACTACAGATGCCAGCCTTATAGGCTGGGGAGCAGTACTGGAGCAATGGTCTCTCCAGGGCAGATGGTCGGATGCAGAAAAGGCCCTGCCCATCAATCTCTTAGAGATACGAGCAGCCCGGTATGCCCTAGTAGCATGGACATCCAAACTCCAAGGGTCCCCTGTCAGAATTCAATTGGACAATGCCACGGCAGTGGCATATATCAATCATCAGGGTGGCACCAGGAGTCGTGCAGCGCAGAGGGAAGTAAATTGCATCCTTAATGGGCAGAAAGATATGTCCCAGCCATATCCGCGGTATTCATTCCAGGAGTGGAGAATTGGAAGGCGGACTTTCTAAGTCGCCAACAATTATGCCCAGGGGAATGGTCCCTTCACCCCGAGGTTTTCCGGACAATATGTCAGCGGTGGGGAACACCGGATGTAGATCTGCTAGCATCCAGATTCAACGCAAAGGTGGACAGGTTTGTCTCTTGGACAAGGGATCCCCTAGCTTGCGGCTCGGATGCCCTAGTGTTCCCCTGGGATCAGTTCAAGCTGATATATGCATTCCCACCGCCACAATTGTTACCTTGATTACTCCACAGAATCAGGGTAGAAAAGAAACCAGTGATTCTGGTGGCTCCAGCGTGGCCCCGAAGACCATGGTATGCGGAGATTGTAAAAATGTCTGTGGGGAGTCCTTGGACCCTCCCACATCGTCCGGACCTGCTTTCGCAAGGACCGATATACCACCCTTCCTTACCAGCCCTAGGTTTGACGGCCTGGCTATTGAAGCCCACATTCTAAAAAAGAGAGGTCTCTCTAATCCTGTGGTATCTACCATGATCAATGCCAGGAAGCTGGTATCCAGGCAGATCTACTATAGAATCTGGAAGGCGTACATCGCCTGGTGTGAGGCCAAGAAATGGCATCCACGTAAGTACGTAATAGGTAGGATTCTGGACTTCCTACAGTGGGCTGTAGATAGGAAGCTTGCCTTGAGTACCATCAAGGGTCAGATTTCGGCCTTGTCAATATTTTTTCAGAGGCCCTTGGCTTCGCATTCACTAGTCAAAGCCTTTATACAAGGAGTGATGCGTATTAGCCCTCCAGTTAATATTCCCATATGTCCATGGGACTTAAACCTGGTTCGGTCGGTTCTACAGAAACAACCATTTGAACCATTACAGCACATTTCCTTGGTTCTTCTCACCAGAAAATAGATTTTTCTAGTAGCCATTTGTTCGGCTAAAAGAGTGTCGGAATTAGCCGCTATGTCCTGTAGGGAGCCATATCTGGTTATCCATAAGGACAGAGTAGTGTTACGTTCTCATCCAGCCTTTCTTCCTAAGGTGGTATTGAGGTTTCATTTGAACCAAGATGTGGTTCTTCCTTCTTTTTTCCCCAAACCTAGTTCAGTAGAGGAAAAATTATTACATTCTTTGGATGTAGTAAGAGCAGTTAAAGCTTATCTAAAAGCCACTGCTCAGATTCGCAGAACGGATACTTTGTTTCAATATAAATGAGAAAAAATGTGTGTAATTACTGCGCTAATGTGAAAAAAAATTGAAGGTAAATGTGTTATTCACACCCAGGCTGCGACAAATCAAATATGTGAAACCATGCCAAAAGCACTATAAAGATAAAAAAATGATCGCACCCAATCTTAATGAAAGAGAACTCAACTAATAAATTCTAATACAAAATTAATACGGCCTATACCATATGTATTTAAGTAAACCAAAACCTAAAAATAAATATATATCCACAGTGGTGATTGGTGCAAAACAGTACAACAAAAAAAAATTGGATAAAGATCTAATTGACAACCCCTATGTTGTTCCTACTAAATTACACTACAACTGAATGTTCTAATATAAATATTAACAATCAATCAATATTAATAATCCTACTAAATTATAACCATAAAAAACATAAAAACATGTACTGATGTGATGAAAAAGTCCTATAACAAAATTCCCCACACAAAAAATACAAGAAAGGAATAAAAATAGTCCAATAATTGTATTGATTCTCCAAAAATGAAAAACCATCAGTGATTTTACAATGGAAAAAGTGCCCAAAGGAAATCCACAAGCGCCAGAAGAGGAGCCGCATCCACCACGGTGAATATAATTAAAGATGGGTACTTTACCACAGATGTTGGACCTCCACTGTGGCAAGGTCTATTGGGCCTGCAGATATCACCCTCTGCGGGGTATAGATGTTAATCCCAGAAATCCAAATGATATCCCCGATCAGAAATCCCGGTGCTGACTCGTACTGTGCTGTCTCATCCACTCCAGCCACTGAGATCTGCAGCTCCAAGCAGCGTGGTGCACACCTCCGGGTGGGATACCAGTGTATGGAAGAAAGGAAGAAAGGGGGGACTCCACTAGTGTATTACCTCAAGTTGAAATTTATTCCGCGTAGAAGAGGCATACAAAATAGTACATACATTTTTTTAAAATTGCCGGCATAAAATATGCAATCGCCCGTGCTAGCGGGGTCACGTAGTAGTGACGTTTCAGTGCGTAGCACCGCCCAGACTAGTTTCGTTTAATCAAACGTTCTCAAAGGGCACGGGCGACGCACTGAAACGTCACTCAATAAATACACGTGAGGCGCATCCACGCCTTGTCTTCATATCAACACCATTGACGGTGAAGTGCCGAGGCGCATCCACGCCTCGCTTTCATATCAATCAACCATGACAATGAAGTCATGACGGACATCTAATGCCACTCCCACAATACAAGGGGAGGGGAGATAAGAGATGTAACTCCCCGATCCATCGTCTACAGTGAAAGCACCTCCCCCCCTTTGTATGAGGAAGTAGGTGATGCTTAAACCTGTATCCGAGGCTAAATATATTTAATTAAATCCATCTTAAAATATACTACATAGCGCACATCAATCAAATATGCATTAATAAAAGAGAGCAGCCAAAAAACTGCCGACTACATCCTGGGGTATTAATGCAATGTCTCAAAAACGGAAATAATGAATACAGCCTATTTACATAGAATCCACATAACCATTCACTAATACAAAGCCAAAACCATATTGATGTTTACATAATGCATGTATCAACCTGGGACTAATATAATGTAAATGTCATTCATTTATATGAGCTAAATACCCCATATAGATCACACTCGAGTATGGAAAAATTAACCGCAGCTAAGAGGGGGGAGCCAAGCTGTGCGACCTGATGAAGGAGGAAACTCCGAAACATGTTGTCATAGCAACAGAAAACGCTTAGAGGAAGTAGCACGCACAGCTTGGCTCCCCCCTCTTAGCTGCGGTTGACGTCACGCTCGGCCGGCTGGTCCGTTCGTTAGTGAATGTCAGCGGGGAGCACAGCGAGGAATACAAGGTAGCTGATCCGGAAGGCATATCCCTACACCGCTGTTGTCGCCCCACAAGTCAATCGCCCTGCATAGGCCAGGAGAGGAGGTCGGAACTGAGAGCCAATTGTCGATGTGAACGTATAAGTTCCTGTTTGTGAGTGCAATATTCCTCATTTTTATATCTCAAACTTCTACAATAAACAGTGTTACACTACGGCGCGTGCGCTCCTCTCTCCCTTTCTATATGTTTTCAGATGCAAGTTCGCCACCCAGTGAATTTAAGAGGGAGCTGCAGTGCCTAAGATAAGGGAACTTTCTTTAATTATCTTCAAGTATTTTCAAGAAATTTCTTGTTTATTATTGTTGTGATGGTGGTGTGTGTGAGGGCTGCGCTGCATCTGGTATTTGTTTTTTTATATTGGTTGGGATGAATCCAAGGAATCACCTCGTAAACTCAGGAAATATTTCCCTAACCTCAAGAGTGATCCGGAAACCTTCCCCTTCATTGATGAACTTGATGAATTGATCAAGGATGAATGGGAAAAGCCTGACAAGAAAACAAGCCTTGATAATAGGATAGCAAAGCTATATCCTTTAAAGGAGCCAGCAGTTAACCCCTTCATCTCAGCACCTATAGTGGATTCCTCTCTAATGAGACTGGCAAGACACGTGAAACTACCGATAGAAGACAGGGTAACTTTCAGGGATGTCCTGGACAGGAAAATGGACCTTGAATTGAAGAAGGCCTATTCATTGGCTGGTGGGGTCTGCAGGCCAGCCATTACCCTAGCTGCAGTCGGCAGAGCAATTACCAGCTGGACATCGAACGTTGAGAAACTGTTACTCGAAGCAGCGGACCAGGATAGAATAGTATCTGCACTACTTAGCCTGGCAGGAGACTTCGTAGCCGAAGCATCGGTCGACATTATTAGGTCGTCAGCAAGATCCATGTTAGCATCAGTCATATCCAGAAGAGCCCTCTGGCTGAAACCTTGGGTCGCAGACGGAACCTCCAAGTCAAACTGGTGCAAAATTCCGTATGATGGAACCAACTTATTCGGCCCGAAATTAGACCTAGCAATCGCAAAGGTAACATGCGGAAAGTCAGGCCTAATACCATCGAATAGTCCCTTTAGAAGAAATCTCCCAGAGAGATACAGAGAAGCAAGATCATATAGACCTGGCAAGGACTTCAAACACAACTGGAGAAATACTCAATCGTCTTACTTAAGAACACAAAAACCCAAGCTTGCGATTACGGGAGAACAGCAGAAGTCATTTTGACGAATCGGTCACCCAGCCCGTACCAGTGGGAGCAAGGCTCAAACTATTTTCTCGGGTATGGGAAGACCATATAAAGGATCCATGGACAATATCCACGATCAAAGAAGGACACAGATGGGGTTTCAAAAACAGAGCCCCCAAAAATCACTTTCAAACTACCCGAATTCTGTCGTCCCTACTAAAAAGAAAACTTCTTGTCAAATATGTGTTACAGTTAACTCAAAAGCAAGCAGTGATGGAGGTACCCCAAAACCAAAAGACCAAGGGTTTCTATTCTCCCCTCTTTCTCGTAAAGAAAAAGACGGGGGACCTGAGACCGGTTCTAGACCTAAAGAACCTCAACAAATCAATACATGTCGAATCCTTCAAAATGGAGAGTCTCCAATCCATACTTCTAGCGATCAACACAAAAGATTGGATGTTATCAGTAGATTTATCCGACGCCTATCTCCATGTCCCTATACACCAAGATTTTCAAAGATATCTACGCTTCACGATAGGGCAGCAACACTTCCAGTTTCGGAGTCTTCCCTTTGGAATATCAACGGCCCCCAGAACATTTACGAAAGTTCTACTCCCGTTGATAGCCCACCTGAGAGAGAAGGGACTCAGAGTTCACCACTACCTCGACGATATTCTCCTACTGGCCGACAGCCAACAACTATTGCGCCAGCACCGAGAAATACTAATATCCACCTTACAACAATTCGGCTGGATAATCAACTGGAAGAAGAGCAGTCTAGAACCAACCCAGTCTATGACCTTCCTAGGCGCAGAAGTCAATACCAGTGCCAACACTGTGGGGCTCCCACGGGAGAAAATGGGACCTCTGATCCAAAAAATAAAAACTCTATTGGCGGCAACACATCTACAAGCCAGAACATGTCTAAGCATCTTATGTTCAATGTCTTCCACCTTCCCCATGATCCAGTGGTCCCAATGGCATACAAGAACATTTCAGGTCTCGTTTCTGAAGCAATGGAACGGAACATCACTAACACAATGGGTCCTCATCAGCGGATCGGTGAAACAGTCAGTATGGTGGTGGACGAGAATCGGCAATCTAAAGCGTCATTGCCCAATCGTCCCTCCGCGGGCGGAAATAGTTACATCAGATGCCAGCCTCCAGGGCTGGGGGGCACATTACCAAGACCTGGCAGTACAAGGTTGCTGGTCCTTCCGTCCTCAGGGAGTAGTATAAAACATACTAGAACTCAGGGCGGCCTTTCAAGCACTACGAGCGTTCAGACCACTCCTCGAGGACAACACAGTAGCAGTGAACTATATCCACAGACATGGCGGAACACGAAGCAAATCTCTTTTACAGGAAGTACGCCCGATTCTAGAATGGGCACAAGTTCACCTGTAAGATCTGAAAGCGGTATACGTCCCAGCGGCTCAGAACCAGCTTGCGGACGATCTCAGCAGGCTACACGTCTCAAACAACGAATGGTCACTGAGTCACCAGGCATTCTCCCTTATAACACAGAGATGGGGAATTCCCGACATCGATTTGGCTGCAACAACAATGAACAACAAATGCCCCAAATTTTTGTCGCGAACGACATGTCCAATGGCAGAAGGCGTCGACTGCCTCCTTCACCCTTGGAGGTTTCACCTAGGCTACATATTTCCTCCCATTCCCTTAATAGCCAGGTTTCTGGCCAGACTGAGGAACTCAACGTCGATGGTTATAGCAGTAATACCTTTCTGGCCAAGGAGACCGTGGTTCACGACCATCCTACAGCTGAGTACAAAGAACCCACTGATTCTCCCAGTAACTCCGGACCTACTGTCACAAGGACAGTTTCTACACCCAGCACTGGAAAGGCTCCACCTAATGGCCTGGAAGTTGAGAGGGAGAGGCTATAAGACCAAGGTTGTTCCCTAAGAGTAGTGGCTACATTACAACTGCCCAGAAAACATTCAACTAACGGGGTCTATAGTAGAATTTGGGAAAGATTCACCACGTTAGCAGAACAGCAAGCATGGGATCCACTTTCTCCTACAGTGGCGCAAGTTCTGGAATTCCTTCAACTAGGTCTGGATAGGGGCCTAAGTTCGAGTACCTTGAAAGTTCACACATCTGCCATGTCAGCCATGACGGGAACCAAATGGGCACTTAACCCTCTTATAATTCAGTTTCAAAGAGCGTGACTGAAAATTAGACCACCAAGAAAACCGTCTTTCCCAACCTGGGATCTGTCAGTAGTTCTAGAGGCCTTGTCAAAACAACCCTTCTTTCCTCTAAAGCAGGGATATGCAATTAGCGGACCTCCAGCTGTTGCCAAACTACAAGTCCCATGAGGCATAGCGAGACTCTGACAGCATCAAGCATGACACCCAGATGCAGAGGCATGATGGGACTTGTAGTTTGGCAACAGCTGGAGGTCCGCTAATTGCATATCCCTGCTCTAAAGGATGTATCGTTAGGGGACTTAACAATTAAACTAGTTTTCTTGGTCGCTATAACCTCCGCAAAGAGAGTATACGAGCTCCAAGCACTGTCTATAAAAGTCTCATTTAGTCTTCTACCCTGACAGAGTCGTTCTAAAACCATCCGAACAATTCATACCAAAGGTAGCGTCGCCTTCCATTTCAACCCAGAAATCAATCTACCTGTCTTTCTCACTAATCAAGGGGATCCGCATCCATTGGATATCAAGTCCACTATATCTTCATATCTGGAAGTAACTAAACCATTCAAAAAATCGGAGAGCCTGTTCGTCATCCCGAACGGCCCTAAAAAAGGACAAGCAGCCTCCTCGAGGACAATAGCATCCTGGCTGGTTAAAACCATCAAAAGAGCGTACACAATTCAACTCGTTCCAATACCCAATGACCTGAAGGCTCACTCAACCAGGGCAGTGGCAACATCTTGGGCAGCATACTGTAGAGTGTCACCAGAAACGATATGTAAGGCAGCATCTTGGTCATCTAGAACCACGTTCATGTCCCACTACAGAATAGACCCAGCACAGTTAACGACGGTGGAATTTGGAAGAGCGGTCATCGAAACTAACTCTTCCATATCTTGCACATAAAAAATAAGAATAATACACGCATTTAAAAGCACCCACCCTTGTTGCAAGTTATTTCCCAGTGTGTGTGCTGCCATGATGCGTCAGGAAAATGGAAAATTGTATACTCACCTTTCCGTAATTTTCCTTTCCTGACGCATCTCATGGCAGCACACAGATACCCACCCGTATGAAGTAATATATACTGAGAATGTGGCGGGGGGCTCCTCTTCAAACACTTATAGCTAATCAGTCCTATCAGGTTGTGGGGGCGGAGTCACAACCCAGTGTGTGTGCTACCATGAGATGCGCCAGGAAAGGAAAATTACGGAAAGGTGAGTATACAATTTTCCGTTTTACATACCTCCAGATCAGGCAATTAAACAACCATCTTCCCTTCAAACACTAACATCGTTTGAACTTACATATATGCTAACATTACCCCACATCTAAGGGCATCATCACAAATGCTTATACCTCGATTTTAAATAGTATAAAAATGGGAGAGATACCTGGAAGGTGGCATGGACCAGGAGGGCAGAAAACAAATATGGCAGACCATAGCCCGCTGCTCCAATAAAGCATCGGCCAGAAACTCCAACTTAAAATTGCTTATGCAATGGTATATGGTCCCAAAAAAGCCTACCAAATTTAAACCCACTTTTTTTGAAAAATTATTTTGGGGATGGCGGTCGCCAGGCACCCTCCTACACACAGAGGCTCTGGATAAGTGTGTACCATTTAGTCTACATAAAACTGGGCAAGGGTATATAAAAATCACCTAAGAAAGCATTGTTGAATTTGAAACCATCAGAATTCACAAATTCACAATTTCGTCTTTTAACATTCCTGTTCACTGTAGCAAAGCAAACCCAGGCAAATGGATGATGGTTTCTACCCCGACACCCAGATGTATCATACGCTTACCCAGGTGGAGCATAAGATGACATGGTTTCTAATCCGTGAAAATATGGCTGCAATTCTTAATGGTACAATACATAAATTTAAACAGATCTGGACCCCATGGACTGCCTATCTATAGATTTTGATCATCCCTGCTGACCCTATAAAGTGGAGCCTATGACTTGCACACCCCTTCCCTTTAATGCCTCCTTCACCCTCATTCAGTTCTTTTCTACCCTTTTCTACCCTGGCTATTCTTTCATCCTGTTACACACTGCATCATCAACCTTAAAGCGTATATAAACCCAACATTTCATATTCCTGATATGTGCCTGCTGTACCATGTACTTGTATGAGAAAGTATCCTGTTCTCTTTGTATTGCTTCCTTTGTGTGAAATCTCTGCTGTTCCTGACAGTCCCGCTGCTTTCCCATTAAACACTAACACTTAACAGGAGAGCACACAATTGTCAGTTCTCTAGCTATGCTGGGAACTCCATGTTCTCTCCTCCAATGATCAGGCTTGTCCTGACACCCCCCCACTGCACAGCCATTCACTGGGAAGCTCAGTGTACTGTTGCTTCTCCTCCCCCAACTCCTATGCAGCTGAGAACAGAGGGGATGTGATCAATTATATCTGTACACAAATGTTTTTCCTTTCATTTCTATTTTAAACTGAATTTGTTGCTTTACAAGGTAATAATTTACAATTACCGTACATACGAGTATAAGCCGAGTTTTTCCGCACATTTGTTTGTGCTGAAAATGCCCCCCTCAGCTTATACTCGAGACACCTTTTTGCGGCTGATCTCCTGGACTTTGGGGACCCGCTACCTAGCCTCACTTTTCCTCTACAAGTGTGCAAAGTTTGTTGTCCGGGGGACCTACGGCCGGGGAGCATCGATTTTTCAAAGCCGGGCACCCCTTCCATAGACTCCTATGTTAAACGGTAATTTCTCCGGTGATTTTGGGGACCCGGTACCGGCTGGTCATAGGTCCCCTGGACTCAAAACGTGGCACACATGTAGCCCCATTTCTCCTCTATAAGTGTACCACTTTTTTTTGTCTGGGGGACCTACGGCCGGGCACCCCTTCCATAGACTCCCATGTTAAACGTCAGTCTTGTCATGGGCACAGTGAGGCATGGGCACAGTGAGGCATGCACATGGACACAGTGAGGCAAAGTGTGGCACAGTGAGGCATGGATGGACACCCTAGGCTTATACTCGAGTCAATACGTTTTCCCAGTTTTTTGTGGTAAAATTAGGTGCCTTGGCTTATATTCGGGTCGGCTTATACTCGAGTATATACGGTACTTTAATCTCCCCTTAATATGGCTCTCGCCTGATGGCCACTCAGTAACATCACTAGAACAGTAAAGAGAACCGTGTTCAACTTTATATTTTACTACATTACTGTATCCGTACAAAACTGCATGGATTCCAGACGTTAACCACTTAAGGACCAAGCCCATTTCTGACATTTGAAAATTATTTAGAATCCCCAAACATTACACACACACACACACACACACACACACACACACACACACACATATACACAGTCATGGCCGAAATTGTTGGCACCCCAGAAAAGTATTGCAGTAACACGTTTTGCTATACACATGTTTATTCCCTTTGTATTGGAACAAAACGAAAAAAGGGAGGAAAAAAAGCAAATTGGACACAATGTCACACAAAACTCCAAAAATGGGCTGGTCAAAATTCTTGGCACCCTTAACTTAATATTTGGTTGCACACCCTTTGGAAAAAATAACTCAAATCAGTCGCTTCCTATAACCATCAATAAGCTTCTTGCACCTCTCACCCGGAATTTTGGACAACTCTTCCTTTGCAAACTGCTCCAGGTCTCTCTTATTGGAAGGGCGCCTTTTCCCAACAGCAATTTTAAGATCTCTTCACAGGTGTTCAATGGGATTTAGATCTAGACTCATTGCTGGCCACTTTAGAACTCTCCAGCGCTTTGTTATCATCCATTTCTGGGTGCTTTTTGACATATGTTTGGGGTCATTGTCCTGCTGGAAGACCCAAGATCTCGGACGCAAACCCAGCTTTCTGACACTGGGCTCTACAGTGGGACCCAAAATCCTTTGGTAATCCTCAGATTTCATGATGCCTTGCACACATTCAAGGCACCCAGTGCCAGAGGCAGCAAAACAACCCCAAAACATCATTGAACCTCCACCATATTTCACTGTAGGTACTGTGTTCTTTTCTTTGTAGGCCTCATTCCATTTTCGGTAAACAGTAGAATGATGTGCTTTACCAAAAAGCTCTATCTTGGTCTCATCTGTCCACAAGATGTTTTCCCAGAAGGATTTTGGCTGACTTAAGTACATTTTGGCAAACAGTAGTCTTGCTTTTTATGTCTCTGTGTCAGCAGTGGGGTCCTCCTGGGTCTCCTGCCATAGAGTTTCATTTCATTTAAATGTCGATGGATAGTTGGCGCTGACACTGATGCTCCCTGAGCCTGCAGGACAGCTTGAATTTCTTTGGAACTTGTTTGGGGCTGCTTATCCACCATCCGGACTATCCTGCGTTGCAATGTTTCATCAATTTTTCTCTTCCGTCCACGCCCAGAGAGATTAGCTACAGTGACATGGGTTGCAAACTTCTTGATAATGTTGCGCACTGTGGACAAAGGCAAATCTAGATCTCTGGAGATGGACTTGTAACCTTGAGATTGTTGATATTTTTCCACAATTTTGGTTCTCAAGTCCTCAGACAGTTCTTGTCTCCTCTATCTGTTGTCCGTGCTTAGTGTGGCACACACAGACACACAATGCAAAGACTAAGTGAACTTCTCTCCTTTTTATCTACTTTCAGGTGTAATTTTATATTGCCCACACCTGTTACTTGCCCCAGGTGAGTTTAAAGGAGCATCACATGCTTGAAACAATCTTATTTATCCACAATTTTGAAAGGGTGTTAAGAATTTTGACCAGCCCATTTTTGGAGTTGTGTGACATTATGTCCAATTTGCTTTTTTTCCTCCCTTTTTTTGTTTTGTTCCAATACACACAAAGGGGATAAACATGTGTATAGCAAAACATGTGTTACTGCAATACTTTTCTGTGAGAAATACTTGATTTTCTGGAAAAATTTCTGGGGTGCCAACAATTTCGACCATGACTGTATATATATATATATATATATATATATATATATATATATATATATATATATTTAGCACAGACCCCAGAGATTAAAAGGGAGATCTTTGCAATACTTTATGCCGCCCCGTATTTGTGATCTTGCAAACAATTAATATTTTTTAAATACACTTTTTTTCAATAAAAAAATAAGAAAACAGTAGTTAGCCCAATTTATTTGTATACTGTGAAAGATGATGTTACACCAAATACATTGATACATGTCATGCTTTAAAATTGCGCACGCAATTTTGGAATGGCGACAAACTACGGTAATGAAAAATCTCCATAGGCAACGCTTTAAAAATTTCTGCAGGTTTCCATCCAGTTTCCAGTTACAGTGAAGGTCTTGTGCTAGAATTATTGCTCTCACGATCGCGTCAATACCTCACATGTGTGGTTGAACAACGTTTATATATGTGGACGCGACTTGCGTATGCGTTTTTTTTCCTTTTTTATTTAAATTAAATTTTTACGCTGTCACTTTAAAAAAAATTAAAAAAAAAGATCACTTTTATTCCTATTACAAGGAATGTAAACATCTTTTGTAATATAAATAAGCAGCACAGGGTCTCTTTAATGTGAGATCTGAGGTCAAAAAGACCTCAGATTTCACAGTTACACTTAAGAGCAAAAAAAAAAAGGGCATTTTACTTTTATACAAAAAAAATAAAAAATCGAATCCGGTGCCAGGACTTTTATCTGACGCCGGATTGCCTGCTGTGTAAAAATAACGGTGTACATACACGGTGGGCGGTCCATTTAAAGTGATTGTTATTTTTATATAATAAAGAACAAGACTTTACAAACATGTTATAGGAGAAGCACTCTCCCGAGGGGGTTACTTTGCGGTTGCGCCCTGGAGTTATACACTCGGCATCCATAGATGCCGAGTGTATGACTCAGCCCCGCCCCCCGCGTCATTGAATTTGATTGACAGCAGCGGGAGAAAATGGCTGCACTGCTATCAATCTATCCAATCAAAGCCGGGACTCCGTGGAGATAAGGAGAGCGGAGACGCGTCCACGGAAATTCGTGGCTCAGGTAAGTAAAACAGGGGGGGGGGGGGGGCCGGACACTGCAAGGTGTTTTTTCACCTTAATGCATAGGATGCAATTCCAATCATTAGAAGATTACATTCACAAACAGTTTCAACTGCCTCTATTTTGGGATGGACTTATTGTTTTTTATGAACTTATTATTTTCACTGAAGTTAAACTTTATAAGGATTTTTCATCATAGTCTCAGTTTAACCCCTTCCCATCTGCGCTTTAACCAAAAGACTGCTAAAGCGTGGCTCTCCAGTTCCATAGATGTCCTCCCACTTGCGCTCCTCCCTTTGGACACATCTGATCACAGATCGTGATAAAGGGCCAATAACAGTGGCCCTTTACCATGTGATTAGCTGTGTCCAATCACAGCTGGTCTCATGAAAACAGACTTGCCGGCAATCATTTCCCCACATGCTGTCTCTGTGTGAGGAAATGAGACGATAACTGGCAAGTCTGAAAGGACACTGAGTACATTGTTCACACTGATAATCAAGGCACTAATCATCATTGTCCTGATTATCAGTGCAGCTTATCAGTGTTCATCAGTGCCACCCCATCAGTGTCCATCAGTGCCACCTCATCAATGTCCATCAGTGCCACCTCATCAGCACACATCGGTGAACAATTACTAATTTGCAAACTTTTATAACCGAAACCAAGAAAAAAAAAATGTTTTCAAAAATTTTTTTTGTTTGTTTAGCAAAAAATAATAAACTCAGTGTTGATTAAATACTAGCAAAAAAAGCTATGTCTAAAAAAAAAAAAAAGATAAAAATGTCATTTGAGGTACAGTGTTGCATGACCGCGCAATTGTCAAAGTGTCAACATCTCTTGATTCACTGACAACACACCCCAAGTGAATATTGAAAGTATTGATGATTTTTACTAGTAAACCTAATAAAGCCACTGCTTCCATGTAATTACTCACCTCCCCCATCAACAAACACCTAAGCTTGATCGCAAGAATTAAAATCTTTTCCCTGTGACTGTTCGTTGAACCCTGGTCACTTGGAGGGAAAATTTGACCATTTGTCATCATTTCCACTTCAGCTCAGCGATTTGCACCTAACATGGAAGAAAGAAAAAAATAGCAAATGTGGTTAGTTACCCAAAACACAAGCTATAGTCCACTGCACCTGATTGCCCAATAGCCACTTATGTGATAGCATGCTTTAATGACAGGTTCTCTTTAATGAGACTTCAGCGGTCTATTGGTTCTCTTTAAATGAGACTTCAGCGGTCTATTGATGCCTCTGCCTCTTCTCTGCACTGAAGCTATAATGGTGTACAGTTTCTTCCCTGGCCACAGCAGCCATGGAAAGTGACAGATGAACCTAGAAGAGACACAATACCCAGTAGGTGGATTACTAAAGGCAAATAGACTGTGCACTCTGAAAGTGGAATTGCACTCATTTACCCAGAGCTTAGTAAATGTGGTAAAGTTCTGCTGATTTTCATCATCTAATCATGTGCAAGCAAAAATTCAGTTTTTTTTTTCCTTGCTTGGGTATTCTTTACAGAGTGAAGCTTTACCATGTTTAAATTTACTAAGGAAAATGAGTGGAACTGCATTTGCAAAGTGCACAGTCTATTTGCCTATTTGCCTTTAGTAAATCAACCCTGATGCTTCCATGTTTATTTTTTTGTGCATTCAGGTGTTTTTGCTCCTATAGCCTTCAATGGGTGCACCTGTAAACACACATTTTTATGCTTGAAAAATAGCTTTCCTCCCCTTGCCCAGATCAGGAAACAAATGCCTTAGGCCCCTTTCACACGGGACGGATCCGTGAGTAACGAACTGAAAGCACGAAGACTGAAAAGCGCGAATCGTCTCTCACCCGTGAACCTCCACTTGGTCAGCGGGGATCGATCCGTTGATCCCCGCTGAGCGGGCGGATGACAGGGCGGTCCCCACACACTGTGCAGGGACCGCCCTGTCAGATCTCCGCTCTCCCCTATGGGGGGGATCGGATGAACACGGACCGTTTGTCCGTGTTCATCCGATCCGCTCTGCAGACGGATTGAAAAAACTGTCCAATATTGAATGAAGATCAAAAAATAAATAAAAATTGAGGGGTCATGCATAGGTTGACTATCATCAACACAAGAATCCACCACCAGAGAGTGCTGACACCTTAAAGCCGCGTACACACGACCGGTTCGTGTGTATGTTTTCTCGTCGAGAAAACTGGCCAAAATCTCGACGAGAAAAAAGAAGACCTGCGGTCTGAGTTTCCTTTTTTTTCGGCATGATTCTCGTCAGACTGTTTTTGGACGAGAAAACCGTTCGTGTATGCTTTTCCGAGTCTTCAAAAACCACGCATGGTCAGACTCAATATGAGACGGGAGCGCACCTTCTTGTAAAACTAGCGTTCGTAATGGAGATAGCACATTCATCACGCTGTAACGAACTGAAAGCACGAAGACTGAAAAGCGCGAATCGTCTCTCACTAAACTTTTACTAACACGCGGCAACACGAGATTAGCAAAAGCAGCCCAAGGGGTGGCGCCATGAGAATTGAACTTCCCCTTTATACTGCCGTCGTACGTGTTGTACGTCACCGCGCTTTTAGACCGACGAGATTTTGGATTCACAGTGTGCATGCAAGGAAAGCTTGACAAGAATCTCGTCAAGCTTGACAAGAAACCCGTCGAGAAAAACCACGTATTTTTTCCAACGAGATTCTCGGTCGTGTGTACGAGGCTTAAGGAATGCAAGCTTACCAAATGGCAAGCAGGATGAGCTTGCGGCTGCAAACCCCAGCCAGGGCCTTTCTCCTCAAACCCGCAGTGAAGGCAGCTTCAATGGTCTAATGGTAGGAGACTGGGTGCTTGCAATGATTCAGGTACATGGGGTAGGATCATGCCCGGGACTCCTCCACATCAGCAGCTGGTCCGGTCCATTGTCTGCTCTCCCCCAGAACAGATAGAACGTCTCCCTCTCCGGATCTCTATCACCGGGCACAAGCCGCTCGGTGTGTGCCCAGCGCTCTGGTTCAGGGAGGCACGTGGGCAAAAATACTTGCACAAAGCTTGTAAAGCACCTGTAAAAGGTCAGAAAAACATTTCAAAATCACTAGGAATACACTCTGTAGGGCATTGTGACATCAGAATGTACACGATTCCAACTGGATTCTAGCAGTCAAAATTGTCCAACATGTAGGGGTAAACAATTTTTTACCATCCAACCACATGTGAACACAGCAAAAGTGTCTTCCTCCAAATTCAACCCCACGGAGGTCCCTTGGGGGTGAGGTCCAGTTAATAGCAACCCCCTCATCTCTCAACTGCTTATTAAAGCGGAACTTTATTCTTAAACTAATCTCCTCTTGCCCTGCCTTCTCCCCATCTTTTTAAATAAATTATATATATAGCGACCTCACCCCCTCTGATTTGTCTAGGGGTATTTCGCATGTGAGGGTGAGATGCGCTACGACCCATGTCCTCCCCATGGCAGTGAGTGAGGTGAAGGCCAATACCAGATATTTTCCTCGGGCCTGTGTGCTTCACAACGCCCGAATGGCTTCAGGTGGACCACCAGTCCCGAACATCCGGAACAGATCACGCCGAGGGCCTCCGTGTCTCTGCAAGTGTACAGAGCCAACTGCCCTCGGGGCCTGAGTCTTATCCCCGTGTCTGTAAGGGGAGCAGCAAACGTAGTCATCTTCGTGGGGTAGGGAACCGGAATCCACGGGGAGCTTGAGGCCATCCCGACTATCTGCTGCTCCATCACGCACTGACCACGCGCCGAAGTCTCCACATGAGTTCTTCCACATGGCCAGACCCCTCCCACGACTTGCACGTTTTCGTGGGTTTTCATCAAACTCCGCCCACGAACTGTGTAGTCACGGGGTGCCTCATGGCGCAGTGCAGTAAAAGCCCCCACATGTAGTACGTCACACGGCTGGACTTCTCCCTCTTCCGCATGGGCCTTTCCCGTCTTAGGGTCATTTCCACGACTTTGAGCAGGGATGCACTTCGGCCGATCACATGGCCGACCTGCTCGGGACTCCTCCGGGCAGCAAAGTTCAGACACAGCCATTCTTAACTCCAAGGTCAAAACACACATCATCCCGGACTCACGAGCCCCCACGTGTAGTGACCTCACCCCCTCTGATTTGTCTAGGGGTATTTCGCATGTGAGGGTGAGATGCGCTATGGCCCATGTCCACCCCATGGCAGTGAGTGAGGTGAAGGCCAGTACCAGATATTTTCCTCGGGCCTGTGTGTTTCAGTTAAGGACCAAGTCTTTCTGTGCTGACACTTCCCTTTGCTCCCATTAACCAGAGTACCACACACCGATAAAGGTCCAACTCTTGCTTTATTGTCACACTCACAATAAACAGTGCTTTAGCAGCCAACTGGTTGAGACCCAATAACAGTTCAATACGGTGGGATGAGCAGGTCGAGGCACTATCCTGATTGTCAGCTAGACCACTGTGGTTTCACCAGCGGTTACTATAGCCATCGGCTAAGAGAGAACTTAGAACTTGTGAGTCTCTACCAGCAACTCAAGAGAATGTAGATAGGAGTACCTTCGCTGCGCTGTGGCCCCTGTCAGGGGAAGATGTCCCTCCAAGGGAGTTACCGGAGGCCCATCCGTCACCAGGTTGATGCTGCTCCGGACTCTCCGGACGGGTGACCTCTCCAGCCTCCTCGCCTCAGACATGGGTCCCATCCACCTCAGGGACCCTCGGACTTCTCCACCCTCGCGGGACCCAGTCGAAGTCACCGGGCCCCAGGCCTCTGATTTAGTACATCACCCCAGGCTGAAGGTGCCTGGAATGGACGCCAACTCCGCTCCGGCCAGGCCTAGGGCGCCTGGGCCAAAAACTCCGGACCGCCCGCGCCCAGGCCTAAGGTGCCTGGGCGCATGATGAAGAAGCTCCACCAGACGAAAGACCTCGTGGCAAGGGCGTCTCTCCCCTTTAGAAGGTTCCCCGCCCTCGCCGTACCATCTCCGGAAAGGGACAAAAAGGACAGCACTGTGGCAGCAAATCTACCTCGAGCCTGCGGGTACCCCGCCACCCACAGGTCAAGGAGAATAATACACCACCCAATCCTCCACGAATACAAATGGTCCAATTCCTTTCACAATTTACACACCTGGATCATACTACCACCCAGGTGTATCCCACCTAAATTTAGAGACCCCGCTACATATATATATATATATATATATATATATTTCTTTCCCCCGAAAGAAGGCCAATGTCCAGACAGTATTTAAACTCCAACAGATGAGTTTATTTTTCTTGCTTGAAACAAATTGGGAAAAAGGTTGAAGACAGCAATAGGATTAGGTAGGGGAATACGTTCAAGCCTGAGTGGGTATTGCTCACCCGGATAGATCCCTCTCACAGTTCTAGCAGCCGGAGTGAAGCACGAACAGTCACTTCAGATTAAGTCGCCTTCAAAGACAAGTTCAGGAGATCCTCTGCCACAGAATCCTTTAGTTCCTGAATTTAAAACTTCCCAATGCCTGTAGATTATAGAGACCATAGGTGCCAATGGGGCACACTACAGGAGCTATCTTGCAACTCACGAATCCTTCCCTCTGATAGGCAACCTAGCCCGCCCGAGACCGTGACTTCCTTCACCGATCCATCGGACAGGTCCTCCACCGGTTTCCTCTGTTTCAGAGCGGGCCACCCTCACCTGGGCTCCCTGGGACTCTAGTGGTTGGTTGTAGACCCAGTTGAAGGTACTGGGCCTACCTGGAACTCTGTAGCCTTCGGGGTAAAGGTACCCGAGGCTCCTCGACCACTTCACGCACCCCCCGGCGAGCAGAGCCAAAGGGCACGACTTCACCACCAGGGGGTCCTCCTTGGAATCCCCCCGGCACACCACGCCAGATCATGGCATCTGCCCTTTATGTACCCTCTCCCGGCATGCACAGCAGGCAAAACCCACCCACCGCACGGTAGCCGAGAGAGGACACCCAATCACACCACAACGCCACCCGTGGTTCAACCCAAGACCTGGGCAACAGCGCCACCCACAGGTCAAGGGGAACTACACTCCAGGTAACATTACAGCAGAGCAGAGTCCAAACTAACAGAATTGGGGAACCTGAGCCAAACTATTGCTCAGGCTACCCTTAAATTTAGAGCATAGCGACCCCAATTTTGGGGGGTTCGCTACACATTGATTGATTGATATATATATATATATATATATATATATATATATATATATATCAATCAATCAAAACTTTGGGTGGGTTACTTCCCTCTTTTTTACTTGTACCTTCAATTCATGTCATAAACAGACGTGCTCCAGTTGCAAACAAATTTTACTTGTGCCTTCAATTCATGTCATAAACAGACAGCAAAACAGCAAACAGCTACTGTACAGTTTTGAGCATCCCTGCTCTTCCTCAGGCTGACAGGCTTGGTGTGAAAGTTTCAGCTAAACAAATCTTTCTTTATCCCAACACCTGAGGGTGTAACCCCACAGGTGAGTCCCGTCTATCCTGATCGAGAACAATCTGACCGGATAGTTGGGGCTTGAATTAATCCGATGTAGGTTTAGGAAAGATGTTACCATCCCATGTACAAAATACATTATATGCAATATATCAAATCATTAAATCAAAAATCGAATCATGATTCATCGCTTCTGATACATCAAATTGTATAGACATGAGCCGTGTTGAACAAGGAAGATTTTCTGTTAGATTTTTTCAGATTTTTCCACTTTTTGTTTTCACATGCAATCTATGGTTGCATTCGATTTTTGATTTAATATATTGCATATATGTATTTTCTACATGGGATGGTAACATCTTAAACCTACATCGGTTAATTAAAGCCCCAACTATCCGGTCAGATTGTTCTCGATCAGGATAGACGGGACTTACCTGTGGGGTTACACCCTCAGGTGTTGGGATAAAGAAAGATTTGTTTAGCTGAAACTTTCACACCAAGCTGTCAGCCTGAGGAAGAGCAGGGATGCTCGCAACTGTACAGTAGCCGTTTGCTGTTTTGCTGCCTGTTTATGACATGAATTAAAGGCACTAGAGTTGAGCGGACACCTGGATGTTCGGGTTCGACGGGTTCGGCCGAACTTCGGAAAAAAGTTTGGGTTCGGGACCGAACTTTAACCCGAACCCCATTAAAGTCAATGGGGACCCGGACTTCTAAGGACTAAAAAGGCTCTAAAAAAGTAATGGAAAGGGCTAGAGGGCTGCAAATGGCAGCAAAATGTTGTTAAGAGCATGGCAAGTGCTCTGCAAACAAATGTGGATAGGGAAATAACTTAAAATAACATAAAAAAAATAAAAAAATATGCTGGAGGCCCCCTTTTCAGCAGAAGAGGTACAGGAAGTCATTAAGAACCTCAGAAACTCAACGGCACGATGCCACACATATGGTGGGAATGCCCCAGAATACGCCCTTTTTGGAATAAATTATTCAATTTAATGGATAAGCTAGTGGGAAAATAAAATAATTTGAAATAAAAATGTAGCGGGGTGCTAAATTTAAGGGAAGTGTTTGAGTGGTAAATAGGCTCAAACACCCTAATTCTGTAAGATTCATGGACCATTTTGTCCTCGGGGGACAGTATTGGTGTGCAGTTCCCTGCGGCCTACAGGTGGCGCTGCCATGGTAGGCTAGGGTTGAACCGCCGATACAGTGCTGTGCCTTTTGTGTCCCCTCTTGGCAGTAGTACAGCGGGCGGGGAACCTGCTGTGCATGCCGGGAGAGCATATAAAAGGGGCAGACCTTTGGCCTGGGGGCTGATGTCCAGTGGGGTCCGCGCCCAGGTGCCTTCAGCCTGGGTGCATGTGTTCCTGTTCCATCTCGGGCACCTTTAGCCTGGGGTGAGGTACTATCCTGGAGTTCCTGCTGCCCTGGGTATGGAGGCCTAGGGGCGGGAGTAAAGCCTGGAGTCCAGAGCCTTCATCTGGAGTCCGCTAAGGGTCGAGGAGTCTTAGGGTGCCGCCTCGTGTATGGGACCCTGTTCCATGCGGGAGTCACGGTGAAGGAAGGGTCTGTTGACTCCCTGGAGAGATATCTTCCCCTTGATATGGGCTAGGTTCGTAGAAGGAGAAGCTCAAGGTCATCTTGACTGTATCAGAGGCCTTATTCACCCGGCCCGTGGCAGGGGCCTTATACACCCTGGTCTGTGGCAGAGACCAAAGTTCTCCAGGTCCGTGGCAGGGGCCTTGTACACCCGGTCTGTGGCAGAGACCAACCTCAAGGTCTGTGGCAGAGACCGTGCACCTAAAACTGTTTGAGAAACCTAAGCAGTGAAGTGAATGTGCTACGTTTGTGCCTGGACCTCCTCCACACCTTAAGCTGTCCTGTTTCTTTGCTCTAACCTTTTCTATCCGAGTAGAGTTTATTTTGCCATGAGAGAATAAGAGTTGTAGTTTCAGCTGGTGTGGACATTGACTTTACTGGGAATTAAAGGACTTGCCTCTACCTACAGTAGAGGTGAGAATCATCCTCTGGAGGAGTTTTGACTCCGGCTGTGGACACGTCCCGTCAAGTACACCGCTCAACCTCTTTATATAGGAGGGTACGGGCTGGTAGTGCGGTGTGCCTTTCTCCCTCCTGCGAGGAGCCAACAACATAAACATATTTTTTGTGGCCCTAAATGGCGTTTTTTGGAAGACCACAACACACCCACAGTACGTAACCGCTGAATCGCACAGCTACAGAACTGCAGAAAATGCTATTCAAAAATTTTTTAGTTTTTTTAGCATAGCACAGTAGAAGACAAATATATAGAAATGGCTTATTTCACACGCCTCCACATATGTATAACACACTACAAAATATTTTTTGTGGCCCTAAATGGGTCTTTTTGCAAGAGTAGATTAAAGTGCAAATTTTTATTTATTTTTTTGCCCTAAATGGGTCTTTTTTTGCACAAGCAAAATAAAATGCAATTTATTTATTTTTTGCCCTAAATGGGTCTTTTTCCAAGAGCAGAATACACCCACAGTATGGAAACGGTGTATCTCTCAATGTAATATATGCAGTGCTGGTGCACTGAGCTTGCAGATAAAAGTTAGATTTTCTCTGACACTGGGCTTATAGCAGTGTAAAAAGACTGTGCACTGCAACACAAACAGGTAAACCTATGCAGATCGCTGAGTTATATCTCTGAATCTGGACTTCTATTCCTATATAATAAATCTCTCTCCCTGAAAGCACCAACAGGAACCTGGCCCTACACTACACTGTCTCTCTATCTTTTCCCTCAGATTCCAGAATCAGGACTAACTCATGTATTTTCAATCTCTCCCAATAAGCAACAGCAGCAGACAAGAACCTCTCCCTATCTATTCTGAAGCAGAGTGACGTGTGTGCTGTGTGCCTCTAGCTTATATAGAAGCTGGGTCACATGTTGCACTGACCAATCACAGCCATGCCATTAGTAGGCATGGCTATGATGGCTTCTAAGGGCACACCAGCTAATCAAAAGGTGATTGGCTGGCCCCTGAAGCATTTCTAACTGCGCCATTAGATTGCCGAACCCGAACTCGAACACGGACTTTCACGCAAAGTCCGGGTTCGGGAAAAAGCTAAAGTTCGGTACGGACCCGAACTTTACAGTTCGGGTTCGCTCAACCCTAGAAGGCACAAGTAAAATTTGTTTGCAACTGGAGCACATGTCCCTTTGTCATATATATATATATATGTAGCGGCATCCTCACTCCCCTCTTTGCATCAGCTCGTCTTTCTCTTGTCTAGGGGTACCTTAGAGGGGAGAGAGCGGGGTCACCACGCCAAGCCCTCACCACATGTGTCCGTGCGGTGTAAGCAAAGTTCCTTCTCTACCTTCGGGTCAGTGCTGTGCACCTGGAGTTACCTTGAACAATGTCCACCAGAAAAGAGCCCCACACCATTAAAGTCCAACACTCCTTTATTCTTCTCGAGTGAACAGCATAATCAGTTAGACTCCCTTAAAGAACAGAACAAACAAGGAGGTGTGGATGCAAGTAGGCCCAGACACAACAAACTCTCCACTTTCCTCCCTGAAAGTGGGCTGAGGTCTCCTAGCGAGGGGGGCTTTTCCTTCCAGGCGGTCTCCGATGGGAGGCTCACCTGTCACTGGCAATCTGCTGCACCCGGTCTTCAAGTGAGTAGCCCCCCCCGGTCCATTACGCCTTCTGGATTCGGGTACCCAATCCCTGGGTTCCCTAGGACCTCCTTCCCTCGCGGAACTCAGTGTTGGGCACTGAGCTCCAGACCTCCATCCGAGTACCTCACCCCAGGCTAAGGGTGCCTGGGATGGAACACGACCTCCGGACGTCCTCTAGGCCTAGGCCGCCTAGAGGACCGACACGAACCACAGCCCTCAGGCTGAAGGTGCCTGGGACTCCACCCCGTGACCAAGATGGCCGGCCCCTTTATACCCTCTCCCTGCAAGCACGGCGGGTTCCCCGCCCCACCATACCGCTGCAGAGGGAGGACAAAAAGGAGGCACAGCACACAGCAATGGTTCAACCCCAGCCCAAGGCGACAGCGCCACCCACTGGAACTGCACAACACTGGTGTCTCTGCCAGTTTGAATTACACCAGGGAAAGTACATACCCGCTATATATATATATATATATATATATATATATATATATACACACACACACGTACAGTATCTCACAAAAATGAGCACACCCCTCACATTTTTGTAAATATTTTATTATATCTTTTCATGTGACAACACTGAAGAAATTACACTTCGCTGCAATGTATATGAGTGTACAGCTTGTATAACAGTGTAAATTTGCTGTCCCTTAAAAATAACTCAACACACAGCCATTAATGTCTAAACTGCTGGCAACAAAAGTGAGTACACCCCTAAGTGAAAATGTCCAAATTGGGTCCAAAGTGTCAATATTTTGTGTGGCCACCATTATTTTCTAGCACTGCCTTAACCCTCTTGGGCATGGAGTTTGCCAGAGCTTCACAGGTTGCCACTGGAGTCCTCTTCCACTCCTCCATGATGACATCACTGGTGGATGTTAGAGACCTTGCGCTCCTCCATCTTCTGTTTGAGAATGCCCCACAGATGCTCAATAGGGTTTAGGTCTGGAGATATGCTTGGCCAGTCCATCACCTTTACCCTCAGCTTCTTTAGAAAGGCAATGGTCATCTTGGAGGTGTGTTTGGGGTCGTTATCATGTTGGAATACTTCCCTGCGACCCAGTCTCTGAAGGGAGGGGATCATGCTCTGCTTCAGTATGTCACAGTATCACAGTACATGTTGGCATTCATGGTTCTAGAGCTGCACGATTCTGGGAAAAATGAGAATCGTGATTCTTTTGCTTAGAACAAAGATCACGATTCTCTCACGATTCTTTAAAATGGTCAATTTAAAAAAGAAAAAACAACTACAAAAGCCTGGCTAAGTGGCTATCCTGCTCCGCAATCTCTGCAGTCCTGTAGCTGTAGCTATGAGTAAAGACCTCTGACTTTGATCTGGTTTGCAGGATTATTCTACTCACCACCTGGATCCGCCTTGTCCCCCCCTGGGGGGTAGCGTGCGAGTCCCAAGGATTGGTAGTGCAGCTGGTACTTGTCTCGGTTTTCAGGGTCAGTCTCACAATATTTCAGAGTAATCAGCTTGTCTCTCCCTGGGAATCGGGTTTCCACACACTGCTCAGCTTAGGTTTCAGGTTTCAGTTTCGCTTTCACTCAGCTGTTCGCTCACTTGGAATGAGGAATATGCACCACCTCCTCTCCGCTCCTCCTCTCCTCCACACAGTGACCCGGTCTGTCAGCTGGGCAGATAATTCAGTACGGGAGGTCCGTTCTCTGCGCTCACCGCTGCTGTTTAACCAACGGTCATCAGAACACAGCTTTTTAGTCTAAGGTAGGAGGGATATGCGGGGAGGGTAGGAGAGATTCCACATACGTCCTCCCTCACTCACTCCATACTCCCTCCTTCTCACATCCGGTCACGGCCCTCGCAGCCCAAAAAAAATTGAGCCTGGAGATCGCGGGGGTGTGAATCGAGATTGCGATCTTTATACGATTAATCGTGCAGCTCTACATGGTTCCCTCAATGAACTGTAGCTCCCCAGTGACGGCAGCAGTCATGAAGCCCCAGACCATGACACTCCCACCCCCATGCTTGACTGTAGGCAAGACACACTTGTCTTTGTACTCCTCACCTGATTGCCGCCACACACGCTTGACACCATCTGGACCAAATAAGTTTATCTTGGTCTCATCAGACCACAGGACATGGTTTCAGCAATCCATGTCCTTAGTCTGCTGCTCTTCAGCAAACTGTTTGCTGGCTTTCTTCTGCATCATCTTTAGAAGAGGTTTCCTTCTGGGACGAAAGCCATGCAGACCAATTTGATGCAGTGTATGGTCTGAGCACCCCTTCAACCTCTGCAGCAATGATGGCAGCACTCATACATCTATTTCCCAAAGACAACCTCTGGATACGACGCTGAGCATGTGCACTCAGCTTCTTTGGTGAACATGGCGAGGCCTGTTTTGAGTGGAACCTGTCCTGTTAAACGGCTGTATGGTCTTGACCACCGTGCTGCAGCTATTTCAGGGTCTTGGCAATCTTCTTATAGCCTAGGCCATCTTTAAGTAGAGCAACAATTCTTTTTTTCAGATCCTCAGAGAGTTCTTTGCCATGAGGTGCCATGTTGAACTTCCAGTAACCAGTATGAGAGAGTGAGGCCTCGTACACACGACCGATTTTCTCGACAAGAACCAGCAAGAAACTTGCTGGCAGAGATGTCTTGCCGAGTAAATCGGTCGTGTGTACGCGGTGTGAGGGGGTTAGCTCGGCAGCGGGTGTGTGTGACCCCCGGGATGGGCTCCCCACACAAAAACAGGCCCAGCAAACGGAGGTTGTGGTTTTCAAAATCAAAAAGGTGCGGTTTATTTTCTATTTACAGTGACAAAACACAGCAAAGCAAAAGAAACATAAATAAAATAAATCCTGGTCAACTTGACCTCTGACTAAACATACAGGTTTCCTAACTAACAACTGGGATCAGCCTAGTGCTGTCCTAGTCCCTAAGTCCCTGGTTTTAAATGTCCAAGCAAATAGCCACACAGGCTTTGTCTCACCGCACAGGGGTTCACTCTCCCTAGACAGTCCACACAGGTCTGGTTCCAGGCATGAGCAAACACCTAATGAATCTGGGAGTTCTTATAGAGGCCTAAATGAGCTGACAAGCTTCAGCTGGTCTCATCAACTCCCTGTCTGCACGACGCCCCACACTCTCCCTAGAGGTATGAGTCATCCATGAGCCCACTAGCCTCAGCTGGGCTTATACAACTCTCCACCTAGTTGTATAAGTCGGCGTAAAGCCTGAATCTGGGCGAAATATATCTACCCCCCTGGATGCAACCAGGTGACTTTACCTTCCTGCTGTCACATACCCCCCCTCTTGTTTTAACCTCGGGGTTGGAACACCAGCAATCAGGCATTCATGTACTCGAGACAAAGCATCCACATTCCCCATTTGAACGCCAGGGCGATGCTTTACTGTGAAGTTGAATTCCTGGAGGGCCAGGAACCACCTATTCACTCTTCTATTTGTTTCCTTGTTTTGAGCCATCCACTTTAACGGAGCGTGATCCGTAACCATGTCAAAGTGCCTACCTAGCAGGTAGTACCGAAGGGAATCTAGAGCCCACTTCACCGCTAAACACTCCTTTTCAACGGTGGCGTAATTTACCTCATGGGACTTCAACTTCCTGCTGAGGTAAATGACTGGGTGCTCTTCCCCGTTCCAGACCTGGGACAATACTGCTCCTAACCCCACATCTGACGCATCACTTTGTACGACAAAGTCTTTAGAGAAGTCGGGTGAGTACAACACTGGCTGGCTACATAAGGCTTGTTTCAAGAATTGGAATGCTGCCTCAGCCTCGGGGGTCCATTTAATCATGACCGACCCTTTCCCCTTCGTCAGGTTGGTTAGGGGCACAGCCTTAGAAGCAAAGTGGGGAATGAATCGCCGATAATACCCAGCGATTCCCAGAAAGGCTCGTACCTGCTTCTTGCTGTTGGGACGTGGCCAACTCTGGATGGCCTCGACTTTGTTGAGTTGGGGTTTTATTACTCCCCTCCCAATGGTGTACCCAAGATATTTGGCCTCCTCCTGCCCAATGGTACACTTCTTGGGGTTAGCCGTAAACCCCGCTTCCCGAACAGAGTCCAGGACTACTTGCACTTTTGGCAGATGTGAGGCCCAATCTGTGCTATGGACAATTACGTCATCCAGGTAAGCCGCAGCATACTTCCGATGGGGCCTCAGCATCTGGTCCATTTTCCGCTGGAATGTGGCCGGCGCATTCTGTAACCCGAACGGCATTCTTTTATATTGGAACGCCCCGTCTGGGGTTACAAATGCGGTTTTCTCTTTGGCCGACTTGGCCAGGGGGATTTGCCAATACCCTTTTGTGAGGTCAAGAGTCGTCATGTATCGGGCTGTTCCCAGCCGGTCGATCAACTCATCTATACGTGGCATGGGGTAGGTGTCAAATTTTGTAACTTTGTTCAACTGACGAAAATCGTTACAAAATCGCCAGCTCCCATCCGGTTTAGGCACCAACACAATGGGACTAGACCAATCACTTTGGGACTCCTCTATCACCCCTAAGTTCAGCATTTTCTGTACTTCCTCCCGTATTGCCTCCCGTCGGGCATCTACCCAACACTGTGGTCGAACAGTTCGGGACACTCCTCCGTGCATGATGGTGGGGCTAGGGAAGGAGTAAGATATGACCTTGAGCCGATGGAATAGGCCGCTTTGGCACCTGCATTGGCAGCCAAGGTACTCTGAGCCTGAGTGACAGAGGATGAGGACGGCTTGGTCATCCACTCTACCAACTCTTCTGCATGTTGTGGCTCAACACGGCCAGCTGCCGGAAAAAAGGACAAGCGTGCCCCACAGCCACGTGCTGAGGATGCCCGTGTCCACGACCAGCACTGTTGCCTCTAGACACAGAGCCTGCTTGCCCTCTTTTAGTGGCCTGCGAGTGTCTGCCTCTCCTTGTTAGCCTTCCAGACATACTGTATTTGATGTATTTGAATAGGTACACCAGGATTGGCCTGCAGTGAGATGTAGCTGCACAAAGCCCTGCACCATATGAACTCCCGGGCAGTGGACAATGCAAACTCCTGAGCGCTGCGCAATGCAAACTCCTGAGCGATTCGCAATGCAAACTCCTGACCACTAAGCAATGCAAACTCCTGACCACTAAGCAATGCAAACTCCTGAGCCCCGCGCAATGCAAACTCCTGAGCCCTGCACCATATGAACTCCCAGGCCGTGGGCAATGCAAACTCCTGAGTGCTGCGCAATACAAACTCCTGAGCTCTGCACAATATGCACTCATGAGCCCTGAGCAATGCAAACTCCTGAGCCCTGCACCATATGAACTCCTGGGCCCTGCGCAGTACGAACTGCTGAGTGCTGCGCAATGCAAACTCCTGAGCCCCGCGCAATGCAAACTCCTGAGCCCTGAGCGATATGCACTCCTGAACTCTATGTGATAAGCTCCTGAGGCAAGTCCTCATTGGTATTATAAAATGAAAGGTATGTTCTGTAACTATAGATCTCCCCCATTGCTAACATCTCAGAACAACACAAACTTATACAACAATAACCCAGTACACCGGTCCTCTAGATTTCTATCCATGCATGACAGGTGGCATGAACACTCTTCCCTTTATTCATCGGTGTACAGGACTCCCTATAATAAACATTCACAGTAAATAATATCAACGTTAGCGATCTCTCAGAGCGAGGTGAATCCGCCCCTCCCCCGATCTGCTCCAGAACTTTCAACCACTCACCAACTTTATAAATAATGTTCTAAACTGCTGGAGCGGTGTCGGACATTTTCTTGTAGCACAAAATAATCACTCGTAGGAGTTTAAAAAAGAGGTGGCACACTAACATTCTGGGAAAAGAATGACCCTGAAGATGTATGAGCAAATGTGTTGCTAGTAAATGGTTTACGTATCTGTTTTATAGACGGATATCTCATCAATTCAGACACCGTTTAGTCTGCAGCTGCCTAACAAGTCCCTTCATGCATTTAAAAGTTTAAATCACGTCCCCTTTCCCTTCTTGCTGGAAACTCTACATATTAACCCCAGTGGCCATTTAACTACTTCAATACTGGGCACTTTTACCCCCTTCCTGCCCAGGCCAATTTTCAGCACTGTCGCACTTTGAATGACAATTGCGCGGTCATGCAACTGTACCCAAATTAACTTTTTTATAATTTTTTTTGACAGATAAAGCTTTCTTGGTTTCATTTAATCACTTGACCCCCGAAAGATTTCCCCCCTTAATGAGCAGGCTATTTTTTGCGATTCGGCACTGCGTCACTTTAACTGACAATTGCGTGGTCGTGCGACGATGTACCCAAACAAAATTGACGTCCCTTTTTTCCCACAAATAGAGCTTTCTTTTGGTGGTATATAATCATGTCTGCGGTGTTTATTTTTTGCGGCATTAAACAAAAAAAGAGCGATAATTAAAAAAACAAAAACAAAAAGGTAATAAAACTAATTTCTTCATCAGTTTAGGCCAATGTATATTCTTCTACATATTTTTGATAAAGAAGATTCACAATAAGCTTATATTGATTGGTTTGCGCAAAAGTTATAGCGTCTACAAAACAGGGGATAGATTTATGGCATTTATTTTTTATTAGTAATGGCGGCGATCAGTGATTACTAGTGGGACTGCGACATTGCGGCAGACAGATCGCACACCTTAGACCCCTTTCACACTGCAGCGTTTTTCAGGCGCTTTTGGGCTAACAATAGCGCCTGTAAAACGGCCCCCCTGCAGTATCGCTTTCACACTGAGGCGATGCGCTGGCAGGACGTTAAAAAAACGCCTGCAAGCTGCATCTTTGGAGCGGTGTACACGCCCACGCCCTAGTGTGAAAGCAGCCTAACTGACATTTTTGACACTTTTTTGGGAACCAGTGACATTATGACAGTAATCAGTGATAAAAATATGCACCGTTTTTGTACTAATGACACTGGCAGGGAAAGGGTTAACATCAGGGGGGCGATCAAGGGGTTAAATGGAATATGGAACGAAACATGTAATCTCTTGGGAGTAGCACCCCCGTTTTACCGCCTATCGAGTCACCCCCTCATTGGCTCAGTTAGGTTTACTTTGGAGCCGCAACCTTTGCTGTCTGGATGATATCACATGGAGATTTAAACGGATTGACATCAGGAAAACTATCACTCTCAATACAGACTTATTTTACAACAACTTTTGATTGGAGCCTACTATATCTTCTACTCAGAGAAATACTAATCACAGCCTCACCTGCATACCAACTTCATCTGTTTGCTTATAAGCCGTTCACTCAATGCTATGGACATACAGTCAGGTCCATAAATATTGGGACATCGACAAAATTCAAATCTTTTTGGCTCTATACACCACCACAATGGATTTGAAATGAAACGAACAAAATGTGCTTTAACTGCAAACTTTCAGCTTTAATGTGAGGGTATTTACATCCAAATCAGGTGAACGGTGTAGGAATTACAACAGTTTGTATATGTGCCTCCCACTTTTTAAGGGACCAAAAGTAATGGGACAATTGGCTGCTCAGCTGTTCCATGGCCAGGTGTGTGTTATTTCCTCATTATCCCAATTAAAAGGAGCAGATAAAAGGTCCAGAGTTCATTTCAAGTGTGCTATTTGCATTTGGAATCTGTTGCTGTCGACTCTCAATATGAGATCCAAAGAGCTGTCACTATCAGTGAAGCAAGCCATCATTAGGCTGAAAAAACAAAACAACCCCATCAGAGAGATAGCAAAAAAACATTAGGTGTGGCCAAATCAACTGTTTGGAACATCCTTAAAAAGAAAGAACGCACCGTGAGCTCAGCAACACCAAAAGACCCGGAAGACCACGGAAAACGACTGTGGTGGATGACCGAAGAATTCTTTCCCTGGTGAAGAATACACCCTTCACAACAGTTGGCCAGATCAAGAACACTCTCCAGGAGGTAGGTGTATGTGTGTCAAAGTCAACAATCAAGAGAAGACTTCACCAGAGTGAATACAGAGGGTTCACCACAAGATGTAAACCATTGGTGAGCCTCAAAAACAGGAGGCCAGATTAGAGTTTTCCAAACAACATCTAAAAAAGCCTTCACAGTTCTGGAACAACATCCTATGGACAGATAAGACCAAGATCAACTTGTACCAGAGTGATGGGAGGAGAAGAGTGTGGAGAAGGAAAGGAACTGCTCAGGATCCAAAGCATACCACCTCATCAGTGAAGCATGGTGGTGGTAGTGTCATGGCATGGGCATGTATGGCTGCCAATGGAACTGGTTCTCTTGTATTTATTGATGATGTGACTGCTGACAAAAGCAGCAGGATGAACTCTGAAGTGTTTCGGGCAATATTATCTGCTCATATTCAGCCAAATGCTTCAGAACTCATTGGACGGCGCTTCACAGTGCAGATGGACAATGACCCGAAGCATACTGCAAAAGCAACCAAAGAGTTTTTTAAGGGAAAGAAGTGGAATGTTATGCAATGGCCAAGTCAATCACCTGACCTGAATCCGATTGAGCATGCATTTCACTTGCTGAAGACAAAACTGAAGGGAAAATGCCCCAAGAACAAGCAGGAACTGAAGACAGTTACAGTAGAGGCCTGGCAGAGCATTACCAGGGATGAAACCCAGCGTCTGATGATGTCTATGCGTTCCAGACATCAGGCTGTAATTGACTGCAAAGGATTTGCAACCAAGTATTAAAAAGTGAAAGTTTGATTGATGATTGTTAATCTGTCCCATTACTTTTGGTCCCTTAAAAAGTGGGAGGCACATATACAAACTGTTGTAATTCTTACACCGTCCACCTGATTTGGATGTAAATACCATCAAATTACAGCTGAAATTCTGCAGTTAAAGGACATCTTGTTCGTTTCATTTCAAATCCATTGTGGTGGTGTATAGAGCCAAAAAGATTAGAATTGTGTCGATGTCCCAATATTTATGGACCTGACTGTATATGTACCGATGAACTGGTTATAATCCTCGTGAGTGACACCTAGCTTCAAAACAGTGAGTAGTACTGCACATTAAACTGTTTGGGAAAACTGCCTTGAATATTGCTGTATATCAATACCATTTGTCAACGAGTGATGCACCCAGCACTGTGGATATATATGCAGTAATGGATGAATGATGCCTGGCAGTCCAAACAGCAAGTGATTTTATGAATTATGAGCCTTTGAACAAATATCGTTATTTGAATAGATGGAAAATACCCGAATGAAGTGGGACACCATCTCTTGTGGCTATAATCATCTTGACTAATTGCAGTTACTACTCAGGTGATCTCAGCTCTGAATGTATCTTTGAGTCTACTTACGCTCCATATCCATTTAAGACCTTTTGATTACAAGGAAAATTATTTGAGACTATATCTACATCGCTTGGGGTGACTATTTAAATGGACATAAACATACATACCACTTTTTCCTTATTTTTGGAGTTGTGATCGTTTTTTTCATTACTTCAAGATTCAGCTGTCTGTCACTGATGTGTGATATTCAATTAACAATTTTCCATTCATGTGAATACTCCAGCCATTGAGTTCCACCCAGGAATAGTGTACATATATCACCTGATTCAGGAATTCACTGTCCTGTGTAGGAACGTACTATAGGGGGTCTATTTAGATAGTGACTCGGTCATTGTTTGGGTGTATTTGGGGGTGTCTGTGTCTTGGGGGAGCGTGGATATGCATGCTGCTTTGTCTCCCTCTTCTAAGGAGACATATCCCAGTTTAGTCACCTGTGCATGCCGTCACTGGAATCACTTATGGGATATGTTCTGGGTATTATTCCCTATATTAGATAGGGGACTTGGTTTTTATATGTCTATTGGTACTATTTTTGATAACTACATATTTTATTAAATGCTAAAAGCATGTAACTCTTTAGGGAGTGTAGTTGTCTTTCTTTTTCACTTTGTAGCTACCGTATATACTTGAGTATAAGCCGACCCGAATATAAGCCCAGACACCTAATTTTACCACAAAAAACTGTGAAAACGTATTGACTCGAGTATAAGCCTAGGGTGTCCATGTGCATGCTTCACTGTGCCCATGCCTAGACTGACGTTTAACATGGGAGTCTATGGAAGGGGTGCCCGGCTTTAAAAAAACAAACAAAAAAAAAACAGTGCTCCCCGGATGTAGGTCCCCCAGACAACAAACTTTGCACGCTTGTAGAGGAGAAATGGAGCTACATGTGTGCCAAGTTCCGGGTCCAGGGGACCTACGACCGGCCGGTACCGGGTCGCCAAAATCACCAGAGAAATGACCGTTTAACATGGGAGTCTATGGAAGGGGAACCCGGCTTTGAAAAATTGGTGCTGCCCGGCCAACAAACTTTGCACACTTGTAGATGTGTGCCAAGTTTGGGATCCAGGGGACCTACGGCCGGTACCGGGAGATCTGGCGCAAAAAGATGACTCGAGTATAAGCCAAGGGGGGCATTTTCAGCACAAAAAAAATGTGCTGAAAAACTCGGCTTATACTCGTGTATCTTATATATATTTTGATTACACCCCCCGATATTGTGTCGTGAGTACTGCAGTACTCCTTTTTCGTATCATAAGTTGGGGTGTTAGTCTACATTTTTTTCTCGAGAGCCATCATGGGAATACTGTACGTTTTTATTTATGTTATGGTAGGTTTGGAGTTTTGCTGCTTTGTTTAGACCCCCAAGGAGAGATATAAACCGCCTTTGACCGTGTTGCACCCTCCCCCTTGTTGTTTGGACCAATACAGCTTGGTGAGAATATTTAGCTTTATTAATGAATTTATTTTTATTATATCATGTTCTACATTTTAGCTTCCCTTACCACCTGAAGAAGCGGGGAATTCCTAGATGTGGGAGGATCCCAGGGAAGCACTATTTTACAGTTTTTTTGTCTTTTTAGGTTTTTAGATTACATTTTGGAATAAAATAAAAATCTTCAGTAAAAACAGTATAGTTGTTTGTTGGCACCTCAAAAGTTAGTGCCTGTTTGCAATCTGTGATTTTTCTACAAATTACCCCAAGGTGGTCTTTGAAGTACATAGGACACTGGGCAGAATGTTTACAGGGTTTCTGCCCTGTATTCATCACAAATGTAGGCAGATTAGCAATGGGATATACTGTACCAGCTCCTGGCCTCCCCCTCCACAATGGTCATTGCATTCCTCCGGCCGCGGCTCTAGCGAAGATGCTATATATATATATATACACACACACATACACATATATACACACACAGTAGTGTATTTAGGTTTTGTGCTGCCCTAGGCCTGACTAAACTTGTGCACCCCCTAATTTAAATATGACCCACTCCTTCTTTTCAAGGCCACACCCCTTTATGTTTAGGACCCGCCCTGAAATTTTCAAGTGAGGACAAAAAAAAAAGTGTTTCCTATAGTTCTACTTTAAGCACAAATTTCTGATCATTTTATGGAGAGGACTAAGAAGATATAACCATGCCAATGGTGCAGCAGAAAACTTATAGCACAGTGAGGAAGGTTTGTGGTCCAGGAAGATAGGACAGTCAAAATTAGAAGCAGCCCCCCCCCCCCAGTTGCGGAATGCCGGCTGTCCGCATCCCAGAAGCAGTGCGGCCGCTTTATGGGGGCGCTGGACTAATTTACCTCTCAGCCCAGTCCTCCCCATAAGACTGGTGCTACACTAACAGTGTAGCGCAAGCTGGCGGGGACTCTTTTCGTGCTGCCCCCCTGCAAAGTGCTGCCCTAGGCCTGGGCCTTGTTGGCCTAGGCCAGGATACAGTGTTGTGTGTGTATGTATGTATATATATATATATATAATCTGTCAATGCTCCCCCAGGCCTGTAGAAGGAGCTAACAAATGGCCAAACAAAATTATTTACAACACTGGCGCTTAAATGTCATGAAGACAATACATATATATATTACCAAAGAAGTCCTTAGAGCTGTGTAAAGAGTGTGAGTTTTGACAGTCCTGGAATGTAACCGGGCAGCCTTGCTGGGGGAGCCAAAGCCAGACTCCAAACATATGAAACAAAGAAAAACAATAAAAGCGCCACTTAGTTAAAAGGGTTACACTTTAATATCACAATAGCACTAAAGCACTCACTCTTAGGTAAACTGTAGCAGGCACATGAACGGTCCGGTCTACGATCGTACTCCGAATGCTGACAGTCTCAGTGGGAAGAGACATCCTTGTGTGCTGAGCGAGGAGCCGGCGTAGTGTCCATGCAGATGTATCCGGATAGTCTCTCAATGAACCAGGAGGGCTGGAATGCAAACTAGGAGTCTGACTGAGACGCAACGCTCAGCGGAGTGACGTCACGACCAGTATGCAACGCGTTTCGATGTTACAGCAGAGAGACGTTAAGAATCACTGCACGCATCTTTATCAAGCAAGTATGTGAATGGCTGGACAAAGCCTATATTTTATATATAAAAAGATAAATGTAAAAACTCAACCTGAGCTATTGAAGTAAAAGCTATAGAAAATAATTTTTTTTTTTTTTTAATTGTAATAGAACTTGCATAATAGATTTATTTATTTTCTATAGCTTTTACTTCAATAGCTCAGGTTAAGTTTTTACATTTATATCTTTTTATATATAAAATATCATATATACTATTCATTTTTAACCATTTAATGATGTAGTTTGATATTTTTATTTTTTCTTATATTTTGGTTGAAAAACTTTTATATGTATTAAAAGATAAAGTTTTTCATGTTTTAACAAATTGTAGACCATATTATAATATTGATTACTATGTTACGCTTGTATATATCCGGTTTAGTAACATTACATTATAACATCTGTCACTTTTGTCTAAATTTGCCAATATTAGTGTATGACATCCATTTTAATGGGTGTATTTACAACTAATTCCACAAGGTGGCAACACCACCTCAGGCATATAAATAGGCTTTGTCCAGCCATTCACATTCTTGCTTGATAAAGATGCGTGCAGTGATTGTTAACGTCTCTCTGCTGTAACATCGAAACGCGTTGCATGCTGGTCGTGACGTCACTCCGCTGAGCGTTGCGTCTCAGTCAGTCACCTAGTTTGCGTTCCAGCCCTCCTCCTGGTTCATTGAGAGACTATACGGATACATCTGCATGGACACTATGCCGACTCCTCGCTCAGCACACAAGGATGTTTCTTCCCACTGAGACTGTCAGCATTCGGAGTACAATCGTAGACCGGACCGTTCATGTGCCTGCTACAGTTTACCTAAGAGTGAGTGCTTTAGTGCTATTGTGATATTAAAGTGTAACAGTTTTAACTAAGTGGCGCCTTTATTGTTTTTCTTTGTTTCTGTAGAAGGAGCTAAATGCTCCAAGTACATAGCCTTGCCTTCTCATCTGGACCTCCATCCTACTGGTGACGTCACTTCTTGGATGCATTCCACGCTGGGGCTTCTCCAGGCTCCCGAGTTGGCCATCTTCCTCTCCCAGCAGCTAGAACACCTCACAGCGGTCCTGAAGGTCAGATTAAGGAGGAATCTGCACATACATACTCACAAGAGGTAGCAGATAAAAAAAAGCTCATCTGGTGAAGAGTGTTTTTTTTATCCATTGTTATTAATATTTTAACCGGGATACCACACTTAGCTGGCGCTTCCATCCCTTTGTTCTTTTCTCCTTTTGGTGGTATTTGATCACAACTGTTTTTTATTTTTTTTTAAATATATAATAAATGAAAAAATACAGAAAATGTAATTAGAAAAAAATGTTTTTTTTATTTATTTTTTATGTTGTAAAACATATCCAATAAAATCAAACTTCTTCATAAATTTAGGCCAAAATGTACCCTATATATGTCTATATGTCTTTGGTAGAAAACAAACTGCTTTTTTGGGGACACTAGTATAGTTCTGATCATGATCCATACAGACACAATACTACAAATGGTGGTGATCAGCAACTTTATTGTGTGACTGTGATATTATGGTCGAAAATCGAATGCTAACTGACAATGACATTGCTAGCAATACGAATACAGTGATCAGTGGGTTAACTGTGTACCTTACAAGTGTAATGTGTGGTGCTTTTACTAACAGATCTGTCTGAAATCAGAGTGGATTTCAGGGAGAAGAAACAGACAGATCACTGTCTGTGCACAGAGTTCTGTGTGTTTGTCAACACAGAACTACGCACTGCGATTGGCCACAGCCAATCAGCAAGTTTCAGCCAAAATCATTGGCTGAAATCTGCTAACAAACTCGTGCTGTGTCCAATCACGTCAGGGGGCGTGCACAAGTGCGCCGACAAAATAGGAAATACACTGCGACCTACAGGTATGCCGTGGTGCCTGCCTGTTCTGCCTGCTCGCGTGAGCGGGTCGGCAAGAGGATAATATTAGGATTTAACAAAAGCACAGGATGTGGAAAGTCCATTGCATGAACATGTATGGTTGTTTTTTTTCTCCCCTCTCTCTGCACACCCCCAGACTGGTGGCAGATCATGTTACGATGTTATTAATTTAAGATATACTGTACATATACAATAAATATCAAAATCAAGCAGTACTGTTATAAAAATGTAAAGCACATTAATAAAAATGTATTTAATCACCACAACAAATTAAAAATCCCTGTTTCTACATACAGTTTACAAAATAGGATATAGGACTATCGGACTGAAATGTCTCATTTAAATCTCTTTAAAGTGGTTGTAAATCCACTTTGCAAAAAAACAAAAATCTAACACCTGCAAGACAAAGGCATAAGGAGCTTATGTAATACTCACCTGGGATCGAAGCCCCCGTTGCGGTGCCCAACACAGCACCAGCCGGCGACATGTCGTCCCGGAGTTACTTTCGGGTATCGCGGCTCTGGAGCGGTGATTGGCTGGAGCCGCGATGACGTCACTCCCGCGCGTGCGCACGGGACCCGCCGGTAACGGCACAGTCACTGAAAGCAATGGCGCGTACGATTACATCAGCACATGCAAATACAGGGGATATCTCCTAAACCGTTCAGGTTTAGGAGATATCCAAGATAGCTACAGGTAAGCCTTATTATAGGCTTACCTGTAGCATAAAGTGTGTTGTAAGGGTTTACAACCACTTTAACATAATGTAAACAACCTGGCATTTAACCTAAAGTGTAAGTAAACCCCCCTATCGGTTTCAGCCAAAAAGGAAGCTGCCATCTTTGCCTCTGTATAATCTACAATTGCCATGATGCTGCACATGTGATTAGTTATGACACCAGCCATTGGATGGTTTGACAGTTTGGTTATGAGCACAACCAATGGGAGTGTTACATTCCCGGCATGTGCCGTAAAAGAAACGGTTTTATGGATGGGTTTACTTCCGCTTTAAGTGGTTGTAAAGTCAGAAGTTTTTTTTATCTTAATGTATTCTATTCAGCGATGTCCACGAGGGCCTTAGCCAACCGGGAAAGAGAGGGGGCGGGGGCAAACCACAGGTCCGTTTCTAAATAGACAGACAGACCGACAGAGCTGCAGCTCGGGTGCCCCCAAAGCAGGCTGCTTGCTGTGGGGGACCCGAGAAGAGGAGGATCCGGGCTGCTCTGTGCAAAACCACTGCACAAAGCAGGCAAGTATGACATTTTTTTTTTTTTTCTCTATCAAAATAACAAACGACTTTACAATCACTTTCAGACCTTTAAGGCTTTTTGTTTTTTGCATCTCCTCTCCTTTAGATGTCTTTCTGCAGTTGCATTAGACGTAAAAAGCATCCCGCAAGCAGTACACCCGAATGGCCGAATGTCCGTGTGAGTCCTCTGATGCATTATGAGGTGATAATTTCTGTTGAAACACCTCCCGCACTCAGAACACGCAAACGGCTTTTCTCCAGTATGAACACGCTCATGTTCCACAAGACGTGCCCTGTCCACAAAAAACCTCTCGCAATAACGGCATGTTAGCCCCTCCCCCGTGTGATAGCGCTGGTGGGAAACAAGGTGGGACTTGTATGTAAAACTTTTTCCACATTCTAGACAGACAAATGGTTTTTCTCCGGTGTGAACTCGGTAATGAGCTTTAAGATTCCCTTTGTGGAGGAAGTGCTTTCCACATTCGGTACAGGTGGCCTGGCTTTGTAATTTTAGATGGTTCTTCATGTGGTCCTCCAATTCATGCTTAGTTTCAAAGTCTTGTCTGCATGCTGAGCATCTGTAATATTGTGCCTCTAGGCAGTAGCGCTGCTGATGAACAGTTAGAGAACCCTTGGTGGCAAAAGATTTGTGGCACTCAGCGCAGCTGATGCGTTTGATTCCTGTGTGACTGATCTGGTGACTCTCAAGCTGGAGTTTTGCCAAGAAGATTTTATCACACTCTGTGCAAGAATATGTTTTTCTTGCCGTATGAAGCTGGCGATGGAAGTCCAGTTTTTGCTGGCTGGAAAAACAAATCCCACATTCGGAGCAGGAAAAGTTTTCTTCTTTAATGCAATGTGCTGTTCTGTTGGAAACTGGAGACTTTGGACTGACAGGGACGGCCTGGACACTGTCTTTCGTGCTGGAAATGTTTTTTTCCCCATTATTTTCCAGTTCTCTTTCATCAACGCTGGCTGTCCTGCTCTGGGTGGACTTCATGACAAAAACGTTTTTGTTTCCATCTTCTAAATGGCGAGCAGGAAGGGGATATTCATCAGGCTCATAGGCAGGGAGACCTCCACCTAGGGAAAAGAACATGAATTACATTAGCTCTAAAAGAACTCTATTCGGTATAGAAATTAGCAGTAAACCTCCACCATGAGGTTAGGTGCAGTTGTGCCATCTTTCTGTAAGTTGCAGAAAGCACCTGCCTTGAAGGCTACCATGCAAGTCCAAGAAGGTGGGAACAGGATTCCTAGCTGAGCATTTTAGAAATTAAAGCGGGATTCCACACGCGATTTTGTTTGTTTTTTAAAGTCAGCAGCTACTAATACTGTAGCTGCTGACTTTTAATAAGGACACTTGCCTGTCCTACTCGCCCGCGATGGCGATCGATCGGTGCTGGCAGGTCCCGCCTCCTCCATCCTGACTAAGGGAAACAGGCAGTGAAGCATGCACGATTCGCACGGCGCTTTGTGAATGGGTGGCTACCTCCTGGGATACACACAGTTTCCAGAAGGCAGTGCGCCCCATTCACAAGAAGAGGAAGCGGAAGGACATACACCGAGGCAAAGGAAGACGCAGATTAGGGGACTTCCGCATAGCAATGGGCATTTCGGCTGAGTATACATTTTTTTTTCTATAAATTTTTTTCTTTTATTTTTATAGGAATTTTAGTGTTAAAAAAAATTCTGGGTGGACCTCCGCTTTAAGGGAAGTGGGCTCCTAGGATAGAACACTATATTGTGAGTAATAGAAATTGGAAATAACTTCCATTTTAATATCCATTCTTGAGTTATGTTTTTTGCTCAGAGACTATAAACTGCAGTAGTACCTCTAAATTATAGAAAGAATCCCAGTGTTAATTGAAGAAGCTAACCGATTGATGCAACATTGGCAAAGCCAGGGCCGCTGATAAAGTAGTACAGTCAGCCCGCCTGTACTAGGCCCAGGCCCCATCAGTTCAAAAAGGGGGGGGACCAGGCACCATCAGTTCAAAAGGGGGGGGACCAGGCACCATCAGTTCAAAAGGGGGGGACCAGGCACCATCAGTTCAAAAGGGGGGGGACCAGGCACCATCAGTTCAAAAGGGGGGACCAGGCACCATCAGTTCAAAAGGGGGGGACCAGGCACCATCAGTTCAAAAGGGGGGGGACCAGGCACCATCAGTTCAAAAGGGGGGGGGACCAGGCACCATCAGTTCAAAAGGGGGGGACCAGGCACCATCAGTTCAAAAGGGGGGGGACCAGGCACCATCAGTTCAAAAGGGGGGGGGCCAGGCACCATCAGTTTAAAAAGGGGGGGGGACCAGGCACCATCAGTTCAAAAGGGGGGACCAGGCACCATCAGTTCAAAAGGGGGGGGACCAGGCACCATCAGTTCAAAAGAGGGGGACCAGGCACCATCAGTTCAAAAGAGGGGGACCAGGCACCATCAGTTCAAAAGAGGGGGACCAGACACCAACAGTTCAAAAGAGGGGGACCAGGCACCATCAGTTCAAAAGAGGGGGACCAGGCGTACTGTCTTATTGCAGCCACCGATCCTCTTCTGCCTTCCCCTGAAGAGCTTCCAGCTTCTCTTCCTCCTCCCTCCGGCTGCACTGCAGGAGGATTGGTCATAGCACATGCGCCCCATCTGCCATCCGGGCCCCCCGTTTGCCGATGGAAAAAGTCAGACGGGATTTTTTCATCGGATATTTCGACCGTGTGTGTATGCCCCATCTGACTTTTTCCGTCGGAAATTCTGACGGACTTAGATGGAAAAAAAAATAGAACACGTTCTCTGACAGAAAAAATTTCTATCGGAAATTACGTTCGTCTGTATGAATCAATTCGATGCATGCTCGGAATCATTGAACTTAATTTTTCTCAGCTCGTCGTAGTGTTGTACGTCACCGCGTTCTTGACGGGCGGAATTTGGTGTGACCGTGTGTATGCAAGACAGCTCGAGCGTAATTCTGTCGGAAAAACCATCAGAGTTTATTCCGACGAGAAAACCGGTCATGTGTACAAGGCATAAGAATAGTTTTATTAATGCCATCAGTGCTTAAAAGGGGTTGTAAATGGTTTATTTTTATATAAAAAAAAAATAAAAAAATGCAAACATGTCATACTTTCCTGCTCCGTGCAAGGGTTTTGCACAGAGCGGCCCGATCCCCCTCTTCTGGGGTGCCCCGTTGGCACTCCTGGCTCCTCCTCTTCACCAGGTGCCCCCACGGAGCAACGCTTTGAAAGACTTTATGATTATTTATTATTGGGATTTCACTGGAATATAGGAGTACTTTAATTTTGGCACAGCTTTATTTAAGTGTATTAATTTCACACCATTTAGTTATTATTCATTAATTTTGGCTAGATAGTGCCGAAGCCACAGAGAGGGGTGTGTACCACATAGAGAGGGCAGGGTCCACACAGAGTGGGCCATTGCTTGCAGGACTTGCACTTAAATCATCCTGCTAAGCAAAAAGTGGTAAGGCTATGCTAGAGCCACAAAAAAGGACCATTTAAAGTGTCCTTCATGGAGAGGGTCTTTAGAGATTGTAACTGCCAGGCAGAGTCCAGTGCAGAGAGGTAATGTTACAGGCAGGCAGGCCAGCCCTACATTTCTAGACATTTCCTGCATTGGGATCTGGGTAAAGTTCCATAAGCAACTGAAGGGCAACCAATCTGAAAGCTGCAATCATACTGCCTCAGTAAAGACAATGCAGTTGAGAAGGGTTTCTTTGTGTGAAAAAATGAGCAAAGTCTTCCGTCTTTCAGTAGTTTCAGAGATATAATCCAAAGATCTGCTTTCAGTAGAGAGAGGTTGTCCATGACCTCAGGACACTAGCAAAAAACAGGAGAAATCCTAGGAGCAGAAGGAGTTATATGGGCTGTCCTAACAACTTTGTTTGCTAGTGTCCTCATCTGAAGGTGGCAACATATAACCCATGGTTAAAGATTTAGTTAACCATTTCAGAAAAAACAAAAAAGGATGAACACCCTACACTCTCCCCATCTTCGCTGTACCTACCTCTGTAGGTGCTGAGCTGTCAGATCCCATGCAGCAGTCCAGGGATTTAAAATCAGTTTTTCTTCCTCTTCTGTACAGCTTTTGGGACGGATCAGAGTGATTCCGATTGGTCATATGCCGGCACTGACCAATCAGAGTCGCTCTGATCAGTCCCAGAAGACTTCAGAAAGAAGGGAAAGAAGAGTGGGGATTTCAAATCCCCAGAATAATGTACTACACTGACAGCATTACACCCATGGTGGTAAATAGTGGAGGGTGTTAGGGTGTAACGAACACCTTTTTCTTTTTTTTTGAAAAAAATGAACTTACACTTTATAGCGGAGTTTCGCCGGAAAAAAAAAAGGATCAAGTCAGCAGCTACAAATACTGCAGCTGATGACTTTTAATATATGGACACTTACCTGTCCTGGGCACTCGCGATGTCGGCACGCGAAGTCGATCTGTCCCTCAGCTCTCAGGTGCTGCCGCCGCCATCTTTGATAAGGGAATCAGGAAGTGAAGCCTTGCGGCTTCACTTCCTGGTTCCTTACTGTGCGTGCGCGAGTCGCGCTGCACGGTCCCTGCTGTCTTCTGGGACCTGTGTGTCTCCCAGAAGACAGCAGGCGGGACAGAGTAGGCGCCGGACGTGGTGTAGATCGCCGCGGTGACCTATGCCCGGAAGTGGGAGCAAATACCCGGATTACACAGGTATCTGCTCCCTCCTCCCCCTGAAAGGTGCCAAATGTGACACTGGAGGGGGGGGGGGGGGATTCCAAAAAGCGGAAGTTCCATTTTTGGGTGGCACTTCGCTTTAAGACTTAAAAAAAACTGTGTCCTTTACACAGGACACAATGAAAAAATAAAGAGTTTAAAAAAATGCTTTTGTTTTCTTTCGTAAATGGTTCATTTCTTAAAAAAAGAAAAAAGAATGGGGATACATTTTACACACTATTCTTTTTTTTGCTGGGCAGAAAAAGAGAGTGTGATGCTTCTCGTCTTACACCATAGGCCAAATGGCATAGTAAAACAATCACCATCATTGACAGTTCCTCCTCCTGCAGAACTTCCCTAGGCCTGGGGGGTTATACTGGTACCAGAGATAGGGGGAATGTAAGAGTAAAAGAGAAACAGCAATGACAGTGAACAGAAATGATAAGCTGTAACAGACTCTTCAGATCTTGGGTTTTACTGGAATCAAGACCCACAATTTCAGATCTGAGCTGGGTTGACAGCAGTTTGTGAAGTCTGGTAGTTTGGAAAGATCATAAAATGGTTTTCTATATACTCCATTGTTCTGGTGTGATGACTTTAGTTCACATGTCAATGTAAATGTCCACAAGATAAAGGCTCCATTACTTACTAGATTGATGTAGGTGGTGGAGACCCCTTCTGTTACTGTTAGAGTGGCAGAAAATGCAAAAAATTGCAATGAAATTAACCGCTTCCTGAACGCCGCACGCCGATATACGTCGGCAGAATGGCACGGGTAGGCAAATGGGCATACCTGTACGTTACCCTTGAATTTGCCTCCTAGCGGGTGTGCGCGCGCCTCGGGAAAGTGCCCGTAGGTTCCGCAAACTCTATGTTCGCCGGCGGCCCGCGATTGCAGTGAGGAGAGGCAGGACGGGGAGATGCTTATGTAAACAAGGCATTTTCCCTGTTCTGCCTAGTGACATGACAGATCTACTGCTCCCTGACATCAGGAGCAGTGATCTCTGTCATGTCAGTGGTAGCCCACCCCCCCCCACAGTTAGAATCACTCCCTAGGACACACTTAACCCCTTGATCGCCCCCTAGTGTTTAACCCCTTCTCTGCCAGTGTCATTTATACAGTAATCAGTGGCTATTTATAGCACAGATCGCTGTATAAATGACAATGGTCCCAAAATAGTGTCAAAAGTGTCTGATGTGTCCGCCATAATGTCACAGTCCCGATAAAAATCGCAAATCGCCGCCATTACTAGTAAAAAAATAAATATATATATATATATATATATATATATATTTATTAATAAAAATGCCATAAAACTATCCCCTATTTTGTAGACGCTATAACTTTTGCGCAAACCAATCAATAAACGCTTATTGCAAATTTTTTTACCAAAAATATGTAGAAGAATACGTATCGGCCTAAACTGAGGAAAAAAAAATATTTTTTTTATATATTTGTGGGGGATATTTATTGTAGCAAAAAGTAAAAAATATTGCTTTTTTTTTTCAAAAATTGTCGCTCCTTTTTTGTTAATAGCGCAAAAAATAAAAACCGCAGAGGTGATCAAATACCACCAAAAGAAAGCTCTATTTGTGGGAAAAAAAGGACGTCAATTTTGTTTAAGTGCAACGACGCACAACCGCGCAATTGTCAGCTAAAATGACGCAGTGCCGAATCGCCGAAAAAATGCGCTGGTCGGGAAGGGGGTAAATTCTGAAGTGGTTAACATCTCTTTTAACACTTACCCAGAGATATGAAAGGCTGGGAATTCTCCATGTCGTCATCCTTGTAGAGGTCCCGGTGTCCTTCTAAATACTCCCACTCTTTCATGGAGAAATGGACAGCGATATCCTGACACCGTATAGGAACCTGACTCACACACACAATAATAAAGTCACCATCCAGACACATACCTTCTGTTACTGAAAAATCTCCCATAATTTCTGGCACCACTTACCTCTCCTGTCAGCAGCTCCAGAATCATATTTGTGGCTTCCAGAATCTTGCTGTTTCTTTCAGGCATTGTGGGGTCAGGCAGGGACTCAGTGATGGCGTCTTGACCTCTACTAAGATATCCTGAGCTCTGTTTGTCTGTCATTGTTCTAGACGTCTTGACAAGTATATAACGCTAAAGAGAGAAAAAAAAAAGACAAGAAAAAAGGTATGTATATAAAAAAAAAAAAAAAAAGAGTCTTAGACCCCTTTCACACTGGGTTGTTTTGCAGGCCCCATTGCGCTAAAAATAGCGCCTGCAAAGTGACCTGAAACAGCCGTTGCTGTCTCTCCAGTGTGAAAGCCCACTGGAGCGGTGCGCTAGCAGGACCATAAAAAAAAAAAGTCCTGCCAGCAGCATCTTTGGAGTGGTGAAGGAGCGGTGTGAATACCGCTCCTGCCCATTGAAAATCAATGGGACACCGTGGCTATACCACCAGCAAAGCGCCTCTGCAGCTTTGCGGCGGTTTTTAACCCTTTCTCGGCCGCTAGCGGGGGGTAAAACTGCACCGCTAGAGGCTGAATAGCGCCGCAAATCCGACGGTGAAGCGCCGCTAAAAATGGCGGCGCTTTACCGCCGACGCACCTCCCGCCCCAGTGTGAAAGGGGCCTTAGGATAATGTTTTAGCAACACCATATAAAAAACTTTATATGAATCACTTAAAAACAAAATTCTGTCATCAACTCAATAGCCTCGTACACACGACCGGTTTTCTCGGCAAGAAAACTGGTGGGACAGCTTTTTGCAGAGAAAACCGGTCGTGTGTATGGTTTCTCATTGGGAAAACTGCCGGGAATCGCGACGAGAAAAATAGAGAACCTGTGAGTGTGTATGCTTACCTGTCCATGGTAAACCCACGCATGCTCGAAAAGACTTTGACGCATGTGCGGTAGCATACAAGGGTAGTGTAGGGTGTAGCAAGATAGCGGAGACGGCATCGAATCTGACAAGCGCAGGCTCGTCGTAGTCGATGACGTCACCGCGTTCTTGCCATTCAAAAGAACGGCGATTCTTTTGAATGGCCATGTGTACACTCGGCGAGCATGGCAAGCTTGCCGGGAATCTCGTCTGGAAAACTAAAGTTTTTTTACCGTCGAGATTCCGCGCCCGTGTGTACGAGGCTTATCACCCAGTGGGACAGCACACTTTCTCAACACTTTTCACAGAAAACTGCTTGCTCAGAGCGCAGAAGACATGGACAGAAGGTATAAATAAACCTTTTCAACACAGAGGAACCCTTGAAACAACTTCCCGGTCTGAGGGAACCCCTGCTAAAAATTACTACATCTACAACTCATGGTATATTACTGTGATGTGTAAGGAGCATTCTTCTCATTGCCCTTGTGGTCATTGAGAAGAATTCCTTCCTTACAGATAGCTAATAAGATCAATGATGTCAGTGGGAACTTACACTATATTGTCAAAAGTATTAAGACGCCTGCCTTTACATGCACAAGTACTTTAATTGCATCCTAATCTTAGTCCGTGGGGTTCACAAACCCTTTGCAGCTATAACAGCTTCAACTCTTCTGGGAAGGCTGGCCATAAGGTTTAGGAGTGTGTCTATGGGAATGTTTGACCATTCTTCCAGAAGCGCATTTGTGAGGTTAGGCACTGATGTTGGATGAGAAGGCCCGGCTCGCAGTCTTCGCTCCAATTCATCCCAAAGGTGTTCTAATCGGGTTGAGGTCAGGACTGTGCAGGCCAGTCAAATTCCTCCACCCTAAACTCGCTCATCCATGTCCTTATGGACCTTGCTTTGTGCACTGGTCCAAATCATTTGGTGGAGGAGGGATTATGGTGTGGGGTTGGGCTTGGCCCCTTAGTTCCAGTGAAGGGAACCCTTAAGGTAGGGGTGCCCAACCTTTTGAAAAGCAAGGGCCACTTAAGCGACTCGGTAACTGGTCGCGGGCCACAATGAACAGAGTAGACAGATGACAGGTCCATGTCCACTCTGCATATGCAGAGCAGACAGGGGCACAGCCCACTCTACTCTATTGGCCCTCCAATCCGATCTGCACAGATGGAAGGGGATGGATCCCCCCTTCTGTTTTTTTAAGCGGATCGAATTAGAGGTAGGTGGGTGTAAACAGCCACAAGTCCAATTACATCTGTGGCTCAATAGAGGTGAACAAAGGGTCCAATTGGGTCACTGATTATATCAAAGGGGCCTAAGGCTGCTTACACACTGATGCGCTGCGGTATACCCACACCTGTGGCTTTCAGAGTTGCAGGGTTAGCTGCACTTAGACTTCTATTATATCCTGCAGCTGTGGTGCAACTTTCTGAAGTGCACCAACCCACAGGTAATAAAAGTCTATGGCTCAGTGCAGGTAAGCCGCAGGTGACTCTGCGTTGCACATGCGGATCAGTTTGAAAGCAGCCCAGTAACCACTGCAGAAGAGATATGCCCATATATACACTGATTTTAGTATTAAACTTACCTTTAATAACAGTCTTCCATTCAGGTATCACCAGCTGTTGCTGTCCCAGGCAGAGTGCATTTGGTATCACTCCACCTGTGACAGGAGTTGGCGCAATACATAAAGTATCGGCTTACGCCAACCCACCATCCCAGAGCAGGAGGTTGCGGGCCACATTAGAGGGCTCCCCGGGCCACTGGTTGGGCACCCCTGTTTTAAGGCGTCAGCATACCAAGACATTTTGAACAATTTCATGCCTCTAACTTTGTGGGAACAGTTTGGGGATGGTCCCTTATTTTTCCCAACATGACTGTGCACCAGTGCACAAAGCAAGGTACATAAAGACATGGATGAGCGAGTTTGGAAGGAGGAACTTGACTGTCCTGACCTCAACCCGATAGAACACCTTTGGGATGAATTAGAGTGGAGACTGCGAGCCAGGTCTTCTCACCCAACATCAATGCCTGACCTCACAAATGCGCTTCTGGAAGAACGGTCAAACATTCCCATAGACACACTCCTAAATCTTGTGGACAGCCTTCCCAGAAGAGTTGATGCTGTTATAGCTGCAAAGGGTGGGCCGACTCAATATTGAACCCTACGGACTAAGACTGGGGTGCCATTAAAGTTCAAGTGTGTGTAAAGACATGCGTCACAATACTTTTGACAATATAGTGTACCTAAGAGGCAGATATTGCCCATTGTTTAACCACTAGCCTACCGCCCGGCGACAAATGACGGCGGGACGATGAGGCTCTCATTCTGGGCGGACGTCATATGACGTCGCGCCTTCCCGAACCACTAGGGGGTGCGCGCGGCGCGTCACTGGGGACTCGATGCAGGTGCCCGGCGGACGCTGGGCACCCGCGATTGCCCAGTAACCGAGCAGGACCGTGGATCTGTGTGTGTAAACACACAGATCCACGTCCTGTCAGGGTGAGGAAACCGATGGTGTGTCCCTTATACATAGGTCAGTCCCCTTCCCCCACAGTAAGAGCCACTCCCTAAGGAACACATTTAACCCCTTCCTCGCCCCTAGTGTTAACCCCTTCCCTGCCAGTCATATTTATACAGTAATCAATGCATTTTTATAGCAGGGATCGCTGTATAAATGTGAATGGTCCCAAAAATGTGTCAAAAGTGTCCGATGTGTCTGCCGCAATATCGCAGTCACGATAAAAAATAAAAAATAAAAAAAAAAAAACGCAGATCGCCGCCAAAACTAGTAAAAAAATATTTTTTTTAATAAAAATGCCATAAATCTATCCCCTATTTTGTAGCCGCTATAACTTTTTTGCAAACCAATCAATATACACTTATTGCTATTTTTTTACCAAAAAAAATAAAAAAGTAAAAAGTATTGTGTTTTTTTCAAACTTGTCCCTCTTCTTTTATTTATAGCGCAAGAAATAAAAACTGCAGAGGTGATCAAATACCATCAAAAGAAAGCTCTATTTGTGGGGAAAAAATGATAAAAATTTCATTTGGGTACAGTGTTGCATGACTGCACAATTGTCAAAGTGTGACAGCGCTGAGAGCTGAAAAATGGCTTGGGCAGGAAGGGGGTGAAAGTGCCCTGTATTGATGTGGTTAAGGAACCTCAAGCAACCTCTGGAGGAACCCTAGAGTTCCATGGAACCCTGGTTGGGAAACCCTTGTCTAGACACTAGGAGTGGGTGTGAGAGTGCTGTAGCCACTAATTAATATTGCAGTGCTTGTTCTGTTCAAATACAGACTTACTGTCCGGATCACTAGATAAAAATAAAAGAAAGAAAGCTTAAAAAAAAAAAAAAAAAAAAAAACTAATGTAGCCACATCTAAGAAGTGGTAAGATGCAAAATAATAAATGTTTTCTATTGGGTTTAATACGGCTTTAAACACATTTACAACCCCTCAAAGAGTGTTGAGACAAACCGACAAAGAACGGTGATTAATTATCAGCTTTTATTTATTTATCCGAAAACTTTATTGAAAAAAAAAAAAAAAAACTGTTGCTGTTACTGCAGTGTGAGCTGGAGTTTGGTTTTAAATTGATTAGTGTAACTAAATCTGCTAGTACATTGTTATGTCCCTTAGACACGGGGTCTCTCAGAGTGTTGCTAGCAATGCTGCCGTTATCTGCTCAGCAAGGTACACACAGGCCAGATAAACTTCTTAACCATGGAAGGGTTTATTACTCACTCAGAAACATGATGACTTGTTACATGGAGGAGTCTTAATACAACAAACAGACTTCTGTCATTACCAAATCTATGCATCATGCTGCTGCTGCTTCCAGTCTCACACACCACTCTCACTACTTCCTGGTACAGCCCCTTCCCAGCATGCATCAGGAGAAAAGGTGAAGGGTCACACAGTGCTCCGGCACAAACATCACATCTCCTCTTTTTCCTATAAAAAAAACAATAGGAAAAAAATAAATAAAAATAAACATAACAAGAGAACAAAATACTCAACACATAAAGAAACAAGGTAAGCAGGATCAGTTCAGCAAGTAGTATCTCCAACTCAGTTCTGTGGCTCCCGCATCACGTTATGAGCCCTTTGTCTTTGTTTCCCGACCTCCAAAGTGTCCCGTAAGATTTCAGTGCTTTGCCAACGAGGAGTTTGATGTCTTTGGCGGGCAGACTTACGAAGTGGCACAGCACCAGGAGGGGTAGAGGCCGTCAAAGGTTCTGAAGGTGTCAGTGGGTGTCCAACAGACAAATCAGTCTCTGCAACTCCAGGCACATGTCCGGGCTCCTCAGGAATATGGTCACCAACCGCTTCAGGGGTTGGTTGTAAACTTGTGGGATCATGCCAGACACCATGCCATATGTCACCAGTAGAGCCCTGAGTAGACTCTGGTGGTTGGGTAGAAAGAGAGGTCGGGTTTGTTTCTACTGGAAGGCAAATGCGCTCTCTCAATTGCGAAAGGTGTCTTCGAACACAAACGCCATTCTCCAGGCGAACAAGGTACATTCGTTGTCCAAGAGGTCCATCAATAATGCCAGGAAGCCAATGAGGCAAAACTCTGTAATTCCAAAACCATACAAGATCACCAGCACGGAATCCAGGACGGCCTGGCGGAGGAGGGGTCGGTGACTGCTCCTGAGGACGAACTAAATCCAGTTTGGTGCGGAGATGCCTGCCAAACATAAGAAAAGCTGGGGACAGCCCAGTAGTAGCGTGTTTTGTGTTTCAGTACATGGTCAAGAACTCCAGAAGCTTCTCCTCTGACAGTCCGACCTGGTCCAGAGTGGACAGTAAGTGCTTCTTAAACGTCTGCACAAACCGTTCTGCCAGCCCATTCGAGGCTGGATGATAAGGAGCTGTTTGGTAGTGTTGGATGCCCAAGCCACTGAGGAAGGATTGAAACTCATGCAATGTAAATTGAGTCCCATTGTCCGAGACTATGGCTGTTGGCAAGCCATATTGAGCAAGGAGCTTCCTTAAGACTAGAATGGTAGCAGCTGAGGTAACAGAAGGCATTTGAAAAACCTCTGGCCATTTTGAATGTGCATCTACTACGATCAAATACATTTTACCCTGGATTGGGCCAGCAAAATCAAGATGGAGTCTTGACCACGGTTCTGTCGGCCATGGCCAAGGTAGCAGGGTTCCTTTCTTTTGGGGTCGCTGAGCTTGACAGCACCCAGGACATTAAGCCACATAATCTTCAATTGCTGTGTCCATTTGTGGCCACCAAACATAGCTCCGGGCTCGCTGCTTCATGCGCACCACGCCAGGATGGCCCTCATGCAGTATCCTTAGCATGGTTGGTTGCAAATACTGAGGTATGATCACTCTGTTGCCCCACTGTAGGCAACCAGCATTAGACACAAGCTCACATTTTCTGCCAAAGTACGGACGAAATTCACCTGGGACTTTCTCTGGCCATCCAGCCTGAACATATGAGAATATCTGAGACAGGAAAGGATCTGTGACTCTATGTCTGGCAATTAAGGAGGTGGACATGCAGGATTTCGGCCTGTGTATTTCCACTATGCGTACGTCTCTTGGTGAGTGGTCTCCAATTAGCAACCTGGAAAACACATCTGCATTGCCATGGGCATCATGGGAGCGGTATCTGATAGAATAAGTATAAGCTCCCAAGAATAAAGCGTACCTTTGTAAGCGAGATGCGGTTGTTGTAGAAATTCCTTTCTGAGGGTTCAGTATTGACAACAGAGGTTTGTGGTCAGTGATAAGTGTGAACTCCCGACCATAAATGTACGTATGAAATTTTTTGGTGGCCCACACAATGGCCAAAGCTTCCTTGTCTATCTGGGAGTAGTTTTGCTCTGCTGAGGTTAAAGACCTGGAGGCAAAAGAAATGGGGCGCTCTGTGCCATCTGGCATGACATGGGAAAGCACAGCACCCAGTCCATAAGGCGAGGCGTCACAAGCCAAGGTGACGTGTTTCTTTAAATCATAGTGGACCAGAACTCGAGAAGACAGAATGAGTTCTTTAGAAAGCCGAAAAGCTTCTTCACATTTGGCTGTCCATATCCATTTAGCGCTTGCATCCAGTAAGCGATGTAATGGGTAAAGCTGGTGTGCTAGGTTCGGCAAGAAACGGTGGTAGTAATTTAGGAGGCCAAGGTAGGACCTGAGCTGTGTGACATTCTGGTGAGTAGGGGCATGGGTAGGGCTTTAACCTTTTCTTCAGTAGTGTATAAACCCATGCCGGTCCACAGTGTGGGCACAAAATTCCAGTCGAGATTTTAGAAATTCGCATTTTGAAAGATTGACACGTAAACCATACCTTTGGAGTCTTTCTAGCACAGCTTCAACATTCTTTCTGTGTTCTTCATCAGTGGGACCAGTGATGAGCATGTCATCTAGTAGACATTGAATGAAAGGTATGCCTGCCAGGACCTCATCCATGATTCGCTGCCAGATGGCTGGAGCTGGGGCTATTCCAAAAACCATGCGGTTATATTGGAATAATCCTTTGAGTGTTAATGGTCAACTGATGGCGTGAATCTGGGTGTAGTTGCAGGTAAGCTTGCTTTAAGTCTATTTTTGTAAACTTTTGCCCCCCAGCCAATGAGCTAAATAGATCTTCAAGTCGAGGCAATGGGTATTGATCCACAAGAAGTTGGTTGTTCAGGGCAACCCTGAAATCTCCACAAATTCTAAGGTCTCCATTCTTTTTCTTGACAGGCACAATTGGCGATGCCCATTCACTTCTATCAACTTTAGTTATGATCTTTTCAGCCAATAGGTGGTCCAGCTCTGCTTCCACTTTCTTTCTCAAGGCAAAAGGTACTGATCTTGCCTTACAAAAACGAGGTGTAGCACCCGGCTTCAAGAGGAGGTGGGCCATTTTTCCTTTTACTGTGCCCAAAGAGTCCTCAAAAACCCCCTTAAAGTGTGACTTCAGGGATTCCACCCAATGGTCTACCTCAGAAAGCAATGTACATTGGGCAATGGCAAGAGGAGGCATGCCCAGGGCTTTGATCCAGTCCCTACCGTACAGCGGAGGACCTCCTTTATTGACAACATAAAGGCGTAGAGTTTGACTGCGGTTGCCTAATGTAACAAGGGGTTTCACATAACCCAAGGGCTGTAGTAGTTCCTTGCTGTAGGTTTGTAGTGTGAGATTTGTAGGTTGGAGCGGTAGGGACAGGCCCGATGCCTTTAAATCAGTCCATGAAATGACAGACACAGCCGCCCCTGTATCAACATCCATGGAGACAGGATAGCCATTGAGTGTGACATCCACTTTTATCGCAGGAGTACTTCCAGCTACCCGAAACAGTCCAACATGCTGGACACAGGTTTCCTCATCAGAGCTGGAGCCGTGATCGTCAGTATCCATATGAAATGTCTGTTTACGTTTAACTTTTGTGGTAGTGTTTGGGGAGCGTGAGCTGCGGCAAACACGCCCAATATGGCCAGTCTTTCCACAAAGAAAACAAATGACATCCTTGAACTTGCAAGCAGGTGCACTGTGAGTAGTGTTATCACAACGGTAGCAAGTTGGTGTCCTAGAGACAGAAGAATTAGGGTGGCGAGGTTTAGGAAGATTTGGAGACGGCCGTCTTGGGTGTCGGGTGATAGCAGAGTGGAATATTTCCTCTCCCTGGCTTGCAGGAGTTTCAGGTGGTGCCTTCAGTAGGGTGGCGTCCCATGTAGCCAACTCCATGACCGTAGCAAGGTCAGTGGCTTTCGTCAGAGTCAAGTCGGGTTCTGTGAGTAAACGTTTCTGTATGGCTGGGTCGCAGAGTCCCATGACAAACATGTCACGGAGAGCCGTCTGCAGGTAATCTCCAAACTGACAAGTGGCAGCTAGTTTACGTAAAGCAATGATATAAGTCTTTATGTCCTCCCCGGCATGCTGCCTTCTACTGTAGAATTTAAACCGCTCTGCAATCTCTAATGGCTTTGGGTTGTAGTGCTCATGTAGATTCTGAATTAACTCAGGCAGGGGCTTAGAGGCCGGCTTGTCTGGAGAAATGAGGTCTCTGAGAGTGCCATATTGCAGCTTGACCCAATATTGTGAGGAAAACTGCAAGTTTCTTTTCTGCAGCCACACTATTTTCTTCCATATACTGCTCCAGCCTCTCTACTCAGGAGCTCCATGATTCAGCAGCAGGATCAAATGGTTGAATAAACCCTATGAAGGCCATGTGTGCTAAAATCCACAATCCTCGTCGCCACTGTTATGTCCCTTAGACACGGGGTCTCTCAGAGTGTTGCTAGCAATGCTGCCGTTATCTGCTCAGCAAGGTACACACAGGCCAGATGAACTTCTTAACCATGGAAGGGTTTATTACTCACTCAGAAACATGATGACTTGTTACATGGAGGAGTCTTAATACAACAAACAGACTTCTGTCATTACCAGATCTATGCATCATGCTGCTGCTGCTTCCAGTCTCACACACCACTCTCACTACTTCCTGGTACAGCCCCTTCCCAGCATGCATCAGGAGAAAAAGGTGAAGGGTCACACAGTGCTCCAGCACAAACATCACATACATCAAACACTCCCCTCCCCCCAGACTGACAATGCCCTGTACTCCTTCATCAAGAGTGGGGGCACTCCAATACAGGAGGTGTGTTACTGGCCTAATCACCAGGTGAAAACAGGAAAAAAGCCTAGAAAAAAGAAAACAAAATACACCCATCACTTCTAATGATTGGTAAGCTGCAATATAAATATAGTTTTATAAATTAAAACTTGAACATTCAAAGATGCAAAGTTATTATAGTTTACCTTTAAATGATAGTGCTCCCCTTAAAAGTAATGAGATGTTCTTACTCTGAATGGTCTAAGGTTATTATTGGTGTACCTCAAGGTTCAGTTTTGGGACCCTTACTTTTTAATATCTTTATAAATGATATTGGGTCTGGGATCAAAAGTAACATTTCTGTCTTTGCAGATGACACCAAGCTATGCAGTGGAATAACGTCCTTACAGGATGTCGCCAATTTACAAGCCGACCTCAATTCGGCAAATAAGTGGCAGATGAGGTTTAATGTTGATAAATGTAAAAGTTATGCACTTGGGGGCTAAGAATATGCATGCATCATACATACTAGGGGGAGTACAACTGGGGGGATCCGTAGTGGAGAAGGATCTGGGGGTTTTGGTAGATCATAAGCTCAATAATGGCATGCAATGCCAAACTGCGGTTTCCAAAGCGAGCAAAGTCCTTTTTTGTATTGAGAGGTATGGACTCCAGAGAGAGAGAGAGATATCATTTTGCCCCTGTACAAATCATTAGTAAGACCTCATCTGGAATATGCAGTTCAGTTTTGGGCACCAGTTCTCAAAAAGGATATCGGGGAACTGGAGAAAGTGCAGAGAAGGGCAACCAAACTGAAAAGAGGCATGGAGGAGCTCAGCTATGAGGAAAGATTAGAGGAACTGAATTTATTCTGTCATGAGAAGAGATTAAAAAGGGGGATATGATCAACATGTACAAATATATAAGTGGTCCATATACAGGCGGTCTCCGGGTTACAAACATCCGACTTACAAACAGAGTGAGACAACAGGATGCGAGAGGAAATCTACCCCTAGGAATGGAAATTCACTCCTGTAAGAGTTATTATAGGAAAAAAGTACCTCAACTGAAGCTGTATCACCAATCCTTGTTTCCACAACAAGCCAAACTTTTTAAAATCCAATTGTCACAGGGACAGAATAGGAGGTGAAATCTTCTGAACAGGGGCACAGCCAGCAAAACAAACCTTACAGGGGTGTTACTCTTCCGTATGCGATGCAAAAAACGTAAAAATTATTATTTTGACTGGAGCTACACTTAAAAAATGTACATGTTCCAACTTACAAACTAATTCAACTTGAGGACAAATCTACAGACCCGATCTTGCTGGTAACCCGGGGATTGACTGTAGTGAACTTGGTGTAGAGCTTCTTACTTTCAGGTTATTACAGAGTCCTCCAGACTCTACTGCTGGAGGAAAAGAGAGATTTAATCTCCACATGCGAAAACGGCTTCATCACAGTAAGAGCTGGGAAAATGTGGCATAGACTCCCTCAAGAGCTGGTTCTGGCAGCTCCGTAGATTGATTAGAAAAGAGCTGGATGCATTCCCAAATGCACAAAATATAAATTACATATTAACATTTAACCACTTACCGACCAGCCACCGCAGTTTTACTGCGGCAACATGGCTCGGCTGGGCGAAACTACGTTATGTTACGTCGATTCGCCCTGTGGCGATGACCGCCGGGCACCCGCGATCGCTCGTGACACAGCGAGAACCGGGATCTGTGTGTAAACTAGTGGTGCAACGGATCGGTGACGATCCGTGATCCGAACGGGTCACCCCGTTCGGATCGGCACACACCGCGATCCGCGGCCTCGGCCTTAGGAAAGGCCGCGGCTTCGGCCTAGCTCCGGAGCCGCGGCCATCTTGGTACACCCGGCGGCGGCGGCCGCCTTGTGCTTGCTGACGTCATCACCCCTCACCCTCGCTGCTCGTGGATCTGAACTGGCCGGCGGGAGAGTAAGGTAAGTGGGGGAGATGCCCATTACAGGGGGAGAAGATTGTGGATATTACAGGGGGAGAAGATTGTGGATATTACAGGGGGAGAAGATTGTAGATATTACAGGGGGAGAAGATTGTGGATATTACAGGGGGAGAAGATTGTGGATATTACAGGGGGAGAAGATTGTGGATATTACAGGGGGGGAAGATTGTGGATATTACAGGGGGGGGGAGATTATGGATATTACAGTGAGAGGGAAATTACATGGATATTAGTAATTTTTTTTTTTTTTGCCGATCCGAAAATGATCCGATCCGTGACCCATGATCCGAGGATCGATCCGATCCGTGAGTTTTTTGATCCGTTGCACCCCTAGTGTAAACACACAGGTCCCGGTTCTTTCAGGGGAGAAATGACTGATCGTATGTTCAGTTAGAACACAGAGAGGGAACACAGTTAACCCCTTCCCTGCCAGTGACATTTTTATAGCACCGATTGCTGAAAAATTGTCAATGGTCCCAAAAATGTGTCAAAAGTGTCCGATCTGTCCGCCATAATGTCACAGTCCCGCTCCGCCATTACTAGTAAAAAAATAAATAATAATAATAAAGATGCCATAATTCTATCCCCTATTTTGTAGAGGCTATAACTTTTGCGCAAACCAATCAATATACGCTTATTGTGATTTGTTTTTTTTACCCAAAAATATGTAGAATAATACATATCGGCCTAAAAACTGAGGAAAACATTTTTATTTTATTTTTTAATTGGTATATTTATTATAGCAAAAAGTAAGACATTGTGTTTTTTTCAAAATTGTCGCTGTTCTTTTGTTTATAGCGCAAAAAATAAGGTGATCAAATCCCACCAAAAGAAAGCTCTATTTGTAGAAAAAAAGGGCGCAAATTTTGTTTGGGTACAGCTTTGCACGACCGCGCGATTGTCAGTTAAAGCGATGCAGTGCCAAATTGTAAAATGTGCTCTGGTCAGGAAGGGGGTAAAATCTGCCGGGGCGGAAGGGGTTAAAGGTGAAAATGCCAGGTGTGGTTGGAAATCTGATTGCCTCTTGGAGGATCAGGAACTAATCTATTTCCCCCGCTGGAGAACATTGGATCATGCTTTACTGTTTTTTTTTTGCCTTCCTCTGGATCAACTGTGGGTATAGGATTGTGTATATGGAGGTTTTCTTTTTGTTTTGTTATTGGTTGAACTAGATGGATTTTTTTTTATTGGTTAAACTAGATGGATTTGTTTTCGTCTTTCCACTTTCCTATGCAATTATGTAAATGCAACATCTGCAGAATACTGTTCAGCTCTCAGGCCTGGGTTCCAACAATATTGATAACAGTGGCCTCATAAGACATTCCCAGAATTCTCCTCCTGCCCAGTCAGGTCTGGGTCCTATTCATAGAGATAACAGCGATGACATGTGACACTCCCAGAATTCCTCTCACCTCTCCAGTCAGCAGGTCGATTAACTCTTTAGTGACATTCAACACCGCCTCCGCTCTGCAGTTCCCCGGTCCACTTGTTGTCTCAGAGCGTCTTTTACTCTTGAAGCATCCTGATATAAAATGACAGAAAACAAAGAGAATGCATAAATGATCAATCAATCTAAGCCTAAGTACCTGTTAAACAGCTTTTCAGGGAGTTGTACGATTGATTTTTAAGGACTGAGCAAGTATGAGTGATTGTACAAAGTCTGATGTTTACAAGTAATACAACACGTGAAATGACAGAAAGTATTTGCGACAGTATTTTGTCCCCCAAAAAGCGTTCGACGGTGAAAGGAGGTTTGCAGGCTTTTAGGAGGAAATGTTGCTGTCTCCTAATTCCCTTTTTTTTATTGCCCAATGACAATTTTTTATTATACACAGCTGTATCAGTTTAACCAGTTCCATACCAGGCCAATTCTGGCCCCCCTCTCCTACATGTAAAAATCATAATTTTTTTAAAATGGTGGTTGTTGCAACTTTTTATGTCAAACAGTATTTGGGGGAAAAAAAATGAATTTAAATATCAAAACACTAGTTAGCCCAATTTTTTTGTATAATGTGAAAGATGATGTGCCAAAGTAAAGAAATGGTGCCAAACTTCGATACTAAATCTCCATAGGCGATTATATATGTGTGTGCGACGTATGTATGGTGTTCGCTTCTGCGTGCGAGCACACGGGGATACTTTAAATTTTTGTTTTGTGTGTTTTTTTTTTTACACTTTCCTTTTTTTTTTTATCACTTTTATTACTATTACAAGGAATGTAAACATCCCTTGGAATAGGGCATGACAGGTCCTCTTTACAGAGAGATCTGGGGTCTATAACCCCACATGTCTCCTCCGTCCTGGAAAGATGGAAAGACTGAGATAAAAAAAAAATAAACAAACAAAAAATTATCTCAGCCTTTCCAGTGTTTACAACTGCCCGGCCCGGACGTCATAACATCGCGCCCGGCCTCTGAAAGTCATAGAGACTACCGGGGACCATCTGGTCCATGGTATTCTGTATAGTGAACTTCCATCGCCGGCGGATTCCTTCTCTGGCTCGCCGTTCGCATGGGCGAGCCGGTAGGACCGGAGGGATGTCTCCTCCCGCCACCTGTAAAAACAAATCAAGCAGCTGAACAGCTGCTATGATCGTTTTTACGGTGAAGGGAATTGCCGGCGGAAAAGAATGATATCTGACTGATGCCTGTAGCTGCACCCATCATCCAGATATCCCCACTCAAATTCCAGGACGTCATATGGGAGGTGGTTAATATTAATTAAATGTAATACCAGTTGGTGTGACATCAAAATTTTGTCTCAATCAGTTGGAGATCGACTTGGATTTTTTCTCTACTAGTATTTCTTCTCTAATGACAAAATTAACATTGCACTTTTGCTTGTATCAGGTGTTACCTTGTAAGGTTTTTACCTTAATGCAGTCTCTGTATTTGAGGGGTTTTAAACCCTCAAGGTTTTTCACCTTAATACATTCTATGCATTAAGGTGAAAAACCTCCTGTGATGCAGCTGCCCTCCAGAGTCCCCCTTTTACGTACTTGAACCCGATCGTTCCAGCGATGGGGACGAGCACACCAGCTCCAGCCGGTGTCTTGTGTCCTAATTGGACAGACTGATAGCAGCGCAGCCATTGGCTCCCGCGGCTGTCAATCAAACCCAATGACGCGGGAGCCGAGTCCTGCTGTCTGGGTCAATAGACGCAGCAGCAGCAGGACACGGGAGCACGCCCGTGAGAGAGAGCTCGCCAACGGGGCACGCGAGAAGAGGAGGAGCCAGGAGCACCGCTGAGGGACCACAGAAGAGGAGGATCGGGGCCACTATGTGCAAAACCAAAGAGGAGGTAACTAAAAAAAAAGAAAACATGTCATAAACAAACCTTTAGATATCCTTTAAAAAGGTAAAAACCTTTCAATAGTAGCTCCCCCCAAGTCCCCCTCCCGTAAACATTTACCTGAATCTTCTCTCAATCCAGCGTTATCCTGTCTGCAGCAGTTCTTCTCACCTCTCTCACACGTTTGGCTTGGAACAGTGTTTGCCATTGCTGCGGTCAGTCAAATCAAATGGAGAGGGAATCTGTGTGTGAGTGTAAGAGGGGGGGGGGGGGCAAGTTGCAAGCTGCACTTGTGTGTCAATAGATGCTTTCTGAAAAAAGTGGTATTAAAGCCTTGTTTTGTTTTTTTCTTTAAAAATAACAAACATGTCGTACTTCCTGTACCTTCTCTGTGCAGTGGTTTTGGATCCTCCTCTTCTTGGGGCCCTCGCTGGCGCTCTCAGCCTCTCCTTCCTGCCAGGTGCCCCCACAGCAAACAGCTTGCTATGGGGGCACCCGAGCTGAGACTATTCAGACACAGAGCCACGGCTCGCCCCTGCCCCCTCTCTCTCCTCATTGGCTCACTGACTTTGATTGACAGCAGCGGGAGTCAATGGTGCCCACTGCTGTGTCTCAGCCACTGAGGAGGGAGAGTCCCGGACAGCCAAGACTTGTGCTGGATCGAGATGGGGCTCAGGTAAGTATTAGGGGGGCTGCTGCACACAGGTTTTAATTTGACGTCAGCTGGAGCAGTATTCCTTGAGAACATGTGTGTGCACGAGTTGGGAGGGGCCTACGTGCTGACGCCATGCTGCCGTGCCCATGTGCTCGGAGCGGTGGCCATTACTTTAGGTCTGACCAGTTTGTTTTTATGTGCTGTAGCATTTTTAAGTAAAAACAACTGTCAATATTATGATAATAAAATACTACACAATGTTTGTTGTTTCCTGTGATGTGGATTCCATGCTGTAAACAAGAGGAAGTGGGGAGGAGTGTCTGCTAAAGTGATAATATTGAAGCTCTCATATGATTTATTTCTGGTGAGTGCCTATTTTGGTGGAGGCTCATTTCTATTGGATCTTTCCATAACACCCGCTGGAGTTCGCTGGCTGTTCTGCTCTTGGTTTTTGAGATTTCTGGTGAGTGCATAGAGGATTAGAGTTTAAAGCGGATTTCCACCCAATTTTTTTACTTTTTTTTTATTCCACACCTCACCCCCTTACATGCCACATTTGGCATGTAATTTTTTTTGGGGGGGGAGTGGGGGCTTCAGTAGGAGTGGGACTTCCTGTCCCACTTCCTCCTTCCGCCCTGGGGCCGCCTAGGCGATACGTCATATCGCCTAGTGGCGGCTCCTCCCTGTAGGCGATCACCTGGGACGTGACAGGTCCCAGGCGATCGCCTGTCCACTCACAGAGCGCTGCGCCGTTCGACACTGTGAATGGACACGCCGGCGGAGGAGGGGGGAGAGGAGCGGAGCTCCAGGCGGCGCGTCGCTGGACAGTGGAGCAGGTAAGTGTATGTTTATTAAAAGCCAGCAGCTACACTTTTTGTAGCTGCTGACTTTTAATAAACATAAAAAAAGGGTGGAACTCCGCTTTAAGCACTGAAAGAAGCTTTCTACACATGGTGGACACTTATTTATTCTGGATTGCTTTCACCACATCAATAATTGGACTTTCTCATTATTTGTTTTGTTTTTTGCACTTTTGAATTCATAATTTATTTGGGATATTACATTTGTATTTTGAATTTAAGGAGATTGTAAACCACAAAAAAAAAAACCCCTGCAAGACAAAAGCATAATAAGCTAGTATGCATCGCTTACTAGCTCATTATGAAATACTTACGTCAGAACGATCCCCTGGATCAGCGTCGGCCCTCTGAGTACAGCTCGGACATCTTCCACCGGAGTTACTTCTGGGTTTGCGGCTCCGGCGCTGCGATGACGTTTCTCCTTCACATGCACATGGGAGCTGCCAGTAACGGCACGTCTTCTGAAGAAACGGCACCAGCGGCTGGTTTCTTCAGTGCGCTGATGACATTGGCAGCAGCGCATATACCTTATATCTCCTAAACTGTGCAAGTTTAGGAGACTTTCAAGGTACCTACAGGTAAGCCTTCTTATAGGCTTACCTGTAGGTAAAAGTGGTGTAACAGGGTTATGTCACCCTGTCAGAACACAATAGCACAGCAGGGGAGATTGCTGTACTAACATCGGATTGTTAGTAAGGCGACTCTGACCTGAGCCGTCAGTTTTATTTTGTTCAATCCGCTGGGTCAATAAAGGTGCTACAAATGAAGCTAAAGTAAACAGACTACTATATTCCCCAATAGCAATTAGAAGCCATTTGATTAATGAGATTACAATATTGCACCCATAACTTAATCATATCCATTAAAACACAATTATGATTTCTCTTTAATATACCAATTGATCCAAACAGCTGCTGATTCTCCATAAGGACATCCCTGAACAGATCCTTGTGTTCTTCTATATACTCCCATTCCTCCATGGAGAAATAGACTGCGAGATCCTGATACCTTATAGGAACCTGACACACAAAGATAATATCACCACACAGACACATGCCTTCTGTTACTATATAATGTCCCAGAGTTCCCAACACCACTTACCTCTCCTGTCAGCAGCTCAATGATCTTGTTGGTGCCTTCTAGAATCTTGTTGTTCTCTGGCATCAGGGAGGATGGTGGACGCTCCATGATGAAACTCCGGGAACGACTGCAGTGGTTGTTGAGAGTGCCAAACTTTTTCAATATGACATAACGCTGGATATACAAAACACAGATGCAACATATCTACATATTTATCATTTTTAAAATGGTCACGGTTTAGGGGAAAAAAAGAGTCTACCATGTTATCTAGCAGTTTCACTTTGGGCATACTTTTCTAAGTCTACACATAGTTCTCTTTATACTGCATCTCTCAGGGTCTCCACTCTACTTCAAGTGGAGAAATCTTTCCACCATCCTAAAAAAATAAATAAAATAATTTTTTTTTTAAAAAAAGTGTTTCTTTCTCTAATTACTATTTATTTTGGCTATTGCAAAGCAATATTTAAAGAATAGGCTCAGCTTTAGTAACATGTTACAACCATGTATTTAGGATATGGTTTGTTAGAGAACCTTAGTGAACAAACAGCATCATGAAGGCCAAGGAACACACCAGACACGTCAGGGATAAAGTTGTGGAGAAGTTTAAAGCAGGGTTGGGTTATAAAAAAATATCCCAAGCTTTGAGCATTTCACAGTGCTCTGTTCAATCCATCATCCGAAAATTAAATAAGTATGGCACAACTGCAAACCTACCAAGACATGGCCGTCCACCTAAACTGACAGGCCGGGCAAGGAGAGCATTAATCAGAGAAGCAGTCAAGAGGCCCATGGTAACTCTGGAGGAGCTGCAGAGATCCACAGCTCAGGTGGGAGAATCTGTCCACAGGACAACTATTAGTCATGCATGCCCCAAATCTGGCCTATATGGAAGAGTGGCAAGAAGAAAACCATTGTTGAAAGAAAGCCATAAGAAGTCCCGTTTGCAGTTTGCGAGAAGCCATGTGGGGGACACAGCAAACATGTGGAAGAAGGTGCTCTGGTCAGATGAGACCAATATTGAACTAAAAGCAAAAACGCTATGTGTGGTGGAAAACTAACACTGCACATCACCCTGAACACACCATCCTGACCATGAAACATGGTGGTGGCAGCATCATGTTGTGGGGATGCTTTTTTTTTTTTTTTTTTTTTTTTAGCAGGGTCAGATTTGATGGAAAGATGGATAAAACCAAATAAAGGGCAATCTCAGAAGAAAACCTGTTAAGAGTCTGCAAAAACTTGAGGCAGAGGTTCACCTTCCAGCAGGACAACGACCCTAAACATACAGCCAGAGCTACAATAGAATGGCTTAGATCAAAGCATATTCATGTGAATGGCCCAGTCAAAGTCCAGGCCTAAATCCAATTGAGAATCTGTGGCAAGACTTGAAAATTGCTGTTCACAGACACTCTCCATCCAATCTGACAGAGCTTGAGCTATTTTGCAAAGAAAAATGGGTAAAAATTTCACTCTAGATGTGCAAAGCTGGTAGAGACATCCCCAAAAAGACTTGCAGCTGTAATTGCAGCGAAAGGTGGTTCTACAAAGTTTTGACTGAATACAAATGCACGCCACACTTTTCACATATTTATTTGTAAACCATTTTGAAAACCATTTATAATTTTCCTTCCACTTCACAATTATGTGCCACTTTGTGTTGGTCTATCACAGTGATGGCGAACCTCGGCACCCCAGATGTTTTGGAACTACATTTCCCATGATGCTCATCCACACTGCATTGTAGTGGAGCATCATGGGAAATGTAGTTCCAAAACATCTGGGGCGCCAAGGTTCGCCATCACTGGTCTATCTTATAAAATACATTTACGTTTTTGGTTGTAACATGACAAAATGTGGAAAATTTCAAGGGGTATGAATACTTTTTCTGATAACCTGCTGGAGAACCCACTGGAGGGTAGCCTTGTCTGTTGTGAGCAGCCTCACCTGAGCCAGTGGGCTTTTCAAATCGACTTGCCCTCTCACTACTTTGTATAAACTCATATCAAAGTCCCAGCACTTCTAGGATTCCCTTTTTTTTTCATTAGAATCTTCATGTTCAGACATGACTTTTTACTTTAAATATATTTCTGGGGGGTTTGTCCTACTCTTTTCTGAAACTTGTCGTTTGTATAATACATATCAGGCACTATTACTACTAAATATTAGGCGATTAGCTTCCCTTAATTGGGGTTTCATGTCTTAAGCCCCGTACACACGGTCGGACTTTTGCCCAACAAACTTCGTTTTGAGCAAGTTGGACCAACAATCCGACCGTGTGTACGCTCCATCGGACAAACTTTTTTCGTTTGGTTTTGGATTTCATCGGACAAAAGTTGGGTCTGCAAACGGACAAACTTTTGCCCAACAAAAGTCCGATGGAGCAAAGTCCGACCGTGTGTACAGAAAACCATCCGATGGACAAAACAACTAATGTTAAAATCAACCAACAATAGCAGAAGTTGACCAAAGGGTGGCAGTAAAGAGCAGAAAAAAACACGCAATGTTGTAAGAAGTTTTAAGAAAGTTTGCAGAAATGTCAGAGCGTGTGTATGCTATGGGTGTTCCCAACCAACTCCCTTCGGACAAAAAAAAACACGGAAAAGTCCGATGGAAGTCCGACCGTGTGTACGAGGCTTAAAAGTGGACCTGTCAGTAACTTTACAAGTCTGCATGAGTACATTCCTGACAGGTCACAATATACAGCAACAGTATAATTTTTTCAGGATAGCTCCATCTTTTTCATTATTAAATAGGCATCCCTGAGCTCCAATTAGTGACTTTGCCTAGGGTGAGATGGTTTCATCAGTCTGTCACAGGCAACATGTAGACTTCTTTACCCCACTAATATAGGTGAATAGCCATGCCATGATGCCAGTGTGTATTTTTGGTCTTTGCAATGTTACAAATTAGAAAAAAAAATAAAAAATTGATCCGGTGACAGTATCTTTAAAGCAAATTTGATGCATGGGTTTATCCTAAAAAAAAAAAAATGAAATTGCAATTGAAATCCCCCAACCCGCATACTAAATTTCCTGGTGGATCGCCTTAGGATTTTTTTTTTCCACTCACCTCTTCAGTCTGAAGACAAAGGAGTCGAACGGCCAGATGTAGCAGCCTTTCAGCCAGGTTGTTCTTATCCTCAGTTATCCTGTTGCGTTGACTCTGGTGCAAGAAGACTGCAGTTTGTGAGATGCTCTCCATTGTTTAGCAATCAGAAGAGTAATTCTGAAAAATGTAAATGTGGAATAATTTCAGCTCCCCAACGGCCCCATCAGTTGCATTTTCTTTCCCCCCCCCCCCCATTACATATATTATTTACTATATTTGATCAGTGTTGTATGCTCTGGCTGAAAAAAGTAACAGTTGTGGTTATTTACATTCTAGATGTTTTACGTGAAAAATTAACCTGGGGTATTATGCATCCCTTACCCATTCACATCGGGGGTTAAAGGCAGATATTTGGAGACCTCCTTATATACTTTCCATGTTCCGTTAAGCCCCTAGAACCAATGACCCCCATAACCATCAGGCCAAGGTTGTGGGGAAGAGGCCTTAGTCCTCAGTAACATGAGGAAAAGGTGATGTAAGGGGATCTGTAAATGGGGAACTGTGATGTGAAGGGAGACTGCTGTAAAGGGGGGGGGGGGGGCTGTGATGTAAAGGAAGGGGCGATGGCAGAAAAAAAGAAGAAGACGACCAAGAGGAACATCAAGTTTGCCCCATTTTATTTATACTGTATATGTTTTTAAACTTTTTTTGTCTTGAGTATAGATCTATGTTTGTCTCAAGCATGTTTGAGTTCACTTACTGTTGTCTGACTCTATTGTCTATTCCAAGCAACAACTACTCTTCCTGCTAGTTTGAGGTCATGTTCCCGAGTTCTGGAACTTGGCTTCATACTAAAAATACTGCCCATCTGAACCTTATTCACCTCCTTGATGTATTTAAAGGTTTCAATCACGTCAGTTACATTCAAGGCATGCCACAAATAACTGTTTCATTTTCTTGTGCGTAAAACTGAACTATCAAAGCAATCAAAATGAGATTTGGAACTCTGCCAGGAGAAAATTGTACTGGCCAGATCTCCTTAAATTTTAATTCAGTACCTTTGATATATACCATAGTTTGTAGACACCAGCTTTCAAAATTTACACTTATTTGTTGTTTTGTATTTTTTTTTTTAACCAAGGAAATGTAGCAGAATACATTTTGGCTTAAAAGTATGAAAAAAGATTATTAATTTGCAAAGTTGTATACCAGCTGGGGAAAACAGTCTATTTTTCAAATGTTCATTCTTCTTTCCTTGATACCGGTTTAACTACTTGCCGACCATATTACTTACATATATGGCGGCAGAGCGGCCTCCCTGCGCTGATCATGTACCTGGTACGCGATCTATGCCTGGCCACCGGCCCAGTTGTGCTGTGATTCATCACAGCACATGCCGATCACTGGGTCCCAGCCAATGATTGACCACTGGCACGCGGCTTTGAGCTTCACTGAACACAGCTCTGTGAATGTAAACAACAGAGCTGTGTTTAGTGACAGGGAATCTAGTTGGTTTTTATTAGGGGTGTTGAATTTAATCGCAGCATTGATGCATCGCGATTCGGCCGTCTGCGATTCGGCATCGATGCTGCGACCCAAAATAATCGATGTTTGTATTACGTCATCCGCACTGTGCCCTGCCACTCCGAACGGAGCCAAAATGAGCCGTGGGCGTTTGACTTTCGGCTGCTCTCACGGCTAACGGAGCTGAAGTGAGCTGTGGTCGTTAGCCGCACCCTCTTTTCCTGCCTCCTGCTGACGTCATCCCCAGCCGCCCGGCGCTGCCGTGTGTTGATCTGGCTGCTACAGGAGAGGAGACATGTGGAGCAAGTGTTCCCGACTCCCGGTCTCTAGAGCGTCCTCCTCCTCGGCTCACTGTCACACAGGCTGCTGCAGAAGACCTGAGCCAGCATCCCGCGCTTGTCCTCCTCACAACAGGCTGCTGCGGGCAGCGGCATACTCTGTCATCCTCATCATCCTCATCATCATCATCATCAGGTACTTGTCAGACACTGAAAGTTTATATCTGATGCACCATTATGTTAAAATTTGCCAAATTATGACCGATTGACCTTATTGTCTTAGTGATTGATTCACATAACAACTTCATCGATACCTCCTTTTTTTGTATGGTTTATGGTTTTTCTCCTCACTGCCCCACACATGCAGCCATGCATTGCATATGTGGGGCAGTGATGAGCAAAACCACAAATCATAATTTTTTTTTGCATCAATGAAGTTGTGATGGGAATCAATCACCAAGACAATAAGACATACATAAACCATTATTAATGAAATGGCATACATGGTCGTTTGGGGGGGATGTTATAGTGACATTGTCCGCAGTCTCTGTCCATCTCTTGTATTATGTCTGCAGTCTCTCTGACCATCTCCTGTAGCATGTCCGCAGTCTCTCTGACCATCTCCTGTAGCATGTCCGCAGTCTCTCTGACCATCTCCTGTAGCATTTTTGAAAAAATTGCTTAGGACGTGCATCCTCACAGGGTGACACTGTGGATGCACAAGTATAAATGTGCCAACGTCCCGATATAGCAGGAAGAATATGGATGAACTAAAAAATGGACTTTAGGCGGCACATGGATAGATAATGTAAAAAACTAGGGGTTTTTATTTTAAACAGAGTAGTAAGAAAATACATATAAACATTCAGAAAAATCAGTCTATTTGTTCATAGATACAAGGCTCAGGCTAATGCTCTAACAGTGCTTCAAAATAATATGACATAAATGCACTCCACCCTAAATGAAATGCATTTATCTTCTAGCGCCCAAGTTTGGGGGCTAGTCCACATGTTGGGTTGGTGTCCTAGGGTTGGTTTGCTCGCAGGTATCCACGCTTACGCTGCGTTATATATTTTGTTTTATGTATTAAAAAGATGTTAAAAATACATTCTTTGTTGTTTATATATATGCTCAACAGACTATTATGCTCCTGAAGAAGCGTTAACTCGCGAAACTGGTAGAGCAAATTCAAGACTACACCTGATACACTGGACCCATGGCGTATGCCACCTGCTTCATACGTTTATCATTTATTGTTGTTTCACTAGTCTTTGGTTGCTGGTTATGCATTTCATTTAGGGTGGAGTGCATTTATGTCATATTATTTTGAAGCACTGTTGGAGCATTAGCCTGAGCCTTGTATCTATGAACAAATAGACTGTGATTTTTCTGAATGTTTATATGTATTTTCTTACTACTCTGTTTAAAATAAAAACCCCTAGTTTTTTACATTATCCATCCATGTGCCGCCTAAAGTCCATTTTTTAGTTCATCCATATCTCCTGTAGCATGTCCGCAGTCTCTCTGACCATCTCCTGTAGCATGTCCGCAGTCTCTCTGACCATCTCCTGTAGCATGTCCGCAGTCTCTCTGACCATCTCCTGTACTAGGTTTGCACTCTCTGACAATCTCCTGTATCATGTCTGCAGTCTCTGATCATCTCCTGTACTAGGTCTGCACTCTCTTTGCTACATGCAGGGAATGTTGTTGTTTTTTTAAAAGAACAGATAGAATAAAAAAAAAGGGAGTTCTCCTGACTGCTTGAATCTTTTGGATGAAAACCATGCGCACTTGCGCTGTAATCGTGATGCATCATGGAATCGAATCGTTGACCTGATAATCGTAATCAAATCGAATCGTGAGGCCAGTGAAGATGCGCACCTCTAGTTTTTATACCCTGCTAAGAAGGGAATTAAAACAAACAGATCCCCAGTGAAAGCAGCACACACAAACACAAAGTATTGCAATGACCGCCATTTTATTCTCTAGGGTGTTAGAGAAAAATATACAGTTGCAAAAAAAAGTATGTGAACCCTTTTGGAATGATATGGATTTCTGCACAAATTGGTCATAAAATGTGATCTGATCTTCATCTAAGTCACAACAATAGACAATCACAGTCTGCTTAAACTAATAACACACAAATAATTAAATGTTACCATGTGTGAGGGGGTTAACTCGGTAGCGGGTGTGTGTGACCCCCTGGTTGGGCTCCCCACACAAAAACAGGGCCAGCAGACGGAGGTTGTGGTTTTCAAAATCAAAAGGTGCGGTTTATTTCTCTATGTACAGTGACAAAAACACAGCAAAGCCAAAAAGAAACATAAACAAAATAAATCCTGGTCAGTTTGACCTCTGACTAAACATGCAGGTTTCCTAAACTAACAACTGGGATCAGCCTGGTGCTGTCCTAGTCCCTAAGTCCCTGGTTTAGTAAATGTCCAAACAAATAGCCACACAGGCTTTTTCTCATCGCACAGGGGTTCACTCTCCCTAGACAGTCCACACAGGTCTGGGTCCAGGCATGAGCAAACACCTAATGAATCTGGGAGTTTTTATAGAGGCCTTAAACGAGCTGACAAGCTTCAGCTGGTCTCATCAACTCCCTGCCTGCACGACGCCCAGCCCTCTCCCTAGAGGTATGAGTCATCCATGAGCCCACTAGCCTCAGCTGGGCTTCATCAACTCCCTAGTTGTATAAGTCGGCATAAAGCCTGAATCTGGGAGAAATATATCTACCCCCCTGGATGCAACCAGGTGACTTTACCTTCCTGCTGTCACATACCCCCCCCTCTTGTTTTAACCTTGGGGTTGGAACACCAGCAATCAGGCATTCATGTACTCGAGACAAAGCATCCACATTCCCCATTTGAACGCCAGGGCGATGCTTTACTGTGAAGTTGAATTCCTGTAGGGCCAGGAACCACCTATTCACTCTTCTATTTGTCTCCTTGTTTTGAGCCATCCACTTTAACGGAGCGTGATCCGTAACCATGTCAAAGTGCCTACCTAGCAGATAGTACCGAAGGGAATCTAGAGCCCACTTCACCGCTAAACACTCCTTTTCAACGGTGGCGTAATTTACCTCATGGGACTTCAACTTCCGGCTGAGGTAAATGACTGGGTGCTCTTCCCCGTTCCAGACCTGGGACAATACTGCTCCTAACCCCACATCTGACGCATCACTTTGTACGACAAAGTCTTTAGAGAAGTCGGGTGAGTACAACACTGGCTGGCTACATAAGGCTTGTTTCAAGAATTGGAATGCTGCCTCAGCCTCGGGGGTCCATTTAATCATGACCGACCCTTTCCCTTTCGTCAGGTTGGTTAGGGGCACAGCCTTAGAAGCAAAGTGGGGAATGAAGCGCCGATAATAACCCGCGATTCCCAGAAAGGCCCGTACCTGCTTCTTGCTGTTGGGACGTGGCCAACTCTGGATGGCCTCGACTTTGTTGAGTTGGGGTTTTATCACTCCCCTGCCAATGGTGTACCCAAGATATTTGGCCTCCTCCTGCCCAATGGTACACTTCTTGGGGTTAGCCGTAAACCCCGCTTCCCGGATAGAGTCTAGGACTGCTTGCACTTTTGGCAGATGTGAGGCCCAATCTGTGCTATGGACCAAATGTTCCTTCACGATGGGCATTACCTGTGCAATTCGATCTTGCATCAGGGCGACATGCTCAATCACACTCCTGTGGGGAGAACTCTCACTTTCCCAAGTTTCCTTGGCAATATCCAACAGCCCTCTTGGGTGTCTCCCATACAGTAACTCAAAGGGGGAGAATCCCGTAGAGGATTGGGGCACCTCCCTAATAGCAAACATCAAATAAGGAAGTAGACAGTCCCAATCCTTTCCATCTCTATCCACCACTTTCTTCAACATTTGTTTTAGGGTTTTGTTGAATCTTTCAACCAGCCCATCGGTTTGGGGGTGATACACAGATGTACGCAATTGCGTCACTTTGAGCAATTTACACAGCTCTTTCATAACCCGGGACATAAAGGGTGTACCTTGGTCCGTAAGCAGTTCTTTACAAATACTCACCCGGCTAAAAACAAGAGATAGCTCTTTGGCTATGGTTTTGGCCGAGGTATTTCTGAGAGGGATCGCTTCTGGATAACGGGTGGCATAGTCCATTATAACCAATATGTACTGGTGCCCCCTAGCGGACTTGATTATAGGACCTACCAAATCCATTGCGATTCTCTCAAACGGGACCTCAATGATGGGTAGAGGGACCAGCGGGCTACGGAAATGTGGCATCGGGGCCGACCTCTGACACACAGGGCAGGAGGAACAATAATTTTCTATGTCCTTCATCACCCCAGGCCAATAGAATCTCTGTAATACCCTCTCTCGGGTTTTCTCTGTCCCCAGATGACCTCCAAGAATGTGCCCATGGGCCAACTCCAACACCAACTTCCTGTAAGGTTTGGGCACCACAAGCTGCTCAACGGTTTCTTCTGCCCTTTTTGCCACCCGATACAGTAGGTCCTTCTCTACGCTGAAGTATGGGTAAGTGCAGGTATTATCTGGGTTCACTAACTCGCCATCTATTTCCACTACGTTTTCCCGTGCCTTTATTAGGGCGGGGTCTTTTAACTGTTCTGTGGCAAAATTTTCCCTGTGAACCTCCAGATCAGAAAACTCCACAGACGGTAGGTTTTCGTCTGAGGAGGTGGGCTCCTCTCCAGTTTCTTGAGTCTCCCCTGCCAATACTGACAAGGGAAATTCTGGAGAGTCCTCACCACTCTCAGAGGAGTTCTGGCTATCACATTCCTGGTACATAGGGGCACCAGTGGGGGGCTCAGGATCATCCCACAGTTCCCAGAACTTCGGAAAATCCCTTCCCACAATGGCATCATGCGGTAATTGAGATACTAACCCCACTGGATGAGAGAGGGTACCTTTGGGGGTCTCGAAACACACTGTAGTCACTGGATACTCTCGGGTGTCCCCATGCACACAAATAACAGCTACCTTGCTATTCCCAGAGACCTCTGTTTTAACTAATTCAGCCTTTATCAGGGTCACAAGGCTACCTGAATCCAGTAATACCACAACATTTCTACCATTAATACACATTTTGCATAAATGTTTCTCAGTTCCCCGAATGGCAGTGCATGCGACTGTCGCACACAGCGACTGACGTCTGTCCATCAGAAAGTCACATTGCATGGGTTCCTCCACAACCGGGCAATTTGCTGCAATATGTCCCGCTTGCCGGCAGCGGTAGCAAACAATCCATTTGGCTGCCTCTTGAGCCCCTGACTTCCCAGGCTGTTCTCGCCAAACTTTGGGTAGAGCTCCCACCCTCTCACTCTCTCCACCCTCACCCCTTGGAATCCTCTTATCCGCCCCTGGGGATGGTCTGGTCTTAGGGTGGAAAGTCCGAGAGTCTCTGGAAGAGGCCGTCAGGTTCTCTGTAGCCAAGTATTTCTCTACACGATCCACAAGACCACCGGCCGTCTCTGGGTCTCCATGGCTTACCCACTTTTGGATGGCAGTAGGAAGAGCTCTCAAAAACCGATCCATTACAACACGTTCCACAATCTCTGGTGCGGACAAAGTCTCTGGCTGTAGCCACTTCCTGCTCAGGTGAATGAGATCATACATTTGAGACCTGGGGGGTTTTCCAAGCTGGAAAGTCCAGTTATGCACACGCTGAGCCCGGACAGCCAGGGTGACACCCAGCCTTGCCAATATTTCATCTTTTAGCATCACATAGTCTTTTGCTTGGTCAGGCTCTAGGTCATAGTAAGCCTTCTGCGATTCACCAGTTAACAGAGGAGCCACCAGTCCAGCCCACTGCTCCTCAGGCCACTTTTCTCTTTCAGCAGTCCTTTCAAATGTGGTCAAAAATACCTCTGGATCATCCTCTCCAGTCATTTTTGTCAATAAACGACTCACCCCAAAGGACGCGGTATTAGTGGGACGGCTTTCCTCACTGGTCTGCGGACGTTGCTGCATTACTGCTTCCATTTGTTGTAGTCTCTGCTCTTGCTTCTGTAACAGGTCTATGAAGCGGGCCTCAGATTGCTGTTGGGCTTGTTGATGAGCTTGCTGCTGGGCTGCAAGGCTCCTTTGCAAACCTGCATTTGTCTGCTGTTGATTGGCATTTGCTAGAGCCAGCTGTTTCAGTATCTCCTCCATGCTGGCTTAAAAAAAACTGCCACTGGTTCTCCACCAACTGTGAGGGGGTTAACTCGGTAGCGGGTGTGTGTGACCCCCTGGTTGGGCTCCCCACACAAAAACAGGGCCAGCAGACGGAGGTTGTGGTTTTCAAAATCAAAAGGTGCGGTTTATTTCTCTATGTACAGTGACAAAAACACAGCAAACCAAAAAGAAACATAAACAAAATAAATCCTGGTCAGTTTGACCTCTGACTAAACATGCAGGTTTCCTAAACTAACAACTGGGATCAGCCTGGTGCTGTCCTAGTCCCTAAGTCCCTGGTTTAGTAAATGTCCAAACAAATAGCCACACAGGCTTTTTCTCACCGCACAGGGGTTCACTCTCCCTAGACAGTCCACACAGGTCTGGGTCCAGGCATGAGCAAACACCTAATGAATCTGGGAGTTTTTATAGAGGCCTTAAACGAGCTGACAAGCTTCAGCTGGTCTCATCAACTCCCTGCCTGCACGACGCCCAGCCCTCTCCCTAGAGGTATGAGTCATCCATGAGCCCACTAGCCTCAGCTGGGCTTCATCAACTCCCTAGTTGTATAAGTCGGCATAAAGCCTGAATCTGGGAGAAATATATCTACCCCCCTGGATGCAACCAGGTGACTTTACCTTCCTGCTGTCACACATGTTTTTATTGAACACACCATGTAAACATTCACAGTGCAGGTTGAAAAAGTATGTGAACCGTTGGATTTAATAACTGGTTGAACCTCCTTTGGCAGCAATAACTTCAACCAAACGTTTCCTGTAGTTGCAGATCAGACATGCACAACGGTCAGGAGTAATTCTTGACCATTCCTCTTTACAGAACGGTTTCAGTTCAGCAATATTCTTGGGATGTCTGGTATGAATCGCTTTCTTGAGGTCATGCCACAGCATCTCAATTCGGGTTGAGGTCAGGACTCTTACTGGGCCACTCCAGAAGGCGTATTTTCTTCTGTTTAAGCCATTCTGTTGTTGATTTACTTCTATGCTTTGGGTCGTTGTCCTATTGCAACACCCATCTTCTGTTGAGCTTCAGCTGGTGGACAGATGGCCTTAAAGCGGAGGTTCACCCTAAATCTAAACATTTGCTCATCCCAATCAGTATAACATTTATAACAACATTTGGCAAATAATTATCTTCTTCGTTTTTTTATTTACCTTGAATTTCGTATTAAATAGGGACACTTCCTGGTATCCCTCCCGCGGGAGTGGGCGTTCCTTTACTTTCCACAGCGCCCCAATGCCTCCTGGGAGTGCAGTGTCATGCTTTCCCAGGAGACAATTCACCACCTCGTCATCAGCTTGACAGCTTCAGAGCGCTCGTTCTGAGCTGCAGCTGATGTTAGCATACAGGACAGGAGCCAGAGTATAGGAGACAGGAGCGCTGATTTCACTGTGGAATGTGAAAAGAAAACACATCTCGCAGCGGCGCGGCACCCCCCATCCCCCCCCCCCCCCCCCCGCTGATGACCTGTAAAATGTAAAAAGAAAACACATCTCACAGCGGCGAGATAGAATGTGTAGAATGTGAAAAGAAAAAGCACATCCCGCGGCGGCTCCCCCCGCACCCCCCCTCAACAACTTCACAGTATGTGTCCGTTGTGATGGCAACAGTGCAGTGGGAGAAAAGCATTCACGCTTCCCGGAAGTATTTGCTTGTGGGCTTCACAATGCCCACAAGCAAAATGGCAACTTACAAAAGGGATTTTTATAAGTTCTAATTTAGAACTGATTCTGACTGGGGAGACTGGGAAACATCTGATACGTGAGTAAATACATGAGAAAGTAATACTCAACCAATGCAATGTAAAAAAAAAAAAAAAAAAAAAAAAAAAAGGATATACCGCGGAACCTCCGCTTTAAGTTCTCCTGCAAAATGTCTTGATAGACTTGGGAATTTATTTTTCCTTTGAGGATAGCAATCCGTCCAGGCCCTGACGCAGCAAAGCAGCCCCAAACCATGATGCCCCCACCACCATACTTCACAGTTGGGATGAGGTTTTGATGTTAGTGTGCCGTGCCTCTTTTTCTCCATAGTGTTGTGGGTTTCTTCCAAATAATTCAACTTTGGTTTCATCTGTCCACAGAATATTTTGCCAGTACTGCTGTGTAACATCCAGGTGCTCTTGTGCAAACTGTAAACGTGCAGAATTTTTTTTTTTGGACAGCAGTGGCTTCCTCTGTGGTATCCTCCCATGAAATCCTTTCTTGTTTAGTGTTTTACGTATCGTAGATTCGCTAACAGGGATGTTAGCATATGCCAGAGACTTTTTATAAGTCTTTAGCCAACGTCCCGATATGACAGGAGAAATATGAATAAACTAAAAAAAATGGACTTTAGGCGGCACATGGATAAGTAATGTAAAAAACGAGGGTTTTTTATTTTAAGCAGAGTAGTAAGAAAATACATATAAACATTCAAACATAAACAGTTTGTTTGTACTTGGATACAAGGCTCAGGCTAATGCTCTAACATTGCTTCAAAATTGTATGACATAAAAGCATTCCACCCTAAATGGAATGCATAACCAGCAAACCAAAGGCTAGTAAGACAGTAAATGTATGAAGCAGGTGGCAAGAGCCATAGGTCCAGTGTATCAGATGTAGTCTTGAATTGCTCTACCAGTTTCGCGAATTAACGCTTCTTCAGGAGCACAGTAGTAGGCCGAATGTGCTGCCAGATGCAGCACACACCTAAGTAAAGTTTGATTGGCTATTTGTCGGTGACGACTAGCCAGCCATAGTAAAAATCACAATGATCGACAGCTGGGTATACTGCTGGGTAGAGGCTGCTAGTGTGCAGCAACAGGTAATGTCCTCCAGGACCTTTGAGGCTGTAACTACCACAATGTAAGGGAAAAGGCTCGATATACGCCAGTATAAATCTGACTGCTGGGATTGCTCTGGACTGGTCAACCCCTTTTCTCTTTCAAGGCACAGGTTTACAGCCTGGCCATTGTATTAGAGGCTCTTTGGAGTTAGATACTCTCTGCCCATATATGCACCAGGATTTATGAAGAAGCGTTAATTCGCGAAACTGGTAGAGCAATTCAAGACTACACCTGATACACTGGACCTATGGCTCTTGCCACCTGCTTCGCTGTCAATTGGGGTGCAGTGGCTGCACGGATAGAGCTGCTGCTCCCAATGTGACATCTGTTTGGGTGTGTGTCCCCAAAGTCACATTGTCTGTGTTCGGGAAAGTGTGCCCACATGGATGTCATATTAGGAGCAGAGGCTGTGCCCATGCAATTGCTTCACCCCAATTGATGGCAATGGGGCTGTCTGCACAGAACACCTGTGTATCCCCATGCAGATAAACACGGCCCTCACATAGGAGTACAGATACATACACCATGTGTGAAAGAGACCTGACTGTCAGTCAAAGTTTCACAGTACTGAAAAATGGCCTGGACAGGAAGGAGGTTTAACATGCTGGTCTTTGATTTGTTAAAGCTGGTTTAGTGATTTTTTTTTTGGCATACTGCACAGGGGACATGAGGGACACAACTTTCGTCCAGTAAAGGGTGTCCTACATCCTGCTGCTTATTGTAGAACTCCTCTTCCCCGATGTTGGATCCTCCTGTCAGCTGTGAACTTCCAGTGCTGCATGGGTTAATGAAAACAGCTGTGATGGTGAAAGTCTCTTGATGACTGCCCCTATACATATTTAGCCCCGTAAGGCCTTTTACACTTTACTCTGACCTGCACTGTCAACTACATTCCTAGAACTCAATTGAGGTGTTTACTTCCTAAATTTGAGTTTTATACCGGAACTAAACCCTTTAACGGTTTCCCCCAAAATTATATTCGAGGCATGCAATGAATTAGAACGGACACAGTTGCTTGTACTCTCAACCGAACTACCAAGCCAGGGGGGTTAGTTCCACTTTAACAGGCAATTTTTATTTTTTCAAATATAATATTTATTAACACTCACAACGGATGAAAACAGATCCTTGAATCCAGTATATAGAGTCAGCAAGAGTATTAGATACGAAGCTATATCAGACAGCAATATGAATAGTATATAGATTCTAGAGCAAACATCCTTAAAATGGCCTATATCTATAGCAAGGGCATTATTCAACTTTGGTCAAAGCTGCACAGTTGGATTTTTAAATCCAGATTTCCCTTATCTGGATAGGCAGTTTTTGGTGCACCTGGAAGTACAGTCACTGTAGATCTGAAGGGGACATACAAAGAAAATAAAAAACAGCATTTTTTCTTGCAAGTGTATGGATGATAGAAATCAGCAGAGCTTCCCCTTAGATCTACAGTGACTGCACAATGGATTTGCCTTTAGTAAATCAACCCCTATGTGTCCATGCACACATAGGAGTTTAGAGGCAGAAAAAACCAGTGCGTCCAGGAGCAACGGCGTTTTGGCAGTGAAAAATGCCTGATCGCTGTAAACTCATCTAAACGCGTGTTAGGGCTTATTTGCACTTGCTTCAACGTTTGCACACATTAAAGCGCCTACCACTCCAATGTGCTTTCTTGATGTGCTTTTTTGAAGCTTGTCAAATGCCCTGTGGGCGTATTGATTTTCGATTTGTTTTAAAAGGGCGCAGTAAAATCCCAGCTTTGTAGTACACCCACTAAGCTGATCCCCCACTCAGTCACCCCCAGCTCTGATGATCCCCCACTCAGTAGTCACCCCCCAGCTCTGATGAGCCCCCCCACACAGTAGTCACCCCCCAGCTCTGATGAGCCCCCCCACACAGTAGTCACCCCCCAGCTCTGATGAGCCCCCTACACAGTAGTCACCCCCCAGCTCTGATGAGCCCCCCCACACAGTAGTCACCCCCCAGCTCTGATGAGCCCCCCCACACAGTAGTCACCCCCCAGCTCTGATGAGCCCCCCCACACATTAGTCACCCCCCAGCTTTGATGATCCCCCCCACTCAGTAGTCACCCCCCAGCTCTGATGATCCCCCCCACTCAGTAGTCACCCCCCAGCTCTGATGATCCCCCCCACTCAGTAGTCACCCCCCAGCTCTGATGATCCCCCCACTCAGTAGTCACCCCCCAGCTCTGATGATCCCCCCACTCAGTAGTCACCCCCAGCTCTGATGATCCCCCCCCCACTCAGTAGTCACCCCCAGCTCTGATGATCCCCCCACTCAGTAGTCACCCTCAGCTCTGATGATCCCCCCACTCAGTAGTCACCCCCAGCTCTGATGATCCCCCCACTCAGTCACCCCCAGCTCTGCGGATTCCGTGGTTTCTGGTCCTCCTCTCTCTAGGCTTTGCTTACCTCCTGCTATATTGCCCCCACGCTGTGCACAATGTGTGATATTGCTGGTTTCTCCTGCTCGGGTTCCCTCTGCCGCTTAGTCTTCTCTCTCAGGTTCCCTCTTACCTTGTGCTATAGTGTTCCCATGTTGCACAATATGTGTGCCGTCTGCTAGTTGCTCCTCTACAGTCTGGACCCCGCTCCCCTTCCTGCTGCTCCACACCAGATCTGCACCAGACACTTCCACAATATATACACATGAACTGGAAGGGACTGCCGATCAAGGCTTTTCTGGAATATCCCATACCTGCAAAACAAAAGTGAAGCTTATGCTGAAAAAGCCTCTCAAAAGCTGCAGGTGCTATAAGCCAGCTTTGTCATATGGACAAAAACTTATGGAGGCTCTGAAGACCCTTTAAAGCAGTGGTCCCCAACCTTTTTGGCACCGGGGACTGGCTGCGTGGAAGAAAATTGTGCCAAATTTTTCGCGGGCAATGGCTGGTGTTAGCGCTTCAATCATCACGGCACCATGCTTGATATGGTGTCAGGGTGATTGAAGCGCATTATTTATATTATTACATTGTAGTAATAAATGAAATAGTTCAGCGCACCATAATGCAGAATCAGTGGGAGCCCTGAGCGTGTCACTTGCCACGGTCGACCTGCTACCAGATGTGGATAGTCACTTGCCACGTTGCCTGTCACCAGATGTGGAATGTCACTTGCCACATAACCTGCCACAAGATGTGGATTGGCACCTGCGTTGTTGCTGGTCACCAGATGTGGAATGCCATTTGCCACCTGCCACGTTGCCTGTCACCAAATGTGGAATGTCACTTGCCACTCCACCTGCAAAGTTGCCTGTCATCAGATGCGGAGTGAGTGGAGCGCCCCTTGTGGTATATCAAGCAGACAGCTGAGGGGGTGAACTACAAGTCCCAGCACACCTCACCTGTACTCCCACACATAGCTCACCTGTCACTGATGACGTCACATCTCTGTGGGATCGCCCCTCTGGATGTAGCAGGGTGTCTCCCTCCTCATGCTGCAGCCGGTCTCACCTGGCAGAGGGAGGGTCTGGGACTCCTTTGGCTGTCACTCCCTGGCTCCACCCTTCTGCCACTACTGATTAGCTGTCAGGGGCAGGCAATCTACGCCACTGAACAAGGAATCTAAGTTCTGACAGCGTGGAGCCGCAGGAGAGCGGCGATGTTGGGCGGGCAGTGTAAGATGTCATCTCTCTGCTCCCCGCCGCACCTCCGACACTGAGACAGAGCACTGGCTTTGAGGGCAGAAGAGCGGTGATGCAGGGGACGGAGAGAGATGATATCTCTGCTTGCCCGCCCGCTCACTTCTTCCATCCACCCAGTGGCAGCACAGCATGTCTCTTGACCCGTGCCCTGGCTGCAGAAGTGCCACGGCCCGGTAGTTGACTACCCTTGCTTTAAAGCACCAAGAAAGCAACATGGGGTATACTTTTTGAAGCAAAGCAAACGCAATAGTGGACAGTAAGGCAAACACAAAACAGGACAGTAAGGTAACCATTTTATTTTTAGTGACAGGTGCTTTGATTGGCATTCAGATTGCTTTAAAAAAAAAAAAGTGTGTCCAATGCCACACATTTTGAAGCACGTGTAAACAAGCCCTTAACACTAGGTGCATTTAGTGCTTAACCAGTTCCCACCTGGCCTATAGCAGATTGACAGCAGGGTGGGAATTTCAGTGTTCTGATTGGACGTCATATGATAAACCCCCAGAACGGCCGCTCGTGTGCACCCCGGGGGTGCACAGCGCGGCAATCCATGATGCGGTGTGTCTATGACGTAGGTTCTTTACCATGGGATCAGCTGTGTCCAATCACAGCTGATCACAGTGTAGATAGGATGAGAGGAGAGCCAATAAAGTGGCTTTTCTCAGTGGGGACCCCTGCACTTATATTCAGTGCAATGATCATCATTGTAGCCCCATCAGTGATGCCAATCAGTGATACCACTTAGTGATATCATTCAGTGACTATCAGTGCTACCTATAAGTGCCACCTATCAGTGCTGCCTATAAGTGCCCGACAGCATAGCCTCATCAGCGCACATCAGTGAAGGAGAAAAATTACTTATTGAAAAAAAATATATATGAATTTTTTTGTGGTGATAAAATATGTTTAAAAAAAATTGTTTGGGTACAGTGTAGAATGACCGCATGATTGTCAAAGTGTAAAAGAGCTGAAAATTGGCCTGGGCAGGAAAGGGGTTAAAGTGCTCAGTAGGCAAGTGGTTAAGCACAAATTCAATTTCAATGATCAGAATAAATTATTATTCTGGCCAATTCAATTAATTAACAACCAAACGCTTGATGCGCCTAAATGTATTACACACACATTTGGAGGCGTCAAGCGTTTTTTCTGCCAAAATGCTGCTGCCAGGAGAAATAGCAAAACATTCTGCATGAATGAGGCCTAGTTCCGCTTTAACAACTTCAGCCTCGGAAGATTTTACCCCCTTCCTGACCACAGCACTGCATCACTTTAGCTGACAATTGCGCGGTCGTGCGACGTTGTACCCAAACAAAATTGGCGTCCTTTTTCCCCCACAAATAGAGTTTTCTTTTGGTGGTATTTAATCACCTCTGCGGTATTTTTTTTTGCGCTATAAACATAAAAAAAAAAAAAAAAAGAGAGCGACAATTTTGACTCCCTGAGGAAGACATGTGACCCTAATGAAGAACTCACCTGATACTGATCACATGGGGGAATGGGGGAGGGGTTTAGCCCAGTATAACCTCTGACCTCAGAAACTTTGCAAAGCAAAGAAAAGGTAAATCCCCATGTGGGTTGCAGGTAACTCTGTCAAAAAAAAAAAAAAAGGATGACTAAAGACAAATGAAATAAGAATGCACTGCAGCCTATTATTAGAGGTATTACATCCATAGAGTTATCAGCACATCATGTTAACCACTAGAAACAGGAGCAAAAAGTTACCCACGAGGGCTACAAGAAAATGGCGGCCGCCTTCTCCCAAACTCCTTCTACAAATAAACCCGTCTGTCCCTCTTGTGCCGGTGCAGAGCTGCAGAAGATGCTGAAATCTACCGTTACTTACCGGGCGGGCAATATATGTACGGCGGGGAGACTGACCGGAGAGCCGCACTCCGCGCTGCTTCTGAGACAGATGGACATGTGATCGGTGGAGACCGTCCGCGCATGCGCAACACAGACCTTTACTGACAACTTTGACGGGCGCTAACAACTGGAAAGGACACGGGGACAGTTATGATCTGAGAGAGGGGCCAGAGGGAGAAAGTGTGCAATGGGAGGGGAAATGGGCACATAACAGCCAATCAGCTTCCACGTATATTTACACAAAGATTTACTAATGAAGCATGCTGACAATTTGTTATTTACAGCAAGTGGAATACATTTTACATATAGACTCCTGAGAGCGGAAATTTACTCATAACAACTTCATAAAAATAATGGTATTTAGCAAGGAACAGACATTACACATTAACCACTTGCTTACTGGGCACTTAAACCCCCTTCCTGCCCAGGCCAATTTTCAGCTTTCAGCACTGTCACGCTTTGAATGACAATTGCGCGGTCGTGCGACGTGGCTCCCAAACAAAATTGACGTCCTTTTTTCCCCACAAATAGAGCTTTCTTTTGGTGGTATTTGATCATCTCTGCGGTTTTTGTTTTTTGTTTTTTGTGCTATAAACAAAAAAAGAGCGACGATTTTGAAAAAAACACAATATTTTTTATTTTTTGCTATAATAATATCCCAATTTTTTTTTTTTTAAATATTTTTTTCCTCAGTTTAGTCAGATACATATTCTTCTACATATTTTTGGTAAAAAAAATCGCAATAAGCGTTTATTGATTGGTTTGCGCAAAAGTTATAGCGTCTACAAAATAGGGCATAGTTTTATTGCATTTTTATTAATATTTTTTTTTTTTTACTAGTAATGGCGGCGATCAGCGATTTTTATTGTGACTGCGACATTATGGCGGACACATCGGACACTTTTACACCATTTTGGGACCATTGTCATTTTTACAGCGACCAGTGCTATAAAAATGCAGTGGTTACTGTAAAAATGACACTGGCAGGGAAGGGGTTAAATGGGGGGCGAGGAAGGGGTTAAATGTATTCCCTAGGAGTGATTACTACTGTGTGGGGGAGGGGACTGACTGGGGGAGGTGACCGAGCTGTGTCCCTATGTACAAGGGACACAGCATCGGTCCCTCTCCCTGACAGGACATGGATCTGTGTGTGCCCCCTAGTGGCCAGAATACCCGAGGCCGTATAATGACGGCCTCCAGGATTTCTAGATCCACATTGAGGCCGTCATTCATCAATGGCCTGGATCTCAAGGGGTTAATAAGCATTATACTACCAAAATCAGTGTGCGCTGTAAATTGCCTCCAGCATTGCTCCCGTTTATTCTTGCTGGAGGCTGCCATTTTGCTGAAGCCCAGAGCCCGAGCAGCAGTAAATCTTTAGGCTGTCAGCAGATCAGACTCGACAAATTCGGCACAGTGCTTAAATATACAGAGCAACTGAGCTTGTGCAGAGCAGGGTGAGACAGTGTATTATTGAATTTTAATTCAATAAAATTTTTATTGAGAAATTTTACAAGAGAATACATGTGGACATAATTCAAGAAGAATCTGCATTGAAACATGTCATACATCAAAATTTGTAGATCCTCAAGTACCGATGTTAGTTTATCACAAAGCAAGAAACTTTATATGTTATTTGATCAAAGAAAGAACATACAAGGTAATAAATCGTCATCTGATCACCAAACGGTGGAATGCATCTCACCGAAACGTAACAGATAGAGTTAAACCAGACAGGAGGGAGGAGCCGCCTCCCCCGGGCACCCCTTCCGGGAACATGCTGTGCCTCACAGGGAAGTAAGGATCCCCCCCCCCCCCAGGTCCCATCACTAAATTCAAAATAGAGTGCAGTGCAGCTAGTAATATGAACCGTCCAATCCTGATATTCAGAACACCTTATACCTATGATGATATAAACTTGAGTCAATGGTCAGAGGTCAAGGGTAATCATCCTATGCCGTCATTCATATGACATATAAAGTAAGTTTTGACACCTCTAATACTGAAAGAGTAGAGATGAAAAAGACTTGATTCCAAACAATCGAGAGGACAGGAATGGAAAGGGAAAAAAAGAAGAAAGGAAAGGGAAAGAAGACAGGAACAAAGAAAAAGTCTCATCTCGCCATCACCTGTATTTGGTGTAACTTCAGGTTTGACAGTCAGATCGCTACCCCTAGTTTACTGTGACTTATACCAATCTAGCCATTTAAACCATCTGGAGTATGTAGTGTGATAGTTGCCCTGAGAAGAGGCAAACATCAGTTCATATGATGCATGAGTATTAGTAGTTTGAATAATTTCAGAGAAGGATGGTGGATTCTTATCTCTCCAATGTCTCAAAATAGACAATCTAACGCTCAGTAGTACATGAATAACTATAGTTCTTATTTCATTTGGTACAGATTCTATATTCAAGGACAGTAATGCCAGCCCTTCAGTTAGAAGAACGTGTACCCCTGCTAATGTGTGAATCAGGTCAGCTGTTTGAGTCCAGAGGGTTTTAAGTGCTGGGCATTTCCATAGGATATGCTGCAGCGTTCCTATTTCGCCACAGCCTCTCCAACAGAGTGGGGAGTGTTGTGGACCAAACTTAGAAATCCTATAGGGTGTCAGATACCAACGGAGCAATATTTTATGTGTAGTTTCCCATAGATTAACGCTCCTAGTTGCTTTATAAGTGGTACGTAGTGCCTTCTGCCATTGCTCCTTGGTATAAGACATGCCCATATCCCTTTCCCAAGCCTTGATATGAGTAGATTTTAGAAACTCATCTTTATCATGCAATGCATTATAAAATAAAGAGATACCTTTAATCCTAGTAGTGGTACTAGTGAGGTAAAGCACCATCCTCCATGGTAAACGCACCATGGGCTGTGGAGTGTTGCGGATGAAATGCATCATTTGAAGATATTTATAATGCTCTCTCTTGTCTATGCCGTATTCTAGTTGAAGTGACCTAAAGGTCTTTGGTGTGGGTCCTATCATTAAGTCTTCTATCGATAATATTCCTTTGGCTGTCCATGGAGATATGTTAAGGTCCGGGATAATTATAGCTAGGCTGTTCAGTGTGAGAAATAAGGATTTGGTCGTGGCTTCCGCATGGCGTTGAGAGATTAATACCCTCCACTCGCGTAGCGTCGCCACCACTGTAGGGGAAAGGTCAGATTCCGCTAGAATGTGATGTCCACTTGCCAGAAGTATGTCATATAAACTATGACCTCGTGTTTGCGAGGTTTCCAGCTCCAACCATCTGGGGGCGGGTGACCCCACATGTGGGAACCATGCCCTTGCTTGAGCTAGGATCGCTGCTTTAAAAGCACATGACCAACCCCGCCTGCCCCTCTGCTCGCCACTAGTTTCTTGAATGTGCACCTCGCTCTCTTTCCTTGCCACAAATATCTATTCAGCAAATTCTGTGCCGAGGAGAAAAAAGAGGAGGGGACCGGGATGCAGAGTGTCCTGAATAGATATAGCAGCTGGGGCAGGATTACCATTTTAAAGGCTGCCAACCTCCCTGACCATGACAGTTCCACTTTAGCTAAATCCCCTAGTTTCTTCTCTAAACCCTGCAGAAAGGGTGTATAGTTCGATTTGACTAACTCTTGAGTGAGAGCCGTTAAAGTGATACCTAAATATTTGATTCCCTCTTCGCACCAAGTGTAAGGAAATCGTGACTGAAGTTTGTCACGCGTAGTAGAGTCAATACCCAGGCCTAAAACATACGATTTGGTCTCATTAACTTTGTAATACGATAATCTACTGAACATTTCCAATGTCGAGTGTACCGAAGCCAGGGAGGACTCCACCTCCGTGAGGACCATAATAATATCATCCGCAAAGAGACTAATAGTGTGAGAAGAATCTCGTACAGGGAAACCTTTAATACTGGGGTGGTTGCGGATATATGTGGCCAGTGGTTCCATTAATAAATTGAATATGAGGGGGGATAAGGGGCAGCCCTGACGGGTCCCATTTGTTATGTGAAATGGTTTAGAAAGTGTTCCGGAGGTAAACACCTGAGCCGAAGGGTTCGAGTAGAGGGCCAAAATAGCTGATAGTATATTCCCCGTAAAACCGAACTCCAGAAGAACCTGGGTCATATACTGCCAATGAACCCTATCAAAGGCCTTCTCTGCGTCGAGGGCCAACAGCAGAGAAGGCATCCTATGACGATTCGCCAGGTGGATTATATTTATCAGTCTGCGAGTCGCGTCAGCGGTTTGCCTACCTTTGGTGAAACCCGTTTGATCCGGGTGGATCAGGGTAGGGAGAATATTGATGAGGCGTGTGGCTAATAATTTGGCGTAGATTTTTACATCATTATTAAGAAGAGAAATGGGCCTGAAGTTTTGCGGAGAGGTGGAGTCCCTGCCTGACTTCGGTATTGTTACAATGATAGCTTTCAGCATTTCTGGGGGAAGAGACGAAGTGGCAGCAGCAGTATTGAATATGCATTCTAAATGTGGAGCCAGGATACTCTGGAACGTTTGGTAATAGTCCCCGGTGAATCCATCTGGGCCAGGGGATTTGTTAGATGGGAGGGTGTCAATCGCCCTCTGAATCTCAGAGGTGTTGAAGGGTGCATTGAGGGATTCCAACTGTTCCAGTGATAGCTTGGGCGATTTAATTTTTTGCAAAAATTGATTAATTAAATCGGGTGTGGGTTGACAGGTATTAACATCATCCTTCAAGTTGTATAGGGAACTATAGTAGTGACTAAAAGCGTCAGCAATGTCTTGGGGGTGATGGAGTTTATGTTTAGAAATTGGATGATGCAAGTATGGGATTTTAGTTTTATATCTGTGCCCCTTTAATTTGTGTGCCAGTAGCTTCCCTGCCCTGTTGCCCATAGCATAGTAGGACATTTTCAGTCTCCTAGACGTTCTCTCAAAATCCTCCAACAGGAGAGTCCTGAGATCGCATCACAATTGTGTCAGTTTTTTGGCGTTGTTTAAAGAAGGATTCTGTTTGTTAATGTTGTCCAGTGTGAAAATTTCAGTGGTCAGATCTGTAATCCGTTTCTGCCGCTGCCTCTTCGCCCTCGCCCCCAGCTGTATGAGAATCCCTCTGATAAATGCTTTGTGGGCATTCCACAATATGCATGGATCTGAGACCGTTGCCTCGTTCAACATAAAAAACTCATTTAAGTGCTTTTCAATGTGGAGCCTAGAGTCCTTTTGTTGCAGGAGATATGAATTTACTCTCCACATTGGAGTCGTGGGGCTGTTGGCAGAACACTCAATCGTTAGTGTAATCGAGGCGTGGTCTGACCACGTAATGGAATTTATAGATGCTGAGGATACCCTAGATAGAGTCAGGTAGTCTACCAAAAATAGGTCAATCCGTGAGTAGGATCCATGGGGAGGTGAGAAAAAGGTGAAGTCCCTCTCACCGGCATGTAGACACCTCCATGCATCAAAAAGTTCCTGAGTGTGAATGGGCTGTGAGAGGGATTGGCCCCTCCTGCTCCGGCCCTGGGAAGAGTCAATAGCAGGGTCTGGAGTAGAGTTGAAATCACCACAGACTATAAGAGAACCTTTCTGGTGTTTACGTATTTTATTCATGAGTTTGTGGAAGAAGCGGATTTGATGCTGGTTAGGGAGGTATACATTAGCAATCGTGTATGTGACCGAGTTCAGGTCACACACAACAATCAAATAACGACCCTGAGTATCTGCCACAACCTCGTGTAGTGTAAAGGCCACCGAGTCTCTGATAGCTGTTAATACACCTTTTGTTTTGTTGTGTGCATTAGCTGTGAAAACAAATGGAAATTGTTTGTGGGCACAAGCTGGTGGAGACGTGTCGGAAAAATGTGTTTCCTGCACGCAGAGTACATCACTTTTATGGGAGAGTGCCTCTTTCCACATCGATTTCCTCTTAACTGGGTGGTTCAGGCCCCTAGAGTTAATTGAAAGGAAATTTATCCCCATTTAGTGTGGAGAAAGATAAGTTGAGACGTGGAGCTGATCTTTTCCTTTAGTAGAACAAGAGAGCCATCTTGTGGTTGAAATGAAAATGCCAGGTTTTCTGGATACCGTGAGAATCGTATGGATGAGGAAAAATAAGGCATGTAAGAGAACACAATGAAAAAAAAAATTGTACTCACAGTCCAAGTGGAGGAGCAATGGCAGATTGAGGAGAGATTGCGACCTGAGTTTCGTTCTTCCAGATGTGGCAGGAGTGCCAATCAGTGCAGCGAAGCGGTGGCGAGAAGACAAAAAAAAGAAACAGAACAGTAACAAAGAAAAACAACCGTAAAACTGGTAAAACAGTAACAAGTATGGGGGTTCTACCCCTATCAACCTTTCAAGTTGAAAGAAAAAACTGGTATGCAGCCTTATGCTGCTCATTTAGATGGGGGGTAAGTTCAAGCCTAAAGGCTCTCCTGGAAAGCCTCCCAGGGAAAGGAAATGCACGTCATCCGGAGTCAAGAATGTGAGTTAGCGTTCCCATTAGTGACTTTCTTCCAGTCAGATTCCACCTGCTTAGGTTGTCTTGTGGAGTGGGGCACCTCTGCTTGTTCGGGGAGAATATTCCAGTCTTCTAGCAGTGAGATACCCTTGTCGAGCGAGTCTACAATAAATGTGCGATCATCCTTCACTATGGTCAGCTTAGTGGGATAACCCCACCTGTATGCAATTTTGTGGTTCCTCAATGTCTTAGTGATAGTATTTAAATTTTTCCTCTTTTGCAGAGTGTATTGAGATAGGTCGGCATAGAACTGCAAATTCTGATGCTGCTCTGGGACATGCTCTCGTTTGCGCATCACTGTCATCAGTTGATCTTTAATGTGATAGAAGTGAAGGCGTAGAATCACGTCTCTGGGGACTTGGTCAGACAAGTATGTAGGTTTGGGCAGCCGGTGGATTCTATCTATCGTAACGTCCATGTCTGAGAGATCAGGGATGAGGGATTGGAACAGGGCTTTAGCATAGGAGCGTAGGTCATTCTGCTGGATTGATTCAGGAACCCCTCTGATTTTTAAATTGTTTCTCCTGGATCTGTCTTCGAGATCTGCTAATTTGGCTTTAACCCATTCATTGTCCCCTGATCTGTCTTCAGTATAGTCCACCAAGTCGTTAATAGTATCAGCATATTCCTCCATCTTGTGTTCAATGTGATCTACTCTCGCTTCCACTTCCTGGATCTCTCTGTGAAACTTATGCATGCAGTTAACCATGTCTCCCTGTAAAGAACTTCTCAGAGAAAGAAGCATATCCTTAAGGACTGTGTCCATGACTGGGAGATGTTGAGTGGGGAAGGATTCAATTGAGTCCGGCAGTTCTCTAGTGTCATCACCTGAGTCATTGCTGGGGCTGGGGGCTAGGCCGCATCCAGTGTCATCCAGCCTAAATTTAGCTTTAGCCGGGCTCCCCGGCAATGGAGAGGCAGTATATGAGCCAGCGCTGTTAGGGGGGGTGTTATTGCGGGCAGATGTCCCTTTTTTGTGTGTTGTCTGTGTTCGGGCCTCCGGCGTGGAAGCCGGCCCGCCGCCATCTTGCCTACCTTCCCTGTGTGACAGCGCAAAGAAGTCCGTCAGACGCTGCGGTTTCCTCTGCATGTTGCGCTTCCGCGGCATGGTCTCCCGGTCTCTGGGGGTCTGATCTACCGCTGGGGTGACTTTTGGGACGATCCGGTGGTTTGATACGGGCCGCTGGTTTCCCTGGGTTCCAGGAGCTCCGAGCTCACGCTGTCATCAGCTCGCGCGCAGGCCACGCCCCGTATTATTGAATTTTAACCAGTATAGACACTTATTTTTAATGTTTTACATAACTATACCTGCAACAGGGGCCAGCCTGAAGTAATCCACCTCCTGGGTTCGGACACTCTGTTTTTGTTGGCTGTCATTTGCTACTTTTTGGAATAAAATCGTTGAAACGTTCCTGTGGTGTGCAGCTGTTCTTTTCTTCCTGAAGTAATCTAGCAGGACTTACATTTCTGACTAAAGGTCTATTTTAGGCCCCTTTCACACGGGCTGTCCAATCAAGTCTGCCTGTCAGTCTTTCAGGTGGACCTGATCGGGAACTGCATTGTCCTCTATGGAGCAGCGGATGTCAGTGGACTAAGGTGACCACATTTCCAAACTGCCATTCAGGGACACATCCCCTCTCTCACCTTCCCCCAAAAAAGATGAGGGGGGGGGATGAAGTCTCGGGGTTGATGGGGAATTTGGCGGTGGGTTATTTATCAGGTGAATGTGCCACTTGCCACCAGATGCAGTGCCGCTTGCCACCCATAGCCTGCCACCAGATGCAGTGCCGCTTGCCACCCATAGCCTGCCACCAGATGCAGTGCCGCTTGCCATTCATAGCCTGCCACCAGATGCAGTGCCGCTTGCCACCCATAGGCTACCACCAGATGCAGTGCCGCTTGCCACCCATAGCTTGCCACCAGATGCAGTGCCGCTTGCCACCCATAGGCTACCACCAGATGCAGTGCCGCTTGCCACCCATAGCCTGCCACCAGATGCAGTGCCGCTTACCACCCATAGCCTGCCACCAGATGCAGTGCCGCTTGCCACCCATAGCCTGCCACCAGATGCAGTGCCGCTTGCCACCCATAGCCTGCCACCAGATGCAGTGCCGCTTGCCACCCATAGCCTGCCACCAGATGCAGTGCCGCTTGCCATTCATAGCCTGCCACCAGATGCAGTGCTGCTTGCCACCCATAGGCTACCACCAGATGCAGTGCCGCTTGCCACCCATAGCTTGCCACCAGATGCAGTGCCGCTTGCTATTCATAGCCTGCCACCAGATGCAGTGCCGCTTGCTATTCATAGCCTGCCACCAGATGCAGTGCCGCTTGGCACCCATAGCTTGCCACCAGATGCAGTGCCGCTTGCTATTCATAGCCTGCCACCAGATGCAGTGCCGCTTGCTATTCATAGCCTGCCACCAGATGCAGTGCCGCTTGCCACCCATAGCCTGCCACCAAATGCAGTGCTGCTTGCTATTCATAGGCTACCACCAGATGCAGTGCCACTTGCCATTCATAGCCTGCCACCAGATGCAGTGCCGCTTGCCACCCATAGCCTGCCACCAGATGCAGTGCTGCTGTCTCTCCCTCTGCATGAGCGTAGAAGGAAAGGAGTGGCGTCACTACCTGGAGAGTGAAGATCACACCAGTCCCTGCTGCTTGCCGTTGGGTGAGAGAAGGAGAAGGAGGAGGTGCCGAGGTGGGTGGGGACAGCAGTGCTGCACTAGGCGCAGGCCTCGCCCCCAGTCTCACTGTCTGAGAGTAAATTGTCACTGGTTGCAAGATGCCAGGCAGCGCCGGCCCTAGCAACCAGTTCCGGAAATGTAGTTATTAGTTATTAGGGGGTGGCTGTGTCCTCTATTTCATTCCGGGACATTGTATTGTCCCAGAATGAAGGTGCCCGGGATCCAGGACAGACATGTCAATTGCGGGACAGTCCCGGGCAATCCGGGACACGTGGGCACCCTACAGTGGACACATGTTCATTGACACCTGCCATTCGATCCTGTCCACCAAAAACAGACAGATCGTGGTCCTATTTTTCATCAATCTTGCGAGATCGGATGGCATTGGATAGAAATGGACAGGTGGTCCGTTTCCATCTAATTGCCCCATAGAGGAGAGCAGGACTGTGTCTGTGTCAACTCTGGATAGCAGGCACGGACCTGTCATCTGCCTGATCAGCAGAGAGATCCCTCCGCGGAGCAAGCAGATTCTACATAGCAGAGGGTACCTGTGTGAAAGGGGTCTTAACCACTTGCCTACTGGACACTTTCACACCCTTCCTGCCCAGGCCAATTTTCAGCTTTCAGTGCTCTCACACTTTGACAATTGCGTGGTCATGCAATACTGTACCCAAACTAAAGTTTTTACATTTTTTGAGACCGATAAAGATCTTTTGGAGGTATTTAACCACCACGGAATAAAGACCAAAACATTTGAAAAATCAAACTTTTTGTTTTTTCTGTTATAAATTTTGCAAATAAGTAATTTTTCTTCTTCACTGATGTGTGCTGATGAGACTGCACTGATGGCAGCTTATGAGGTAGCACTGATGAAGAGTGGCGTCAGTGGGAGGAATAGTGCCCCGTTGTTGGTGTCAGTGGGAGGAATAGTACCCCCATTGTTGGTGTAAGTGGGAGGAATAGTGCCCCATCATTTTTGTCATTGGAAAGAATAGTGCCCCATTGTTGGTGTCAGTGGGAGGAATAGTGCCCCATCATTGGTGTCAATGGGAGGAATAGTGCCCCATCACTGGTGTCAGTGGGAGGAATAGTGCTGCATTGTTGATTTCAGGGCAATGAAATAGGGCCCCATCATTGGTGTCAGTAGGAAGACTAGGGCCCTGCAGTTGTTGCCAGTGAGAGGAATAGTGTCCCATTGTTGATATCAGGAGAAGGAATAGTGCCCCATAATTAGTTTCAGTGGGAGGAATAGTGTCCCATCATTGGTGTCATTGGAAAGAATAGTGCCCCGTTGTTGGTATCTGGGGAAGGAATAGTGCCCCATCACTGGTGTCAGTAGGAAGAATAGGGCCCTGCAGTTGGTGCCAGTGGGAGGAATAGTGTCCCATCATTGGTGTCAGGGGGAAGAATAACCCCATTTTCGGGGTTAGTGGTAGGAATAGTGCCCTATTGTTGATATCAGTGACCAGAATTATGCCTCATTGTTGTTGTAGAAGGAACTAGCCGTGTATCAGTGGGAAGACTAGTATCCCAGGGGCCTGATAAAGGCAAGCAAAGGGCCACATCTGGCCCCTGGGCCACAGTTTGGAGACCACTGTTCCAAATCATGACAGTAACTGTTCAATCAATCGGATCTGGATGGGGGGAGGATTGAAATACTACCAAATATACAGTATCTCACAAAAGTAAGCACACCCCTCACATTTTGTAAATATTTTATTCTATCTTTTCATGTGACAACACTGAAGAAATGACACTTTGCTACAATGTAAATTAGTGAGTGTACAGCTTGTATAACAGTGTAAATTTGCTGTTCCCTCAAAATAACTCAACACACAGCCATTAACCACTTCAGCCCCGGACCATTTTGCTGGTCAAAGACCAGGCCACTTTTTTGCCATTCGGCACTGCGTCACCTTAACTGACAATTGCGTGGTTGTGCGACGTGGCACCCAAACAAAATTGATGTCGTTTTTTTCCCACAAATAGAGCTTTCTTTTGGTGGTATTTGATCATCTCTGCCGTTTGAAATTTTTGCGCTATAAACAAAAATAGAGCGACAATTTTGAAAAGAATACAATTTTTTTTACTTTTTGCTATAATAAATATCCCCAAAAAATATATAAAAAAAACATTTTTTTCCTCAGTTTAGGCCGATATGTATTCTTCTACATATTTTTGGTAAAAGAAAAAAAAAAAATCGCAATAAGCGTTTGATTGGTTTGAGCAAAAGTTATAGCATCTACAAAATAGGGGGTAGCTTTATGGCATTTTTATTAATACATTTTTTTTACTAGTAAAGCGGGGGATCAGCGATTTTTATTGTGACTGCGACTTTATGGTGGACACATCGGACACTTTTGACAAATTTTTGGGACCATTGTCATTTTTACAGCGATCAGTGCTATAAAAATGCACTGATTACTGTGAAAATGACACTGGCAGTGAAGGGGTTAACCACTAGGTGGCGCTGCAGGGGTTAAGTCAGTACTAGGGAGTGATTCTTACTGTTAGGGGGCGTGGCTACACGTGACACGTCACTGATGGCCGTTCCCGATCACGGGGGAACGGTCATCAGTGACAGTGTCACTAGGCAGAATAGGGGAATGCCTTGTTTACAAAGACATCCCCCTGTTCTGCCCTTGCCGACCGCAATCGCGGGCCTCCCGGGAACATCAAGTTCCCGGGACCTGCGAGCACGCTATAGAGGCGCGCGTGCGCGCCCGCTGGGCGGCAAATTTAAAGGGACGTACAGGTACGCCCATATGCCTGCCCATGCCATTCTGTCGAGGTATATCGTCGCGCGGCGGTCCTAAAGTGGTTAATGTCTAAACCGCTGGCAACAAACGTGAGTACGCCCCTAAGTGAAAATGTCCAAATTGGGCCCATTTTGTGTGGCCACCATTATTTTCCAGCACTGCCTTAACCCTCTTGGGCATGGAGTTCACCAGAGCTTCACAGGTTGCCACTGGAGTCCTCTTCCACTCCTCCATGACGACATCATGAAGCTGGTGGATGTTAGAGACCTTGCGCTCCTCCACCTTCTGTTTGAGGATGCCCCACAGATGCTCAATAGGGTTTAGGTCAAGGCAGTGGTCGTCTTGGAGGTGTTTGGGGTCATTATGTTGGAATACTTGCCCTTTGGAACTAAAGGAACTACTTTTGGGAATCGGTGCAGCGCTGCAAAGTCGGCATCGCACCGATTCGGATGGTGCCATTGTCGGCTATAGGCGTTAATTTGGCATGCAATTTGACATGTCGGCCCGGTGTGAACGTAGGCTTATAGCATAAAGTAAAAAAAATATATATATATTTTTTAATTGTTGCTCTTTTTTTGTTTATAGCGCAAAAAATAAAAAAAAACGCAGGGGTGATCAAATACCACCAAAGAAAGTTCTATTTGTGGTAAAAAAAAATACATACGGTAGGTTTTATTTGGGTACAGCGTCGCACAACCACGCAATTGTCAATTAAAGTAACGCAGTGCCGTAATCGCAGAAAATAGCCTGGTCATTGAAGGGGGTAAATCTTCCGGAGGTCAAGTGGTTAAAGTAGTACAGCATCAGATTCCTATGAAGTCTGTACTCTGTGATATCACATAAACTATGTATAAAACTCATAGTTCTCCACAACTGCAAGCCCTAAAAAGAAGATATTTTGGGAACTGCTAGAAAAGGCCTTTGATTACCTGAAAGCGGAGTCCCGGACGAAATATAAAACTTTTAAGATAAAAATATCCCTAGAATATTAATTGTGCAATGTAACAAAGGTATGCTGTAAACTATGGCCAGTTTTCTATCTGTGCAGCATTGTTTTCTTACTTTGTGAAGTTTCTGCACAGCGCGGCCATCTCCAGTGTGGGCATCTGAAGCCGCAGTGTTCTTATTCCTGGATACGTGCATACTGGCTACCCAGCATGCACCTGCCGATCTCGCGCATGTGGGGTGCAATTTTGGTCAGCTTGGCATGCCAAGAATTTCCATAGACACCATGCCAAGCTGACCAAGATCTCCCAGGTGCCAGTGCAAAACCGGAAATGACGTCTGCAGCAGAGGCCCCTTAGAGGAAGTAGTGAAATTAGATATAAGCATAAATCAGGTAAGTGAACAGAAAAAAAAACAATAAATTGCCAATTTATTTTAAGGATGCACATTAGTGCTGCATGGTGAGGAGTGAAAAATGTGGGTGGAACTCCGCTTTAAAAAAAAACAAAAAAAACCAAGGGCCCTTCTAGACATCATGGACAGGGAACAACTTTGATGCAAATTTGGTGAACCGATGCTACTCTAGGTTTGTACACACATCTCCCCTAGAGGCTCTTCAAAGTAAGGCTAAGTTCACATAAATCCAGGTTGCAGCTAATGCATTTTCTTGGTGCACTTTGCTTTTCTTTTACATGTGTTTTTCGTTTTTGGAAAGTATCTGTTGTCATGCAGGAGAAACCAGCAAGAACGCAAGCACTGCATTTTTATGCGTTTCTGCTGCGTTTTCATTGAAGTCTATGGAAGCAAAAATGCAACCTGCTGCGGACAAAAAAGTCTGACCCTTTCCAAATAACGTACCGGTTGAAAACGCATAAATGTGAATGTGACTCATAGGAAATCATGTTAAATGAACTGTAGTGCGTTTTTGCAAAACTGAGAATGCACTGAAAAACGCATAGGTGTGAACCAGGCCTTGGTGCATTGGTCTTACAACTAACAAACAGGCACATACATAAAAATAAAAATCATAAATGTATTTTTTTTTATTATATTTTTTAATATTATAATTATATAGGATTTTTACAGGATTTATCTAGCACCAGCAGTTTGCACAACTCTACAAAATAAAGGGAGACAGCACACTTACAATTTAATAAATAGGGTTAGTGAGAGCTAAAATCTAAAAGGGGAGGACGAGTGATACTAAAAAAAGTAATAACTGTGAGGAATAAGCTAATGGAGAAAGTAAAATTACTGTTTTAGGTGGAAGTGGGAAAGGCTTCCCTAAAGAGTTTTCATATATATGATATTCTTCAAGTTCTGTCAAACTTTGCAGAACACACAATAGACATCTACAGAACAGTATAAAATATAAACACTAGATGGCACCAGAGCCACGTCTAACTGATTTTCCTATGTGTAACAGATCTTTGTTTGGTTGTTTTTTTATTTTTTTATTTATTTATTTGTTTTTAAAATTTTTGATGCCATTTAGAAAACTACACCTATCAATTATATAAAACGTGCTGAAATGTCTGAGAATTTATTATGCAAATTTCAGGCTTTCCAAACAGTGTTGATAGCTAGTTCATGTTTGGGACTTTCCTATTGGCCAGGAGGATACCAATAGAAAAGTGAAGGAAATATAAAAGGAGAGGGCTTGCTTTAAAAAAACAAAACTGCCAGTAAGGGTCTAAATTATAAAGGCATTGAGGCTCGGATTCCACTAGTGCGACTTGTCATGCGACTTTGGACTGCAAAGTTGCATGGCAAGTCGTACCCCATGATGTCCAATGAGTGCCGGTCATATCTGTGCGACCTAAAAGTAGTCCCTGCACTACTTTGGTCCCACTGTGATGTGACTGGAGGACCATAGACCTCAAGAATACACAGGCATTGTTTCAAGTAGCATTAAAATCGTGGCAAAAAAACCCCCCAAAAAAACGCACGACTTTCAGGTCACAATAGTGGAAACCTAAGCTCTATTCACACCTTGCTGCACATAAAAAAGCACGTCATGAAAACACCTTGATTCCAATGAGGCCATTCACATCTGTGTGCTGTGTTACGTTTATCTGCAATTTCTGGCCTATTAAAGTCTATGGAAGCACATAAAAATGCATGCAAGGCCTCGTTTACACCTGTGTGTTTTGCAGTGCATATACACTCACTGGCAGGCCACTTTATTAGATACACCTGTTCAATTGCTTGATAACACAAATTGCTAATCAGCCAATCACATGGCAGCAACTCAATGCATTTAGGGATCTAGACGTGGTGAAGACAACTTGCTGAAGTTCAAACCCAGCATCAGAATGGGGAAGAAAGGGGTGACTTTAAATGTAGGATGGGTTGTTGGTGCCAGACGGACTGGTCTGAGTATTTCCAACACTGCTGATCTACTGGGAGTTTCACGCACAACCATCTCTAGGGTTTACAGAGAATGGTCCGAAAAAGAGAAAATATCCAGTGAGCGGAGGTTGTGTGGAGGAAAATGCCTTGTTGATGTCAAAGGAGAATGGGCAGACTGGTTTGAGATGATAGAAAGGCAACAGTAACTCAAATAATCACTCGTTACAACCAATGTATGTAGAATACCATCTCTGAACGCACAGCACATTAAACCTTGAAGCAGATGGGCTACAGCAGCAGAAGACCCCCCCCGGGTGCCACTCCTGTCAGCTAAGAACAGGAAACTGAGGCTACAATTCACACAGGCTAACCAGAATTGGACAATAGAAGATTGGAAAACCATTGCCTGGTCTGAGGAGTCTTGGATTCAGCTGCGACTTTCAGATGGTAGGGTCAGAATTTGGCATAAACATGAAAGCATGGATTCACCCTGCCTTGTATCAATGGTTCAGGCTGGTGGTGGTGGAATGGTGTGGTGGATATTATCTTGGCACACTTTGGGCCCCTTAGTACCAATTGAGCATTGTTTAAACACCACGGCCTACCTGAGTATTGTTGCTGACCATGCCCATCCCTTTATGACTACAGTGTACCCATCTTCTGATGGCTCCTTCCAGCAGGATAATGCACCATGTCACAAAGCTCAAATCATCTCACCACAGGACAATGAGGTCACTGTACTCCAATGGCCTCCACAGTCACCAGATCTCATCCAATAGAAGCACCTTTGGGATGTGATGGAATTGGAGATTTGCATAATGGATGTGCAGCTGACAAATCTGCAACAACTGTGTGATGCCATCATGTCACTTTGGACCAAAATCTCTGAGGAATGTTTCCAACACCTTGTTGAATCTATGCCACGAAGAATGAAGGCAGCTCTGAAGGCAAAAGTGGGTTCAAACCGGTACTAACAAGGTGTACCTAAGTGGTCGGTGAGTGTAAATGCATGAGTCATGAAAAAACATTGATTCCAATGAGGCCATTGTAAACATCTGCATGCTGCTTTGTAAAAAATAGGGCATATCCAATTTTACAGGCGTTTTCTGGCCCATGGAAGTGCATGAAATACTCCGGTCAGGAGTATTTGAGCCTTTTCGGGGGTTTCCGAGGGAAGCCGAAAGATCTCTGAGTATTTCCGAGTCTCTCCGGCGCTCCCCCCACCTATGGCCACATGCGGTATTGCATGCCATAGAGGTCAATGTGGAACAAATAATTTTTGTTTCCATTGACTTCTATGGGGAAACTCGCTTTGATATGCTAGTGCTTTGGATTACAAGCATTCTCCTGGAACAGATTATGCTCGTTATCCAAGGTTCCACTGTATATGCCGTAATTTCCCACAAATAACCTGCCATACAGGTAAATGGCTGTATGTGCCCATGATCTTATAAATGCTGCATCTGTGTTTACCCGTGCATGCCCTTCCGGCGCGTTTTCCAAATGCAAAATTCTGCGTTTGAAAAATTTGTTGCAAGAGCATGTGCAGCAAAGCAGCATCAGCGTTTACATGAGCACAAGAGCGTACAGCTATTCACATGTACTGTATGGTAGGCTGTACATGGCACGAGGCTTCCAGTCAACGGGAAAATACACTAAGTGCCAGGAAAGTACACTAGACATATACAATGTACTGCCACTGCTAGTTAATAAGGATGAAGTTTGAATGCATGGTGTGACGGGAGGGCCCGTGGAACCCAGAATCCCTTGGAAAGTATGGGATACCCTTGTTTCAGCTCCCCATGCACCTCTTATGTCTATGTCACCCTGTGCCAGGATGGCACAGGGTGACTGAGAAAATATGTCTTGGATTACTTAAAATGGGACAGAAATATTTATCCACAATATCTCCCAGGTTATATGTAAAGACTATTCTTGGTTTGTTTGATTCTGAACTCAACATGTTAATTGAAAGAGCTGATCACATTGGCCTCTGTACAATGTAGGAGACGAGCCGACTCCTACTGGAGCTCCTGCTATTGTGTGAAGATGTCCTATGTTTGTACATATGATCAGTGTTGGTCATCTTACTTTAAAAAAGTAATTAGTTACAGTTACAAATTACTTCTCCCAAAAAGTAATTGCGTTAGTAACTCAGTTACTACATTGAAAAAGTAATTAGTTACTCAGCAAAGTAAGTGACTTAACTAACTTTATAGTCTTGTATTGGATAAAATAATATGGATATAAATATAGCATATAATAATTGTAAACTAAAAATGCACACAGTTGGCAATGATTGTGGTATAATAAGAAGAGCAGCAATGATACCACTGTAGAGTCAGAAATGGAAAGGGTTAACATCGATCCATAGTAAAGTATGGGTCCCCAGGGAAAATCTTTCAATTACAACAAGGTAACCACTGAATGCAGGTGGAGCGGAGAGATGTGATGGGATGGCTCTGGTGTACCTGTAATGAAGGATGTCACGGCTGATCTGCGGGGTGTAGAGCGTGATGCTGGAGTCCCGAGAAATGCCAGTGTCACTTTAAGAAGCGGGCAGGCGGACTGCACCAGGGTAACAACCTCTGAAAGAACCGGTGGATGTGGCCGCACCTATGCCAGGAACTCCGTGGCTGTTGATGGGTGGGCAGCTCGGCGGAAGAACAGAGAGTGATGAACAAACCAATAGGAAGCCAAGCGCGCTCGAATGACGTCAGTGCCGGCCAAATCAGATGGAAGCAGTGTTCCGACGAATGAGGACCCAGGCGCACTGGTGTGGAGTCAGAAATGGCGTGGATGTTGTCAAGGCAATGAGGATAATGGATGTAAATGGGACTCAAAATCTAGTGGCGGTAGATGTAATTGCGGTAACGCCGCCCAAGTAATGGGAACGGTGTTACCATGAGGGGAAGAGTAATCAGTTAGATTACTTGTTACTCTCTAAAGTAACTGCGTTAAGTAACGCCGTTTACTTTAACGCAGTTACTACCATCACTGCTTATGATAATGTATCATCTGCTGTGTGAAGCTCGGTGACAACAAGTCTGACCTGTAGTGAAATCCTGATTTATCATAACAATGACCAGGCTGCTTTAAGGGATTAGTTAATTAGCTCATGTTAATTAGGTTTCTGCTTACAAATGTATTGTAGAGTAATATGAGCAGGAGGTATGCACCTCCTCTTTTACTGTATATAAGACTTGTATTCTGGTTATAATAAACAGTCCATGTTCAGCAGACAAACAAGTATCATCTCGTTGTGTGCTTGTGAGCAGTTGGAATATCTGATATCTATATCCAGACTGGGAGGAAGTGGTATATGACGAAAGCACTCAAGCAGAGTGTGGGACGTTTCGTTACACATGGCAACCATGGTTTTACAAATTTTTGTGCGATTTCGCCCGGACAAACCTTTTTCAAAACCACAACACATAACACAGCTTTTGAATTAAAGGGGCTGTAAAGGTTCATTTTTTATTTTCTAAATAGGTTCCTTTAAGCTAGTGAATTGTTGGTTCACTTACCTTTTCCTTTGATTTACCTTCTAAATGTTTTTTTTCTTTGTCTGAATTTCTCACTTCCTGTTCCTCCTCACTAAACTTCACACCATCATCTGAGTGGTGTGGAGTCAGCCAGAACAGCTTACTGAACAGCTTACTGAGGAGGAACAGGAAGTGAGAAATTCAGACAAAGAAAACAAAGAAAAACAATATTTAGAAGGGAAATCAAAGGAAAAGGTAAGTGAACCAACAATGCACTAGCTTAAAGGAACCTATTTAGAAAATAAAAAACGAACCTTTACAACCCCTTTAAGCTTACAAGTTTCAAAAGCAGGGCAAATAATAAACCTTCCAACGACACATATTATAAACGTGTGTTGGAAGCTTGAAGGAGAGGGTAGGTGGAGCAAATTCTGATATACTGTATGCCATGAGATACCTCCTAGACTTAGTCCGTGCAGATAGTATAGCCATTTGCAGACTTACCAAAATCCACAGGCAGCTTAATTCTTCAATAAGGTACAGGAGTTGAATTCATTGTAGTTTTACTTTATATAAGTGCTATGCAGTTGAAGTGTAAGAAGACAGGCTTTCCTAAACCATGTCACTGTGGAACCAGAGCTGTGTGGATAGTCTGGCATTCTGTAAATTACGTCGGGAGGCTGACGTGCTGACGTCATCGCTGGACGGGAGACTGCAAGCCGGCCGGCTTTTTCCCATGCTTGTTTTATCTGCTTTGATGTAAGTAGCCATCTGTTTTTTCGAATAAAATTGCTGTTGGATGGTACACACTATGTGGTTTCCCCTCTTCATTTGCATGATTGGCGAATACTGAGTCCTATACAGTGCAGGAGTTCCATCCCTGGGGGTCCATTTACTACGAGGAAGTGGATTATTCACAGTTTGGCACTACTTAAGGCTTAAGCTTGCCTCTGGTAAGCACATTATCCTGGTGGTGGTTTGGTGTGATTAGGAGTTCACTCTTCTTTTGATACTCTACATTGCAAGTTTTCACTGATCAGAATATATGGACATTCACATGGACCCTTATGTTCAAATTTATTGATGTGTTTGATTTAGCACGTTATTATCATTCATATATAAATAGTCACATTTGATATATTGATTGGTTCACTATATTTAGTTTGCGCAACTTTTCTTTTCCTTGTTTGTATATTAGTGTTGGGTTCACACATATGAGTTTGCTGCACAGTTAGGGTTTATTTAATTTTTCATTATTTAATTTTTTATTATCAATTATTTAAGCGCGGTACCTTCCCCTTTTTTCCACTGTGGTGGAGAGTATAACTAAACTGAACAAAAATACGTTTGGGAGTGTCTAACTAGTAGAGTGTACCAACTAGATACACTCGGATAAGCCCCCGCCTGCATTTGTATTCAGATCTCAAAGTCTGTAAGCAAGTGTAGACAGAGACCATGTGCTTTCTGCAATAGAGGTAAAACTTCACAACAGATAAAGCAGTGTGAAAAAGTCTAAAAATCTGTTTTCTTGCTGTTCTTCTGTTTCAAATGCTGATATATGCAATGACAGGTCTCCAGTCTGTGTAGACAGTATGGCCACTTGCTGACTTGACAGAATTCACAGGCAGCCTAACTCTTTAATAAGACACAGAGGTTACTTCAGATAAGTGCAATACAAAGGATGTTTTTCCAGTCTTTTAAAGTGTAAGACAAGCGTAACTACCGTCAGACACATGCCCTGCATCTAAAGCTGTGTGCCTCAAGTTCCAACATCACTCACAACCACCTGCCATTTTTAAATATTCCACCATCAATCAGCGCAGACGTGAAGGGAGTGCTCTGAAACTCCTCCTCAGCTCTGGGCTACAGCTGTGACAGGTGGAGACAGGAGACGGCAGCTTAGTGTCTGCCCACACTCCAACTCTTGGGTTGATCATCCACAGGTGAATGCTAAACCCATGGAGGCGATTGAAAGGGTGGCTGATTTAATTTGTCTGCTTTCTGCCCTTCTCCTTCTTTTTCCTCCTCTCCCACCTCCCACCCCCCCCCCCCACTTTTTTTCCTTTCTATCCCCACTCCCTCTACATAGTCCTGACCAAAATGTTTAGTGTCCCAACAGCTGCTGTTCTACTCTAAGGCGAGCTCAGACAAAGTGATAGGTTTTTGTGTGTAGAAAATCTTATACAGTATAATGAAAGAATTTTTTTTTTTTTTAAAATAATCCCTTGTACTGAGATTTACTGTATGTGTTCTTGTGAAACTGTCACATGTAGCAGAGTAATTATGAGTATGTTATAAGGACTTTGACATGTGTGAGTTGTTGGACTGCTTTCTTATTCTTGGCTCTGGCACACTGCATGTAATGTACCCCTGACCCCTGCACCCTATCTGTCACCTACTCCTGACCCCTGCACTATGTCACTTACTCCTGACCCTTGCCCTCTCTCTGTCACATACTCCTGATCCTTACACTCTTGCAATGCTTACTTCTGAACACTGTGTGTTAATGTCAGGGCTGGGTTCCTGCTATTTATGAGCAGCTATTTTCTTTCAGTGTACAGAGGCTGCTCAGTTGTCGGGTAATTACCAGCCACTCGTTTCCACAGTGACTCACCTGGTTACCATTACCTGCCTAATTAGTCCAGCCTACAGCCAGCCCCTTCTGGCTATTTAAATAGCTTTGCTCATTTCCTCCATGCCCCTGCGTGGTCTATGCTCTCCAGTGTGTTCTTGTGTATGACTTGGCCTGGCTGACTTCGTCTGATACCTGTTCCTGTTTTTGCTCCTTACTGTGCTGACTTTTGACTTTCTGACCCCGGCTCGTCTGATTACCCACTCTGGCATCCAAATCCAGGCTTCAGTTTTGACTACGTTCCTAAACTGTTATTTTTTGCTACTTTATTACAGGTTTGATTTTAACTGCATTTTCTGTCTCCGTCAGGTTTATGATTCCTGACAGTTACTTACTCCTAATCTCTGTGCGCTACTTACTCCTGACCCCTGCAATGTGAGCATTACTTACTGTTGACCCCTACTCTCTGTGTGTTGCTTACTCCCAAACTCTGCGAGTTACTTACTCCTAACCCCTGCATTCTGTGCATTACTTATTATTGATCTAGAACAGAGTAGGCTCAGGTTTTATATAACCATGCTCCTTTAAGCCCCTCCCACTGATAGCACAATAGGCCACACCCACCACTACATCACATCACTGCTCTCCCTAAGGGTGCCCAGGGGTGCCTGTGTCTTTTACAATCCAAGTTATGCCCCTGATGTAAGCAGATAATGGCTTTCCTAAACCCTGTCTCTGTGGTAGAAAGTAAAACTTAACTGAGTAACAGGGTAAGGCAAAGAGTGTCTAGCAAGGGATTGTACTAAGTAGCACCAAACAGTAGGGGGGACAAGGGAACATGCCAAGGGTGCAAAAAAAACATGCAATCTGACAATTTGTTTATGGAATGATGAAAGAAATCTGGACATATATCCAGTAAAATACACCTCAGGCGGTGTATCTCATATATATATATATATATATATATATATATATATATATATATTGTGAGGGGGTTAGCTCGGCAGCGGGTGTGTGTGACCCCCGGGATGGGCTCCCCACACAAAAACAGGCCCAGCAGACGGAGGTTGTGGTTTTCAAAAATCAAAAAGGTGCGGTTTATTTTCTATTTACAGTGACAAAAACATAGCAAAGCAAAAGAAACATAAACAAAATAAATCCTGGTCAATTTGACCTCTGACTAAACATACAGGTTTCCTAACTAACAACTGGGATCAGCCTAGTGCTGTCCTAGTCCCTAAGTCCCTGGTTTTAAATGTCCAAGCAAATAGCCACACAGGCTTTGTCTCACCGCACAGGGGTTCACTCTCCCTAGACAGTCCACACAGGTCTGGTTCCAGGCATGAGCTAACCCCTAATGAAGCTGGGAGTTCTTATAGAGGCCTAAATGAGCTGACAAGCTTCAGCTGGTCTCATCAACTCCCTGTCTGCACGACGCCCCACACTCTCCCTAGAGGTATGAGTCATCCATGAGCCCACTATCCTCAGCTGGGCTTATACAACTCTCCACCTAGTTGTATAAGTCGGCGTAAAGCCTGAATCTGGGCGAAATATATCTACCCCCCTGGATGCAACCAGGTGACTTTACCTTCCTGCTGTCACAATATATATATTCTGCATTCAGTGTAGACTATATATACAGTGCATTCGGCAGTGTACAATATATAATATACTTCAGGCGGTGTATCAATACATACAGTTGTGCTCATAAGTTTACAGAATTTATGATTTCTTGGCCATTTTTCATAGAATATGAACAATATTACAAAAACTTTTCTTTCACTTATGGTTAGTGTTTGGCTGAAGCCATTTATTATCAATCAACTGTGTTTACTCTTTTTTAAATCATAATGGCAACAGAAACTACCCAAATGACCCTGATCAAAAGTTTACAAACCCCAGTTCTTAATACTGTGTATTGCCCCCTTTTTCTTTTGTGGTATTTGTGGATGAGGCTCTTTATCTTCTCAGATGGTAAAGCTGCCCATTCCTCTTGGCAAAAAGCCTCCAGTTCCTGTAAATTCCTGGGCTGTCTTGCATGAACTGCACGTTTGAGATCTCTCCAGAGTGGCTCAATGATATTGAGGTCAGGAGACTGAGATGGCCACTCCAGAACCTTCACTTTATTCTGCTGTAATCAATGACAGGTGAACTTGGCCTTGTGTTTTGGATCATTGTCATGTTGGAATGAAGGTGAAGGGCGAGGCATGGAATGTCCCCGCCCCCCGCCACCTATGGGACCGTGTCATACCTGTAAATTAAATTAAAGTTAAAAAATAAATAAATAAATTACTTACCCATGATTGGTTATCAAATGTTGACAGTTGTCCCAAACAACGGTCCTCTAGCACCCTATATAAATGTAGCGGGTATTTAAATTTGGGGGGGAGCATCTGGGTTATTTAACCCAGATGTACTAATTGTTAGGGAATCTGAGAATCCCTTTTCTGGTTCTTGGAGGACTCTGGTGGTGCAAGGTTCCCTGTGGCCTGCAGGTGGCGTTGTCGCCCTGGGTCGGAATTGAATTTGCACCGCAAGACTGTGCCTTTTTTTTCTTTTCCTGGCGCCGGTACAGCGGGGCGGGGAACCCGCTGTGACGCAAAGGGAGAGGAGATAAAAGGGGCGGATGCCCTGACCTCGGGGTTCAGAGTTGGAGGACGCGGCCGCACCCAGGCACCTTCAGCCTGGGTGCTGGCGTTCCGGAGATCCGGGCCCAGGTGCCCTTGACCTGGCCAGAGCGAGGGATGGAGTCCATCCCAGGCACCTTAAGCCTGGGGTGAGGTACTATGGCCAAGGCCTGGAGCTCAGTAACTTCAACTGGGTTCTGCGAGGGTGGAGGAGTCCGAGGGGCCCTAAGGTGTTGGGATCCGTATCTGAGGTGAGGAGGCCGGGGAGTGTAACCCTTCCGGATAGTCTGGTACAGCATTAATCCGGTGACGGCGGGGCCTCTGGTAACTCCCTTGGAGGGATGTCTTCCCCCTGACAGGGGCTGCAACGTAGCGAAGGTAACTCCAGTTCCTGTTCACTAGAGTCGCTGGAAGAGACTCTGTACCAAAAGTCCATTTAACAGCCACCGTGCTTAGCAACCGTTGGTGAAACCTCAACGGTTTAGTTTCTTTGAGGATTGTGCCTTGACCTACTCCCCACCAATACTGAACTGTTCTATGGGTCTCAAACTGTCTGCTCGCAAAGGACTATTTGTTTGCCGTTATGGAATAAATACGTGTTGGACCTTTTTCAGTGTGTGGTACTCCAATTACTGGGAGCAAAGGGGGGTTATCAGCAGAACAGACCTGGCTCTGAACGTATACACAGCCCGGGTGTAATCTGATTCTGGCCTTCACCTCTACACGCTGTAATCTAGAGGACATGGGCCGTGGCGCACCTCGCTCTCCCCTTCAAGATACCCCTAGACCGAAGCCAAAGTAACCGTTAAAGAAGAGAGAGAGGGTGAGGCCGCTACATAAGGAAAGAGGATGCGTCATCAGTGGGCAGAAGACGGAGAAGATTTGAAGAGGAGCACATCCCACCCTCCCTCCCTGTCGTGGCCTGTTTTATGAGGTTTAATCCCTTCTTGTAAGGGGATGTCATGTTTCATGTTTTAAGTTTAGCTTGAGCTTGAGCTTAAATGGCTGAGCTAATTTATATATATATATATATATATATATATATATATGGTTATAAAGGTATTGAAAAAAGATTTTAATATTCTTAAGTGGAATATTTATTTTGATTTAAATAAAAATTTTGGTATATTCAATTTAATATTTATACCTATAAATAAAGGCCACAGCCATTTCAACCACAGGTATTTACTGAAGTATTATTTATTTATTTATCTTACAAAATATTAAGAAGTTATGACTACGGTCCCATGTCCAAGTACGTCCCATGCGCAGCTTCCTGGCTGATGAATCCAAATGTTCCTCCAGTATTTTTTGATAACATACTGCATTCATCTTGCCATCAATTTTGACCAAATTTCCTGTGCCTTTGTAGCTCACACATCCCCAAAACATCAGTGATCCACCTCCGTGTTTCACAGTAGGAATGGTGTACCTTTCATCATAGGCCTTGTTGACTCCTCTCCAAATATAGCGTTTATGGTTGTGGCCAAAAAGCTAAATTTTGGTCTCATCACTCCAAATGACTTTGTGTCAGAAAGTTTGAGGTTTGTCTCTGTGCTGTTTGGCGTATTGTAAGCGTAATGGCTTTCTTCTGGTGACTCAACCATGCAGCCCATCTTTCTTCAAGTGCCTCCTTATTGTGCATCTTCAAACGACCACACCACATGTTTTCAAAGAGTCCTGTATTTCACCTGAAGTTATTTGTGGGTTTTTCTTGGCTGAAATGGTTCGGTTTCAACATTTTCCACTTCTTGATTGGGCTCCATGTACACGGGAAGTTTTTACAACCTCTCCTGAACGATTTAACTTGACAGATAGTAACCCACGTTTAAAACGTCAGTTTTGCCGCGTTTACATGACGCATTTAGCAGCGTTTTGCCGCGTTTGCGTTTAGAAGCGTTTCAGCGTTTTTTTTTTTTAAATGGGCAAAAACGAAAAACGCCTTTAAACGTTTAGAAGCGTTTGGTGCTTGAAATGCCTCTAAACTCAGCGTCTGAACTCATTTTTTTGCTTTCCAAAAAAAGCCTCTAAACTCAACTGCCTAGAAACTACTATAAACGAACCTGTGCACATGGACAGATAGGGTAACATTGAATCAGTTCAGGGGCAGTTGAAAAAAGCATCCAACTGCCTCTGAACATCCGTTTAGCAGCAGCAGTGTACATGGGGCCTAATGCCGCATACATGCGGTCAGACTTTTGACCAGGCAAACCTCCGTCGGAATTTCCGATGGAAAAATAGAGAACCTGCTCTCTAAGTCCGTTGGAAATTCCGTCAGAAAAAGTCTGATGGGGCATACACATGGTCGGAATATCCGATGAAAAGCTTCCATCTGACTTTTTCTGTCGGAAATTCATTAGAGTTTGAACACTGTTGATTGGCATTCTCAATTCCTTGGATATCTTTTTATATCCCTTTCCTATTTTATACAGTTCAACTACCTTTTCCCGCAGATCCTTTGAAAATCCTTTTGCTTTCCCCATGACTCAGAATCCAGAAACGTCAGTGTAGCACCAGCACCACCACCAAAAGCCCAATTTTTCCTACCACTGTTCAACAATGGCATGTAATTAAAATTCCTGATATAATATTTCACAGCAGGGCGTTCCAGCGCCCACCAAGAGTAACTGTGAGGGCTCACAGTGTTGTGGCAACACCAACATCTAAGGGGCAAATTTCAGCAGAGTATATATGTATCCAACTTACAAACGACTCCTACTTGCAAACGGAAGGAGACAACAGGAAGTGAGAGGAAATCTACCCCTAGGAAGTGAAATTCTCTCCTGTAAGAGTTAATATGGGAAAAAGGTGTCTCCTCTCTACTGATGCTTTATCACCAATCCTTGTTTCAATAAAAACCCCACTTTTCAAAAACATTTGTCATTGGGACGGAAAGTGAGGTGAAATGTTCTGAACAGGGGCACAGACAGCAAAACAAATGTTACAGGGGTGATAACCCTTCCCTATGTTTACCAAAAAGCTTAAAATTATATTTTTTGGCTGGAGCTACACTTAAACAATGTAACTGTTCAAAATTACAAACAGATTCTACTTAAGAACAAACCTACAGTCCCTGTTTTGTTTTCACCGCCTGTATACTGCTGTTCAGAGTATATAGGGCCTTTTTTTATTTTGGGTGCAGGGTTCCCCTTAATATCCATACAAGACCCAAAGGGGCTGGTAATGGGCTGGGGTGGGGGGGGGGGGGGGGTTGATGGGGTACCCATGCCATTTTTCTCAAAGATTTTCATCCATATTACCGGGACCAGACATTACATTAAAGCCGCAAGCAGTTTTAAATGGCTTTTTTTCCTTTACAAATGTCATTTTGTGCAGGGACAGTTCTAAACACGGGAAACACATGCCACTTCACAGGCATACTTTAGACACCCCCCAGGTACAATATTTAAAGGAATATTTCACTTTTTTTTTTTTCACTTTATGCATCATAAAAATCACTGCTCCCGAAAAACGTCCGTTTTTAAAACTTCTTTTTGCATTGATACATGTCCCCTGGGGCAGAACCCGGGTCCCCAAACCCTTTTTAGGACAATAACATGCATATTAGTCGTTATAATTAGCACTTTAGATTTTGAACGTTCGCGTCCATTGTATTTAATAGGGATCTAACGTTCGTGCGAACTTTCGGTCCGTTCGAAGGTTCTGGTGCGAACCGAACCGGGGGGTGTTCGGCTCATCCCTACCCTGTAACATTTGTTTTGCTGTCTGTGCCCCTGTTCAGAAGATTTCACCTCACTTTCCGTCCCAATGACAATTGGATTTTGAAAATTTTGGGTTATTAGGGAAACAAGGATTGGTGATAAAGCATCAGTGGAGACACCTTTTTCCCATATTAACTCTAATGCCTCGTACACACGACCGGTTTTCCCGGCAGGAAAAAAAACGACGCTTTTCCCGACGGGATTTCTTCTCAAGCCTGCCTTGCATACACACGGTCACACAAAAGACCACTGAACTTTTGACTGCCAAGAACGCGATGACATCAAAGACTACGACAACCCGCAAAATGACGTTCTATGCTTCCGCGCATGCGTCAAATTGTTTACGAGCATGCGCATTTTTTTTCCCCCCTCGGGAAAGCATACAGACAACCGGTCTTCTCAGCAGGATTTTTTTCTGACGGGAAAAAAGAGAGCTGGTTCTCTTTTTTTTCCCCGCAGTTTTCCTGGCGGGAAAACTGCGATGGAGCATACACACGGACGGTTTTCCCGGCCAAAAGCTGTCATGGCAGTTTTCCAGACGGGAAAACCGATCGTGTGTATGAGGCATTACAGGAGAGAATTTCCCTTCCTAGGGGTAGATTTCCTCTCACTTCTTGTTGTCTCCCTCCGTTTGTAAGTCGGATGTTTGTAAGTAGGGGATCGCCTGTATATGAGAAATCTGTACTACAGAGAGCTAATCTTTGATGTGAATTGCAGCAGTGGGGTACATTGTCTTGTGTGTGTCCCTGTGCTCCAAATACGTATTCACATAGCCCCTTGTTGAAAGGATTTTCTGTATCAGTGAAGCAAAGCAGATATTCCGCTATCACAGTCAGTGCAAAATAAAAATAAAATAAAAAATTCCCTGTCCTTTTTTGGAATCTTAAGCCCTGTACACACGATCGGATTTCCTATGGATTTTAAACCGATGGATTTTTCCATCGGAAATTCGATGAAGCTGACTTCCATCAGTCTTGCCTACACACCATCAGTCAAAAAACCGATCGTCCCAAACGCCGTGACGTAAAACACTCCGACGAGCCAAGAAAAATTAAGTTCTATGCTTCTGAGCATGCGTCGACTTGATCCTTAGCATGCGTGGGTTTTTTTATCCGATGGAGTTCCCCACAGACGATAGCAAATTACTATCATTTTTTTTCCATCGGATAAATTTAAAACATGTTCTATTTTTTAACACCGATGGAAAAAAGACCGATGGGGCCCATACACGAACGGTTTGTCCGATGAAAAAAGTCCATCGGACTGTTTTCATCGGTAAAACTGATCGTGTGTACAGGGCTTTACTTTCTGTATCAGTAACAAATGTCATTAGCTGCTTGATGTTGCCAAGCCCCCCACTTTGCTGCTTGACAATTTTTTTGTGGATTCACCAACCTTTTGGCTAATTGAACCATGGTGGGTTCACTACTTAATGTGATTGTAAACCCTTACATATATCCAGTGAAGTGACTGGCCTTAGGTGATACACAGATTAAACAAATCCTCCTCCATAAATTGTGCCTGTTTATCTGCAGTCTTCTCTTTTCTACAGCCATTAAAAGTGCAGAATGTATACAACTTAAAAAACATGGGGCTGAGAGCTGAAAAGACACTCTGCAGAGCTCCATGAGAACTGATTGGAGGGAAGGGACAAACCCCCCTTCACACAGTGCAAAGGAACAGAGCTGAGGCTGTTAATCAAAGGCTGTGTGCTTGAGCTCCCTCCTGTGTCACCTTTTTACCTCTTGTTGTCAGGAAAACTTGTCAGAAGTGACTCATGCTGATAGCAGAGGAATGAAGCAGCAGATAGAAATGACACTTAGTGCAAGCAGCTCTGGATTGAGACAAGTACACGATATAGAGGGATATGCTTTGTTCATTTTTCATGTCTGAGGTTTACAACCACTTTAACTGTAAGGTCTTGAATCCAGTTTTAATGGCAGGTATACTTTTTTACTCGAACCTCTAATCGCAAGCTTTTTCAGTTTCCTTGTTATTACACGCATTTGTTATGTGGTTGCCAAAATAGTACATTTAATTAGTGTACAATCTTTTTTCTCACATAATGTTTGATGTCCCCTAGAGTGCAGATTAAGGCTGCTAGTTTCATTCATACTCACCAAACACCCTCCCAAACAGTAAGCTAGAGACTGACAGTGAATAATGAAGTTAATCTGCCCCCTAGGGGAAGAGAACATATTGACATATTGACATAGTAATGTTTCTTGGGACACTACTTAATATAAATATTGGTGAACAACTTAATTTACTCACGTGGTGGTCATTTACATGAGTGGGGTGATTTTCCTTTTTCAAAAATTCTCCTTTTTTGTGAATGATATACTGTACACATATGCTAAAAAGCAACATTTGGCTGCTATATTTATCAGTCCTCAAATGAGTATGCAAGTTGTACGTTTTTATATCACTGGCTGCATAATTGTTCCAGCTTAGTGATTCATTATGTAGTAAAGCAGCAATAAAGATGACATCCCTGAAATCTACCTCTTTATAAACCGCTCAGCAATAGTTTCTACCATATTTGTATACTGACACTTAATTTCAGTGAATTGTCAAATGTTCCTTCAGAACAAAATTCTGAGCTTTGGTACCAGAACAGTCACCAGAACAGTGGTTGCCATTGGATAGTCAAAATGTTTAAGTTGATAATGCTCAGTGAGGGTTTTTTTCAGGTTGCAGGACATTCAAAGAACGTGTCCAAAATTCAGATGTCGGTCCAAACCCCATGCCGAACTTTAAAAACTCAATCCTGACAATTTTTAGGGCTAATAGGCAAAGGATTGTCAAAAAAATGTCATGGAGAGCTGGGCACTGCCCTGGGGGAAGTATAGCAATGCAAAAAAATGTTTTTTTTAAAAATTTTTATTATCGTTCAGCAGTGGGAAGGTATTTACACTCAGTGTAACAAGGAACATTGAAAATACATATATCTTTCAAATAAGATGTTTGGGGATGCCTTGAAAGCTGTACATGGTCTTTCAGAACATTACAAAACTCTGTAACAAACGTATTATGGCACCACCTATGTGAATTGTTTATTATTATTTTTTCCATTTACATTATTCATTGGCTTACATACAGCAGCAACCCAAAAGGATTGATTTTCTTGCCCCCCAAAAAATTTATTAGTTACTTTTTGCAAAGACAGGTGATTTTTTGTCCAAGCAATAGGGCAGAATTGAGTAGTGAAAGTTGCAGACACATAGCCAAAATATGCTGGAAGCTATATTATCAAAAAGTGAAGCTAAAGCCATCAACTTCATACAATTCTGTAAACAAGTTTCATGGCATAGCCTGTGATCTTCTTTTCACTAAAACACTGTATTGTGTACAAGGTTTAATAAAATGTCAACACAAAGCCTTTCATACTTTTTGACAGGTCTCAAATTTCAGAGGGAGAGAGTAAGCAGATTTAATCTGGAAATAAAAAAAAATTGTGCCTTTTTGTCTTAAGCCTCGTACACACGGTCGGACTTCCATCAGACTTTTCCGTGGAATTTTTGTCCGAACGGAGTTGGCCAGAAACACACATAGCATACACACCACAGGACTTTTCTGCAAACTTTCCCAAAACTTTTTCCAACATCACATGGTTTTTCTGCTCTTTTCTGCTCTTTACCGCCACCCTTTGGTCAACTTCTGCTATTGTTGGTTGATTTTAACATTATTTGTTTTGTCCATAGGACAAAAGTCCGATGGTTTTCTGTACACACGTTCGTAATTTGCTCCATCCGACTTTTGTTGGCCAAAAGTTTGTCCGTTTGCAGACCGAACTTTTGTCCGATGAAAACAAAAAAACCCCCCAAAAAGTTTGTCCAATGGAGCATACACACGGTCGGATTGTTGGTCCAACTTGCTCAAAATGAAGTTTGTTGGCCAAAAGTCTGACCGTGTGTACGGGACTTTAGACTGATGGCAAAAAAACTGTACAGATTTGCAGCACAACCTTTTATCCTTTTTTATAGGCTGCTATTGCAGAAGGAAATAAATAATGGTTGCGCTCTAAGTGAACAATTACATTTAGGGTGTAAATACACCTAACAAATAGGGATGAGCTCAGTGTTCGAGTCGAACATAGGTTCAACTCGAACATCGGCTGTTCGCGCGTTCGGCGAACAACGAACGATTTGGGCCGTTCGCGCCAAATTCGAGTGACGCGAACGGCCCACAATACACTGCGCCATCGCAGTGTAATCCCGGCGCTGTGATTGGCCAAGCATGCACTGTGACCCTGCATGCTTGGCCAATCACAGCGCCGGCAGCGAGGAGAGCAATGATTGGCCACAGGCAGGATGCCTGTGGCCAATTATAGCTGAGGGGGTTTAGTACACGCCCCACACTATAAAAGGCCGCCAGCGCGGCGGCCTTGTGTAGTGTGTTCCGGAGCAGGGAAAGTGAAGGATAGGCAGGGACAGTGTCAAATCTTGTCAAATCTATTCTTTGCTAAACCTTGTGTGTAGGGAGAGAGAAGGATAGGCAGGGAGAGTGTCAGTGCCATATTCTTTGCTAAACCTTGTGTGTAGGGAGAGAGAAGGATAGGCAGGGAGAGTGTCAGTGTCATATACTTTGATAAACCTTGTGTACAGGGAGAGAGAAGGATAGGCAGGGGACAGTGTCAGTGTCATATTCTTTGCTAAACCTTGTGTGCAGGGAGAGAGAAGGATAGGCAGGGAGAGTGTCAGTGTCATATACTTTGATAAACCTTGTGTGCAGGGAGAGAGAAGGATAGGCAGGGGACAGTGTCAGTGTCATTTTTGCTAAGCCTCCTGCACATTATACACCTGAAGTTAGCCCGTATTGCTGCTTTTTCCTGGTGTGTTACACAAACAGGATTTTGCGGCACTTACAGCGGGCGGAGTGTGCCTCCTGACCATATTACACCTTAACTTAGCCTGTATTGCTGCTTTTTCCTGGTGTGTTACACAAACAGGATTTTGCGGCACTTACAGCCGGCGGAGTGTGCCTCCTGACCATATTACACCTTAACTTAGCCCGTATTGCTGCTTTTTCCTGGTGTGTTACACAAACAGGATTTTGCGGCACTTACAGCGGGCGGAGTGTGCCTCCTGACCATATTACACCTTAACTTAGCCTGTATTGCTGCTTTTTCCTGGTGTGTTACACAAACAGGATTTTGCGGCACTTACAGCGGGCGGAGTGTGCCTCCTGACCATATTACACCTTAACTTAGCCTGTATTGCTGCTTTTTCCTGGTGTGTTACACAAACAGGATTTTGCGGCACTTACAGCGGGCGGAGTGTGCCTCCTGACCATATTACACCTTAACTTAGCCTGTATTGCTGCTTTTTCCTGGTGTGTTACACAAACAGGATTTTGCGGCACTTACAGCCGGCGGAGTGTGCCTCCTGACCATATTACACCTTAACTTAGCCTGTATTGCTGCTTTTTCCTGGTGTGTTACACAAACAGGATTTTGCGGCACTTACAGCGGGCAGAGTGTGCCTCCTGACCATATTACACCTTAACTTAGCCTGTATTGCTGCTTTTTCCTGGTGTGTTACACAAACAGGATTTTGCGGCACTTACAGCGGGCAGAGTGTGCCTCCTGACCATATTACACCTTAACTTAGCCTGTATTGCTGCTTTTCCCATCTCCCTGCAGGCCATTAGAATGTCTGGAAGGCAAACAAGGAGAGGCAGACAGTCAGGAGCCAAAAAAAGAGGGCAAGCAGGCTCTGTGTCTAGAGACAACAGTGCTGGTCGTGGACGCGGTGCATCGCCATCAGCACGTGGCCATGGGACACGCTTGTCCTTCTTTTCGGCAGCTGGACGTGTTGAGCCGCATCATGCCGAAGACTTGGTAGAGTGGATGACCAAGCCCTCCTCATCCTCCTCATCCTCTCTCACCCAGGCTCAGGGTACTGGCAAAGCAGCTGCCAAAGCGTCCTCTTCCCTGGTATCAATGTCATCATCAGTCACTCCTTCCCTAGACCAACCATGTCCTCCTGAGGAGTCCCCCGAACTGTTTGAGCACAGTGTTGGGTACATGCTCCAGGAGGATGCCCAGCGTTTCGAAGGGTCTGATGATGATACCCAGCTAGAGGAAGGCAGTAGCGTGAGAGCAGAGAGAGGGGATGCTCAAGAAGGACACCAATCTGGCAGTCATGTTCCAGCAGCTGCAGCATACTGCCAGATTGGCTCCAGTGATGAGGAGGGAGGGGATGATGAGGTCACTGACTCCACGTGGGTGCCTAATAGGAGAGAGGAGGAGGAGGAGGAGGAGGATGAGGAGGAGGCACATCTCCAACGAGGCAGGATGCCCTCGGGGGGCCAGCGTAAGGGCAGCACACCGACGGAATCACACCGCAGAGCTCCGCCTGTGCAAGGCGCTGCCTCTGCCCGTTATTCAAAAAGTTCTTTGGTGTGGGCCTTTTTTGAGTCGAGTGCATCAGATCGCACAGCTGCTGTTTGCAACATATGTCTCAAGAGTATATCGCGTGGCCAAAACATCACCCGCTTGGGCACCACATGCTTGACCAGACATATGTTGACCTGCCATGCAGCTCGTTGGCAAGCCTACCTTAAAGACCCACACCAAAGAACAAAGCTGACCTCTTCTTGCACCGCATCAGCTGGGATCTCCAACCCCACTATACCTTCAGTCCTCTCTGAAACCTGCTCTGAGAGGAATGAAGGTGTAGAATTAGGTGTGTCACAGCCAAGTACTTGTGGGCACTCTGCTAGCAGTACACCAACGTCCGATTCTAGCAGGCAAATTTCTCTGCCTCAGCTGCTGGACCGTCAAAAGAAGTTCACTCCCAGCCATCCACATGCCCAGCGGTTGAATGCTAGCTTGGCTAAATTGCTAGCGCTTCAACTGCTGCCTTTTCAGTTGGTAGACTCGGCCCCCTTCCGTGAGTTTGTGCAATGTGCGGTTCCTCAGTGGCAGGTTCCCAAACGCCACTTTTTCTCACGGAAGGCGATTCCGGCTCTCTACCGGCATGTGGAAGGTAATGTCTTGGCCTCGCTGGACAGGCGCGGTCAGCGGTAAGGTGCATATTACCGCTGACTCATGGTCCAGCAGGCATGGACAGGGACGTTACCTTTCTTTCACGGCCCATTGGGTCACTCTTTTGGCAGCTGGGAAGGATGCAGGACAAGGTGCAGTAGTGTTGGAGGTTGTTCCACCGCCACGCCTCCAAAATGCTACTACTGGTTGTGACACACCTCTGTCCTCCACCCCCTCCTCTTCTTCTTCCTCCGTGGCCTCTTCCTGTGCTTTGTCCTCGGAACCAGCGGTGATCCGTAGGCGTTCAAGGGGCTACGCAAGTACGCAGGCAAAAAGATGCCATGCCGTGCTTGCGCTGGTGTGTTTGGGGGAAAGGAGCCACACTGGGGCAGAGGTTCTGTCTGCTCTGCAGGGGCAGGCCGAGAGGTGGTTGACGCCACGCCAGCTTAAGCCAGGAATGGTAGTTTGCGACAATGGCACCAACCTCCTCTCCGCTCTCCGACAGGGACAACTGACCCATGTGCCCTGTGTGGCTCACGTCCTTAACCTGGTGGTGCAGCGGTTCTTGGGCAGGTACCCGGGCTTACAGGATGTCCTGAGGCAGGCCAGGAAAGTCTGTGTGCATTTCCGCAGATCTTATAATGCCAGTGCTCGCCTGGCTGAGCTGCAAAAGGAGTTGAACCTGCCCAAGAACCGCCTTATATGTAACATGCCCACCAGGTGGAACTCAACGTTGGCCATGCTGCAGCGGCTGCACACGCAGCAGAGGGCCATCAATGAGTACCTGTGCGACTACGGCACCAGGACAGGGTCGGGGGAGCTCGGGTTTTTTTCACCACGCCAGTGGGGCATGATCAGGGATGCATGCACTGTCCTGGCACCATTTGAGGAGGCCACGAGGATGGTGAGCAGTGACAGTGCATGCATCAGTGACACTGTACCTCTTGTCCACCTGTTGGAACATACGCTGTGTGGAATAATGGACAGGGCACTTGAGGCAGAACAGAGGCAGGAAGAGGAGGACTTCCTTGCCTCTCAAGGCCCCCTTTACCCAGACAGTGTTCCTTCTGTCCCACCCATCGCACAGGAAGAAGAGGAGGAGGAGGATTGTGTCAGCATGGAGGTGGAGCCTGGCACTCAGCATCATCAGCAGCAGTCTTTTAGGGATGATTTACAGTCCCAAGAAACCAGTGGACTTGTACGTGGCTGGGAGGAGGTGGCTGCGGATCATGTCGTCCTTAGTGACCCAGAGGACTCCGGACTGAATGCCTCAGCTAACCTACGCTGCATGGCCTCCCTGATCCTGCAAAGTCTGCGGAAGGATCCTCGTATTCTTCCAATCAAGGAGAGGGACCATTACTGGCTGGCCACTCTCCTTGATCCACGGTACAAGGGTAAGGTTGCGGACCTTATCTTACTGTCGCAGAGGGAGCAGAGGATGAGACAACTCCGGGAGGCCTTGCAGAAAGGTCTGTGCAACGCGTTCCCAGAGACTGGGAGGTTACAAACTCCTGGTCTTGGACAACGAGTTGCTGAGGCTTCGGTCAGTCAAAGAAGGAGCGGTGGGGAAGGTGGCCGTCTGACCGAAGCGTTCAGACAATTCTTTAGTCCGCAGCCCCAAGGTATGATCGGTTCCAGCAACCATCGCCAGCGTCTGATATACATGGTGCAGGAATACCTAGGGGCAAGGTCAGACTTGGACACCTTCCCCACCGAAAATCCTCTGGCTTACTGGGTCTTGAGGATGGATCACTGGCCAGAGCTTGCACAGTATGCAATTGAGCTACTGGCCTGTCCTGCATCCAGCGTTCTTTCAGAACGCACATTCAGTGCTGCTGGAGGCTTTGTCACGGATCACAGGGTGCGCCTGTCCACCGACTCTGTTGATCGACTGACCTTCATAAAGATGAACCAGTCTTGGATCACCACCCGCTACCAAACACCTGAAGCTGATATAACAGACTAATTTATTTTCAAAGGTCACATCCCTTCAAGACTGATGCTGATGCTGAGAGTTTGTCCTGTTATGTTGACTGACTATCCTCCTCCTCCTCAATGATCCGATTGACGATGATAGCTTGGAAGAACATTTTTGTTTCTGGGTGCCGCCACCAGTGGCTAAGGCCCAATTTTTCAGCCCCTGTTTAACAGGGGTGTGTTATTACATTTTTTTTATGCAATGCTTTGCAGCAGGGCTCATTCCTGCACTCCAACTAGAGTATCTGGGAGTGGTTGCAGTGTCGTGGCACCAGCACCAGTGGCTAAGGCCCAATTTTTCAGCCCCTGTTTAACAGGGGCGTGTAATTACAATTTTTGATGCAATACTTTGCAACAGGGCTCATTGCTGTGCTCCAAGTACAGTATCTGTGAGGGGTTGCAGTGTTGTGGCACCAGTGCCTAAGGCTCAATTTTTCTGCCCCTGTTTAACAGGGGCATGTAATTACAATTCTTGATCTAATAATTCACAGCAGGGCCCATTCCTGCGCCCACCAAGACTAACTGTGAGGCCTTACAGTGTTGTGTCAACACCACCACCACCACCACCACCAAAGGCCCAATTTTTCAGCCCCTGTTCAACAGGGGCATGCAATTACAATTCTTGATCTAATAATTCACAGCAGGGCCCATTCCTGCGCCCACCAAGACTAACTGTGAGGCCTTACAGTGTTGTGTCAACACCACCACCACCACCAAAGGCCCAATTTTTCAGCCCCTGTTCAACAGGGTCATGCAATTACAATTCTTGATCTAATAATTCACAGCAGGGCCCATTCATGCGCCCACCAAGAGTAACTGTGAGGGCTCACAGTGTTGTGGCAACACCAACATGTAAGGGGCAAATTTCAGCTGAGTATATACGGCAGGCCCCTACTTTCAAACATCCAACTTACAAAAGACTCCTCCTTGCAAACGGAAGGATACAACAGGAAGTGAGAGGAAATCTACCCCTAGGAAGGCAAATTCTCTCCTGTAAGAGTTAATATGGGAAAAAAAGTGTCTCCTCTCCACTGATTCTTTATCACCAATTCTTGTTTCAATAAAAAACCCAAATTTTCAAAAAAACATTTGTCATTAGGACGGAAAGTGAGGTGAACTGTTCTGAACAGGTGCACACTGCACAGACAGCAAAACAAATGTTACAGGGGTGATAACCCTTCCCTATGTTTTCCAAAAAGCTTAAAAATATATTTTTTGGCTGGAGCTACACTTAAACAATGTACCTGTTCAAAATTACAAACAGATTCTACATAAGAACAAACCTACAGTCCCTGTCTTGTATGCACCGCCTGTATACGGCTGTTCAGAGTATATAGGGCCTTTTTTATTTTGTGTGCGGGGTTCCCCTTAATATCCATACAAGACCCAAAGGGGCTGGTAATGGGCTGGGGTGGGGGGGGGGGGGGTGATGGGGTAGCTATGCCATTTTTCTTAAAGATTTTCATCTATATTACCGGGACCAGACATTACATTAAAGCCGCAAGCAGTTTTAAATGGCTTTTTTTCCTTTAGAAATGTAATTTTGTGCAGGGACAGTTCTAAACACGGGAAACACGTGACACTTCACAGGCATACTTTAGACACCCCCCAGGTACGATATTTAAAGGAATATTTGACTTTTTTTTTTCACTTTATGCATCATTAAAATGACTGCTCCAGAAAAACGGCCGTTTTTAAAACTTATTTTTGCATTGATACATGTCCCCTGGTGCAGAACCCGGGTTCCCAAACCCTTTTTAGGACAATAACATGCATAATAGTCGTTATAATTAGCACTTTAGATTTCGAACGTTCGCATCCATTGTATTTAATAGGGTTCTAAAGTTCGTGCGAACTTTCGGTCCGTTCGCGGGTTCTGGTGCGAACCGAACCCGGGGGTGTTCGCCTAATCACTACTAACAAATAAATAAAAGCAATAAGTGAATATGTCCCAACAAAGGTAAATACTTTGAATAACCCTGTGAACAAAATTAATGAATGTCCAAATTCTATTTGAAAAAAATAACTCAAATGCAAACAGATGAAAATATTGAAAAAGTCCTGTGAAAAAATCATATATATCCAAAGTACAAATTCCTTTGCAAGAAGAGACTCAGATACAGAAGGTGAATCAATAAGTGGATCATTCAAACTTCATGTGACTCTCATTGGATAGACACCGTGAATCCACCACCGAAAGATGTGCGCTTACCAGCTGCACAGGCCAGTCAAGCCTGTGGCTAACACCCAGCCAGGGTCTTTTCCTCACCGTTATTCCAAGGACCAATCCGGTCACTCCGCCAGCAGGGCCGTCTGAGCAGGGTCACAGCTGAACAATCCTTCTCCCCCGATCCATGGATGGCTCAAGGGCAGCAATATGTGGTGGTGCAGTGTGTAGCAGCAGACAGTCTATGTACAACCGGTATGTACGATGCTCAGTGCCAGCTCTGTGCTGCGGTGGCTCTGAGTCACGCTGACGTCACCCAAGTACAAGGAAGGTCTGCAGATTTCATCTGGAAATAAACAATTCATGTCTGTTTTCTTAAACCGAAGACAGAAAAAATCTTACAGATTTGCACAACAGCCTTTCATTCTTTTTAATAGGCAGCTACTTCAGAAAGAGTGAGAAAATTGCATATGGAAATAAAAAAATAAATATATGTGTAGCGCTACCCCCAGTTAAGAGAGCCGCTGGTTTGATTTCGGGCCCTGCATACAGCACCGCCAACCCCCGGCAATCTTACTCGACCCATTCTGGCACAGTTAGTCTAGGGTTAAACTTATATCACATTCAGTAATATTGCAAGGGGCAATCTCTTTTGCAGTAAGACAACACACTGAGGCGAGAAATCAAATGCAACAGCTTTACTTTTATATATCGAAAGTATAGGCAGAACAGAACACATGCAACTTGCTTACAGAGCCCTGCAGCAATAGGTGTAGCACACAACAATGGCCCAGCGCGGTAACCCACCGCGCGCAGCTATTATGGTGTACGCGCCCTGTGGCACACTAAACAATATTCTATCTCCCCTCCCTGGTCAGGCCTGACATAGAAGAAATCTCAGTCTTTTCACTTGTTATTTCTTCGCTTGCAAACTTTCGGTGGTGCACTTGATGAAATAGTATTTGTAATCCACAAGTAGGCAGTCTCAAGGAACACTATACTGGAGACCCTTTAACTCTGTCCTGCTACTGGTCTCCTAATGGAACAATAAACAACGATAGGTGGGCCAAGGCAGTCTATAGGCCTAAACACGGTACAGTCTATTGCTTGAGCAAGTGCTCGCTCACCCCTCCGGACGCGATCCCAGTCCGGGACTTCCACCTGCTGTGTCTCCGCACACAGCGTCTGCAACGATCGGGTCCCCGATCTAACTGATGTCCTCACTCGACAAGTCCGGTGCCACCCAGGCTCCGCAGTGGGGTGGAAGGCTCTTTGGAAGTTGCGCAAGGCCCAGGCTTCAGGCCTTGCACTGCAGCAGATCCGCACAGGAAGAAACTGTTGCTTGCAGCGCGGTGTCCAAAGAGGCCGAGCTCCGCCTCGCCTCCTCCTTAAATAGCCCCTCCCATGAGTCTCTGCGGTGGCTAATTGCACTCTGGGTGCCGAACGGGGTTCTAGGTAACGTAGTCCTGGGGCCTTAAAGGAGACCCCGCTACATATATTTTCTGAAAATGAAGACAAAAACATTTCACACATTTGCACCACAGCTATTAGCCCTTTTTGGATAGGCCACAATTTCTGAAGGATTGATCGGGCATATTGCATATAGAAATTAAAAATTTGTGTCTTTTATTATTAGATTAAAAACAGAAAACACATTTTACACATGTACAGCACACCTTTTAAAGTGGGAGTAAACTCCCATGTATGAGGTTTACCTATAGGTAAGCCTATAATAAGGCTTACCTATAGGTACAATAAATATCTCCTAAACGTGCACTGTTTAGGAGATATTTGCTTTATATGCAGCCAGTGACATCACCAGCGCATGACCTCTGAAGGAACGGCATACCCGTGACGTTGCTTCAGAGCCATGCTGTAAACAGCGACTCCTCATCAATTGCCGCCACTGTGCCCATTAAAACACAGCCACTGTGCCCAAACGCCACTAGTTTGTCCCCAAATGCAGCCAGTTTCAACCCCATAATACAGCCAGTTTGTCCCCCAATAATACAGCCAGTTTGTCCCCCAATAATACAGCCAGTTTGTCCCCCAATAATACAGCCAGTTTCTCCCCCATAATACAGCCAGTTTCTCCCCCATAATACAGCCAGTTTCTCCCCCATAATACAGCCAGTTTCTCCCCCATATGCAGCCAGTTTCTCCCCCATATGCATCCAGTTTCTCCCCCATATGCATCCAGTTTCTCCCCCATAATACAGCCAGTTTCTCCCCCATAATACAGCCAGTTTCTCCCCCATAATACAGCCAGTTTCTCCCCCATAATACAGCCAGTTTCTCCCCCATAATACAGCCAGTTTCTCCCCCATATGCAGCCAGTTTCTTTCCCATAATACAGCCAGTTTCTCCCCCATAATACAGCCAGTTTCTCCCCCATATGCAGCCAGTTTCTCCCCCATATGCAGCCAGTTTCTCCCCCATAATACAGCCAGTTGCTCCCCCATATGCAGCCAGTTTCTCCCCCATATGCAGCCAGTTTCTCCCCCAAATGCAGCCAGTTTCTCCCCCATAATACAGCAAGTTTCTCCCCCATATGCAGCCAGTTTCTCCCCCATATGCAGCCAGTTTCTCCCCATAATACAGCCAGTTTTCCCCCATATGCAGCCAGTTTCTCCCCCATAATACAGCCAGTTTCTCCCCCATATGCAGCCAGTTTCTCCCCCATAATACAGCCAGTTTCTCCCCCATATGCAGCCAGTTCCTCCCCCATAATACAGCCAGTTTCTCCCCCATATGCAGCCAGTTTCTCCCCCATATGCAGCCAGTTTCTCCCCCATAATACAGCAAGTTTCTCCCCCATATGCAGCCAGTTTCTCCCCCATAATACAGCAAGTTTCTCCCCCATATGCAGCCAGTTCCTCCCCCATATGCAGCCAGTTTCTCCCCATAATACAGCCAGTTTCTCCCCCATATGCAGCCAGTTTCTCCCCCATAATACAGCCAGTTTCTCCCCCATATGCAGCCAGTTTCTCCCCCATAATACAGCCAGTTTCTCCCCCATGTGCAGCCAGTTTCTCCCCCATATGCATCCAGTTTCTCCCCCATATGCATCCAGTTTCTCCCCCATAATACAGCCAGTTTCTCCCCCATATGCAGCCAGTTTCTCCCCCATAATACAGCCAGTTTCTCCCCCATATGCAGCCAGTTTCTCCCCCATATGCAGCCAGTTTCTCCCCCATATGCAGCCAGTTTCTCCCCCATATACAGCCAGTTTCTCCCCCATATACAGCCAGTTTCTCCCCCATATACAGCCAGTTTCTCCCCCATAATACAGCCAGTTTCTCCCCCATATGCAGCCAGTTTCTCCCCCATATGCAGCCAGTTTCTCCCCCATAATACAGCCAGTTTCTCCCCCATATGCAGCCAGTTTCTCCCCCATAATACAGCCAGTTTCTCCCCCATATGCAGCCAGTTTCTCCCCCATATGCAGCCAGTTTCTCCCCATAATACAGCCAGTTTCTCCCCCATATGCAGCCAGTTTCTTCCCCATATACAGCCAGTTTCTCCCCCATATACAGCCAGTTTCTCCCCCATATACAGCCAGTTTCTCCCCCATAATACAGCCAGTTTCTCCCCCATAATACAGCCAGTTTCTCCCCCATATGCAGCCAGTTTCTCCCCCATAATACAGCCAGTTTCTCCCCCATATGCAGCCAGTTTCTCCCCCATAATGCAGCCAGTTTCTCCCCCATATGCAGCCAGTTTCTCCCCCATATACAGCCAGTTTCTCCCCCATAATACAGCCAGTTTCTCCCCCATATGCAGCCAGTTTCTCCCCCATAATACAGCCAGTTTCTCCCCCATATGCAGCCAGTTTCTCCCCCATATGCAGCCAGTTTCTCCCCCATATGCAGCCAGTTTCTCCCCATAATACAGCCAGTTTCTCCCCCATATGCAGCCAGTTTCTTCCCCATATACAGCCAGTTTCTCCCCCATATACAGCCAGTTTCTCCCCCATATACAGCCAGTTTCTCCCCCATAATACAGCCAGTTTCTCCCCCATAATACAGCCAGTTTCTCCACCATATGCAGCCAGTTTCTCCCCCATAATACAGCCAGTTTCTCCCCCATATGCAGCCAGTTTCTCCCCCATAATGCAGCCAGTTTCTCCCCCATATGCAGCCAGTTTCTCCCCCATATACAGCCAGTTTCTCCCCCATAATACAGCCAGTTTCTCCCCCATATGCAGCCAGTTTCTCCCCCATATGCAGCCAGTTTCTCCCCCAATAATACAGCCAGTTTCTCCCCCATAATACAGCCAGTTTCTCCCCCATATGCAGCCAGTTTCTCCCCCATATGCAGCCAGTTTGTCCCCCCCAGCCCTGCACTTACCTTCCTCGAGTCAGCGCCGTCCTTCTTCCGTCCTCGATGTCTTCTCCCGCCCTCGATGTTACTTCAGCCAATCAGGTTACCGGTAACCAGACCCGGTGAACCTGATTGGCCAGGGAACGCACCCCCGTGCGTCCTCTCATTAGATATTTAGAAGCCGATTACAGCCCTCAGGCTGTAGTCGGGAAGCCTATCAGAGCCTGCTGGCTCTGATAGGCACTTCTAAAGACCAGCCAGACGCTGTGATTCAGATGGCCGGCGCTCAAGGGGCCGGCCATCTGAATAGTGGGCGGCAGCAATACATAGGTTCATGCAATGCATGAACCTATGTATTGTTGTGGTGAGTGACGGCAGGGCGCAGAAGCGAGCGATAGCGGCGCTTCTGCGCCCACTATGGTCGCGCCGCCATGTGTAAGAAAAAGACATTAAAAAAAAAACTAAAAAAAAAAACTCTTAAAGGGCCCGTTTTTTTTTGGTGACCACAGGAGGGGGGGGAGGGCGGCGCCCGGGCGCCCCCTATGGACGGGCCGCCACTGCGTGGGAGTGATATCATCACCGGCTTGGCCATTCATATCGCTGAAGGCCAGGTGAAGATGAAAGCGCCTTTAGTGGTGACAGCGTGCTGCTGGAGGGCTTAGTTTTCAGGCAAGTCTGTCATAATGTGCTAGTATGCAATGCATACTACCAGCCGTATTGCATCTGCAACTGAAAAAGATGTGAGTATCTTGTTTGAAATTGGAAACTCACTAGACATGTGCACGCCAGAAATTTTTGTTTCGTTTCGGATACATTCATTCATTGAAGAATTTCTTTTTTTTCATATTCGTTATGTTGAACCGATTCGTTTCGGAATTTGTTCTATATCTTCAGCATTAGTTTTGTATATTTTCGTTGGTCCAGGTAGATTAAAATTTTGAAGTTTTTCCAGAAGATTGTTAATGTAGCGGTACCCTCAGCTTAAGAGGGCTGCTTGTTTGTTTGGGCCCTGTAATGCACTGCTACCAACCCCTGGCAATCGGCTCTGACTTCTCTTTGACACAGTTAGGAAAGGGGAGGATGGTATAATTGTATTATCTCTTTACACTATTATACAGTACAACCCCCTTTGTATACCAGCACAGTAATTGACACTCACCATCAAATTTACTTATCCTTTTTTACCTTCAGTAAAGAGTTAGTTAACAGTGTAAACTTGTATACAATATTCTATGCAGATCCCTGCAATATAGGTGTGCACATTAACCACTTCAATACCATGCACTTATACACCTTCCTGCCCAAGCCAATTTTGAGCTTTCATCGCTGTCGCAATTTGAATGATAATTGCGCGGTCATGCAACACTGTACTCAAACAATTTTTTTATAATTTTCTTCCCACAAATAGAGCTCTCTTTTGGTGGTATTTGATCGCCTCTGCAATTTTTATTTTTTGCATAACAAACAAAAAAGAGCGAAAATTTTGAAAAAAAACGAAGTTTTTCTTTGTTTCTGTTAATTTTTTTTGTAAATAAGTACCTTTTCTACTTCAATGACGGGCACTGATAAGGCGGCACTAACGGGCACTGATAAGGCGACACTGATGGGTACCAATGAGGTGGCACCGATGAGGTGGCACCGATAAGGGGCACTGATAGGCGGCACTGATGGGCACTGATAGGCGGCACTGATAGGCACTGATATGTGGCACTGGTATGTGGCACTGATGGGCACTCATAGGCGGCACTGATGGGCACTCATAGGCGGCACTGATGGGCACTCATAGGCAGCACTGATGGATACTTATGGGTGGCACTGATAGGTGGCACGGATGGGCACTGATAGGTGGGCCCTTATGGGCACAGATGGGCACGGATGGGCACTGATAGGTGGCACTGATGGACACTGGTAGGTGGCACTGGTGGCTGGCATTGCTGGGCATCATACATTTTGGCTGTGCCATGATGATGCCAGTCAGTGTTCATTTGTGGGCACTGATTGGCATATGTTTTTTATGTATTTGTGCATGTGGATGGCCATGGGGGACTTACCTGGCCATCCACATGCTTGGGGCTTCCCTGGTGGTCCTGGGGGGCTTCCCTGGTGGTCCAGTGTGGGTATCCGAGGGGGGCTGCACTGATAAACAATCAGCGCGAACCCCCCCTGTCAGGAGAGCCGCTGATCGGCTCTCCTCTACTCGAGCTGTCAGACGCGAGTGAGGGAGAGCCGATCAACGGCTCTTCCTGTTTACATCGTGATCAGCCGTGATTGGACACGGCTGATCACGTGGTAAAAAGCTTCCGCCGGAGGCTCTTTACCGAGATCAGTGCAGCGGTGTGTCAGACTGACACACCACTCCACCGATCGCCGCGATGCGTGCCCCCCCAGGCGCGCGGCGGCTGTTATCCTGCAGGACGTCAATAGATGTCCAGTGTGGATAACAGAACCACTTCCCGGACGTCAATCTCCTATTGACTGGGCGGGAAGTGGTTAAAAGGGTATAACAGTTAATAATGCAATAACACATCAACCCCGCTGCTGCAATCCTCCCTCGTGAGCATAAAATGGCGCCCAGCAATGTCCTATACCACCCAGTCAGGCCTGACTATAACTTAGGGTATAGTTTGTCTGAGAATCTTCGCTAGCAACTGTCGGTGGTGCACATGGGGAAACCAATTTGAACCCAGTAGAACGGGATAACAGAGATTCGCCAACCAGGCAAAGCTGGAGAGACTGACAAACTCAGTTCAGCACAAACAGTCTCTCCAAAGTATAACTGTGTTCAATAATGGGCCTGGGCAAAGTTAATAGGCACAAAGTTATTCCTATATGGTTCTGAGCTGGCGCTCTCTCACCCAGACCGGACCGATTCCTGTCCGGTTCCTCCGCTACTGTGAGTGGCGTCACTGTGCCCACGATGCATCGAGTCCCCAGTCCTTCAGAAAACGATGGCACCTCAGGTGGATCGGATGCCTCACAGACTCCCCAGCGGAACGGAAGGCTCTCTGGAACAAAAACGTGAGGCCCAAGCTTCAGGCCTAGCGCGTGCAGCAGGTGAGTGCAGGGGATCCTCTTGCAAGGAGGGCGGCGTTCCGAGAGATCAAGCGAGTCCCGCCTCTCCCCTTTTAAAGTCCACCCCAGCAGTCCCTGCGCGGGGAATGGCACCCTCAAAGACAACATCAACAGTAGGAAAACACAAACTCATTAAGGGCAGCTAGAGAGGTCGGCAGAGGAAACTCCCACCAGAACGGGGAAGGGAGTTTGTCCTGCCCACTGGTTACATCAAAGGGGCTGACCTGTCTAACTGTGCCAGAGAGTGAGCTGGGGTTGCCTTCCACCAAATGTACAGCAGAAGGATCAGGTATTGGCAATGTCCTACGAGCAGTGGTTACTGTATCCTCAGAACTTTTTCCCATCTGGGTATAGGTTAACTTCCGAGGAGGACGAATGATTCTCTTGGCTCTTTGTTCTCTTAGGGTGGCCGTTTCTCCCCTCACTGTATCTTCTTCTAAAGTGGGTGTACTGGGTTCCAAAGCTTCTGGTACATCCAGATCAGACGTAGGAAGATGTGGGGAGTAATCTTGATGCTCAGCGGAAGGTGACCATGTGGCATCTTCCCATTCTTCAACCAGAGGACTAGACGGAACAAACTCAGTGGCTTCCACATTCAGTGTACTATCCACAGTACCTTCAGAGGGTGGAAGATCTATAGACGGGGGTTCTGGGGTCTGAGGAGGCCACAACCATCCAAGCTCTTCTTCTTCCAAACTCTGATCCGAGACATCCATTTCTCCAGACTGAGAGACCTGAGACCGAGTGTATGGCCTAGGTGTCTCCAAGCTTGAGGACGGTCCAGGGGAATCTTCCACAGGTGGTATCCGAACCGCTTCTGAAAGTGGGAGTAAATGGTTTCTGTGCCATGTCTTCAGTGGCCCTATCTTCCCTTCTGGTTTTAGCTGATACACCGGCAGATCTGGTAACTTCTTACAGATCACATATGGGTCAGGTCTCCATCTGTCTGCTAACTTATGCTTCCCCGGAACTCCTAGGTTGCGCAGCAGCACTCTGTCTCCTGGCTGGAGGTCCTGGATTCGAACCTTGAGGTCAAAGTTCCTCTTGTTCCGGGCTCCTCTTTGTTCTGAGGCCACTTGAGCCTGTTCAAAAGCCAGCTTCAAACTCTTCCTCAGTCTGTCTACACCAAGTTCAAGGGTCCTTGACTCTGCAGATGGCCCATTGGGGCAGCTTGACGTGGCAACGTCTTCCTCTGGATACAGCGTGCACAGGAGTGGCAGTATTCTTCATCTTCAGCCTGCAGACAAGGCCAATAGAACCTATCCCTTACAAGTTGGAATGTTCGTTCAGCCCCCAAGTGGCCATTATCATCATGTAAGGCAGTTAAGACGGTTCTTCTGTACTTTTCCGGCAGAAATAGCTGCCACTTATCTTCCAGGTCATCAGAGGGGCCCCTTCGGTAGACCACCCCTTGATGCACCTGCAACTTGTCCCATTCCTTGTGGACCAACCGGGTCACCTTTGAGGGGTCCTTCAGAAGTCTGTCTGGATCCTGGTCTTCCAATGTCTCTAATGCTAATCTTCCCCAAGGATCTTCCAGCTGGTCTCTCCTTAAGTCCTTCTTGGACAATTTGGGTAGGTCATCCTCTCCAACTTGGGTCACATTGCAGTAACACTTAAGCACCCCCACGGCAGAAACACCGATCTCTTCAGCCCGACCCACCACTAGCTTGAAGTTGTACTCCTTGACACAGGGCCCGTACCCCATCTGGGGTTACCTGGGTCCAATCTTCTGGATGGTGGGTGGGTGCATGGCCTCTTCTGGACAGTGTGTCCGCATCATGGTTTCCAGCTCCGGGCCTATACTTCAGGCTGAAGTTGAACCCGGCTAGGGCGGCCAACCAACGGTGACCAGTGGCATCCAGCTTGGCCGTGGTGAAGAGATAGGTGAGTGGATTATTGTCAGACTTTACTGTGAAGTCAGCTCCGTACAGGTAATCTCCGAGTTTATCCACGACTGCCCACTTTAGGGCCAGGAACTCCAACTTGTGGGTGGGGTAGTTCTTTTCAGCGGGTGCCAAACTTCTGCTAACGTAGGCAACTGGGCGCAACTGCCCTTCATACTCTTGGTATAGCACCCCTCCTAGGCCATCATGGCTGGCATCTACATGCAGTTCATAAGGCTTCTTTGGATCAGCATAGGCCAGGACTGGTGCAGTGGTAAGACTCTTCTTTAACATCTGGAAGGCATCCTCGCACTCCCCTGTCCACTGGTCTTCCACAGACTCTCCAGACTTCCTGGGACCAGTATCATCCTCCTCTCCTTCCGTCTTTAGTAGCTCATTTAGGGGTCTGGCAATTTTTGCAAATCCTTCCACAAATCTACGGTAGTAGGAACAGAAGCCTAAGAAGGACCTGAGCTCAGTCACTGTAGTTGGTCTGGGCCAGGAGGTGACTGCCTCCAGTTTATCAGGGTCTGTAGACACTCCTTCAGCAGACACTATGTGCCCCAGATAGTGGACCGAGGATTGATAGAACTGGCATTTTTCTCTGGAAAGTTTAAGTCCCTCCTCACTGAGTCATTTCAGGACCTTCTCTAATCTTTCTTCATGCTCTTCCAGAGTCTTCCCAAAGACAATGATGTCATCTAGGTACACCAGGACTTCGATCAGATTCATGTCCCCAACGGTCTTCTCCATCAACCTCTGGAAGGTAGCAGGGGCTCCTGACAGGCCATGGGGCATCCCATTAAATTCATAGAATCCCACTGGGGTGATGAAGGCCGTCTTCTCCTTATCTTCAGGGTGCATGGGGATTTGATAATACCCACTTTTCAGGTCCATGACACTGAACCACTTGGCCCCAGACAGACTCTGCAAAGCATCTTCTATCCTGGGGGTAGTATACTGGTCAAGAATGGTCCTCCGGTTAAGAGTCCTATAGTCTATGCAGAGTCTCAGCGACCCGTTTTTCTTCCTTACCACCACAATGGGGGAGGCATATGGACTTCTGGACTCTTCAATGACCCCTGTCCTCTTTAGCTCCCGCAAATCTTCCAGATCAGCCAGTGGAACTCTTCTGACCCTCTCCCGAAAGGGCTTGTCTTCTTGAAGACGGATTTTATGGGTGGCACTTCTCACACACCCCACATCAAACTCATCTTCAGAGAATATTCTCCTACATCGAGTCAGCTGAGCCTTGGCTCTCTCCTTCCATTTCTGTGGCAAGGCTGTATCTTCAAGGCAGAGCTCTTCCAAGGTGGCTTCTCCATCTTTTTTTTTTTTCACGCAAAAAAAGGTTTTTTATTGTTCACAGGCACATAATAATTACAACATGTGCGTACACGTCATGAGACTAAATCACAGGTATACATCATACAAAAAGGATGAAAAATGCTATTCTAGTCACCCATATACATATAATCAAAAGAATAAGGATACCACATTTCCATTAACCATTTCACCGGTTCATGTACATGTTCCCGATTCCTGGAGCCATCGGTCCCATATCGGTCCCATATCTTATAATACTTCTCCGGACAACCCCTATTTATATAAAGGATTTTTTTGAAGGGGAGGGAAGCATTTATATCCGCCATCCATTCTGAAAAGGTGGGTGGTTTTCGCCAACATCTTCCTGCCGGAGAACAAAGTCTCCTGGAGGAATGTCTTGGTGGGCCTATCAATCATGACTGGAAATATCCCTAGGAGGCATTGTTTAGGATCCAATGCCAATGGGGAGCCCATGTTGTCATGAAGGAACGTCACTAACTGTTGCCAAAATCCCTGTGATTTTGAGCAGGCCCAAATGAGATGGTAGAAGGTGCCATTGGCCGTATTGCACATGGGACAGGTGGTAGTTTGATCTTTTTTGTATTTAGCTACCCTAAGTGGGGTGAGGTAGGCGCGATGTAGTACATATAATTGAGACAGCCTATCTGAAAGCTTAGGGGACACTTGCTTGCTAGTCTCCAGAGCCTCCTCCCACTCCTCATCCTCAAGTGGACCCAAATCTCTTTCCCATCTAGGTTTCAATCCATATGCTATTTTAGCTGAAGTTAGTGCGCCGAGCATGCTGTAAAAGCAAGAAATACGTTTTTTGGGGTCTTTTCCTTTAACCACGGCAATGATAGGATTAGGGGTAGGTGTCGGAAGAGACTGCGGGAACTGTGCCTGAGTCACATGTCTCAGTTGAGTATACCTGAATAGCATGCGGTCGTGTAATGCAAATTCCGTTTTTAGCGTGTCAAATGATTTTATTGATCCATTTGCTATAAGGTGATGTATGTAAAAAATTCCCTGTTTGATCCAGAGGTATGCATCTTGAAAATCAAAAAAGTGTTGTAGTGTCTTATTGTGGCTTCTCCATCTTTTGACTTGAATTCAGACAGGGTTACTGGGGTAGCAGGGTTCACCTTGCCCAGTAGCACCCGGGCTGGGATCTTCACAGGAGAATTTGTGACATTTCTAACACTCACTGGAATCTGTCCCTTGGCTTTCTTCAGTGCCCTCAACAGGACCACTTCAGGGAGTACTTCCAATCCTTGGTGGGTGTTGAAGGGGTCTGGTTCCACGACCACAAAGGGACCCGGCTGCTCCCAGGAGAGTTTTACTGTAGCCTGAAGACAGATCACCTCACCAGGCTGTAGTATCTTCTCTCTTCTAGACAGTCTCCAGACTTTTCCCACCCCCTCTTCTGGGGCCTTTTGCTCCAGGATCATCTTCTGGTAGACCTGTTGCAGCATGGGGTGAATCTTCTGTCTGGAAGGACTCCGTCTTTGCACCAACGGGGTCAGCAGTCTCTGGACCAAATCAGTCTTGGTCCCTATCAACATGGACATCATGTTGGCTCCTGGTGGACGAGGGCACACCACCGCCAAAGTGTCAAAAGCTTCGGCCTTCCCGGTCACCGAGGGGTCAAAGGCCAACCTGATCGAAACATAGCCATCGTAGGGGAAACTGCGAGTGCCAATCAGCCCTATCTTCAGGTCTTCCAGCTTCTGTAAAGGTACGTGACTTAAATGCTTCTGATAAAAGTCTCTGTATAAGAGAGTCACTTGGGCTCCTGTGTCTAAGAGTGCCTTTGCGTAGACTCCCTCCACTTGAACGGAGACTAGAGGGGAGGGTCGAACCAATTTATCCGGGAACTTCTTAGGAGGTATTTTCTCCCTGGGACTCCTTGATTTTTCAAATGTTTTTTTTTTTCTTTTTCCATTTCTCTCTAGACCTCAACCCTTTTTGAACCTAGTATGCATTGATCTTTTTCTGGTTGTCAAATTGCAACTCCCGACAGACAGTATGGGAGTTTTTTGGAGGGGCATTATTGCCCTTCTTTTTTTCCTCTGCTTGTCTCTGGATTTTCTTGGAGCTTTCTGTAGATAGCGGGCGCCCGGCTGACTCCTTCACCGGGGCCCTCTGAAGTTTTCCGCCGGCTGGTATTGAGTGCCTCTGTTCTTCCTTGGGCTGGTACACACTCTTTCAGGGTGACCAATTCCTCCACAATTGAAGCAGATGATTTACTTCCTGATCTTTGGGCATGCTGGAATAGAGACATTCCAGTCCGGTTCCGTCCGGATCTTTTCTTTCTCCTTGACTCCAGAGTTCTTGGCCAATAAAGAGGTCAATAAGTCCAGTACTTGGGCCATTTGAGACTTCAAAGTTTCTACTTCTGGGTCACGTTCTGTGACTACTGTCGTTCTGACTCCCACCGAAACTGGTGGGGTGGTCTTCTCAACCCCCTCTTGATCCTTCAGCAAGGCCTCTTGATCCCTTATGATCCGCACAAGGTCTGGGTAACTCAGAGCCATGACTCCGTCAAAGGTCTTCAGGTGCAGTCAAACTGGATCCCCTCAGGATCTGCTTCGTCCTGGCAGCGTCTATGACCTGTGGCTGCATTCCCTTTCTCAGTACAATCTGGCACAGCATTCTATTCAGTCTCCGGACATACTCAGACAACTTCGCCCTTGGCTGCTGGAGGGTATGTTCAAATTGATACACCAGCTCCGACACCTTCTCCAGCTGGCCAAATTCCTCCTGCAACATAGACAGATAATCCATTGCTGTACACACAGTATTGCTGCACCTAAGATTTTTTTACAGCCTCATCAGCAGGACCCTTCAAGCTTTCATTGATGCACTGCTTCTTCTGCGCTTCTGGAACTTCCCAACCTTCTACTGCCTGCATTGCCTGCTCAATCCAGGTGTCGAAGTCTTCCTCCCCGGGTGGCACAGGTTGTGTTCCTGAAAACACACCAGAGTTTTCGGTACCCGGCTTCCACATGTATTGTGCTGGTTTTCTGGCACTTGGCAACAAAGTCTCCCAAAACAGTCAGCAGTTCCGGACCTATGGCGGTCAGGGGTGACTTTGGGGCTTTCGTTTCGCTACTGCCTCCCATTTTGAAGAAGAGTGACGGAGATAACGGTGGGGAGGTTCGTGGAGACTCTTTCTTCACAGCCCCAGTATGTACTAAGTGATACGTTCTGTCATCTATGTCTTTTACACTCTGCCCTTTGAACTCTTCTGGGATTCCTCTTGTCCATTCTACTAGTGCATATGCCCCCGAGGTATCTGACTTTACATCCACCGCCCATGCTTTCCATTGTGGCGATATTGACATTACTAGCTGCTTTACTTCTTCTCTCGGCTGGATCCCTCCCGGGAGTTCAATAGCTACCGCCCGGACTGGATCCACAGCCTCCTCTGCGCACCATTGTGTCACTGCCTGCGAGTCCATGCTGGTACTTCAGACCGGCTTGATTGCAGCGTGCAATATACAAGGATCCCGGAACCGAGCCCCCACGTATAGCGATACCCTCAGTTTAAGAGGGCTGCTTGTTTGTTTTGGGCCTTGTAGTGGTTCTCTCAAACCCCTCTTGATCCTTCATCAGGGCCTCCTTGTCCCTTATGATCCGCACAAGGTCTGTGTAGTTCAGGGCCATGACTCCGTCAGAGGTCTTCAGGTGGAGCCAGACTGGGTCCGACCGTAAGGCTCCCCTTAGGGTCATTTTCATCCTGGTAGCATCTATGACCTGTGGTTGCATCCCTTTTCTCAGTACAATCTGGCACAGCATTCTATTCAGTCTCCGGACATACTCGGACAACTTCTCCTTTGGCTGTTGGAAGGTATGTTCAAATTTATACACCAAGTCTGACACCTTCTCCAGCTGGCCAAACTGTTCCCGCAACATAGACAAATAATCCATTGCTGTACACACAGTATTGCTGCACCTAAGGTTTTTCACCGCCTCAGCAGCAGGGCCTTTCAAAGCTCTCACTGATGCGCTGCTTCTTCTGCGCTTCTGGAACTTCCCAACCTTCTTCTGCCTGCATTGCCTGCTCGATCCAAGTATCAAAATCTTCCTCCCCGGGTGGCACAGGTTGTGTTCCTAAAAACACCTGAAGTTTCCGGTACCCAGCTTCCACATGCACCGTGTTATTTTTTTGCCATTTAATGAAAAAGTCCCCCAAAGCAGTCAACAGTTCGGGACCTATGGTGGTCAGGGGTGACTTTGGTGCTTTCGTTTCGCTACTGCCTCCCATTTTGGAGAAGAGTGACGGAGATAACTGTGGGGAGGTCCGTGGGGACTCTTTCTTCACAGCCCCAGTATGCACTAAGCGATACGTTCTGTCATCTATGTCTTTTATACTTTGCCCTTTAAACTCCTCTGGGGCTCCTCTTGTCCACTCTATTAGTGCATATGTCCCCGCGGCATTTGTCTTCACATCTACCGGCCATGCTTTCCATTTTGGGGACATTGACATTATTAGTTGCTTTATCTCTTCTTTCTCCCGGATCTCTCCCGGGAGTTCAATAACTACCGCCCGGAGTGGATCCACGCCCTCCTCTGCGCACCATTCTATTACTGCCTGCGAGTCCATGCTGGTATTTCAGGCCGCCTTGATCGCAGCGTGCAATATACACGGGTCCCAGACCGAGCCCCCACGTGTAGCTGTATCCTCAGCTTAAGAGGGCTGCTTGCTAGTTTGGGCCCTGTAATGCACTGCTACCAGCCCTGGGTGCCGCAAAGCGTGCTGGGAAATGTAGTCTTGTGGGTAAAACGATACCCCGCTACATTAATATACAATATATTGTCAAATTGGACAGATTCGAATCAGAAGGATTAAATATTTTCGGATGCTAGTCCACCAAGAGAAACGGCATAAGCTGATTGAACAATACCGATTGGCGTAATGTGCATCCAAAATAAAAATAGTTAATAGAACAATAGAATAAAATTCTGATCCATTCGTTATACGAATTATCAAACAATTTCAAAAATTGTATTAATTTCACCATGGACTCAAACTACTATTGCATCATGTGATGTCATATAAATTAAACAAATGCATTTGTTAATTTCGTTATAACTTTTTTCAAGTTTGTGGACATTTGTCCATTCGGAGATTGGTATACTTTAGAATCTCAGAAAACAAAATTTGCACCCTAAAAACTAATCGTAATGAAAAGAATCACACGTCTAAAAATCACACATTTGCAGCACCGATTTTAAGCTTGTGTAGCAGCCTCACCCCATCTCCTTGGTCTAGGGGTATGTCACACGACAGGGTGAGATGCGCTATGGCCCATGTCCTCCCCATAGCTGTGGGTGAGGTGAAGGCCAGCACCAGATATTTCTTCGGGCCTATGTGCTTTGTTCTAGAATACAGTCCTGCTGTGTCAACACTTCCCTCTGCTCCCATTAACCAGAGTTCCACACACCGATCACAGTCCAACTCTTGCTTTATTGTACATCTTACAATAAACAGTGCTTCAGTAGCCATCTGGTTGCGACTTGATAACATTTTGATACGGGGAATGAGCAGGTCGAGGCACTATCCTGGTTATCAGCTAAACCACTGCGATCTCGCCAGCGGTTACTATAGCATTCAGCTAGAAAGGACTTAGAATCTGAGAGTCTCTACCAGCGACTCAAGAGAACATAGATAGGAGTACCTTCGCTGCGCTGTGGCCCCTATCAGGGGAAGATGTCCCTCCAAGGGAGTTACCAGAGGCCCGTCCATCACTGGGTTGATGCTGCTCCAGACTCTCCAGGCGGGTAACCTCCCCGGCCTCCTCACCTCAGACATGGGCCCCATCCACCTCAGGGACCCTCGGATGTCTCCACCCTCGCGGGATCCAGTCGAAGTCACTGGACCCCAGGCCTCCTAGTACAGTACCTCACCCCAGGCTGAAGGTGCCTGGGATGGACTCCGACTCCATTCCGGTCAGGCCTAGGGCACCTGAGCCGGAATCCAGAACCCGCCCGCACCCATGCTTAAGGTGCCTGGGCGCGTGAAGAACTTCCTCCAGACGACCTCGTGGTTAGGGCGTCTCCCCCTTTTATCTCCTCCCATTGACACCACGGCAGGTTCCCCGCCCTCGCCGTACCATCTCCGGAAAGGGACAAAAAGGCTAGCACTGAAATGGAAAATCTACCTTGAGCCTCCAGGTACCCCGCCACCCAGAGGCCAAGGAGATTATTACAGCATCCAATCCTCCACGAACGCAAGTGGTCCACTATCCCTATACTTCCACACCTGGGTGTCCCACATAAATTTAGAGACCCCGCTACACTTGTTTGGACAGATTTTTGTTTTTCCAGGCCGAGATAGTTTTGCAAATTGCATCTGGAACTTAAAAAAAAAAAAAAAAACTTTTTATTTTAAATTCAGAACAGAAAAATGTTACCTATTTCAAGCACACATGTTAAAGCGGACTTTGTCATTTTTTCATCTATTAAATCTTCTGCCCTTGTTTTAACTTTTGGACGGTAAAACATTTTTTTTTCTATCAGTAAATACCTTATACAGCCCACTTCCTGTTTCTTGTCTGGTAAAAAGCGTAGGCTTATGACATCATGCACAGCTCTCTCTCTTTCACTCTTTTGAGTGTTTGCCAGGAAGGGAGGGGGGATGAGTTATAAGATGGCCAATGAGAGCTGCAGAGCTGGAGGTGTGCCTCTGTGTAAATCCAGGAAGTGAACAGGCAGCAGCTTCAGCTGCCCACAGTTAAAATGGATGCAGCCAGACTTAGTGGAGGGAGATTTCTGCCGCATATTTGGCAAGTACAGAATCACTGTATATATAAAATATGCACAGTGGTTGGAGGGAAGCTTCAGAATGGCAAAGATGTTTTTATTACAAATTATGTGAGCAGCCTGCAGTTCCTCTTGAAGCCTTCTTGGATAAGCCACAATTTCTTAAGATGAGATCAGGCAGATTGTATTTGAAAATAACACATTTTTATCCTTTTAGAATTTTACAAACTTTTAAATTTTTAGACAGGCACAATTTAAAGAATTGCACCACAGCTTTTATGCCTATTTGGATAGGTTGCCATTTCTTAGCGAGAGGGTGTGCAGATTTCATCCAGAAATATAACATTTGTCTGAGATAGAAAATAAAACTGACAGATTTACTGCACAAAATATATCAGAAGGAAATCATATCATTCTTTTTAATAGAAAGAAAATCTCAAAAGGAAGAGATCAGGCACATTTCAACCTTAAAAATGTCACTGTATTTTTCCAAGACACTATATACACATTGTACAAATTTGCCCCATATAATATCATCCTTTTTAATAGAAAGCAATTCCAGAGGAAGAGATTAGGCATATTAAAAATATATACACTGATTAAAAAGTGTTCTTTTAGTTTTTTGGAGCAGAGAGCCGCCGCTCGTCCATTGATAATACAGCGGGCGGGAGGTGGTTAATAGGAGACAATTCCAGAGGGAGAAAACAGGCAGACTCCATTATAGAATTACATTGTATTCTTCCTGTGACAAAGGAGCAAACCTTTTAAGCATTTTTACCACTGCAAATGATAAAAACAGGATTTTTGTACTCACCGTAAAATCCTTTTCTCTGAAGTCCATGGACGGACACAGCTCCTTTATTCTTGATCTTAGGATTTATATGCCATCAGGAGAGGACTAGGCAGACATGTAAAAACATGTAACTACAGCAAATCTGAACCGTACCGCCCAGGGGACGGTCCCTCTGGCTATAACCCCTCACCCTGCACTCAGCAGCTCAGTTCGTCAAAAAGCAGTAAAAACATAAGGAGGGGTGGGTGCTGTGTCCGTTCATGGACTTCAGAGAAAAGGATTTTACGGTGAGTACAAAAATCCTATTTTCTCTTTTGTCCATGGACGGACACAGCTCCTTTATTCTTGACCTTAGGGACGTCCCAAGCAGTGTCAAAAAAACGAGGGGTGGGAACAGCAAGCAAAAACAACTTCCACCCAAAACAACCAGAGCTCCTCAACGGAGAAGTCACAACCTTAACGGCCGCCTGAAAAACTTTGCTGCCGAAGCAAGCATCCGTGGATGCATGCACATCAACCTTGTAAAACTTAGTGAAAGTGTGAACGGACGACCAGGTCGCCGCCTTACACACCTGGGAGACAGACGCTTGATGTCGAAAACCCCAGGAGGCACCTATTGCCCTGGTTGAATGCGCCGTGACAGGAAAGGAAGGCGCTCGCCCTTTTAGGGCATAAGCCTGAATCACGATCGTTCTGATCCACCGAGAAATTGTGGCCGACGAGACCGCCAAGCCTTTCTTTGGACCAGTCACTGACACAAACAGTGAGTCTGACCTCCAAAACGGAGCCGTAGCAGACAGATACACCCGCAGAGCTCAGACCACGTCCAAGGAATGCAACGCAACCTCTTTGGGATGCGACGGCCGAGGACACAAGGATGGAAGCACAATGTCCTCATTTAGATGAAAAGCCGAAACAACCTTCGGAAGAAACGAAGGCTGCGGGCGTAGCACCGCTTTATCCTTGTGGAGGATCAAGTAGGGAGACTTGCAGGACAAGGCCGCCAATTCAGAAACCCTCCTGACTGATGTAATAGCCACCAGAAAGGCAACTTTCTGAGAGAGTGTCAAAAGGGGAATCTCTCTGATGTTCTCAAACGGAGGTTTCTGAAGTACCGAGAGCACCAGATTCAAATTCCATAGAGGCAGTGGTGGTCGATTCGGAGGAGCCACATGTCGAATCCCTTGCACAAACGTACTCACCAGTGAATGAGCCGCCAAGAGTCATTGAAAGAAAACAGCCAAGGCTGAATGGTGCTTAGGGCAAGTTTTTGATCCACTCAACGCTGTAAAAACAGCAGGATCCTGGAAACTGAATATGTCCGTGGACGCCACTCCATCTCCTCACACATAGAGATGTAGGCCTTCCACGTGCGATGATAGATCTTCCGAGAAGATGACTTCCGTGCCCTCAGCATGTTTAAAATTACTGAATCTGACAGGCCTCGGTCCCTCAGAACCTGACTTTCAACAGCCATGCCGTTAAAGCCAGCGACTGTAAAGCAGGATGAAGTATAGGACCTTGCGACAGAAGGTCCTCTCGCCAATGGCAGTCACCAAGGAACATCCGCCACCAGGCGTACTAGGTCGGTGTACCAGGGACGCCGAGGCCAATTTGGGGCAATTAGAATCACCGGAATCCCCTCGGTCTCCACTCTGCGGAGCAGACGGGGAAGAAGTTTTAGCGGGGGAAGGCATAAATTAGCCGATTCTCACCCCACGGAGCCACCAACGTGTCTGCCGCGTCCGCCCAGGGATCTTTGAACCTGGCCACAAAACTCAATACCTTCCGATTGAGTCGAGAAGCCAGGAGATCCACTTCTGGCGTGGCCCATCTCAGGCAAAGGAGTCGAAACACAGCCGGGTGTAGCAACCATTCTCCTTGGTCCAGCATCCGGCGACTTAGGTAGTCCGCTTGCCAGTTCTCTACGCCCGGAATGTACACGGCCGATAGAGCCGGCACTCTCCGTTCTGCCCACCGCAAAGATGTAAGCGTCCTCCAATGCTGCAGTCGAGCTTCTTGTTCCTCCTTGATGGTTGACATATGCCACCGCCGTGGCGTTGTCTGACTGGATATTGACTGGACGTCCCTGCAGCCTCTGTGACCATGTGGAGAGGCACTGCCTGATTGCCCGAAGTTCCAGCACATTGATCGGCAGGCGGGATTCTTCCTGCGTCCAGCGACCCTGTGTCAACTGTACGCCCCAAACTCCCCCCCAACCGGTCAGGCTGGCGTCCGTCGTTATCACCGTCCAGTGAAAGGGAAGGAACGACTTTCCGGACTGAAGGGCTGGAGATTTAAGCCAACAGACCAGGGAAGCCCTGACTAGTTGGCTCACCCGGATTTGACAATCCAGGGACAACAGAGATTTGTCCCACTTGGACAGGATCTCCTTCTGCAAGACTCGAGTGTGGAATTGAGCATATGGTACCGCCTCGAAGGAGGCTACCATGAGACCCAGGACTCGCATGCAAAAGCGCAGCAACGACCACCTGCGGGATGCCAACAGCTTCACCGCAGCCCGAAGAGTCTGCAACTTTTCTAAAGGGAGAAAAACTCTCGCCTCTGAGGAGTCCAAAATCAAGCCCAGGTACTCCAGGCGCTGAGTCGGCACCACCACCGACTTCTGGAGGTTCAGTACCCAACCAAACTCTTGAAGGGTCTGACAGGCTATAGCCACATCCTCCTCTAATTCTGAGTCAGAAACAGCTCTCATAAGGAGGTCGTCTAGGTAGCCCACGATAGCGATTCCTCACTGTCTCAGCAGAGCCAGAATCAGGGCGAGCACCTTGGTGAAAACCCTTGGTGCCGACGCCAGGCCAAAGGGGAGAGCTACAAACTGGTAGTGATCGTCCCCGACTGCAAAACGCAGAAATCTCTGATGCCTGACGTATATGGGGTCATGCAAGTATGCATCCTTGATGTCCAAGGATGCCAGAAAATCCCCCGGATGGAGTGCAGCAACCACAAAGCGAACCGATTCCATCCTGAACCTTCGTACTTTTACAAAGGTGTTGAGGGCCTTGAGATCCAGGATTGGACGGACCCCGTCCTTTTTTGGGACTACAAACAGATTGGAGTAGAATCCCTGAAACCTTTCCTGGCAGTGGCACAGGTACTATTACCCCGCGCATCAGCAGGTCCTGCACTGCCCCAAACAGGGCATTCTGACGAGCCGGAGGAAGATGAAGGTTGGAGGGAAAAAATCTGTTTGGTGGACAAGACAGAAATTATTTTGTACCCTGATGAAACCACTTCGCAAACCCACTGGTCGGAAAGCAGGGAGGTCCACCGAGCTGCAAACTCGCGAAGAAGACCCCCCACCCGAGAGGGGGCAAACCTTCATGCAGTCGCAGATTTGTTCGCAGGCTTTTTTGGTCCGCGAAACTAGGGACGCTTTTGTAGCCTCTCTCCCTGGAAAAGCAAATCCGCCAGAGCCTTCTTGGAAGTCTGGTCCGCGGACCAGCACTTTAGCCAAATCAGGCGACATAGCACCACAGCTCCCTTGCTCTGGAAAGCAAGGGAGCTGTATCTAAGGCCGCATCGCAGACATACTTGAGGCCATGGACCAACTGGTCGGCCAATTCCACGCAGATCGGGGAAGCCTGTTGCTCAACCAACTCGTGGTGCAACAATTTTGCAAATTCGGTAAGTGTCCGTGACACCAGAGCCGTGGCCAAAACTGTCCGTAAGGCAGACCCCACTATGGTGAACATGGACCGGGCCACCGCCTCGGCCCTCCTGTCTGCAGGGTCCTTAAAAGCAGGGGTCCCCTCTACCGGAATCGTGGTTACCTTGTTTAACCTGTATACTGGGGGGTCCACAATCGGGGGCGATGTCCATATTTTCAGGACACTCTCCTCAAAGGGGTAACGGACCGCCAAGCGCTTTGGGACTGAAAAGGCCCGCTGCGGTCGTTCCCATTCTTTGTATATAAACTTATCAAAATAAGTTAGGTAGGGAAACACCTTAGCAGTGCGGGCCGGCTTGTGGGACCCAAAAGGGACCGACACCTCAGTAGATGCCCCCGCAGTATCCTCCAACTTAAGAGTCTCCCGCACTGCGGTGATAAGAGCTCCAACAATCGCCTTTTCCTGCACTTACCCGGACACGGAGTCATCCTCACTGTCCGAATGGTCCCGGTCTGCATCTTCTGACATGTCAGAACAGGGGCCGTGTGCCACAGCCAAGCCTGAGTCTGAATCTGAACTTTCCCTAGAGGATGGTGGGGGGAGGGGGCGTTTTTTACCCCCCTTTTTTCCGCACACCGCCTCCACCCTGGCAACAAAAGACTCCAGGACTGCTGACAAAACGTCCATAGGCACCGCAGGTGCAGGGGCACCGGTTGCTATTACAGGGATGTCTGGGGAAGAAGCGCCAGCTTCTGACGCCATGCTGACCACACTCACCTGACAGCCACTTAGGGACTAAAGGCAAGATACCCAAAAGGTCCACCCTCCTAGCTGCTACAGAACCAAGGGGCCCCCCAGAGGACTCACCACCCTGACCCAGGTACTGCACAGCGTTGCGGTCCGCTCTCTCTCCTGCACCCTGTGCCTGAGGTGTTCTGCTGCGTCTGAGGTGTTCTGTGCTGTTCGGGCAGTTCAGAAAGGCATTCCCAGTGCTAGAGGCCAAAACTAAGCTAGAGCTACAAGAAACTGGCCGCCAACTGCCTCAGGAAAAAAGAGCACGAGCTACAAGAAAATGGCCGCCGGCTGCTTCAGCAGTTACACTAGTGCGGCTACAAGAAAATGGGGCCAGCTCCGCCAAAATGGCTGCCGATCATTCCTGAGGTAATAGGAAACAGGCCAGCCAGGACCCGAACCCCCCGGAGGACCCCCGGCAGGTACACAGCAGGCCCAGCTCCACAGAAGCATGGGAGGAGGGAAAGGACAGGGAGAGAGGAAAGGGAGATGAGAGACCCCCTAGTCAACCTCCCCAGGAATGCCCAGCTGTTCCATCCTGCCGAAACAGGTGGAACCCTACTTACCCGTCCTGTGGTGACAGCTGGACGCATTCCAGACAGACCCATCACCTGAGCAGTACGGAGTGGCTGTCGGCCATGGCCCACTGTGACTCAGACAGCAGTAGCCCGGTCATATGTGTGCCCTGGAGCATATAGCTCACCGGCCACCCCTGGAGCAAACGGGGTATGTCGTGACCAACCCAGCACAAAGCTAAAGGTCTGCTCACGCTCGATGGCCGGACTGGGGAGACTACAAGGATCTATATTATCCAGCCTGTCACCCAGCCGGCAGTTGATAGTAGATCTCAGGATCCAAAAAAGTAGAAAAAAGCTAAAAAATGTCAGGACTAATGGTCCCAACCGGGAGCCAGGTCCTTCTCCTATGCTAGGCAGAAAAAAACTGAGCTGCTGAGTGCAGGGTGAGGGGTTATAGCCAGAGGGACCGCCCCCTGGGCGGTACTGTTCAGCTTTGCTGTAGTTACAAGTTTTTAACTGTTTAACATGTCTGCCTAGTCCTCTCCTGCTGGACGACATATAAACCCTAAGGTCAAGAATAAATGAGCTGTGTCCGTCCATGGACGAAAGAGAAAGAACATTTTTTCAGAGGAGAAAATAGCCTAAACAACCTTTGTTTTTGTCCAATTCATACAGAACAAATGTAAATGCAGATTCACTGGACAAATAGCTATGCATGTTTTTTTTTATAAATAAATCCCCAAAGTGATAATTAATTTTAGTTAATATTAGTTTTGTCCTTTTTTAATGTAACATAATACAACATAAAAATTTATTTTCTCAAAATTGTTTTTATTTGAGATTTATACACAAAACAGAAAAACATAGCTCAAGTGCTTACAATATATCCAGTAGAGCGATTGAAAACAGTGTAATATTGCAATGCAGACATGGTTTCATATAATACGACAGATCAAGGGTGCATCAACTATATGCCCAAATACAGCCCGAAAAACACACGTATAGATCTCCAGCCGGGACCGCCCATATAAGGCGTGCAGGAAAAATTTCACAGGATTATTGCGGGAGCCAAGTCCTAAATCATAGATTTCGTGCACTCCAACTCAGCAAACAGTTTCAGGTTCTGCCAACCAAGTGCGCCAAATCTTATCATACTTCAGCGGGCATACAACATAAAAATTTTATGGTCAATGCAGGATTTATCCTGCAGATAAATTGATTCATTTTTACAGATGTGAAACATTAGCTTTTAGGTATTCTTAGTCCTGAAGCACTATAACCTAACACAAATATTTATGCAGAGCGCAGGCCCCTAGCAAGAAATGCATTAAGATAAAAAAAACTTCAGTGTGCAGCAGCCCCCCTAATACTTACCTGAGCCCATCTCGATCCAGCGATGTTGCACGAGCGTCTTGGCTACCTAGAACTCTCCCTCCTCGTTGGCTGAGACAGCAACGGAGTGCCATTGATTCCTGTCTATCAAAGTAAGTGAACCAATGAGGAGAGAGATGGGGCGGGCCAAACCACGTCTCCGTGTCTGAATGAGAAGGAAGTGTCACCAGCACACCAGGATCTCCAAAACTGGGTCCAAAACTTTAATCAAATAATATCAAAAATTAAAAGCGACGTTTCGGAGCCACGCAGGACCCCTTCATCAGGCATGTGTAGTCGGTTCCAGCCGTTGGTAATTTCAGCACCCAATTTTAAATACAGCCGTTTGTGCAGGAACGTGTGTGTTGTGTCGTGTCAGGTCTGCCAGGAGGCGCTAACCGTCCCTCCAGTTTCCTGACCGGTAGTCTTGTTATCCCATTGAAGAAAAAAGGAAGATCTTCTGGACGCAGCACTCCGGTTAAAAAGCCTTTATTCCAAAAAAAAAAAGGTTCAGGAAACCAAAAACACTCTGCACAACACAACAAACTGATCTAGTTTGGCTGACGCGTTTCACACTATTTAAAGTGCTTATTCATAGCTAGTTATTACACAAATGCTACCCAAGATATACCCTAAACAGGGGAAGTCATGTGATCCAACCCCAAGGTGAAAATAATTAGTTAATTGAAAATTAATTAAACATAAAATGATTTCAAGTGAAATGGGTGTGGTTCACTGACCACAATGAAAAAAGAGGATAGAAATGCCTCACCATATAACAATCTATGCAGATATGTAAAAGATATATTTTTAAAAAGTATAATATATATAAAAAATATATAATAAAGATAAGTGATATGGTGTGGAGTGGGAACAAAAAAATATATCAATAAGAATAAATGTGAAAATCAAATGAAATGAATGAAAAATAGGGATGAGATTACTACCAATTAAAAAAATGGGTGTAATGTAAATGTACATCCAAAACATGTGCGACCATGTGTGTAAATGCAAAAAAGAGAAAAAATATATATATAATATAAATATATATGTGCATATATATGAAATTTTGGACATGTATAAATGAAAAAATGCAAAGCAACCTTAAAATTGATTAGGTGCACTGTGGAGTGCTTGCATTAATGTTACTTAATGTTACGTGCTGATATGTGCATGTCTCTTTAGAAATATATTTATTTTTGAATTTTATTATTTTATTATTGATATTGATAATTTGTACAGTGAATTTAATGTGAATAAAAGAACAAATGTTCTATTTAAACTAATATCTGAACAGATTTGTATTAATATGTGAGTATATGTCTCTTTTAAAAAATGCTTGAGTCTATATGTCTATTGGGATGGAAGTCATTCCTGAAGGTATACTGTGCATAAAGATGAACCACTACACAAACATGCAATAATAGCATATGTGTGCACATGTGTTTGAATATACTTGAAGTCACCGTTTTTGAGAACACCAAGTATGTAATTATGAGACAAAAATATACCCATATGTGCACACCGGCATACAGCTGGGTGCACACACATGGGGAGCCCGATAAAAAAGCATATAAAAAAAAAAAAAAAAAAAAAGGAGAGAATGCCCCCGTGTGAATGCAAGCATTCAGCCGAATGCGCACACATGAGGAGCCCAATGTAAAGATGTATGTGTGTATATATAATGGCTCCGAAACTGTGCGCTTTAGCTGAGATATGCATCCAAACATAGACATGTCGACGGAAAACCATCCGTTCAATTAAAGATGTACAAATAATTCTATGGGAACAATTCACACGGGAACAAATGTCTACATAAAAGAATTTGGAGAATAACATGCTAACAAGAAAACCCCCTTGGGGTTGGATCCTGACTTGATGTGAACATACCATGATGCCCACATAAACTTATGCACTCAATGAATGTCAATGCAATATTACATCTACAGCACAATATACATACAGATGAAACATGGGCCATAAATCTTGTGTGTGCATTGGTTCCCGAGATGGAACTCTATATGTCATTTCCATATACAAAATAAACTCTGTATATGCCCAAGACAGTTCATGCTGTCAAAAATGACATAACCAAAACCAACATAAATTAAAAGGAATAAAGAGACTGTAAAACACACAAATATATAATAAAACAATCTGATCATGATGATCTACCACTAATTGATGATTAGTGCAAAAGAAAGAGACCAAGTCCATGCAATTTCTTCCAAGCCAGGTGAATAATGGTTCGAGACTAAAAGAAATAGGGGAAGAAAAGGAAAAGAGAATGGTCCCAATGGAGTAGTAGAACTATCATGTTCCATATATTATATGAGCAGCAATATAGAGACCATAAAGATTTAAACATGCAACAAGCAGTGAATATCATGGTAACTATATGAAACAAGATAAAATGAAAACTTCTGACAATAATCCGGGTATAAACATGTGTGTACCCATGAGCATTTAGTAGGGAAGGACAAAATGACAATCCGAGCCTAAATTAACATGCATGGGTAACCAATGTTAAAAACATCAGAGAAAATGCCCGACACAAAAAACTGGAAAGGACACTGTGCAGGACGCGAGGACTAATCATAATAATGGGATACATCCCATTCAAAGTTAAGGCCTGCCGGTATCCTGGTATGCAATGAAAAAAACCAATAGACTTCACGCCTGCACAGTGTCCTGAATTTGTCTCCCCCTCTTAAAGGTGAAACAATCTTTTCTATACCTTGTATAGAGAGGCATGAGACATTCTTCTGATGTACTGATACCCAATGCCTAGCAACATTCGTATTTCTATCTTTCTGTATATCATACAGGTGATCATACAGTCTGTCTTTGAGTCTCCGAGTCGTTCTTCCGACATATTGGATATCGCACAGTTCACATTTAATCACATACACCAAAAACTTGGTATTGCAATTGATGAACTGCTTGATATCGTAAGAATTGTGGTTGGTACTAGACTGAACTGTGTCACCTGTTTTTATATGTCTACAGTAATTGCAGTGAGGCATTCCACATCTAAAAGTGCCCTGGAAATGCAACCAGTTTGATGCTGAGGATACGCTTGAAAAAAGACTAGGTGAAAGGCGACTGCCCAAAGTGGGGGCTCTACGGGACACTGATTTAACTCCCCTGGAAAGTATTTCATGATAGGCAGGGTCATTCAGTAGAATGGGAAGATATTTCTCAATGATGGATTTTATTTTACCGAATTCAAAACTGTAAGGTGTAGAGAACACCGGTACGCCACTAAAAGACAGTGTCGCTTTGTTTTTACGTTTATTCGAACAGTTCTGAAGTAAGGTATCTCTTGGGATAACACTCGCAGTTTTGAAGGCTCTTTTAATTATATTGGGAGCATAACCCCTATTGATAAATCGTTGGGTCATATTAGTGGCTTCGGTGGCAAAATCCTCAGGTCTGCTGCATAAGCGTCGGAGCCTGAGAAATTGTCCAACCGGAACCCCACGAATGGTGTGGCTAGGGTGGCCTGAATCCGCTCTAAGAAGGGCATTGCCAGCTGTGGGTTTTCTATAGAGACCTGTAACTATTACACCATTAACAGCCGACAACCTGACATCCAAAAAATCTATGGAAGTGATGCCAAGTTTTCCAGTGAAGCGGAGGTTCATGGAATTATCGTTCAGGTGATCCAACCAATCCTGTAAATTTGTGTCCTCTTTAGAGGAAACAAACAGGAGGTCGTCAATGAACCTACAAAAGAAGATCGTATCTAAACGGCGGGGGCTATCATGTCCAAAGATGCGAGACCTCTCCCAAAATCCCATGTAGAGATTAGCCAGGGAAGGCGAATATTTCGCTCCCATGGAGGCTCCGCACCTTTGGAGATAATAGCCCCCGTCAAACATAAAAAAATTATGTGTAAGTAAATAGTCCAATGACAGTATGATGAACTCCTGTAACGCTAACGAATACTTCCCAGATTCTTTAAGCAAAGTGGACACAGCCAAAACCCCCAAGTCATGGGGAATGCTTGAGTAGAGGCTGGTCACATCACATGTAATCCACCTGTACTCTGCTTTCCACTGAAAATCCCGGAGTTTTATGAGCAGTTGTTTGGTATCACGTAGGTACCCTGGGAGGTTGACGACCAAAGGCTGAAGTTGGCCGTCAACCCACTCTCCTAGCCGCTCGTTAAGGGATCCAATACCTGTCACTATGTGCCTGCCCACGAGTGGGTCCAGGCCCTTGTGAATTTTTGGCAGGTGATGGAACACTGGCATTACGGGATTAGTGGGAATAAATAACAGCTTCTCTTTATCTGAAAAAATTCCCGCATGAACTGCTGTGTCCAACAAGGAGGAAAGTTTGGCAGAAAAAGGGATGGTGGGATCACCCTTGAGTGGAGTATAGGTGTTGATGTCAGACAACTGACGTAAAGCTTCACCTTTGTAGGTGTCAGAATTGAGGACCACCACCAACCCACCCTTGTCCGCATTGCGAATGACAATGTTATTGTCCATTTCTAAATGTTTAAGAGCCTTGTGTTCTGATGGAGACAAATTATGGGAAACAGACCTCCTTCGGCAATCACGGGCCAAATGGGTAAGATCCTTCTCGACCATACTTTGTGTGTTTTACAGTCTCTTTATTCCTTTTAATTTATGTTGGTTTTGGTTATGTCATTTTTGACAGCATGAACTGTCTTGGGCATATACAGAGTTTATTTTGTATATGGAAATGACATATAGAGTTCCATCTCGGGAACCAATGCACACACAAGATTTATGGCCCATGTTTCATCTGTATGTATATTGTGCTGTAGATGTAATATTGCATTGACATTCATTGAGTGCATAAGTTTATGTGGGCATCATGGTATGTTCACATCAAGTCAGGATCCAACCCCAAGGGGGTTTTCTTGTTAGCATGTTATTCTCCAAATTCTTTTATGTAGACATTTGTTCCCGTGTGAATTGTTCCCATAGAATTATTTGTACATCTTTAATTGAACGGATGGTTTTCCGTCGACATGTCTATGTTTGGATGCATATCTCAGCTAAAGCGCACAGTTTCGGAGCCATTATATATACACACATACATCTTTATATTGGGCTCCTCATGTGTGCGCATTCGGCTGAATGCTTGCATTCACACGGGGGCATTCTCTCCTTTTTTTTTTTTTTTTATATGCTTTTTTATCGGGCTCCCCATGTGTGTGCACCCAGCTGTATGCCGGTGTGCACATATGGGTATATTTTTGTCTCATAATTACATACTTGGTGTTCTCAAAAACGGTGACTTCAAGTATATTCAAACACATGTGCACACATATGCTATTATTGCATGTTTGTGTAGTGGTTCATCTTTATGCACAGTATACCTTCAGGAATGACTTCCATCCCAATAGACATATAGACTCAAGCATTTTTTAAAAGAGACATATACTCACATATTAATACAAATCTGTTCAGATATTAGTTTAAATAGAACATTTGTTCTTTTATTCACATTAAATTCACTGTACAAATTATCAATATCAATAATAAAATAATAAAATTCAAAAATAAATATATTTCTAAAGAGACATGCACATATCAGCACGGACTAAGTAACATTAATGCAAGCACTCCACAGTGCACCTAATCAATTTTAAGGTTGCTTTGCATTTTTTCAGTTATACATGTCCAAAATTTCATATATATGTGTAGCGGGGTCCTCAAATTGATGGGATACACCTGGGGAATAGTGTGACCCAGGTGTATAATTGTGTTAGGGTTCAGACCCCTTTTTGTTTTGTGGAGGATTGGAGGATGTAGTATTCTCCTTTGCCTGTGGGTGGCGGGGTACCCACAGGCTTCAGGTAGAATCATCTCCTGCAGTGCTCCCTGTTTTGTCCCTTCCCGGAGATGGTATGGCTGGGGCGGGGAACCCGCCGGGCCGTTGATGGGAGGAGATAAAAGGGGGAGACGCCCTTACCACGAGGTCTTGCGGAGAAGGAGGTCCTCGGAGGAGGAGGGTTGCGGTCTGCACCCAGGGCCCTCGGGCCTGGGTGCTGGAGATCCAGGAGTCTGGTCCAGGTGCCCATGGCCTGGTCCGGAGTCATGTTGGCGTCCATCCCAGGCACCTTTAGCCTGGGGTGAGGTACTATCAAGGAGGCCTGGGGCCCAGTACCTTCGACTGGGTCCCGCTAGGGTGGACTGTCCGAGGGTCCCTGAGCGGAGGGACTCGTATCTGAGGTGAGGAGGCCAGAGAGGTTACCCACTGGAGACCCGGAGCAGCACCAACCCGGTGACAGTGGGCCTCTGGGAACTCTCTTGGGAGGACACATCCCCCTGATAGGGGCCACAGCGTATCGAAGAGGGCTCCATTGCTGTTCATAGGGGTTGCTGGAAGAGACCCCATTTTTCCTGTTCTGTAACAGCCGGATTGGCTTAGGCGCCGCTGGTCATAGTACAGTGGCATAGAACTTAGACTTTAGGAAGTGCCTCAATCTGCTCGCCTCACCATTGGCAAGGTTATAGGTCCCAACCAGTTTGCTGCAAAAGAACTGTTTATTGTGCTTTGCTTATTGGAGTGTCGAATAAACAAGTGTTGGACCTTTCTCCGGTGTGTGAACTCCAGTTACTGGAAGCAAAGGGGAGGCTGGTGAGCTTGCAATTACAGACTCAGTGCATTCACAGAACACACCGGCCCGAGGAAACATCAGTAAGTGGCCTTCACCTCCCTACTACAATGGGGAGGACATGGGCCGTGGCGCATCTCACTCTCACAAAGCAGGAACCCCTAGACATGAGTTGGTGTGCAACCGATGAAGATGGAGAGAGAGTGAGGCCGCTACATGTGGGGGCTCGTCCGGGATGGAGTGTGTTCTAGAGTTGGACTTGGGAATGTCTGCATTTGAACTTTGCTGCCCAGTGGAGTTCCGAGCAGATCGGCCATGTTGCTGGCCAGAGTGCGTCCCTGCTCGGAGTTGTGGAAATGACCCTAACATGGGAAAGGCCCATGCGAAGGAGCGGAAAAAAGGGAGAGGTCCAGCCGTGTGACGTACTGCACGTGGGGACTGTTAACGCACTGCGCCACGAGGCACCCCATGGCGACATCGTTCGTGGGCGGAGTCAAGAGGAAGCCCGCGAAAATGTACAGCTCATGGGAGGAGTCTGGCCAAGTGTGGGGATACACGTGGAGACTCCGGCGCGGGGTCAGTGCATGATGGAGCAGCAGATAGTCGGGATGACCTCAAGTGCCCCGTGGATTATGGTTCCTCACCCCACGAGAATGACTTCCTTTGCTGCCCCCATCACAGACACGGGGATAAGACTTAGGCCCCGAGGGCGGTTGGCTTTGTACACTTGCAGAGACACGGAGGCCCTCGGTGTGATCTGTCCCGGCTGCTCGGGACTGGTGGTCACCCTGAAGCCATTCGGGCGATGTGAGGAGTGCAGAGAATTCCTTTTTGAGGTCGAGTCGTCCACAGCAAGGCCCCGGGCCCTTCGCCTCAACCACCTCACGGGTACCGCTACTCCGGAAGGGGAGATCAAGGCCTTTGTCGAGGTTCCCGTGCGCGCTGACCAGGGCGATGGACTGCCCAACAGAGAAAAATCCGAGGATGCTGCCTCGGTCGCCACAAGTTCTCTGCTCCCACCCCCAAAGAGGAAAGTTGGCCTAGTACAGGCATCCTATGGACGTGGTCGAGCTTCACCCCGCTGCTTGCCTGGCCTGGATGGCGCCGGTCGAGAAGGAAGTCCCGGACATCCCAGTCCTCTACAAGGGTCAGGTGAGCCAGGGGCTGGGACTGTGGTGGTGGTTGGAGGTGTCGGGGGCCCATTGGAGGTGGAGCCCCCCAGGGAGGATGGTTCTGTGTCCACCGGAAGATATCTGCCTGCGGAGATGTATGACACCTCCGACCTAGAGTCGCTGTCTGACTGCGGAGATGATGGCGAGATAGACGAACTGTTCAGCCGCAAGGGCTGGGATAGAATGCCACTTCTTGCTTCCCGTGCGGTACGGGATTCACCTATGTACACAGGAGACAGCACACCTCGGGTGGAAGACCTGCAGCTTACGAGGGAACCTACCCCTCCACCGGTGTCCTCACCTACTGTTACCTCACCTGCTTTGGTTGTGGGGACACCCCGCGCTTCTCTGAGAGCACCGAAAGTCAGTTTCAGGGAGCTGGTAAAGGCACCTCGGCATCCGGAAGCTATTGTGCTGCCTGGAACTGGAGAGAAATCCACGATGCCACCTTTGGCCCGCTTGCAGAGACTGTTTTGCCACAAAGTAGCTCGGGAATATGGGTGGAAGTACCCGTATCTGCCCCGGGACTTGCTGTTTGAGGTGGAAGTCTGGAGAGCAAGATGGTATGACGAGTTTGTGTGGGACAAGTTGAAGGTGCCTCATGCTCGCAGGTACCTGGAATGTGTGCCGGCAGTGTCTAAGAGGTTTGAGGACTGCAGAGCTGAATGGAGATTGGGGCGCCATATCCATGCTGACAAGGTAGTCATTTGCAGAAGAGAAGGAGAAGATGTCGAGTATTCGATAGAAGCATTTGACAAACACCTGAAACCCCTGTATCTGCCGGATCCAAAGTTTTACTTATAGGAGAAAAGAACTCCTGTTTATTTCCTTTGTGCACTTGAACTTTCTGGAAGAGCCATTCCCAGACACCCAGGACTGTGCCCTGCTTTTGTTTTTTATTTGGGCTTTTCTTTTTCTCATCGGAGACTTGGGGCTGTTGTGTTTTTTTTGTGTTCCCCTTTTCTTCATGTGCCAAAGGCAAGGACATTTGGGAATAGTGGCAGAGTAGGGAAAAGCTGGAAGAACGAAGACTCGTTGAGTGTCATGACCGCGGCGTTGTCACCAGGTGGCAGTGTTGCGCAACAAATGTTTGAAAATGTTTCACACACACATCACCTTGCTTGTTGGAGTGAGTGGGTCTCTCGGCTGACGGGCCCACTCATGCCAAATGACAAGAAATTATGTTAGGATGTTGTTTTTTCTTTCCCCTGCAGGAGAATCGTCAATCAAGACCATTGAGAGTGGGTGGCTCTTAGACAGTGTGGGAGAGGGGTTGTGATTATGCAGATGTTTAAAGTGTTTTATTACATAAGTTGTTTTATATGCTCCCTATTCCCTGAGCAGGTCGTGGCACTTGGGAAAAATTTAGAGGGACTGCCTCAGGGGTTTCACCCCATGTCACCACTTTATGGGAGGCATGGGTGTGCACCTGACGCTGGGGACCAGCGTCAAATCACAGGGGGGGAATGTGTAGCGGGGTCCTCAAATTGATGGGATACACCTGGGGAATAGTGTGACCCAGGTGTATAATTGTGTTAGGGTTCAGACCCCTTTTTGTTTTGTGGAGGATTGGAGGATGTAGTATTCTCCTTTGCCTGTGGGTGGCGGGGTACCCACAGGCTTCAGGTAGAATCATCTCCTGCAGTGCTCCCTGTTTTGTCCCTTCCCGGAGATGGTATGGCTGGGGCGGGGAACCCGCCGGGCCGTTGATGGGAGGAGAATAAAGGGGGAGACGCCCTTACCACGAGGTCTTGCGGAGAAGGAGGTCCTCGGAGGAGGAGGGTTGCGGTCCGCACCCAGGGCCCTCGGGCCTGGGTGCTGGAGATCCAGGAGTCTGGTCCAGGTGCCCATGGCCTGGTCCGGAGTCATGTTGGCATCCATCCCAGGCACCTTTAGCCTGGGGTGAGGTACTATCAAGGAGGCCTGGGGCCCAGTACCTTCGACTTGGTCCCGCTAGGGTGGACTGTCCGAGGGTCCCTGAGCGGAGGGACTCGTATCTGAGGTGAGGAGGCCAGAGAGGTTACCCACTGGAGACCCGGAGCAGCACCAACCCGGTGACAGTGGGCCTCTGGGAACTCTCTTGGGAGGACACATCCCCCTGATAGGGGCCACAGCGTATCGAAGAGGGCTCCATTGCTGTTCATAGGAGTTGCTGGAAGAGACCCCATTTTTCCTGTTCTGTAACAGCCGGATTGGCTTAGGCGCCGCTGGTCATAGTACAGTGGCATAGAACTTAGACTTTAGGAAGTGCCTCAATCTGCTCGCCTCACCGTTGGCAAGGTTATAGGTCCCAACCAGTTTGCTGCAAAAGAACTGTTTATTGTGCTTTGCTTATTGGAGTGTCGAATAAACAAGTGTTGGACCTTTCTCCGGTGTGTGAACTCCAGTTACTGGAAGCAAAGGGGAGGCTGGTGAGCTTGCAATTACAGACTCAGTGCATTCACAGAACACACCGGCCCGAGGAAACATCAGTAAGTGGCCTTCACCTCCCTACTACAATGGGGAGGACATGGGCCGTGGCGCATCTCACTCTCACAAAGCAGGAACCCCTAGACATGAGTTGGTGTGCAACCGATGAAGATGGAGAGAGAGTGAGGCCGCTACATATGCACATATATATTTATATTATATATATATTTTTTCTCTTTTTTGCATTTACACACATGGTCGCACATGTTTTGGATGTACATTTACATTACACCCATTTTTTTAATTGGTAGTAATCTCATCCCTATTTTTCATTCATTTCATTTGATTTTCACATTTATTCTTATTGATATATTTTTTTGTTCCCACTCCACACCATATCATTTATCTTTATTATACATTTTTTATATATATTATACTTTTTAAAAATATATCTTTTACATATCTGCATAGATTGTTATATGGTGAGGCATTTCTATCCTCTTTTTTCATTGTGGTCAGTGAACCACACCCATTTCACTTGAAATCATTTTATGTTTAATTAATTTTCAATTAACTAATTATTTTCACCTTGGGGTTGGATCACATGACTTCCCCTGTTTAGGGTATATCTTGGGTAGCATTTGTGTAATAACTAGCTATGAATAAGCACTTTAAATAGTGTGAAACGCGTCAGCCAAACTAGATCAGTTTGTTGTGTTGTGCAGTGTTTTTGGTTTCCTGAACCTTTTTTTTTTTGGAATAAAGGCTTTTTAACCGGAGTGCTGCGTCCAGAAGATCTTCCTTTTTTCTTCAATTGCACTTGCATTTGCCTGCACCCTTGGTTGCTGGGAGGAGGTAATTCCAGGGACTTCCACACCTGAGCGGCTCCCTTCCTTCTGTCTCTCCCATTTTCTGGACTTTTGCTACCCAGTGTTGACCAGCTCGGAGTGGATTCCCACCTCTTCATTCACTTTCATCTGAATATAGTATCATTCCAGCAACCAGCCTATCATGGATATTAATATGCCGAACACACCTGCCAACGAATCTGGTCACAGTAGAACTTTCATGGCACCTTCTGACAATCCCCTTAGATCGGGACTGCAGGCTTCACAACTTCAGCCCATGGACGATAGAATTGTTTCCTTAACTAGCATCTTCAGGAAACTTGAATCGGTGATGGCCAAAGAAATTAGAATCTATTGGGATATTAACTCACTTTCTGAATATGTGGCATTTTCACGCATTCCCCGAGGCCTCAGAATTAAGAAATTCCCTACATCTGACCTCCTGAATGATGCTTTGAAGCAGGAATGGACTGACACACTCAGCTCATGCTCACTTAAATTAATGGAGATACTCCTTAAATCAAAGAATCAAGAAATAAACATCATACAATCAGAAATGGCTGATATTCAAAACAGTCTTACGGACTTACAGACACATCCTGAGTTTTCGGAATTAGACGGCCGACTGAACAAAAAATTAGACAAATTGGAAAGGCATGTCATCTCCACCAAAACAAGTAAAATGACCAGAGACAAGGTCGACTACGAGAGTGGGAATGTATACACATGGAAGAAGATGCAATTCCAATCTGGCCGATCACGAAAGAACCGATCTAAAAAAGTCAGTTTTTCTGATTTAGAACATGACCTGGATAATGATACCATGGCTACATCTGCGTCGGATTCCTCACCTGAACGGTTGCTGAGGTCTCCCATTCGGAATCATTCACAGGATGGAATTCAATCTGGAAACCCTCAGGGGCCCCACAAGAAAGCCAAACAGAAAAGCGCAATAAGAAAACCCGGAGAGGAGGGAAAAGACACTCGTACACCAAAAAAAACCCCATACACCTTGCGGGGGAGAAAGAAATAGATGTCACCAACGTTATCAACATCTCGAGCAGAATTTTAAGCGATGAAGAAAAATGCATTTTATCTAAGGGACTTAATTTTTGCCCCACCAGGCATTTTGACCTCTTTAATACCTTATTAGACGTTAATAAATTCTCTCGTAGCTTAACGCTCAAGAAACACTATTTTGATCTCCCTATGGAAGCAGAGGACACCTCCTCCGGTGATCAGGATATGGGTGAGTGTCCTTCTCCAGTGCTGTTTTCAGAAGTGTGTGCTCTTCAAGAGCTTATGGATTTGGCCACTGAGTCCAGTCCTTGCCCCATCGACCCCACCGATGTCCCTAATAGTATTTCATTTAAACTTAGATCGGACTTTTATCCGGTGGGGTCGCGAGGCAAGGATCTCGACCTCTTTCAAAGTATGGTCGAGAAGGATCTTACCCATTTGGCCCGTGATTGCCGAAGGAGGTCACACAAGGCTCTTAAACATTTAGAAATGGACAATAACATTGTCATTCGCAATGCGGACAAGGGTGGGTTGGTGGTGGTCCTCAATTCTGACACCTACAAAGGTGAAGCTTTACGTCAGTTGTCTGACATCAACACCTATACTCCACTCAAGGGTGATCCCACCATCCCTTTTTCTGCCAAACTTTCCTCCTTGTTGGACACAGCAGTTCATGCGGGAATTTTTTCAGATAAAGAGAAGCTGTTATTTATTCCCACTAATCCCGTAATGCCAGTGTTCCATCACCTGCCAAAAATTCACAAGGGCCTGGACCCACTCGTGGGCAGGCCCATAGTGGCAGGTATTGGATCCCTTAACGAGCGGCTAGGAGAGTGGGTTGACGGCCAACTTCAGCCTTTGGTCGTCAACCTCCCAGGGTACCTACGTGATACCAAACAACTGCTCATAAAACTCCGGGATTTTCAGTGGAAAGCAGAGTACAGGTGGATTACATGTGATGTGACCAGCCTCTACTCAAGCATTCCCCATGACTTGGGGGTTTTGGCTGTGTCCACTTTGCTTAAAGAATCTGGGAAGTATTCGTTAGCGTTACAGGAGTTCATCATATTGTCATTGGACTATTTACTTACACATAATTTTTTTATGTTTGACGGGGGCTATTATCTCCAAAGGTGCGGGGCCTCCATGGGAGCGAAATTTTCGCCTTCCCTGGCTAATCTCTACATGGGATTTTGGGAGAGGTCTCGCATCTTTGGACATGATAGCCCCCGCCGTTTAGATACGATCTTCTTTTGTAGGTTCATTGACGACCTCCTGTTTGTTTCCTCTAAAGAGGACACAAATTTACAGGATTGGTTGGATCACCTGAACGATAATTCCATGAACCTCCACTTCACTGGAAAACTTGGCATCACTTCCATAGATTTTTTGGATGTCAGGTTGTCGGCTGTTAATGGTGTAATAGTTACAGGTCTCTATAGAAAACCCACAGCTGGCAATGCCCTTCTTAGAGCGGATTCAGGCCACCCTAGCCACACCGTTCGTGGGGTTCCGGTTGGACAATTTCTCAGGCTCCGACGCTTATGCAGCAGACCTGAGGATTTTGCCACCGAAGCCACTAATATGACCCAATGATTTATCAATAGGGGTTATGCTCCCAATATAATTAAAAGAGCTTTCAAAACTGCGAGTGTTATCCCAAGAGATACCTTACTTCAGAACTGTTCGAATAAACGTAAAAACAAAGCGACACTGTCTTTTAGTGGCGTACCGGTGTTCTCTACACCTTACAGTTTTGAATTCGGTAAAATAAAATCCATCATTGAGAAATATCTTCCCATTCTACTGAATGACCCTGCCTATCATGAAATACTTTCCAGGGGAGATAAATCAGTGTCCCGTAGAGCCCCCACTTTGGGCAGTCGCCTTTCACCTAGTCTTTTTTCAAGCGTATCCTCAGCATCAAACTGGTTGCATTTCCAGGGCACTTTTAGATGTGGAATGCCTCACTGCAATTACTGTAGACATATAAAAACAGGTGACACAGTTCAGTCTAGTACCAACCACAATTCTTACGATATCAAGCAGTTCATCAATTGCAATACCAAGTTTTTGGTGTATGTGATTAAATGTGAACTGTGCGATATCCAATATGTCGGAAGAACGACTCGGAGACTCAAAGACAGACTGTATGATCACCTGTATGATATACAGAAAGATAGAAATACGAATGTTGCTAGGCATTGGGTATCAGTACATCAGAAGAATGTCTCATGCCTCTCTATACAAGGTATAGAAAAGATTGTTTCACCTTTAAGAGGGGGAGACAAATTCAGGACACTGTGCAGGCGTGAAGTCTATTGGATTTTTTCATTGCATACCAGGATACCGGCAGGCCTTAACTTTGAATGGGATGTATCCCATTATTATGATTAGTCCTCGCGTCCTGCACAGTGTCCTTTCCAGTTTTTTGTGTCGGGCATTTTCTCTGATGTTTCTAACATTGGTTACCCATGCATGTCAATTTAGGCTCGGATTGTCATTTTGTCCTTCCCTACTACATGCTCATGGGTACACACATGTTTATACCCGGATTATTGTCAGAAGTTTTCATTTTATCTTGTTTCATATAGTTACCATGATATTCACTGCTTGTTGCATGTTTAAATCTTTATGGTCTCTATATTGCTGCTCATATAATATATGGAACATGATAGTTCTACTACTCCATTGGGACCATTCTCTTTTCCTTTTCTTCCCCTATTTCTTTTAGTCTCGAACTATTATTCACCTGGCTTGGAAGAAATTGCATGGACTTGGTCTCTTTCTTTTGCACTAATCATCAATTAGTGGTAGATCATCATGATCAGATTGTTTTATTATATATTTGTGTGTTTTACAGTCTCTTTATTCCTTTTAATTTATGTTGGTTTTGGTTATGTCATTTTTGACAGCATGAACTGTCTTGGGCATATACAGAGTTTATTTTGTATATGGAAATGACATATAGAGTTCCATCTCGGGAACCAATGCACACACAAGATTTATGGCCCATGTTTCATCTGTATGTATATTGTGCTGTAGATGTAATATTGCATTGACATTCATTGAGTGCATAAGTTTATGTGGGCATCATGGTATGTTCACATCAAGTCAGGATCCAACCCCAAGGGGGTTTTCTTGTTAGCATGTTATTCTCCAAATTCTTTTATGTAGACATTTGCTCCCGTGTGAATTGTTCCCATAGAATTATTTGTACATCTTTAATTGAACGGATGGTTTTCCGTCGACATGTCTATGTTTGGATGCATATCTCAGCTAAAGCGCACAGTTTCGGAGCCATTATATATACACACATACATCTTTACATTGGGCTCCTCATGTGTGCGCATTCGGCTGAATGCTTGCATTCACACGGGGGCATTCTCTCCTTTTTTTTTATATGCTTTTTTATCGGGCTCCCCATGTGTGTGCACCCAGCTGTATGCCGGTGTGCACATATGGGTATATTTTTGTCTCATAATTACATACTTGGTGTTCTCAAAAACGGTGACTTCAAGTATATTCAAACACATGTGCACACATATGCTATTATTGCATGTTTGTGTAGTGGTTCATCTTTATGCACAGTATACCTTCAGGAATGACTTCCATCCCAATAGACATATAGACTCAAGCATTTTTTAAAAGAGACATATACTCACATATTAATACAAATCTGTTCAGATATTAGTTTAAATAGAACATTTGTTCTTTTATTCACATTAAATTCACTGTACAAATTATCAATATCAATAATAAAATAATAAAATTCAAAAATAAATATATTTCTAAAGAGACATGCACATATCAGCACGTAACATTAAGTAACATTAATGCAAGCACTCCACAGTGCACCTAATCAATTTTAAGGTTGCTTTGCATTTTTTCATTTATACATGTCCAAAATTTCATATATATGCACATATATATTTATATTATATATATATTTTTTCTCTTTTTTGCATTTACACACATGGTCGCACATGTTTTGGATGTACATTTACATTACACCCATTTTTTTAATTGGTAGTAATCTCATCCCTATTTTTCATTCATTTCATTTGATTTTCACATTTATTCTTATTGATATATTTTTTTGTTCCCACTCCACACCATATCACTTATCTTTATTATATATTTTTTATATATATTATACTTTTTAAAAATATATCTTTTACATATCTGCATAGATTGTTATATGGTGAGGCATTTCTATCCTCTTTTTTCATTGTGGTCAGTGAACCACACCCATTTCACTTGAAATCATTTTATGTTTAATTAATTTTCAATTAACTAATTATTTTCACCTTGGGGTTGGATCACATGACTTCCCCTGTTTAGGGTATATCTTGGGTAGCATTTGTGTAATAACTAGCTATGAATAAGCACTTTAAATAGTGTGAAACGCGTCAGCCAAACTAGATCAGTTTGTTGTGTTGTGCAGAGTGTTTTTGGTTTCCTGAACCTTTTTTTTTTTGGAATAAAGGCTTTTTAACCGGAGTGCTGCGTCCAGAAGATCTTCCTTTTTTCTTCAATTGCACTTGCATTTGCCTGCACCCTTGGTTGCTGGGAGGAGGTAATTCCAGGGACTTCCACACCTGAGCGGCTCCCTTCCTTCAGTCTTGTTATCCCAGTATCTGGTGGAAGGGCAGTTGAGATCCTGCAGCCAGAAATACGGGACCTCAAAAGGGAAGTGCAAACAGACTAAATAAGGAACACCAAACAAACAACTCACAGTTGGAAGAGGGTGAAGTCAGCAAACCCCGATCCGAGTAATCCAAAGGAGTAGTCCAAGAGGCAAGGTCGGCAACAGAGATCAGCAAAGTCCAAAGGAGTAGTCCAAAGGAGTAGTCCAAAAGGCAAGGTTGGGAACAGGCAGAGTCGGCAACAGTGATCAGTAAAGTCTGAGGGGTAATCCAGAAGCGGAGTCAGGAACAAGCGGAAGTCAGGAACAAGCGGAAGTCAGGGACAAGCGGAAGTCAGGGACAAGCGGAAGTCAGGGACAAGCGGAAGTCAGGGACAAGCGGAAGTCAGGGACAAGCAAAGCATCATCATACACCAACAAGCAGAAACGGGATCCTATACTAGGGCAAAGACAGGAATGGAAAGTGAAGATTTATAGGGTCACAAGATCAGGTGACTACCTACAGCTGGTCACAGGGTGGAGCCAGCATCCAAACTCCAGGAGAAGAACATAACAAGGATTCTAGCAAAAGGAAGTTCCCTGGTGGCTCAGGCAATGGAAAACCGTCCAAAGAACCCCAGATCCCAGGATCAAATCCAGGACATGGTGTGACATGTTGGGAGTATTGCATTACAGGTCCATGTCTGAATAGACACACCAAGTAGTGTAACCACAGAAGAAGGTGTTTATATGTGCATAGTGTGCTCATGGGGGCAGGAGATGACCAGGGGGGTATTTTTTCAGGCCTACCATGGTGAAAGTATAGACAACATTGTCCTCAGTTATCTCCCTCCAACCATGTACAAGGGTTGAAACCCACCCCTAGAAGCCCGCTCTATGTCCCCCTTCCTCAACACTGCAACCATACTCTTTCTCCTCCTCCACGGGCTCCTCTTGTGCTTGATGCAGCCTCACTGGAATAGAGTCAGGGTAAAGTGGCCCCTTAGAAACCTGAAAATCCTCCTCTTCCTGTGCCTCCAGTGCCTAGTCTATTACACCAGTGTTTCTCAACTCCAGTCCTCAAGGCGCCCCAACAGGTCATGTTTTCAGGCTCTCCATGGTTTTGCACAGGTGATTTGATCAGTTTACCTGCTTTAGTAATTCCCACAGCTGTTTCATCTGAGGGAAATCCTGAAAACATGACCTGTTGGGGCGCCTTGAGGACTGGAGTTGAGAAACACTGTATTACACAACACAATGGGGGTTATTTACTAAAGGCAAATCCACTTTGCACTGCAAGTGCCCTTGGAAGTGCAGTCGCTGTAGATCTGAGGGGGACATGCAAGGAAAATAAAAAACAGGATTTTTGTTTGTACATGATTAGATGATAAAATCAGCAGAGCTTCCCCTCATTTCAGATCTTCCCCTCAGATCTTCAGTGACTGCACTTTCAAGTGCACTTGTAGTGCAAAGTGGATTTGCCTTAAGTAAATCAACCCCAATGTGTGCTCCAGCAGGAAAACTATAAGAATAGTATCATTGATGCACACATTGTCACGGCTCACCATTCTGGTTGCCTCCACAAATTATGGTAATACAGTCCATGCCTCCTCAATGAGGAGCCACTGCTGTGGTGAAAAAAAACAGGTCTTGTCTTTTCCTCATGCCATACTTGCACAGGTACTCATTCATGCCCCGCTGATGCATGTGCAATATGGCCAAAGTCGATGTAGGCACATTGCATATCAGGCAGTTTGCTGGCAGGTGGAGTTGCTGCTGAATTTCACCCAGCTGAACACTGGCTGGGTAAGACTATCTAAAATGATTACATACTCTTCTAACCTGCCTCAGAAGATGTTAGCCAGGGTACCTAACTAAGAACCACACATGATCTTTCCTGCAAAAGTTGGCATGGGGTTAACCACTTTAGGTGTGCCCCTGCAGATTTTCAAGAGAGGGGAGAGGTGGAAAAGAAGAAGGAGGAGGAGGATTATTTTGCTCCTTTCTAACTCCTCTGAGCTGTAAGCACAGTGTTGTTGGGCTGCGCCAGGCATTGTGGGCTGGGTCACTCGCCGTACATACGAGCATACCTTTTCACGGGGAGCGCGCTCATCAATGCCCAAACCAGGTGGAGACTGCGGTGAAGAATTTAACATTAAGGCAGTTCCCCAACTTACAGATGAGCCTTCACTGTGTGCAGCAATTAAAATACAGTCCCTCTGAAAAGCCACTTGTCCCATGTGACTACACACTGTAACTTGTATGTTTGCATTAGGAGGGACATACTGAGCCTGTGCCCACTCCACCATTCCAGCATACCTTTGTTACCTCACTCCCAGTAACAGAATGGGGTACCGCCGTGCACATAGCATGGACCTCATGCGTGCACCTATTAACTCTTCCACTTCATGTACCTCATTTCCAGGCCATAGCTCTCCATAATGAGAGTTTGACTCCCTCACTACGGGAGGACCTGTCACCTTACCAGGTAAACGCCTAACATCTGGTTGCTTCCCCTTTTTTTAACAGCACAGGGGTAGAACCCAGAAAGAGCAGGAACTGCAGAACTAGCATCAATCCTTTTCTAACATTGCCAGACTATGGTGCATTGCTTTGTAGGCAGCTGCCTACAGGCTACTTACATGCTGATTCCTAACATTCAAGTGCTGTTGCCACCAAGCTCTGTGGTAAGCAGTCATGTATCTGGCCATACATGTGGTACTCAAGTGACCAATGGAATTACCATGGTTCATATGCTGCTGGCAGAGACTGCAAATGACTAAGTGCTGTCTGCAGCACATGTGTGGGTAAAGGCCCACACAGCTGAGCTATGGGGAGCAGACAAGGGCATAACAGTGGCCTGCACCCATGGAACTCTGCCAGCATTCTGCCTTGCTTATGTTGTGTCTCTCCCTCACTTTCTTTCTCTACTATCTTTGGCATTCACGTACGGTCATAAATATCATCATCATCCCTACCCTTCTCATCGCTGAGTCAATTGGGCAGTACGCTGCAGCAACAATCAGGCCAATTGGCTTTCCTTGACTTTTGTCCCCTTCTTCTGTGCTTCTTTTACTTGCCTCCTCAACTTCAGATACAATTAAATGTTGCTCATCCTACTGCAGCAATTAATTGATGCTGTGCTCAAATAATTCAGCTGACTCTTCCATGCCAGGTTGTTCAGCAATTGCAGTATTAGCTGTGGATGAAGAACAGGGCACTTTTGCAGCTGTAGGCAACATTACACTTCTCTGCACCTTGTAGGAAGAGAAGGATTATGAAGGCTTGGATAGTCACTGTAACGGGTACGGGAGGGCCCATGAAATTCTTAGAAAGTATGGGATACCCTTGCTACAGATCCCCATGCACCTCTTATGTCTAAATCACTCTATGTCCATTAGGGGCATAGGGTGAGCAAGAAAATAATGGACATTAAGAATATGTCTTGGACTTCTTCAAATGGGACAGTAATATTCATTAACAATATCTCTAATAGGGGCACAGGGTGAATGAGAACTCCACTATGATCTGTACTAGTCAGATTCAATGCTGTATACATTTGTAGCGGGGTGTTCCCCTTTAAGACAGAGAGACAAGAAGTTCCAGGTGAGAGGTGAGTCAGGAGGAAGTAAAGAGACATTACTGGAAGTGAAAGCAGAGGAGAGAAAGAGACTACATCTCCCAGTACATCTTGCAGCACCCAGGGTGCATTGCTCCAGAACAGAGACTGCTGGGGCAGACTTTATAAAGGGGAGGCGGAGTTTTGGTCGCTCTCTTTGGACCCCCCCTCTCCTAGCAAGAGGATGTCTGTGCTGAACTGCTGTGTGCACAAGGCCTGAAGCCCGGGCCGTGTGCTCCTTTCCAAAGAGCCCTCTGCCAGCCTAGCAGAGCCTTAGAGACATCTAATCCTCCTTGCTGCAGTACACCAGAAGGATTGAAGACTTGGATGTCGGTGGATTCCTGTTCCTAGACGAATCGATGGAGGAAACGGACTTGGACTTGTCCAGGTGGTGAGAGCTGTTTAAAGACAGATACTTTATCTTTACTATTCATTGGGATTACAAAGTTGTTCTTCAAGTGCACCACCGAGAGATTGCTAGCGAATATTGTTTCACTGAACTTCCATTTAGATCAGTCAGGCCTGACTGCATAGGTAGACATTGCTGGGTGTTAGTCTACCCATGAGGGGAAGTAGCTGTAAAAGGGCAGTGCTAGAGTTGCATAGCAATACTTAATTATTCTGATTACTCTGTTTATCTTTATTACTGTTTATTGCAGGGATCTGCAACTTGTTATACTGTTGTTTATTACTTGCCCATTAGTCTCAGTAAAATATCTCGGTAAAGTACATTTGGTGTCAGTTCCGCTTACTTTACTAGGAGTTTTAAAGTATATTCTGTGTATGTTTGTTATAGGACTGCGTCACCAACAGTTGCGGTCACGCGGTCCTATCCCTCTATCACCAGCTGTGCCACGGGAGGTTAGAGCCGATTGCCAGGGGTTGACAGCAGTGCACTACAGGGCCCAAATCAATATCAGCGGCTCTCTTAACTGGGGGTAGCGCTACACATTGTATATATATTGTGTGTATATTGTGTGTTGGTTGCTGTGTACTATTTGCTGTGATGGGTTGTGACTGTATTCTATTGTCTATTGCTTAACGATGCTAATGTCATCAACCCCAACCACCTGTCTGCCTGTGTAATGTAAATTGAGTCCAGGCTAGCTTCCAAGGGACTTTCCATTGTGGCTTGTGGTAATTAACTCTGCTATTGTATGAAGGGGTCCTGTGATAATGTTGATTGTGTCTTCTGAGCACCCAGACGGCAGGTTTAGCCTAAATGTCTTCAGCTGCTTAAAATAATTAGGTAATTAGCATGTTAATTAGGTCTGGACTCAGGTGTAATTCCAGAGTAATATGATGCACCTCCTCTTTTAATTGTGTATAAAACTTGTAGACTTTTCAATAAAGATTGTCATTCCTGCTTGAAACCTCAAGACAGAGCGTTTGTCTCGTCATTGAGGGGGAATTATTCTTATGGGCCTTGTTCACCTGACTGGAGTGTCTGGTAGCTGCCTTGTGTTCGGGAATGGAATATCTTAAATGGCTGTAAACTCTCTCATCCTTGGGGAGCCGTTACAGTCACTCCACCACCTACTCCATGTGTCCTGGCTGTACAGCATATACACTGCTAGGAAAGAAAGGCACATGTGCCCTGTCTCTTAATACTGTGCCCCAACCACTGTTTTCACCTTTGGATAAAGAACCTGCTTGCCCCTTAATAGCTGCATGGGAACAACCTCTGCCTCTCCATTTAAGCCTCCCAGACATGGTAGCAATGGATTATTCCCTACTTTTAATACCTGTCATGGCAAAAGCTGGATGTGGTGCTCTGCTGCACTCGACACCGTGGTGCTTTTGTGAATTAAACTGCACCACAACAGTATGTAGTGCTGTACTGCGATCAAAGGGCAGCTTTTGTGGTGTCATCAACAATCTCATTCTGCTGCCCCTATAAAAAAAAAAATTTAAATAAAAGTCCACAGAAAAATTAAACACAAAGTGCTGGCAGCAAGGCAGCATGCTCCTGCAAAAAAAGGTCGGACTCCAGACAAAATATTTTTTCTGGATATTGTGGGAAATGTTTTTTTTTTTTTCACTAGCTGTATCTCCATTTGAGAGGTCTGTGTTTACTGTCAGGATGACAATGGGTGACCATTGTCATCCTAAAAGAAGTTAAGGAGAAGGCCAAATGTATGGAGTTCTCACTGGAACAAGAATTAGATGGAAATCTTCCATTTAGGTGTTTTGTTAATTAACAGCTATCAAAGGTGTGATTTCCCCTTTCTTGGGAAGATTTCTACTCATTTTCTTTTGCAATGTTTGGGCTGAAGATCCACCGTAAATGACAGAGGACCTTTTTTTTTTAAACTTCCATCTTAGGCATTTTTAAGGATGTGGTCTAAGATCATTTTAACAAATGTATTTTTCCTGGAGCAGTGGTAATTTAGGTTTCAAGAGGTAAGGATACTTACTGTATTATCATTGAGCATATATTTTGAGTTATGATTGCATTGCTTGCCATTTTTGATTTGACTTTACATTTTTATATGCTTGCTTATATGTTTTTTTTTTTAAATATAGCAGTATGCAAGTTAGCCACTAGAGAGAGCCAACACTCAGTTTCAAATTGCTCGGCCTTATGTTGATTTAGGCTCCATTTATTCTTGTGTGACTTGTCATGCAACTTCGGACTTCAAAGTTGTATGACATATCATTCCCCATGTTTCCCAATGATAGCCACTCAGATACGTGCGACTTAAAGTTGCAGCAATTTCAAAGTAGTTCATGCACTACTTTGGTCTAACTTTCATTCAACTTGAGGGCCATAGACTTCAATGTTAACCCTCAAAAGTTGCATAAAAGTTGTACTTAAATGTTATACAATGCAACAATTGTGCAACAGTTGTTCATTATCACTGGTCAAAGCCGAAGTAGTATCCAGGTCAAACCCATCCAAAGTTTTGTCAAAGTTGCATGAAAGTTGCACAAAACTTGCACTCCAAAGTCGGCGCAACTTTGGAGTCATGCAAGTGTAAATGGAGCCTTGAAGTCAGGGCTGGACTGGGACAAAAATTTGGCCCTGGACTTCATCCAGACCTGCCCACTTTAATTCAATAAAATGCTGCCCCCCAGCCCCCCAAAAAATCACGCCCACCAAAAGGCCCCTACATCCATTATTGTATATCATGAGAGGGTGAGAGAGAGGGGAATGAGAGAGAGAGAGAGGGAGGGAGGGAGGGTTGAGGGAAAGGGGGTGAGAGGGGGTGGGTGAGAGAGTAGGGTGAGTGTAAGAGAGAGGGAGTGAGTGTAGGTCCCCTTTCACACAGAGGCGTTTTTCAGGTGCTTTTGGGCTAAAAATAGCACCTGTAAAGTGCCTGAAAAACGCCTCCGCTGCAGTCCCAGTGTGAAATTCCGAGTGCTTTCACACTGGGGCGCTGCCAGGGCGTTAAAAAAAGTCCTCCAAGCAGCATCTTTGGGGCGGTGGAGGAGCGGTGTACACACCGCTCCTGCCCATTGAAATGAATGGCCACCGCTGCTGAAGCGCCTGCAAAGCACTTCGGCAGCAGTGCTACACTGGCACATTTAACCTTTAATTTGGCTGCTAGCGGGGGTTAAAAGCGCCTGCTAGTAGCCGAATAGCGCAGCTAAAACGACAGTAAAGTGCTGCTAAAACTAGCAGCGTTTTACCCTCAATGCCCGCCCCAGTGTGAAAGCAGCCTAAGAGTCAGGGAGTGAATGAGACAGAGGAGGGGGCAGAGAGACAGAGGAGGGGGCAGAGAGACAGAGGGGGGAGCTAAGAGACAGAGGGGGGAGCTGAGAGACATAGGGGGGGAGCTGAGAGACATAGGGGGGGTGCTGAGAGACAGAGGGGGAGCTGAGAGACAGAGGGGGAGCTGAGAGACAGAAGGGGGAGCTGAGAGACAGAGGGGTAATCTGAGAGACAGAGGGGGGAGCTAAGAGACAGAGGGGGGAGCTAAGAGACAGAGGGAGGGAGCTGAGAGACAGAGAGGGGCTGAAAGACAGGGGGCTGACAGACAGGGGGAGCTGAGAAACTGAGGGGGGCTGAGAGACAGAGGGGGGAGCTGAGAGATAGAGGAGGAGAGCTGAAAGATAGAGGAGGGGGCTGAGCGACAGTGGGGGGCTGAGAGAGAGAGGAGGGGGCTGAGAGACAGAGGAGGGGTCTGAGAGACAGAGAAGGGGTGCTGAGAGACAGAGGGGGAGCTGAGAGACAGAGGGGGCGGGAGCTGAGAGACAGAGGGGGAAGCTGAGAGACAGAGGGGGAGCTAAGAGACAGAGGGAGGGAGCTGAGAGACAGAGGGGGAGCTAAGAGACAGAGGGGGAGCTGAGAGACAGAGGGGTAGCTGAGAGACAGAGGGGGGAGCTGAGAGACAGAGGGGGGCTGAGAGACAGGGGGAGCTGAGAGATAGAGGGGGGCTGAGAGACAGAGGGGGAGCTGAGAGATAAAGGAGGGGGCTGATAGACAGTGGGGGGCTGAGAGACAGAGGAGGGGTCTGAGAGACAGAGGAGGGGTCTGAGAGACAGAGGGGGAGCTGAGAGACAGAGGAGGAGAGCTGAGAGACAGAGGAGGGAGCTGAGAGACAGAGGAGGAGAGCTGAGAGACAGAGGAGGAGAGCTGAGAGACAGAGGAGGAGATCTGAGAGACAGAGGAGGAGATCTGAGAGACAGAGGAGGGGTCTGAGAGACAGACGGGGGTCTGAGAGACAGAGGAGGGGGCTAAAAGAGGGGGGACTGAGAGACACAGGGACTGAGAGACAGAGGGGGGTCTGAGAGACAGAGGAGGGGTCTGAGAGACAGAGGGGTGTCTGAGAGACAGAGAAGGGGGCTGAAAGAGGGGGGACTGAGAGACACGGGGACTGAGAGACAGAGGGGGGGGAGTGAGAGACAGAGGGGGCAGAGAGACAGAGGGGAGGAGTGAGACAGACCACATAGCACTTTCCCTTTCTGCAGTCCCTCCTCTGCTCACCTCCCCGCTGTCTCAGTGTTCTGGCATGTTTGTGTAGGATGCCGGGTACCTGATGGCCTGCAGCGGCAGCGCCGAGTCTCCCTCTTGATCCGGGGGGTGCTCTCGCTGCTCTGCTCCTTACAGCGGCGCATGTTCTCTTCCTCCAGGCTCCCAGTCAGCCTGCCCTCCGGCCCAGGCCGCATGGTTCCTGGAGCAGAGAGGAGGTGCGGGAATCAAGGTTCTTGGAGCGTCGGGGTTGCCGCGCTCGCTCCTGTTCGCCTCTTCGGTGGTCAGGGAGGGGGTGGAGCTCTTCTCCCTCCTCGGCTTTTACATCCAACTGCCCTCCTCACTGGCCACCTTCCCCGAATCCCCGCCGCTGTTTGCTGCCACGCTCCCGCTGCTGCCGAACTGCATAAAATATATATTTTCTTTTTTTTGTGGGCCACTGTTTCCTGCCACGCGAACTGCATAAAAAAAGGTCCCACAAAAAAAATAAAAAAAAAATAAAACATTTTTTATTTATTTTTTATTTTTAAAAACAGCCCACTGAGCCATCGGCCCACCGGGAAACTCCCGGTAGTCCCGATGGCCAGTCCATCCCTGCTTGAAGTGATATGAAACACACACTGTTTAATTTATATTGTCTCTTCTATTTCTGTAAATGGATGAGGGGACTGTAATTATATTAATTAAAAATAATGTAAGCCCTTTTTCTAATCGATATACAGCTGTCTTATGACCCAGCTCTTTCCCAGCCTGTCTGCAGGGAAACATAAGCAAGAGGAGCTTCCAGTCTTCTGCTGATGGTCACATGTTCAAAATAAAAAAACAGCCTTTGGAATATGGAGTAAAAATAAAAAAAATAATATCAATAAACTGTTTTCAATTGTCATACAAATATATATTTGAAATTAAATCTTTATTATTTTTTGCCAATAACATGGTGTGGGCTGTGAAGAGGGAGGGTGAAGCCACCATCAATGTATTGTAGCAATACCCCCTAGAGGGCTGCTGGTTAGTTTGGGGTTTTGCACGTTTCCTCTTCAGCTGCGTTGTCCGGGTCTGTAGTAATGCAATGTCCACACAGATGTAAAACCTCAAACAGTTAGGCCCCTTTCACACTGAGGCGCTTTGCAGGCGCTATTGCGCTAAAAATAGCGCCTGCAATGCGCCCCGAAAAAGCCGCTCCATTGTATCCAGTGTGAAAGCCCAAGGGCTTTCACACTGGAGCGTTGCGCTTGCAGCAGGGTAAAAAAACTCCTGCAAGCCGCATCTTTGAGGCGCGAAAGGAGTGGTAAAAATATCGCTCCTATAGCGCCCCTGCCCATTGAAATCAATGGGGTAGCGCCTCCAAAACGCCCGCAAAACGCTGCAAACAGGCGTTATTGTGGGCGTTTTTAACCTTTATTCGGCCGCTAGCGGGGGTTAAAATCCCCCCGCTAGCGCCCGCAAATCGCGGCAAAAACTACAGTATAGCGGCTCTAAAAATAGCGCCGCTATACCGCCAGCACATCCAGCGCTTCAGTGTGAAAGTAGCCTTAGGCTTTATTTTTCTTATGCAGTAAACTTTGAGAAGTAGAAGGTATAGAAGAGTAGGGGAAGGTTCAGGCACTCGCCACAAAAGTTGACAAAGGTATAAGTTCAAAGTCACTCACCACTCTCAATGTTAGAGTGGGTATTGGTCACCCGGATAGTCCCCTCTCACATTGCCTAGCAGCCCGGATGACACACGAATCAGCAACAGGGCAGTCTCTGCCACAGACTGCCCAAGATGAAGTAGGTCTCTGCCACAGACCTGTTTAAGTGTACAAAGTCTCTGCCACAGACCTGTTTCAAGTTGAGCAATGGATAGTCCAGGAATCCTCTGCCACAGGATTTGAATGTCCCAAACTTCCAGCCGCACAGTTAAAGAGCCTTTAAGCCAATCCAGCCAACTGCAGGGCTTGTAGTATAGTGGATCCCTCCTTGACAAAGTTACCCGAGACAGCAGCACTTTGCTGGTCTCTACCAGGGCAGGTCCTCCCCTGGTCTCCTTCACCAAGATAGCTTCCTCCCCATTTGGACAGACAGCTTGGGATCCCCTCTCTAAATGTAGGCCCCAGCCAGACTAGCTGGGCTTACTAAGTAGCGATGCAGCCTCGGACCAACGTGGCCCTGAGACCAAGACCACACACACATGCCTCGCGCCCAGAGGGCTGCGGGGCGAGAACGAACCCCAATCAATGGCGTCTGCCCCTTAAGTATCCCCTCCCAGCAGGCACAGCGGGTTGACCACTCCCACTGTACCGCTGCCGAGAAGGGCCACCCAATGCACCATGGTTTGCCTGTGTTCCAACAGGTGCCTGAGGTGGTAACGCCACCTACAGGCAATAAGGGAAAATGCTATCGGGCAAACCACAGCTAGAGCAGAGGTAATATTGAAAGCAATTCAACCGTTTGAGCCTAACTATTGGCTCAGACATCCCTCTAAATTTAAAAAGCGTCCCAACCTTTTGGGGTAGGCGCTACAGTAATATCCCACCCCCATTGTGTTTAGCTGGTTAGTGGGCATGGAAGAGGAGGGAGGAAGTGGGCAGTCATTTATCACTGTGTATGTATCTACATGCGTGACTCTATAGTCACATGGGCTGCTCAGATGTGATAGGGAGGAAATGCTCAGAATAGAAATTCCACGGATGAATTGGGGACTTGAACAGAATGGGGAGATAAAGAACAACAAGATCATCCAGGTTTTTTCAGAATATAGAAAAATAATCTCATAGTGGCTGAGTGTGTATGAACAGCATGAAATACACCATTTATTGATAGTTTTTATGATGCGGGTTTAGTGACACTTTAACCACTTTCCGACCAGGCCATAGAAAGACGGCTGTAGCGCGGTCGGCTAGTTCTGGGATGGCGTCTGCCATCCATGGACGTCCCCCCAAACTCGTGCTTCCTGCGCGCCCCCTGGAGCTGATGACAGCGACCCTTTACCACACTCCAATGACGGAGCGTTCACTTGTAAACAAGCCGGCACATTTCAAGTTCAGCAACTCCTTCTCCTTACACCGATTGTGTGAGGAGAGGAGGGAGCCTGGTGCCGCAGCGCTTGTGGGCTGGAAGTGAAGTGCCCACAGCGCTGATCTGTGCCTCTTCTGGCTCGTCCATGCCCAGCCATGCTCATTCGTGCCCAGCCATGCTCACCTGTGCCCAGCCTTGGCCAACAATGCTCATCCATGCCCAGCCATGCTCATCCGTGCCCAGCCATGCTCATCCATGCCCAGCAATGCTCATCTTTGCCCAGCTATGCTCATCCGTGCTGATCCATGCCCAGCCATGCTCATCCATGCCCAGCCATGCTCATCTGTGCTCATCCATGCCCAGCCATGCTCATCTGTGCTCATCCATGCCCAGTCATGCTCAGCCGTGCTCATCCGTGCCCAGCCATGCTCATCCGTGCCCAGCCATGCTCATCCTTGCTCTTCCATGCCCAGCCTTAGAACACCTGATGGTGCTACCTGCATGTTGGGCCTCTGTATGTGGCCAAGCTGTGTAAAAGTCTCACACATGTGCTATCACCATACTCAGGAGGAGTAGCAGAATATATTTGGGGTGTATTTTTTTCTATGTACATGCTATGTGTTATAAAAATCTTATAAATGGACAACTTTGTGTAAAAAAAAATAAGTTTTAATTTTCTTTCCACATTTTCCAAAAATTTGTGGAAAAAAATGACATCTTCAAAAGACTGATTATGCCTCATAGATTATGTGTTGGGGTGTTTGCTTTTCAAAATGGGGTAATTTTTTGAGGGTTTCCATTGTCCTGGTGCTTCAGGGCCTTCAAAAGTCAAGAAATGATACAGCTGTATGTGTAATTTATGTCCCTAGAACACCTGACGATGCTCCCTGCATGTTGAGCCTCTCTATGTGGCCAGGCTGTAAAAACGTCTCACACATGTGGTATTGCCATACTAAGGAGGAGCAGCAGAATATATTTTGGGGTGTAATTTGTGGTATACACATGCCATGTGAAAGAAATTACCTGTTAATATCATAATTTTGTGAAAAGAAAAGCAAATCTTAATTTTGCAAAGAATTGTGGGAAAAAACTACAACTTCAAAAAACTCACTATGCCTCCTACTAAATACATTGGAATGTCTACTTTCCAGAAAGGGGTCATTTGGGGGTATTTGTACTTTCCTGGCTTGTTATTGTCTCAAGAAATGAGATGGACCATCAGTACATCAGGTGTGATCAATTTGCAGTGATTGGCACCATAGCTTGTAGACTCTACAACTTTCACATAGACCAAATATTATACACTTATTTTGGTTATTTTTACGAAAGATATGTAGCAGTATAAATTTTGGCCAAAATGTATGAAGGAAAATTAGTAATTTGCAAAATTTTATAACAGAAACAACGAAAAATTTAATTTTTTACAACATTTTCTGTATTTTTTTCATTTTGGCCCCATGCACACGAGACGCTGGTAAACCCGCATTCAGAGGCAGTTGGACACTTTTTTCAACTGCCCCTGAACCCATTCAATGTTATCCCATGTGACCATGTACACTGTCTCGTTTATTGACATTTATATGCAGTTGCGTTTAACCTCCTTTTTCTGAAAGCAAAAAAAATGGGTTCAGACGCAAAAATTTCCACGTTTCAGACTCAAAACGCGGCTAAACGCGGTACCAGCGTTTTGCCGCAATTTTGTTTATAAGCGTTTTTAAAGGTGACCTATTTTTTTACATTAGAAATCTCAAAAATGATGGGAAATTATGAAAAACCATGAAAAAATATGAAAAAAAATTAATTGCTTGCATTGCATTGTGGACAATCCACAACTTTTGGCAGGTGACGTGGCAAGTGGACAATCCACAACTTGTGGCAGGTGATGTGGCCAGGTGACGTGGCAGGTGACGTGGCAAGTGACGTGGCAAGTGGACAATTCACAACTTGTGGCAAGTGGACAATCCACAACTTGTGGCCAGGTGACGTGGCCAGGTGATATGGCAAGTGGACAATCCACAACTTGTGGCAGGTGACGTGGCCAGGTGACGTGGCAAGTGGACAATCCACAGCTTTTGCCAGGTGACGTGGCCAGGTGACGTTGCAGGTGATCTGGCCAGGTGACGTGGCCAGGTGACGTGGCAAGTGGACAATCCACAACTTGTGGCAGGTGACGTGGCCAGGTGATGTGGCAGGTGACGTGGCCAGGTGACGTGGCAAGTGGACAATCCACAACTTTGGCAGGTGACGTGGCCAGGTGACGTGGCAAGTGGACAATCCACAGCTTTTGGCAGGTGACGTGGCCAGGTGACGTTGCAGGTGATGTGGCCAGGTGACGTGGCAAGTGGACAATCCACAACTTGTGGCAGGTGACGTGGCCAGGTGATGTGGCAGGTGACGCGGCCAGGTGACGTGGCAAGTGGACAATCCACAACTTTGGCAGGTGACGTGGCCAGGTGACGTGGCAAGTGGACAATCCACAACTTGTGGCAGGTGATGTGGCCAGGTGACGTGGCAGGTGACGTGGCAAGTGGACAATTCACAACTTGTGGTAGGTGACGTGGCCAGGTGACGTTGCCAGGTGACGTGGCCAGTGGACAATCCACAACTTGTAGCAGGTGACGTGGCAAGTGGACAATCCACAGCTTGTGGCAGGTGATGTGGCAAGTGACACACTAAATACAAGTACACTGCTGCTCTCTCAGCTGCTGCTACTCACTCTGGTCTCACAAAATGGCTGAAATGGTTAAATAATACTGTTTTTTGAGCTTAGGGAGGGTCTTATGATGTTTCTTAACTAAACGCTTATAGACGCTAAAACCGTGGCAAAACGGGCGTTTCTAAAGGCCGGTTTCAGCCTTTAAAAAGGTGCGTTCAGCAGAATTTGCACCGGCGTCTCGTGTTAATGGGGCCTTACAGCGCAAAAAAGAAAAAAAAACAGTGGTGATTAAATACCATCAAAAGAAAACTCTATTTGTGTGGAAAAAGGACAAAAATGTCATATGGGTGCTGTCATGGAGGTCCTGCCAGAAGCAGGCGTCCTGGTCTTCCTGATTCTCGGTTGCGCATGCTCCGCCCTGCAGGTGGCGCCAGAGGGGCTATTTAAACCTGTCAATCGCAGACAGTCCCTGCTGTCTGCTCTACAGCGTTGAGTACCTGAAAACCTGATCTGAAGACTTACCTGTGTTTGACCCGGCCTGCCTGTGACTTCTCCAGTTTTCTGCCTGCATCCGACCCCTGGCTTGTTGTGACCTCTCCTCTGTCTGATCCCTCTGTACCTTGCTGCCAGCCAGTTAACCGACCCGGCTTGTCTGACCAAGCTCACTGTTCCTAGTTCCGGTCCAGTCTGCTAAGCTGATCCAGTCTGCTGAGTTCCTGTGTTCCTGGTTCCAGTCCAGTCTGCTAAGCTGATCCAGTCTGCTGAGTTCCTGTGTTCCTAATTCCGGTCCAGTCTGCTAAGCTGATCCAGTTTGCTGAGTTCCTGTGTTCCTGGCTCCAGTCCAGTCTGCTAAGCTGATCCAGTCTGCTGAGTTCCTGTGTTCCTGGTTCCGGTCCAGTCTGCTAAGCTGATCCAGTTTGCTGAGTTCCTGTGTTCCTGGTTCCGGTCCCGTCTGCTGAACGATTCCAGTCTGCTGAGTGTTCCTGATTCCAGTTCGACCTGCTGTGTTCCAGTGTGCCTACCAAGTCTGCATACCTACCTTCACCTTGGTTGATCCTGCCAGGCACTCGTACCCCTCCTACCTCCGCGCCTGCTGTTACCTTACCAGGGGCCGCTGGTGGGAGCCGTAAGAGAGGCCTTCCTCTGCAAGTCCGGGCTCATCACCGCTAGGTACGTGACAGTAGCAGACAGCCATGTCTGAGCCCGAGCAGGGAGCCTCACCTATGGAGGAACTATGTCGGCACCTGGCAGGATTGGCTGAAGCGGTCAAGAACCTCCAGCAAGGCTACACCCATCTGGAAGAACAAGTGCAGGTCCTCTCCAACCCCTCTGGAGCCCAAGGGGGATCCCATACCTCTACCTCCACTGCTGGGGCAGGATCCTCACCCACAGTTGTCATGCTTCCTCCGGAGCCCAGGGTCCCTACACCCGAAAGATTCTCCGGGGATCGAAGCAAGTTTAGGGCTTTTCGTAATTCCTGCGAACTCTACTTCGCTCTGCAGCCTCGCACCTTCTCCTTGGAAGCCACCAAGGTGGGCTTTGTGATGTCCTTGCTTTCCGGAGACCCTCAGAGCTGGGCCCACCGTCTCTTGGAACGGAAAGATATGGCGTTAAACAACCTTACTGCCTTCTTCGACGCCATGGCTCAGCTATATGAAGATTCCCAGCTCTCAGTAACCGCAGAGACCACCTTGCGCACCCTTCAGCAGGGGCGCAGAGCAGCAGAGGACTACGTAGCGGAATTTAGACGGTGGAGCGCAGATACCAGTTGGAATGACGCCGCCCTCCGCCATCAGTTCCGCATAGGTCTGTCCGACCCTCTGAAGGACAAGCTCGCTAGGGTTGGCATACCACCAACCCTGAATTCACTAATTGACTTAACAATCCAGATCGACCGACGTCTCAGGGAACGAAGGGCTGAGAGGTCCACGGGCTTCTCCCGCCCTTCCTGGATGCTTCCCCGGGCTCCCAGCCATCTGCACCCAGCACCTGTTGCACCTCCAGCCGCTACATCTGACATACCCGAGCCCATGCAGCTCGGAGTGCTTCGTCCTTCCCTCTCCCAACAGGAACGCCAACGTCGCCAAGTGAACAATCTGTGCCTGTACTGCGGGGAACCCGGACACTTCGTTATAAATTGTCCCCTGAAACTTCGTAAGTGTCTTTCAGTATCTTCTGACACTACCAACCCACAGGCCAAGTCCACATCTCACCTTGCTCTCTCTGTCTCGTTACAGCTCCCAGGAAGGACTCTGCAAGTGCCCGCTATTATTGATTCCGGGGCTTGCAGCTGCTTTATGGACTCAGCCTTTGCCATCAAGCACCAGATCCCTCTTGTCACCAAGACCCATGGACTATGTGTGCATTTGGCTGATGGGTCCATCATTAAGTCTGGACCAGTGGTCCAAGAGACCGCCCCTTTACCCGCTACCATCTCCACCATCTCCGGAACCCACCAAGAATACTTACGCCTGGACATTATCTCTTCCCCATTGTTCCCTGTGATCCTTGGTATACCTTGGCTACAGGTCCACAACCCTACCATCAACTGGGCCACGGGGTTGGTGACCTTTTCTTCTCCTTACTGCCAGCAATCCTGCGGGACACTCAAAACCCCTGGGCCGGCCACCCTCTTATGTATCAATACGGAGGCTGGAATACGGCAATCCATCCCTGAGGTCTACCATGACTTTCTTGATGTGTTTAGCAAACAAGGGGCAGAGACTCTACCACCTCATCGGGCCTATGATTGCCCCATTGACCTACTTCCCGGAGCGGCAATTCCGTTTGGCAGGATCTTCCCGTTAACAGAGGTAGAACAGGGGGCACTAAAAGACTATATCGATGAAAACCTACAGAAAGGGTTCATTCGTCCGTCTACATCTCCAGCCGGTGCAGGCATCTTTTTCGTAGAGAAGAAGGATCATACCCTTCGACCCTGTGTGGACTATCGTGAATTAAATAAAATCACAGTAAAAAACCGCTACCCTCTCCCCTTGGTACCGGAACTATTTCAGAGACTGGGAACAGCCATCATTTTTACCAAACTTGATCTCCGCGGAGCCTACAATCTGGTCCGCATCAAGGAGGGGGATGAGTGGAAGACCGCTTTCCGCACCCGATTCGGACATTTCGAGTACCGGGTAATGCCCTTCGGGTTGTGCAACGCCCCTGCCACTTTCCAGTATTTCATTAACGATGTGCTCCGGGACTTCCTAGATCTCTTTGTCATTGTCTACCTAGACGATATACTAATTTTTTCTTCCTCCCTTGATTCCCACCGCAGGCACGTCAGAAGTGTGTTGGCTCGGCTTCGCCAGCACGGCCTGTATGCGAAGGCCGAGAAGTGTGAATTTGAGCTGGGAAGTATATCGTTCTTGGGACTAATTATCTCCAGCGAGGGCATCAAGATGGACCCTCAAAAGATTGCTGCAATCCTGGACTGGCCAGTCCCGGCGGACAAGAAGGGGATCCAACGTTTCGTTGGATTCGCCAACTTCTACCGCAAATTCATCAGAGGGTTCTCAGCCATCATTGCACCCATCACCCAGCTGACCAAACAAGGGATCCGTTTCCACTGGTCCCCTGAGGCCCAAAAGGCCTTTGAGGCCCTGAAGGGTCTCTTTACCTCTGCCTCTATCTTGAAGCACCCAGATTCCTCATTACCGTTCGTCCTGGAGGTAGACGCCTCGGAAATTGCGGTAGGAGCAATACTGTCCCAAAGACAGGGGACCAGAGCCTTGCTCCATCCAGTAGCTTTTTTCTCTCGCAAGTTATCTGCGGCAGAGAGGAACTACGACGTGGGGGATCGGGAATTGCTGGCGATCAAGTCCGCATTAGAGGAGTGGCGTTATCTGTTGGAGGGGGCTGCCCACCCGATTCTGATATTCACCGACCACAAGAACCTGGAGTACCTGAAGGCAGCGAAAAGGCTAAAACCACGACAAGCCAGGTGGGCGCTCTTCTTCTCCCGGTTCTCCTTCCATGTCACTTACCGTCCCGGTTCCAAGAACATTAAGCCCGATGCCCTCTCCCGGATGTTCCATAAGTCTAAGGAAACCTCTCCTCCAGACACCATTCTTGCTCCTGGAAACTTCCTTCTGCTTCAGGAAGACCTACTCTCCCGGATCAAGCAAGCCTCCACTGAGCAGAGACCCCCCTCCGAACCGGAATTGCAGGCCAAAGATGGGCTGTTTTGGTACCAGAACAGGATCTACGTACCTGAAGAGCTGAGAATAACCGTACTGGAACTCTGCCACGACCATGCCCTTGCGGGGCACTTTGGCGTTGCCAAGACCACCGACTTGGTACAGCGTACCTTTTGGTGGCCTCGGCTCCGCGAGAACTGTAGGAAGTTTGTGGAGTCCTGCATAGTTTGTACCCGAAACAAGGGTTACAAATCCAAGGCCTGGGGACTACTGAGACCCCTACCCATCCCAGACAGACCCTGGAAAATGCTGTCCATCGACTTTATCGTTGAGTTGTCTCCGGCTGAGAGTCACACCACTATCTTCGTGATAGTAGACCGTCTATCCAAGATGGCACATTTCATTCCCATGAAGGGGACTCCCTCAGCTCCCGAAACTGCACAGGTGTTCATCAGAGAGGTCGTCAGACTCCACGGGGTACCAGCCAATATTGTCTCCGACCGAGGGGTACAATTTACCTCCCGGTTTTGGAGATCCCTCTGCAAGGCTCTGGAGATAGAATTGTCACTTTCCTCTGCTTACCATCCCCAGACCAATGGACAGACTGAGAGGACTAACCAGACCCTTGAGCAGTACCTGCGCTGCTTCTCTTCATTCGCTCAGAATGACTGGGTTTCCCTGCTCCCATTGGCCGAGTTTGCCTATAACAACTCTACGCATTCCGCTACCAAGCAGTCCCCATTCTTCGCAAACTACGGTTTCCATCCTACATTCCTGCCCAATTCCCTTCCTGAATGTACGGTGCCCGCAGTCCAGGAAAAGTTGAACTTCTTTTCATCCAACAACCAACTTCTGCAGGAAACCATGACCAAGACTCAGGAACACAACAAAACAATTTTTGACAGGAAGAGACGGGGTGAATTAATGCTGGCACCCGGCGACCAAGTATGGTTATCCACTTTAAACTTGAGGATGGCATGTCCCTCTAAGAAACTGGGCCCCAAATTCTTAGGGCCGTTTCCAGTCAAAAGGAAAATCAATGAAGTGGCTTATGAACCGGAGCTCCCTGACTCCCTCAAGATCCATCCGGTCTTCCATGTATCTCTGCTGAAGCCTTCGGTTCCCAACCCATTTCCAGGCCGAAGTCCGGCTCTCCCTGATCCTGTCATTGTAGACGGGGAGGAGGAATTCGAAGTGGAAGCCATTATGGATTTTAGAAGAAGGAATAACCAGAACCAATTCCTGATTAAGTGGAAGGGCTACGGACCCGAAGAAAACTCTTGGGAGCCTGAGGAGAACATCCATGCTAGAAGCCTGGTGCAGTCCTTCAAGAGATCTCACCCTGAGAAGTTTGCCCGGATGGGCATCCGGAGGCTGCCCCTTGGGGGGGGGGCAATGTCATGGAGGTCCTGCCAGAAGCAGGCGTCCTGGTCTTCCTGATTCTCGGTTGCGCATGCTCCGCCCTGCAGGTGGCGCCAGAGGGGCTATTTAAACCTGTCAATCGCAGACAGTCCCTGCTGTCTGCTCTACAGCGTTGAGTACCTGAAAACCTGATCTGAAGACTTACCTGTGTTTGACCCGGCCTGCCTGTGACTTCTCCAGTTTTCTGCCTGCATCCGACCCCTGGCTTGTTGTGACCTCTCCTCTGTCTGATCCCTCTGTACCTTGCTGCCAGCCAGTTAACCGACCCGGCTTGTCTGACCAAGCTCACTGTTCCTAGTTCCGGTCCAGTCTGCTAAGCTGATCCAGTCTGCTGAGTTCCTGTGTTCCTGGTTCCAGTCCAGTCTGCTAAGCTGATCCAGTCTGCTGAGTTCCTGTGTTCCTAGTTCCGGTCCAGTCTGCTAAGCTGATCCAGTTTGCTGAGTTCCTGTGTTCCTGGCTCCAGTCCAGTCTGCTAAGCTGATCCAGTTTGCTGAGTTCCTGTGTTCCTGGTTCCGGTCCAGTCTGCTAAGCTGATCCAGTTTGCTGAGTTCCTGTGTTCCTGGTTCCGGTCCCGTCTGCTGAACGATTCCAGTTTGCTGAGTGTTCCTGATTCCAGTTCGACCTGCTGTGTTCCAGTGTGCCTACCAAGTCTGCATACCTACCTTCACCTTGGTTGATCCTGCCAGGCACTCGTACCCCTCCTACCTCCGCGCCTGCTGTTACCTTACCAGGGGCCGCTGGTGGGAGCCGTAAGGGAGGCCTTCCTCTGCAAGTCCGGGCTCATCACCGCTAGGTACGTGACAGGTGCAGAGTAATTGCCATTCAAAATGTGAGAATGCTGAAAATTGCTCTGTTTAGGAAGGGGGTTTAAGTGCCCAGTGGGCAAGTGGTTAGGATATCTGGAAGAAACCATGTACCTGATTTTCCCAAAATATCTATACTAAAAAACCATAGAAATACATTTTAAATGCTTTAACCACTTAACGACCGCTCACTGTATATATACGTCGGCAGAATGGCACCGACAGGCACAATCACGTAGAGCATACGTGATTGCCTTTGTATAGTTGGGGGGTCCAATCGGACCCCCCTCCTATACAGTGAGCGGTGGCTAAGTGTCCGGGAGCGTTCCGGGATGAGGGGGCAGCCATTCGTTTCCGGCCACCCCCTCGCGATCGCTCCCGGCGAATGGAAATGCCCCCTCTGTCTGTTCAGACAGAGGAAGCAGGAGGAAGTGATGTCATCTCTGGTGCGGCGCTCACATATACCGAGCGCCGTACAAGAGAAGACATCAGGTCAGTGCACACAACACTACACTGACACCAGGACACATAGGGACATAAATCGCCCCCCCAGGCCCCCCCAGACACCCCAGATCACCCCCCAGATCACGCCCCCAGTCACAGTGTCACTGATTGCAGTGACCATTTATTTAGTGATCACTGCAATCAGTGACATTTGTGACTGTAAAAGTGTCACCAAAGTTTAGTCTTAGGTCCAGTGTAGCCCCCTAACCCCCCCTAATAAAGGTTTAACCCCCTGATCACCCCCCAGATAACCCTTTCACCCCCTATCACCACTGTCGCTAAGCGATCATTTTTTTGATCGCTGTCTTAGCGTCAGTGATGCCGATCGGCAGCCAGTAATTTTTTTTAGGTTCGCCGCATGTTTTTATAGCGTCAGGTACCCCAATATATTATCTAATAAAGGTTTAACCCCCTTGATCACCCCCCAGGTAACCCTTTCACCCCTATCACCACTGTCACTAAGCGATCGTTTTCCTAAACGCTGTCTTAGTGTCGGTGATGCAGATCGGTAGCCGGTAATTTTTTTTAGGTTCGCCGCAGGTTTTTATAGCGTCAGGTACCCCAATATATTATCTAATAAAGGTTTAACCCCCTTGATCGCCCCCCAGGTAACCCTTTCACCCCCTATCACCACTGTCGCTAAGCGATCGTTTTTCTAAACGCTGTCTTAGTGTCGGTGATGCAGATCGGTAGCCAGTAATTTTTTTTAGGTTCGCCGCATGTTTTTATAGCGTCAGGTACCCCAATATATTATCTAATAAGGGTTTAACCCCCTTGATCGCCCCCCAGGTAACCCTTTCACCCCCATCACCACTGTCGCTAAGCGATCGTTTTTCTAAACGCTGTCTTAGTGTCGGTGATGCAGATCGGTAGCTGGTAATTTTTTTTAGGTTCGCCGCAGGTTTTTATAGCGTCAGATACCCCCATATATTATCTAATAAAGGTTTTAACCCCCTGATTGCCCCTAGTTAACCCTTTCACCAGTGATCACCATATAAGTGTTACGGGTGACGCTGGTTAGTTAGTTTGCTTTTTATAGTGTCAGGGCACCCGCCGTATATAACCCAATAAAGGTTTAACCCCCTGATCGCCCGGCGGGTGATATCAATTAGGTTTTAGCGTCAGAGAGGGTCTGCGTCACACCCCAGGCAGCGTCAGGTTAGTGCCAGTAACGCTAACACCCACGCGTGAAGCATACACCCCCCTTAGTGGTATAGTATCTGAACAGATCAATATCTGATCTGATCAGATCTATACTAGCGTCCCCAGCAGTTTAGGGTTCCCAAAAACGCAGTGTTAGCGGGATCAGCCCAGATACCTGCTGGCACCTGCGTTTTGCCCCTCTGTCCAGCCCAGGCCACCCAAGTGCAGTATCGATCGATCACTGTCACTTACAAAACAAAAACACACATAACTGCAGCGTTCGCAGAGACAGGCCTGATCCCTGCGACTCCAGTGCTGTAGGAGGTGATTTCACCACCACAGTAAAAAAAAAAAAGCAAATATGCCGAAGCATTGGGGCAGCAGGGGCGGAGGAGCGATTTTGCTCTTAATGCCGCGTACATACGGTCGAAATTCCGACGGAGGCTTGCCCGTGGAAAAGTCCGACCATGTGTGTGCGGCATAACTTTTTTGCGGGAGGATGCCCCCATGCTTCGGCATATATAAATGGTGCGTGTATGCCCATCATTGGAAGTGGGTGGATGAAGGGCGGTATTCTAATGGTGGGCATACCCACCGATCAATCTCTTTTTTCGTTCAGCCAACTGGCTGCATGAAAAAAAAAGATTACAATACATGTCCAACAAGGACCAGCAACGTACTGGTATGTTGCTGGACTTTGAATGTTTATACCAGAATGATGCCTGTGGGTTTAGGTATCATCTTGGTATCATTCTTTTCAGCCTGCGGCCGGCTTTCATGTAAAAGCAATCCTAGCGGCTAATTAGCCTCTGGACTGCTTTTACAAGCAGTGGGAGGGAATGCCCCCCCCCCGGATATAAAAAGCGCCATTGGGAAATTGGGAAAGCATTTTATCACACCAGTTTTTTCAAAAAAAGAGTACCTGTCACTACCTATTGCTATCATAGGGGATATTTACATTCCCTGAGATAACAATAAAAATGATAAAAAAAAAAAAATACTTGGAAGGAACAGTGAATAAAAATAGTGTGGCGCTCAAAGCAATAAATACTTATAATAAGTGAATGGCTACTTAAAGCAATAGAACCAACAGTGCTCTAATAACACAATTATAAATGTGAGTCCGCTTCATAGGATATTCATATGAATTGTCCTCCTTGCGAACTATGTGATATACCATAAAAGGTGAACTGTGAAAAATAGAATACAGTCCCAAATAACAAAATGTGTGTGATCATGGATGTCCTTCAATGGATAGCCTTGCCACAACGCAGACTGACAAAGGGACTTCAATGCAAATGATGAATCAAGCAAGGAGAAGACACTAGTTGTTATAGATGGGTACTCTTACCGCTGATGGTGGACCCACCTACCGTACGGCAGTGGGTCTTGCAGGCTTAGTGGTCACCAAGACCAGACGGGATATAGCTGGATGTCCTGGGTCCTCACTTGAACTCCAACCGGATGACTGAAGAGGCAGCTCAAACGATGGATTATTCTCACATGGGCCAGGTTCCACAGCAATCCACGAAAAATATAAAGATGGAAGAAAACCAAAAAGACTCCAGATGGTGCAAGTCAATAAAAACCGATTGCCGGAATTTTATTATATAAAAATATTTTGTCCAACAGTCATGCAGACAAATAAAAAGTGATCGCGAAATAAAAATATATTCAAAGCAATATGGGGTGCAGCGTCAGCAAGCCCTACGCGTTTCGACTACTACAGTCTTCAACAGGGGCATGACAATTTAAAAATAAAATAAAAAAGCAAAATTAATAATAAAAAAAAAAAGAAAAAAAAAAAAAGCACCCCTGTCCTGCCCTGCTCTTGCCCAATGGCGAACGCAAGCGTCAGTCTGGCGTCATATGTAAACAGCAATTGCACCATGCATGTGAGGGATCACCGCGAAGGTCAGATCAAGGGCAGTCATTTTAGCAGTAGACCTCCTCTGTAAATCTACTGGGGTAACTTGTAAAGGCTTTTAAAGGCTTTTAAAAATGTATGTAGTTTGTCGCCAATGCGCGTTTGTGCGAAATTTTAAAGCATGTCGTGTTTGGTATCTATGTACTCGGCCTAAGATCATCTTTTTTATTTCATCAAACATTTGGGCAATATAGTGTGTTTTAGTGCATTAAAATTAAAAAAAGTGTATTTTTTAACCCACAAAATGCGTTTGAAAAATCGCTGCGCAAATACTGTGTAGAAAAAAAAATGCAACACCCACCATTTTAATCTGTAGGGCCTTTGCTTTAAAAATATATATAATGTTTGGGGGTTCAACATAATTTTCTTGCAAAAAAAAAAATGTTTTCATGTAAACAAAAAGTGTCAAAAAGGGCTTTGTCTTCAAGTGGTTAGAAGAGTGGATGTAAGCTTCCTAATGTTGTGTATAAAATGCCAGAACAGTTCAAAACCCCCCAAATGACCCCATTTTGGAAAGTAGACACCCCAAGCTATATACTGAGAGGCATGTCGAGTCCATGGAATATTTTATATGTTGACACAAGTTGCGGAAAAACGACAATTTTTTTTTTTTTGCACAAAGTTGTCACTAAATGATATATTGCTCAAACATGCCATGGGCATATGTGGAATTACACCCCAAAATACATTCTGTTGCTTCTCCTGAGTACGGGGATACCACATGTGTGAGACTTTTTGGGAGCCTAGCCACGTACGGGACCCCAAAAACCAAGCACCGCCTTCAGGCTTTCTAAGGGTGTAAATTTTTGATTTCACTTCTCACTAACTATCACAGTTTCGGAGGCCATGGAATGCCCAGATGGCACAAAACCCCCCCAAATGACCCAATTTTGGAAAGTAGACACCCCAAGCTATTTGCTGAGAGGTATTGTGAGTATTTTGCAGATCTCGCTTTTTGTCACAAAGTTTTGAAAATTGAAAAAAAAAAAAATATATATATATATATTTTCTTTCTTCATTTTCAAAAACAAATGAGAGCTGTAAAATACTCGCCATGCCTATCAGCAAATAGCTTGGGGTGTCTATATTCCAAAATGGGGTCATTTGGGGGGGTTTTGTGCTATTTTGGCATTTTATGGCCTTCGAAACTGTGATAGGTAGTGAGGAGTGAAATCAAAAATTTGTGCCTAGAAATCCTGAAGGCGGTGCTTGGTTTTCGGGGTCCCGTACGCGGCTAGGCTCCTAAAAAGTCCCACACATGTGGTATCCCCGTACTCAGGAGAAGCAGAAAAATGTATTTTGGGGTGTAATTCCACATATAACCATGGCATGTGTGAGCAATATATCATTTAGTGACAACTTTTTGTAATTTTTTATTTTTTTTTTGTCATTATTCAATCACTTGGGACAAAAAAAATATATTCAATGGGCTCAACAGGCCTCTCAGCAATTTCCTTGGGGTGTCTACTTTCTAAAATTGGGTCATTTGGGGGGGTTTTGTGCTATTTTGCCATTTTATGGCCTTCGAAACTGTGATAGGTAGTGAGGAGTGAAATCAAAAATTTGCGCCCTTAGAAATCCTGAAGGCGGTGCTTGGTTTCCGGGGTCCCGTACGCAGCTAGGCTCCCAAAAAGTCCCACACATGTGGTATCCCCGTACTCAGGAGAAGCAGCAAAATGTATTTTGGGGTGAAATTCCACATATAACCATGGCATGTGTGAGCAATATATCATTTAGTGACAACTTTTTGTAATTTTTTTTTATTTTATTTTTTTTAGTCATTATTCAATCACTTAAGACAAAAAAAATAAAAAATTCAATGGGCTCAACATGCCTCTCAGCAATTTCCTTGGGGTGTCTACTTTCCAAAATGGGGTCATTTGGGGGGGTTTTGTACTGCCCTGTCATTTTAGCACCTCAAGAAATGAGATAGGCAGTCATAAATTTAAAGCTGTGTAAATTTCAGAAAATGTACCCTAGTTTGTAAACTCTATAACTTTTGCGCAAACCAATAAATATACGCTTATTGACATTTTTTTTACTAAAAACATGTGGCTGAATACATTTTGGCCTAAATGTATGACTACAATTGAGTTTATTCGATTTTTCTTATAACAAAAAGTAGAAAATATCATTTTTTTTCAAAATTTTCAGTCTTTTTCCGTTTATATCGCAAAAAATAAAAATCGCAGAGGCAATCAAATACCATTAAAAGAAAGCTCTATTTGTGGGAAGAAAAGGACGCAAATTTTGTTTGGGTACAACATTGCATGTCCGCACAATTTACAGTTAAAGCAGCGCAGTGCAAAATTCTGAATTCACCTCTGGTCCTTTAGCTACCAAATGGTCCGGGGCTTAAGTGGTTAAGGATGAATTTTTAAAAAGACAAAAAAAATTCCTTTAAAGTGTGTGTACTGTGAAACTACATTTTTACTTTAGATCAGCCAATTTAGTTTTTTGTTCTTTTGCAGCAAGGAAAATTTCCTTTCACTTTTTGTCCTCTAGATAGAACAACAAATAAGAGGAAATCTCTCCAAAGTGAATGGAAAACTTTTAGAGAGTTGTCACAGGAACAGATGTGTCTGGTGGAGGATTTTCATCACCTTCTGTCTTTGTGACAACTCAAATGTTTGGATTTTCCACCACTTTCTGTCTGAGCCAAGTTAAGGTTGGTTTTGGGGGTTGTTATCTTAGGGTTTAAAGTTCAGGTTGTGTGGATTGTCTTGGTTACAGAGCCTTGAAAAAGTATTCATACCCCTTGACGGTTTCCAGATTTTGTCAAGCTACAACCAAAACGTAAATTGATTTTATTGGGATTTTATGTGATAGACCAACAAAAAGGGGCACATAATTGTGAAGTGGAAGGAAAATGATAAATGGCTTTCACATTTTTTTTACAAATAAACATCTGAAAAGTGTGGCGTGCATTTGTCCTCAGCCCCCTTTCTCTTATTCCCCTAATTAAAATCGAGTGGAACCAATTGCCTTCAGAAGTTACCTAATTAGTAAAAAAAGTCCACTTGTGTGTAATTTAATCTCAGTATAAATACAGCTGTTCTGTGAAGCCTTCAGGAGGTTTGTTAGAGAACCTTAGTGACTAAACAGCATCATGAAGGCCAAGGAACACACCAGATAGGTCAGGGATAAAGTTGTGGAGAAGTTTAAAGCAGGGTTAGGTTATAAAAAAATATCCCAAACTTTGAACATCTCACAGAGCACTGTTTAATCCATCATCCGAAAATGGACACAACTGCAAACCTACCAAGACATGGCCGTCCACCTAAACTAACAGGCCGGGCAAGTAGAGCATTAATCAAAGAAGCAGCCAAGAGACCCATGGTAACACTTGAGGAGCTGCAGAGATCCACAGCTCAGGTGGTAGAATCTGTCCACAGGACAACTATTAGTCGTGCACTCCACAAATCTGGCCTTTATGGAAGAATGGCAAGAAAAAAGCCATTGTTGAAAGAAAGCCATAAGAAGTCCCATTTGCAATTTGCGAGAAGCCATGTGGGGGACACAGCAAACATGTGGAAGAAGGTGCTCTGGTTAGATGAGACCAAAATTGAACTTTTTGGCCTAAAAGCAAAACACTATGTGTGTCAGAAAACTAACACTGCACATCACCCTGAACACACCATCCCCACCGTGAAACATGGTGGTGGCATCATCGTGTTGTGTGGATGCTTTTCTTCAGCAGGGACAGGAAAGCTGGTCAGAGTTGGTGGGAAGATGTATGGAGCCAAATACAGGGCAATTTTAGAAGAAAACCTGTTAGAGTCTGCAAGACTTGAGACCGGGGCAGAGGTTCACCTTCCAGCAGGGCAACGACCCTAAACATACAGCCAGAGCTACAATGTTCTGTTTTTGTCTTTTATGCTTTTGCCCTTCCATGTGCTCCTTGCTGTGAAGGCCGGTTATAGGTGGGGGCAGGGGCCATTTATTTGTTACTGGTGTAAATATGGTCCAGGGACACACTGGGCACCTTTGCTGCCACTATGCTACGTGCTGGGTGTCCAGTGTTCTCCTGTTCCTTTAAGGGGGATTGGGCTGCCTCCAGGCCCACCTGTCCTTCATCTATCCATTGAATGCATGTGCTCCCACTGTGGATACGCTCATAAATTCAGTAGCGTTTAGGACTGCAAGCATACACAGGGTGCCGTTAAGAGGCCTTGCAGCTTACGCATGCGTTTGCAAATGCGTGCTAATTAAACCCCTGTTTTTAATGCAGACTGTTGGATAGGTTAATTCGGCTGGTCAGCAGACTGGTTGGTGGGTTGAGCTATGAAATGTTCTGTTTTTGTCTTTTACTGTTGAAAGAAAGCCATAAGTTCCATTTGCAATTTGCGAGAAGCCATGTGGGGGAAACAGCAAACATGTGGAAGAAGGTGCTCTGGTCAGATGAGACCAAAATTTAACTTTTTGGCCTAAAAGCAAAACACTAACTGTGGCAGAAAACTAACACTGCACATCACCCTGAACACACCATCCCCACCGTGAAACATGGTGGTGATATCATCATGTTGTGGGGATGCTTTTCTTCAGCAGGGACAGGAAAGCTGGTCAGAGTTGGTGGGAAGATGGATGGAGCCAAATAAAGGGCAATCTTAGAAGAAAACCTGTTAAGCCTCGTACACACGACTGAGTTTCTCGTCAAAAAACGACAAGAAAACTGCAGAGAGAGCTTTCTTGCCGAGAAAACCGTTCGTGTGTATGGTTTCTCGTCGAGAAAACTGACGGGAATCTCGACGAGAAAAATAGAGAACTTGCTCTCTATTTTCTTGTCAGGATTCTCGTTTTTCTCGTCGGTTTTCTCGTCGGCCTGTTTTGCGACGAGAAAACCGGTCGTGTGTATGCTTTTCCGAGTCTTAAAAAATCGCGCATGCTCAGTGTGATGTTTGTGCTGAAGCACTGTGTGACCCTTCACCTTTTTCTCCTGATGCATGCTGGGGGAGGGGCTGTACCAGGAAGTAGTGAGAGTGGTGTGTGGAACTGGGAAGCAGCAGCAGCAGCATGATGCATAGATCTGGTAATGACAGAATCCTGTTGTATTAAGACTCCTCCATGTAACAAGTCATCATGTTCTGAGTGAGTAATAAATCCTCTCCATGTTTAAGAAGTTCATCTGGCCTGTGTGTTACTTGCTGAGCAGATATGTCACGTACCTGACGGTGACGAGCCCGGTTAGCAGAGGGAGGCCTCCCTTACGGCTCCCACCGGCGGCCGCAGATAATTTGCGAGAAAAGAAAGCCACCGGATGAAGCAAAGCTTTGGTTCCTTGCCTCTGTGACAATATTGCCCCTACTGCAACCTCAGAAGCATCTACCTCAAGTACAAATGGTAGGGAGGAATCTGGGTGTTTTAAGATGGATGCAGAGGTGAAGAGCCCTTTGAGATCCTCAAAGGCCTTTTGGGCCTCAGGGGACCAGTGGAAGCGGGTACCTTGCTTGGTTAGCTGAGTAATGGGTGCAATGATGGCGGAGAACCCCCGGATGAATTTACGATAAAAGTTGGCGAATCCAACGAACCGTTGGATTCCCTTCTTATCCACTGGCGCTGGCCAGTCCAAGATTGCGGTGATCTTCTGTGGGTCCATCCTGATGCCTTCGCCAGAGATGATTAATCCCAGAAATGCTATGCTCTCCCGCTCAAACTCGCATTTCTCAGCCTTCGCATATAGTTTATGCTGCCGAAGCCGGTCTAACACACTTCTGACATGCCTGCGATGAGAGTCAAGGGAGGAAGAGAAGATTAGTATGTCATCTAAATAAGCAATCACAAAGAGATCTAAAAAGTCCCGAAGAACATCATTAATTAAATACTGGAAGGTGGCAGGGGCATTGCACAGCCCGAAGGGCATCACTAAATATTCGAAATGTCCGAACCGGGAGCGGAAGGCGGTTTTCCACTCATCGCCCTCCTTGATTCGGACCAGGTTATAGGCTCCCCGGAGGTCAAGCTTAGTAAAAATAACGGCAGCTCCCAATCTTTGGAACAACTCTGGTACCAGAGGAAGAGGATAACGATTTTTAATGGTGACCTTATTTAGTTCACGGTAGTCCACACATGGCCTGAGGGTATGGTCCTTCTTTTCTACAAAGAAAATGCCTGCGCCTGCTGGCAACGTAGAGGGGCGAATGAACCCCTTTAAAAGGTTCTCATCGATGTAGTCCTTCAGGGCCCCCTGTTCCACCTCCGTTAAAGGGAAAATCCTACCGAAAGGAATAGCTGCTCCGGGAAGTAGATCAATGGGGCAGTCGTAGGCTCGGTGGGGTGGTAGTGTCTCTGCCCCCTGTTTACTAAACACATCGAGAAAGTCCAGGTAAGCGTCAGGGATGGCCTGACGTATTCCGGCCTCAGTGTCGTACACATTAAGGTGGCAGGCCCAGGGGGTTTGTGTGAGCCACAGGGACCGTTGGCAGTAGGAGGAAGGAAACGTGATCACCCCCGTGACCCAGTTAATGGTAGGATTATGGGCTTGTAGCCAGGGCATACCGAGAATTATGGGGAACAGTGGAGAGGAGATAATATCCAGCCGTAGATATTCTCGGTGCACCCCAGTAGAGGAGAAGACAGTGACAGGTAGGGGAGCCGTCTCTTCGACCACGGGCCCCGACTTGATAAGGGACCCATCAGCCAGGTGAACCCGTAGTCCATGGGTCTTGGGAAGTAGAGGAATAAGTTGAGTACGGGCAAAAGTTGAGTCCATGAAGCAACTACAAGCTCCAGAGTCAATAATTGCGACGACTTGCAGGGTCCTTCCTGGGAGCTGCAGGGAGATAGAAAGAGCGAAGTGAGAGGAGGATTTAGTCTGAGGGTTGATCACAGCAGGGAATACTGACAAGCACTTACGGAACTTCAGGGGACAGTTCCTAACGAAGTGACCGGGCTCCCCGCAGTACAGGCACAGGTTGTGCGCGCGTCGGCGTTGGCGTTCCTCCGGAGTAAGGGAAGGGCGGAGGACCCCAAGCTGCATGGGTTCAGGAGCATCGTACGAGGGGGTCAAGGGTGCTGCAGAAGCTGGGTGCGGATGACTGGGGACCCGGGGAAGCATCCAGGTCGGCCGGGTGAAGCCCGTGGCCCTCTCAACCCTCCGTTCCCTCAGGCGTCGGTCGATCTGAATTGTCAGATGGATCAGTAGGTTCAAATTTTCTGGTATTTTCTGGTACCCTAGCCAGTTTGTCCTTCAGGGGGTCAGAAAGGCCTATACGAAACTGGTGACGGAGGGCAGCGTCATTCCAGCTGGTGTCTGCGCTCCAGCGCCTGAATTCAGCTACATAGTCTTCCGCTGCTCTGCGTCCCTGCTGAAGGGTCCGCAGGGCGTTCTCTGCAGTGACCGAGAGCTGAGGGTCCTCGTACAATTGGGCAATGGCGTAAAAAAAAAGTGTAAGGCTGTCCAAGGACGCATCTTTGCGTTCTAGCAGGCGGTGGGCCCAGTTCTGTGGGTCTCCGGAAAGCAGCGAAATTACAAAGCCCACCTTGGTAGCTTCTAAGGAAAAGGTGCGGGGCTGTAAGGCAAAGTACAACTCACAAGAGTTCCGGAAAGCCCTGAACTTGCTCCGGTCCCCGGAGAATCTTTCGGGTGTAGGGACCCTGGGTTCAGGGGGAAGCATGACCACCGTGGGCGCAGCTCCTGCCCCGGCGGAAGAAGTGGAGGCACGTGGACCCCCTTGAGCTCCATCGGGGTTGGTGAGGGCCCGCACTTGTCCTTCCAGGTGAGTGTAGCCTTGCTGGAGGCTCTTAACGGCCTCGGTCAGTCCCGCCAGGTGTCGGCATAGTTCCTCCATAGGTGAGGCTCCCTGCTCGGGCTCAGACATGGCTGTCTGCTACTGTCACGTACCTGACGGTGACGAGCCCGGTTAGCAGAGGGAGGCCTCCCTTACGGCTCCCACCGGCGGCCCCTGGTGGTATAACAGGAAGCACGGAGGTGGAAGGGGTACGAGTGCCTGGCAGGATCAAGAACTACCGCAGGTGAACAGGAACCAGCAGGTGAGGAGGCAGGAACCAGGAACTACAGCAGGTGAGTGGACAGGAACCAGGAACTACAGCAGGTGAGTAGACAGGAACCAGGAACTCAGAAGATGACCCGGACCGGGAGGCACAGCAGGTAGACTGGAACCACTGGGCAGCAGCAGATGAACAGGAACCAGCAGATGAGCAGACAGGAACCAGCAGATGAGCAGACAGGAACCAGGAACTGCAGCAGGTGAGTAGACAGGAACCAGGAACTCAGCAGATGACCCGGACCGGGAGGCACAGCAGGTAGACTGGAACCACTGGGCAGCAGCAGGTGAACAGGAACCAGCAGATGAACAGACAGGAACCAGCAGATGAGCAGACAGGAACCAGCAGATGAGCAGACAGGAACCAGGAACTCAGCAGATGACCCAGACCGGGAGGCACAGCAGGTAAACTGGAACCACTAGGCAGCAGCAGGTGAACAAGAGCCAAGGTCAGGCAGGATCGTCAGACAAGCCGGGGTCGGGTAAACTGGCAGGCAGCGAGGCACAAAAGGATCAGGCAATACCGAAGTCAGAAAACAGGCCGATGGTCAGGTACAGGCAGATAGCAGGAGGGTCACAGGAAGCCAGATCAGATACAGGTAAACAAGGCAGATCAGGTCACTTGGGATAAACGCTGTAGAGCAGACAGCAGGGACTGTCTGCAAGTGAGGAGTTTAAATAGCCCTTCGGGCGTCACCTGCGGGGGCGGGAACCAGGAAGTCCAGGGCGTCTGTTCCTGACAGGGTTTCCATGACAAGATACTTTAGCATTGCTAGCAAAACTCTGAGAGACCCCGTGTCTAAGGGACATAACAGTGGTGACGAGGATTGTGGATTTTAGCACACATGGCCTTCATAGGGTTTATTCAACCATTTGATCCTGCTGCTGAATCATGGAGCTCCTGGGTAGAGAGGCTGGAGCAGTATATGGAAGCAAATAGTGTGGCTGCAGAAAAGAAACTTGCAGTTTTCCTCACAATATTGGGTCAAGCTGCATATGGCACTCTCAGAGACCTCATTTCTCCAGACAAGCCGGCCTCTAAGCCCCTGCCTGAGTTAATTCAGAAGCTACATGAGCACTACAACCCAAAGCCATTAGAGATTGCAGAGCGGTTTAAATTCTACAGTAGAAGGCAGCATGCCGGGGAGGACATAAAGACTTATATCATTGCTTTACGTAAACTAGCTGCCACTTGTCAGTTTGGAGACTACCTGCAGACGGCCCTCTGTGACATGTTTGTTATGGGACTCTGCGAACCAGCCATACAGAAACGTTTACTCACAGAACCCGACTTGACTCTGACGAAAGCCACTGACCTTGCTACGGTCATGGAGTTGGCTACACGGGACGCCACCCTACTGAAGGCACCACCTGAAACTCCTGCAAGCCAGGGAGAGGAAATATTCCACTCTGCTATCACCCGACACCCAAGACGGTCGTCCCCAAATCTTCCTAAACCTTGCCACCCTAATTCATCTGTCTCTAGGACACCAACTTGCTACCGTTGTGGTAACACTACTCACAGTGCACCTGCTTGCAAGTTCAAGGATGTCATTTGTTTTCTTTGTGGAAAGACTGGCCATATTGGGCGTGTTTGCCGCAGCTCATGCTCCCCGAACACTACCACAAAAGTTAGACGTAAACAGACATTTCATATGGATACTGACAATCACGGCTCCAGCTCTGATGAGGAAACCTGTGTCCAGCATGTTGGACTGTTTCGGGTAGCTGGGAGTACTCCTGCGATAAAAGTGGATGTCACACTCAATGGCTGTCCTTTCTCCATGGATGTTGATACAGGGGCGGCAGTGTCTGTCATTTCATGGACTGATTTAAAGGCATCGGGTCTGTCCCTACCGCTCCAACCTACAAATCTCACACTACAAACCTACAGCAAGGAACTACTACAGCCCTTGGGTTATGTGAAACCCCTTGTTACATTAGGCAACCGCAGTCAAACTCTACGCCTTTATGTTGTCAATAAAGGAGGTCCTCCGCTGTACGGTAGGGACTGGATCAAAGCCCTGGGCATGCCTCCTCTTGCCATTGCCCAATGTACATTGCTTTCTGAGGTAGACCATTGGGTGGAATCCCTGAAGTCACGCTTTAAGGTGGTTTTTGAGGACTCTTTGGGCACAGTAAAAGGAAAAATGGCCCACCTCCTCTTGAAGCCGGGTGCTACACCTCGTTTTTGTAAGGCAAGATCAGTACCTTTTGCCTTGAGAAAGAAAGTGGAAGCAGAGCTGGACCACCTATTGGCTGAAAAGATCATAACTAAAGTTGATAGAAGTGAATGGGCATCACCAATTGTGCCTGTCAAGAAAAAGAATGGAGACATTCGAATTTGTGGAGATTTCAGGGTCGCCCTGAACAACCAACTTCTTGTGGATCAATACCCATTACCTCGACTTGAAGATCTATTTAGCTCATTGGCTGGGGGGCAAAAGTTTACAAAAATAGACTTAAAACAAGCTTACCTGCAACTGCAAGTACACCCAGATTCACGCCATCAGTTGACCATTAACACTCAAAGGATTATTCCAATATAACCGCATGGTTTTTGGCATAGCCCCAGCTCCAGCCATCTGGCAGCGAATCATGGGTGAGGTCCTGGCAGGCATACCTTTCACTCAATGTCTACTAGATGACATGCTCATCACGGGTCCCACTGATGAAGAACACAGAAAGAATGTTGAAGCTGTGCTAGAGAGACTCCAAAGGTATGGTTTACGTGTCAATCTTTCAAAATGCGAATTTCTAAAGTCTCGACTGGAATTTTGTGCCCACACTGTGGACCGGCATGGGTTACACACTACTGAAGAAAAGGTTAAAGCCCTTACCCATGCCCCTACTCCCCAGAATGTCACACAGCTCAGGTCCTACCTTGGCCTCCTAAATTACTACCACCGTTTCCTGCCGAACCTAGCACACCAGCTTTACCCATTACATCGCTTACTGGATGCAAGAGCTAAATGGATATGGACAGCCAAATGTGAAGAAGCTTTTCGGTTTTCTAAAGAACTCATTCTGTCTTCTCGAGTTCTGGTCCACTATGATTTAAAGAAACGTGTCACCTTGGCTTGTGACGCCTCGCCTTATGGACTGGGTGCTGTGCTTTCCCATGTCATGCCAGATGGCACAGAGCGCCCCATTTCTTTTGCCTCCAGGTCTTTAACCTCAGCAGAGCAAAACTACTCCCAGATAGACAAGGAAGCTTTGGCCATTGTATGGGCCACAAAAAAAATTCATACGTACATCTATGGTCGGGAGTTCACACTTATCACTGACCACAAACCTCTGTTGTCAATACTGAACCCTCAGAAAGGAATTTCTACAACAACCGCATCTCGCTTACAAAGGTACGCTTTATTCTTGGGAGCTTATACTTATTCTATCAGATACCGCTCCCATGATGCCCATGGCAATGCAGATGCGTTTTCCAGATTCCCAATTGGAGACCACTCACCAAGAGACGTACGCATAGTGGAAATACACAGGCCGAAATCCTGCATATCCACCTCCTTAATTGCCAGACATACAGTCACAGATCCTTTCCTGTCTCAGATATTCTCATATGTTCAGGTTGGATGGCCAGAGAAAGTCCCAGGTGAATTTCGTCCATACTTTGCCAGAAAATGTGAGCTTGTGACTAATGCTGGTTGCCTACAGTGGGGCAACAGAGTGATCATACCTCAGTATTTGCAACCAACCATGCTAAGGATACTGCATGAGGGCCATCCTGGCGTGGTGCGCATGAAGCAGCGAGCCCGGAGCTATGTTTGGTGGCCACAAATGGACACAGCATTTGAAGATTATGTGGCTCAATGTCCTGGGTGCTGTCAAGCTCAGCGACCCCAAAAGAAAGGAACCCTGCTACCTTGGCCATGGCCGATAGAACCGTGGTCAAGACTCCATCTTGATTTTGCTGGCCCAATCCAGGGTAAAATGTATTTGATCGTGGTAGATGCACATTCAAAATGGCCAGAGGTTTTTCAAATGCCTTCTGTTACCTCAGCTGCTACCATTCTAGTCTTAAGGAAGCTCTTTGCTCAATATGGCTTGCCAACAGCCATAGTCTCGGACAATGGGACTCAATTTACATCGCATGAGTTTCAATCCTTCCTCAGTGGCTTTGGCATCCAACACTACAGAACAGCTCCTTATCATCCAGCCTCAAATGGGCTGGCAGAACGGTTTGTGCAGACGTTTAAGAAGCACTTACTGTCCACCCTGGACCAGGTTGGACTCTCAGAGGAGAAGCTTCTGGAGTTTTTGACCATGTACCGAAACACAAAACACGCTACTACTGGGCTGTCCCCAGCTTTTCTTATGTTTGGCAGGCATCTCCGCACCAAACTGGATTTAGTTCGTCCACAGGAACAGTCACCAACACCTCCTCTGCCAGGCCATCCTGGATTCCGTGCTGGTGATCTTGTATGGTTTCGGAATTACAGAGTTTTGCCTCATTGGCTTCCTGGCATTATTGATGGACCTCTTGGACAACGAATGTACCTTGTTCGCCTGGAGAATGGCGTTTGTGTTCGAAAACACCTTTCACAATTGAGAAAGCGCATTTGCCTGCCAGTTGAAACAAACCCGACCTCTCTTTCTACCCAACCACCAGAGTCTACTCAGACTCTACTGGTGACATATGGCATGGTGTCTGGCATGATCCCACAAGTTTACAACCAACCCCTGAAGCGGTTGGTGACCATATTCCTGAGGAGCCCGGACATGTGCCTGGAGTTGCAGAGACTGATTTGTCTGTTGGACACCAACTGACATCTCCAGAACCCTTGACAGCCTCTACCCCTCCTAGTGCTGTGCCACTTCGTAAGTCTGCCCGTCAAAGACATCAAACTCCTCGTTGGCAAAGCACTGAAATCTTACGGGACACTTTGGAGGTCAGGAAACAGAGACAAAGGTCTCATAACGTGATGCGGGAGCCACAGAACTGAGTTGGAGATACTACTTGCTGAACTGATCCTGCTTGCCTTGTTATTTTATGTGTTGAGTATTTTGTTCTCTTGTTATGTTTATATATATATATATATATATATATATATATATATATATATATATATATATATATATATTCTTTTTTTTTTTTTTTTCTCCTATTGTTTATTTTTTTTATGGGAAAAAGAGGAGATGTGATGTTTGTGCTGAAGCACTGTGTGACCCTTCACCTTTTTCTCCTGATGCATGCTGGGGGAGGGGCTGTACCAGGAAGTAGTGAGAGTGGTGTGTGGAACTGGGAAGCAGCAGCAGCAGCAGCAGCATGATGCATAGATCTGGTAATGACAGAATCCTGTTGTATTAAGACTCCTCCATGTAACAAGTCATCATGTTCTGAGTGAGTAATAAACCCTCTCCATGTTTAAGAAGTTCATCTGGCCTGTGTGTAACTTGCTGAGCAGATACTTTAGCATTGCTAGCAACACTCTGAGAGACCCCGTGTCTAAGGGACATAACACTCAGAATCAAGTATGAGACGGGAGCACTCCTTCTGGTAAAACTAGCGTTCGTAATGGAGATAGCACATTCGTCATTCTGAATTGAAAAGCACGAGGCTGAAAAGCGCGAATCGTCTCTCACCAAATTTTTTACTAACACGCGATAACACAAGATCAGCAAAAGCAGCGCAAAGGGTGGCTCCATTGGAATCGAACTTACCCTTTATACTGCCGTCGTACGTGCTGTACGTGACCGTGCAGAACAATGACGAGATTTGGAATTGACAGTGTGTATGCAAGGAAAGTTTGACAAGAAGCTCGTCAAGCTTGACAAGAATCTCGTCGAGAAAATCTACGTGTTTTTTTATGACGAGAAACTCGGTTGTGTGTACGAGGCTTCAGAGTCTGCAAAAAACTTGAGACTGGGGCGGAGGTTCACCTTCCAGCAGGGCAACGACTCTAAACATACAGCCAGAGCTACAATGGAATGGTTTAGTAGGGCTGGGCGATTTTCCCCCAAAAAACAATCTGCGATTTTTTTATAAAAAACACGATTTACGATTCGATTCGATTTTTTTTTAAATTATATTAATTAAAGTGCATCAACAAACAAAATTGCAAAGGCAAACCCTTTCTCTAACTGCAAAGTCAGTGTGCAACAAACACACAATATAATCCAGCGCTCATGGAACATACATTATTAACTATTGAAAACTCTTGAAACTCTGTGTGTGATTCCTTCTGTCCCAGCCTTGCTGCGATCCTGGCTCTGCATCCTTTTGGGTTGGAGGGCCCTCCACACGCTGGTCTGCCTGTTGTCCATCATTCAAGGTACTGTGCTCACACGGAGATCATGCCACAGGCTTTGTTTTGACTTTTTTAACCCCTCCTTGCTCCACGGATGTCACTGCAAGTTTAACAAGTTTGTCACCACTGACAACTGGAGAGTTAAGATTCATTTGCCCTCTGCACATTTGGGATTGGATCCCTCTCTTTATTGTGATTAATAAATGGACTAAGCTTTTTTATCAATTCTTCAAGAGTTTTCAATAGTTAATAATGTATGTTCCATGAGCACTGGATTATATTGTGTGCATGTTGTGTATTTTGTACTTCTGGGTACGGATTTTTTCTTGCTGCGCTGGATCCTGTTTTTTCCCCCTTTTGGATACTTTGTACTTCCCAAAATATTTGGGATTTTTTTCTTCTTATTATTATCATCCTTTATATTTTTTTCTTTATCCACCAATTTAGCGCTTGTGACCTTTTGTTGTTTTTTGCAGTGTGCAACAAAGATTGTTAAACATCCAAATTATTAATACTGTATTTGGATTTAGCTACTAAAACAACAAAAAATCATGAGGTTACTCTTAGTTGAATTGAACTGTGACCATACCTCACTGTACCCGTGTCTCACTGTGCCCGTGTCTCACTGTGCCCATGCTTCAATCACTGTGCCCGTTCCTGATGCAGATTTTCATGGTATACGGATTTTACTGCTGCACCGGTGGCCATTCCAGTATTCAAAAGCCGCGCCTCCTCCTCGTCTGTGATAGGCGGAACACTCAATTTCCCAGCATTCAGTGTTCCGCCTATCATGGTCATCCTCATAACACAGACGAGGATGAGAGGATGTCCGTGATAGGCTGAATACTGCCTGCTGTGAAATTGAGTGTTCCGCCTATCACAGACGACGAGGACTCGGGAGGCGCGGCTTTTGAACACTGCAATGGCCGCCATCTGTCTGCATGACACGCTGATCAGGTAGGCAGACGGCGGCTGCAGCGAGTAGATGTAATTGGGGTAACGCTGCCCAGTGCCATTCCGGATACGCCCCCTGCAGTCCTGCTACGGAAACTTTGAAGGGGAAAAAAATAAAAAATTTTTATTTATTTCTTTTTTTTTTTCAAAAAATAAAATAAAATCTAAAAAAATCGATTTTCTTCAAATCTGAATCGATTTTAGCTCAAAACTCGATTCAAGATTAAAATCGATTTTTTTCCCAGCCCTATGGTTTAGGTCAAAGCATATTCATGTGTTAGAATGGCCCAGTCACAGTCCAGACCTAAATTAAATTGAGAGTCTGTGGCAAGACTTGAAAATTGCTGTTTACAGACACTGCATCCAAACTAATGCCGCGTACACGCGACCATTTTTCTCGTCGGGAAAAATTTCATTTTTTCTCTTTGACGAGAAAAATGACCGTGTGTGGGCTTTTGGTAATTTTTCCCGACGAGAAAAACTGCATTAATCACGACGAGAAAAATTAGAACATGCTCTAATTTTTCTCGTTGTGATTCCCGTCGTTTTTTTCCGCGGCAGTTTTCCCATAGGGAAACACTGCCAGGGAGCCCACACACGGTCGTTTTTCTCGACCAAAAAAAAAAATGTCGGGAAAAACGGACGTATGTAGGGAACCAAGCCGTTCCCTCGTTTTTCCCATTGATTTTCTCGACTGTGTTTTCACCGTCGAGAAAATCGATCGTGTGTACGCGGCATGACAGAGCTTGAGCAAAGAAGAATGGGTAAAAATGTCACACTCTAGATGTGCAAAGCTGGTAGAGACATAGTAATTGCAGCGAAAGGTGGTTCTACTAAATTTGACTCAGGGGGGCCGAATACAGATGCATGCCACAATTTTCAGATATTTATTTGTAAAAAAAATTGGAAAACCATTTATCATTTTCCTTCCACTTTACAACTTATGCGCCTCTTTGTGTTGGTCTATCACATAAAATCCCAATAAAATACATTTACGTTTTTGGTTGTAACATGACAAAATGTGGAAAATTTTAAGGGGTATGATTACTTTTCAGGGCACTTTAAGTCTCTGTGGGTCTCTGGCTAGGTTAGTAACTCAGAACTCGAAACCAGGAATTCAGAACAAGGATCTCAAAACTCAGAGATTGGAATCCAGATTTTGGAAGTGGGAACTTGGATCTCAGAACTCAGATCTCTGCATTTAGAATTCAGAGCTTGGATCTCAGGCCTTGGATCTTTGCATTTTATATTTGGAGCTTGGAATTTGGAACTCTGCTCAGAAATTGAAACTTGTAATTCAGAACTTGGATCTCGGAATTAGGACCTTGGAACTAAGAACCCAGGTCTCAGAAATTGGAACTTGGATCTTGGAATTGGGAACTCGGATTTTGAAATTTGTAACGCGGAAATCCAAACAGGGAACTTAAAACTCTGATGTCTGAATTCAGGATTTTGAACTCAGATTTTGGAACTCCGATTTCAAAACTGCAAAATTGGATGTCAGAATCCAGAACTCGGATCTCAGAATTCAGGACACAGATCTTGGAATTTGGAATGCAGAACTCAGATCTCATAATTCAAATTGTAGAACTGAGCTTGGATGTCGGAACTTATATCTCGGAAATTTGGAATTCAGAACTTGGATCTCAAATATCTGAATTTGGAACTTTAATCTTGGTGTAGCGCCCTGCTCCTGTTGGGTAGACGCTATATGTTAAATTTAGTTGTCTGAGCTGTAGTTCAGCTCAGAAAGAATTATGTAAATTGATGGCTCTGTTTCAGTCTAGCTGGGCTGCACGTTTTCCACCTGACGGTGGGTGTCGCTGTCATCACGGGTCAGGTTTGGAAATGCGGCAGGCTGGGTGTATTGGGTATTCCTTTCCCAGAGGTGGCTTAGGGGGTGTGGTCAACCCGCTGTGCATTCTGGGAGGGGGTACTTAAGAGGCAGAGACCGCTCTTTCGGGGTTCGTTGCCGGGGGTCGTTGGCGGATCCTGACCTGAGGGCCCTCCTGGGCTCAGGGATGTACGAGCCATTTTTGGCCTCGGGGCCTGCTGGCCCGAGGCTCTGCAACTGAGAAGTAGGCCCAGGAGTTGCTGGGGCCTACTAGTCCAGGGATGGTCCTACGCGGTCTTGCCTGCGGGAAAAAGCGGAACAATTGGGGACTCAATTGAAGGACGCATCCTGGCCAGTTTGCCTCGCGGTGCTGCCGGATGGCTGAAAGATTCTGGCACTGTGAGCTATGTACTCTTGAAGGAACTTTTTTTGCAAAGTGTCAGTGTGGTTACACGATCTTGTGGCAGAAGGTTGTGGAACGACTGAACGGCACTCATCAAGTCTGTGGCAGAGACGTTTGAGCGAGCTTTGCACCGGTTGCTGGGCTGGTGAGAGTAGGAACACCCCCGGGTTCGGTTTGCACCAGAACCCGCAAACGGACCGAAAGTTCGCACGAACTTTAGAACCCTATTAAATACAATGGATGCGAACGTTCGAAATCTAAAGTGCTATTTATAACGACTAATATGCATGTTATTGTCCTAAAAAGGGTTTGGGAACCCGGGTTCTGCACCAGGGGACATGTATCAATCCAAAAAAAAGTTTTAAAAACAGCCGTTTTTCGTCAAATATTCCTTTAAATATCGTACCTGGGGGGTGTCTAAAGTATGCCTGTGAAGTGCCACGTGTTTCCCGTGTTTAGAACTGTCCCTGCACAAAATTACATTTCTAAAGGAAAAAAAGCCATTTAAAACTGCTTGCGGCTTTAATGTAATGTCTGGTCCCGGTAATATGGATGAAAATCTTTAAGAAAAATGGCATAGCTACCCCATCACAGCCCCCCCCCCCCTACCCCAGCCCATTACCAGCCCCTTTGGGTCTTGTATGGATATTAAGGGGAACCCCGCACACAAAATAAAAAAGGCCCTATATACTCTGAACAGCCGTATACAGGCGGTGCATACAAGACAGGGACTGTAGGTTTGTTCTTATGTAGAATCTGTTTGTAATTTTGAACAGGTACATTGTTTAAGTGTAGCTCCAGCCAAAAAATCTATTTTTAAGCTTTTTGGAAAACATAGGGAAGGGTTATCACCCCTGTAACATTTGTTTTGCTGTCTGTGCAGTGTGCACCTGTTCAGAACAGTTCACCTCACTTTCCGTCCTAATGACAAATGTGTTTTGAAAATTTGGGTTTTTTATTGAAACAAGAATTGGTGATAAAGCATCAGTGGAGAGGAGACACTTTTTTTCCCATATTAACTCTCATGCCGCGTACACACGATCATTATTCACGGCGGTTAAAAAACCGCCGTGAATAATGACAGGAAAAACGAGGGAACCGCTTGGTTCCCTACACACGGTCGTTTTTCCCGTAATTTTTTCTCTTGACGAGAAAAACGACCGTCTGTGGGCTCCGCAGCAGTGTTTCCCTATGGGAAAACTGCCGCGGAAAAAAATGCTGGAAAAAACGATGAGAAAATTTAGAACATGTTCTAATTTTTCTCGTCGTTTTTTATGCCGTTTTTCTCGACGAGAAAAACGACATAAAGCCCACAGACGATCGTTTTTCTCGGCGAAATAAAAAAATGCAGTTTTTCTCGTCGAGAAAAGCGGTCGTGTGTACGCGGCATTACAGGAGAGAATTTCCCTTCCTAGGGGTAGATTTCCTCTCACTTCATGTTGTATCCTTCCGTTTGCAAGGAGGAGTCGTTTGTAAGTTGGATGTTTGAAAGTAGGGGCCTGCCGTATATACTCAGCTGAAATTTGCCCCTTACATGTTGGTGTTGCCACAACACTGTGAGCCCTCACAGTTACTCTTGGTGGGCGCATGAATGGGCCCTGCTGTGAATTATTAGATCAAGAATTGTAATTGTATGCCCCTGTTGAACAGGGGCTGAAAAATTGGGCCTTTGGTGGTGGTGGTGGTGTTGACACAACACTGTAAGGCCTCACAGTTAGTCTTGGTGGGTGCAGGAATGGGCCCTGCTGTGAATTATTAGATCAAGAAATGTAATTACATGCCCCTGTTAAACAGGGGCAGAAAAATTGGGCCTTAAGCACTGGTGCCACAACACTGCAACCCCTCACAGATACTGTACTTGGAGCACAGCAATGAGCCCTGTTGCAAAGTATTGCATCAAAAATTGTAATTACACGCCCCTGTTAAACAGGGGCTGAAAAATTGGGCCTTAGCCACTGGTGCTGGTGCCACGACACTGCAACTTCTCCCAGATACCCTAGTTGGAGTGCAGGAATGAGCCCTGCTGCAAAGCATTGCATAAAAAATTGTAATAACATGCCCCTGTTAAACAGGGGCTGAAAAATTGGGCCTTACCCACTGGTGGCGGCACCCAGAAACAAAAATGTTCTTCCAAGCTATCATCATCAATCGGATCATTGAGGAGGAGGAGGATAGTCAGTCAACATAACAGGACAGTCTCTCAGCATCAGCATCAGTCTTGAAAGGATGTGACATTTGAAAATAAATTAGTCTGTTATATCAGCTTCAGGTGTTTGGTAGCTGGTGGTGATCCAAGACTGGTTCATCTTTATGAAGGTCAGTCGATCAACAGAGTCTTTGGACAGGTGCACCCTGTGATCCGTGATAAATCCTCCAGCAGCACTGAATGTGCGTTCTGAAAGAACGCTGGATGCAGGACAGGCCAGTAGCTCAATTGCATACTTTGCAAGCTCTGGCCAGTGATCCATCCTCAAGACCCAGTAAGCCAGAGGATTTTCGGTGGGGAAGGTGTCCAAGTCTGACCTTGCCCCTAGGTATTCCTGCACCATGTATATCAGACGCTGGCGATGGTTACTGGAGCTGATCATACCTTGGGGCTGCGGACTAAAGAATTGTCTGAACGCATCGGTCAGACGGCCACCTTCCCCACCGCTCCTTCTTTGACTGACCGAAGCCTCAGCAACTCGTTGTCCAGGACCAGGAGTTTGTAACCTCCCAGTCTCTGGGAACGCGTTGCACAGACCTTTCTGCAAGGCCTCCCGGAGTTGTCTCATCCTCTGCTCCCTCTGCGACGGTAAGATAAGGTCCGCAACCCTTCCCTTGTACCGTGGATCAAGGAGAGTGGCCAGCCAGTAATGGTCCCTCTCCTTGATCCGAAGAATACGAGGATCCTTCCGCAGACTTTGCAGGATCAGGGAGGCCATGCAGCGTAGGTTAGCTGAGGCATTCGGTCCGGAGTCCTCTGGGTCACTAAGGACGACATGATCCGCAGCCACCTCCTCCCAGCCACGTACAGGTCTACTGGTTTCTTGGGACTGTAAATCATCCCTAAAAGACTGCTGCTGATGATGCTGAGTGCCAGGCTCCACCTCCATGCTGACACAATCCTCCTCCTCCTACTCCTCCTCCTCCTCTTCTTCCTGTGCGATGGGTGGGACAGAAGGAACACTGTCTGGGTAAAGGGGGCCTTGAGAGGCAAGGAAGTCCTCCTCTTCCTGCCTCTGTTCTGCCTCAAGTGCCCTGTCCATTATTCCACGCAGCGTATGTTCCAACAGGTGGACAAGAGGTACAGTGTCACTGATGCATGCACTGTCACTGCTCACCATCCTCGTGGCCTCCTCAAATGGTGCCAGGACAGTGCATGCATCCCTGATCATGCCCCACTGGTGTGGTGAAAAAAACCCGAGCTCCCCTGACCCTGTCCTGGTGCCGTAGTCGCACAGGTACTCATTGATGGCCCTCTGCTGCGTGTGCAGCCGCTGCAGCATGGCCAACGTTGAGTTCCACCTGGTGGGCATGTCACATATAAGGCGGTTCTTGGGCAGGTTCAACTCCTTTTGCAGCTCAGCCAGGCGAGCACTGGCATTATAAGATCTGCGGAAATGCACACAGACTTTCCTGGCCTGCCTCAGGACATCCTGTAAGCCCGGGTACCTTCCCAAGAACCGCTGCACCACCAGGTTAAGGACGTGAGCCACACAGGGCACATGGGTCAGTTGTCCCTGTCGGAGAGCGGAGAGGAGGTTGGTGCCATTGTCGCAAACTACCATTCCTGGCTTAAGCTGGCGTGGCGTCAACCACCTCTTGGCCTGCCCCTGCAGAGCAGACAGAACCTCTGCCCCAGTGTGGCTCCTGTCCCCCAAACACACCAGCGCAAGCACGGCATGGCATCTTTTTGCCTGCATACTTGCGTAGCCCCTTGAACGCCTACGGAGCACCGCTGGTTCCGAGGACAAAGCACAGGAAGAGGCCATGGAGGAAGAAGAAGAGGAGGGGGTGGAGGACAGAGGTGTGTCACAACCAGAAGTAGCATTTTGGAGGCGTGGCAATGGAACAACCTCCAACACTACTGCACCTTGTCCTGCATCCTTCCCAGCTGCCAAAAGAGTGAACCAATGGGCCGTGAAAGAAAGGTAACGTCCCTGTCCATGCCTGCTGGACCATGAGTCAGCGGTAATATGCACCTTACCGCTGACCGCCCTGTCCAGCGAGGCCAAGACATTGCCTTCCACATGCCGGTAGAGAGCCGGAATCGCCTTCCGTGAGAAAAAGTGGCGTTTGGGAACCTGCCACTGAGGAACCGCACATTGCACAAACTCAAGGAAGGGGGCCGAGTCTACCAACTGAAAAGGCAGCAGTTGAAGCGCTAGCAATTTAGCCAAGCTAGCATTCAACCGCTGGGCATGTGGATGGCTGGGAGTGAACTTCTTTTGACGGTCCAGCAGCTTGGGCAGGGAAATTTGCCTGCTAGAATCGGACGTCGGTGTACTGCTAGCAGAGTGCCCGCAAGTACTTGGCTGTGACACACCTAATTCTACACCTTCATTCCTCTCAGAGCAGGTTTCAGAGAGGACTGAAGGTATAGTGGGGTTGGAGATCCCAGCTGATGCGGTGCAAGAAGAGGTCCGCTTTGTTCTTTGGTGTGGGTCTTTAACCACTTCCCTACCCAGCCATAGACAAATGACGTCCACAGGTGGGATCTCCCATCCTGGGTGGACGTCATATGATGTCCTCGGCTTTGTAGGGGGATATCTGAATGATGCCTGCAGCTAGAGGCATCATTCAGATATCCTTTTGAAGTGCCGGCGATTCTGTGCACCATAAGAACGATCATAGCGGCGGTTCCGCCGCTTGATCGTTCTTATAGGCGGCGGGAGGGGACAACCCCCCCCTCCCGCCGCCATCCGGTGCTTCTCCAGGCTCCCCCGTGCGATCGGGGACCCGGAGCGAATCTTCCGGCATCGTTGGTGGAGTCACGTGATGAGCATAGAGATGACTGGTGACCAGATGGTCACCAGTCATCTCTATGATCGTCGGAGGCCCGGGCGCGATGTGATGACGTCACGCCCGGGTCTCAAATGTAAACAAAGCCGCCATTGCGGCTGTAAGTATGAAATCAGTCAAAAGATTTTCACTGATCTCATGCTTTCCAGCCTGGAGGAGAGATGTGGGGTCTTATTGACCCCGCATCTCTCAATAAAGAGAACCTGTCACACACATTCCTATTACAAGGGATGTTTACATTCCTTGTAATAGGAATAAAAGTGATCAAAAAAATAAAATAAGTAAAATCATTGTAAAAAAAAAAAAAAATAAGTAAAAAAAAATAAATTAAAACGCCCCTGTCCCCGGTAGCTCGCGATCAGAAGCAAATGCACACGTAAGTCGCCCACATATGTAAACACCGTTCAAACCACGCATGTGAGGTATCGCCGCATGCGTTAGAGCGCGTGCAACAATTCTAGAACTAGACCTCCTCTGTAATTCTAACCTGGTAACCTGTAAAAAAAATTAAAGCGTCGCCTATGGAGATTTTTAAGTACCGAAGTTTGGCGCCATTCCATGAGTGTGCGCAATTTTAAAGCGTGACATGTTAGGTATCTATTTACTCGGCGTAACATTATCTTTCATATTTTCCCAAAAAATTGGGCTAACTTTACTGTTTTGTTATTCTTTAATTCATGAAACCATTTTTTTTTTTTAAAAAAGGCGTTTGAAAAATTATTGCGCAAATATTGTGCAAGAAAAAATGTTGCAATGACCGTCATTTTATTCCCTAGGGTGTCTGCTAAAAAAACATGTATAATGTTTGGGGGTTCTGAGTAATTTTCTAGCAAAAGAATGATGATTTGTACATGTAGGAGAGAAGTGCCAAAATAGGCCCGGTATTGAATAGGTACAAAAAGCCCTGTATTGAAGTGGTTAAGGTAGGCTTGCCAACGAGTTGCATGGCAGGTCAACATATGTCTGGTCAAGCATGTGGTGCCCAAGCGGGTGATGTTTTGGCCACGCGATATACGCTTGAGACATATGTTGCAAACAGCAGCTGTGCGATCTGATGCACTCGACTCAAAAAAGGCCCACACCAAAGAACTTTTTTAATAACGGGCAGAGGCAGCGCCCTGCACAGGCGGAGCTCTGCGGTGTGATTCCGTCGGTGTGCTGCCCTTACGCTGGCCCCCCGAGGGCATCCTGCCTCGTTGGAGATGTGCCTCCTCCTCATCCTCCTCCTCCTCCTCTCTCCTATTAGGCACCCACATGGAGTCAGTGACCTCATCATCCCCTCCCTCCTCATCACTGGAGCCAATCTGGCAGTATGCTGCAGCTGCTGGAACATGACTGCCAGATTGGTGTCCTTCTTGAGCATCCCCTCTCTCTGCTCTCACGCTACTGCCTTCCTCTAGCTGGGTATCATCATCAGACCCTTCGAAACGCTGGGCATCCTCCTGGAGCATGTACCCAACACTGTGCTCAAACAGTTCGGGGGACTCCTCAGGAGGACATGGTTGGTCTAGGGAAGGAGTGACTGATGATGACATTGATACCAGGGAAGAGGACGCTTTGGCAGCTGCTTTGCCAGTACCCTGAGCCTGGGTGAGAGAGGATAAGGAGGATGAGGAGGGCTTGGTCATCCACTCTACCAAGTCTTCGGCATGATGCGGCTCAACACATCCAGCTGCCGAAAAGAAGGACAAGCGTGTCCCATGGCCACGTGCTGATGGCGATGCACCACGTCCACGACCAGCACTGTTGTCTCTAGACACAGAGCCTGCTTGCCCTCTTTTATTGGCTCCTGACTGTCTGCCTCTCCTTGTTTGCCTTCCAGACATTCTAATGGCCTGCAGGGAAATGGGAAAACCAGCAATAAGGCCTAGCTTCAGGAGTATATTTTGCAGGAATCACACTACGCCTGCTGTAGGTGCTGCAAATGTCTGTTGGTGTAACACACCAGGAAAAAGCAGCAATACAGGCTAACTTCAGGTGTAATATGGTCAGGAGGCACACTCCGCCCGCTGTAAGTGCCGCAAAATCCTGTTGGTGTAACACACCAGGAAAAAGCAGCAATACAGGCTAAGTTCAGGTGTAATATGGTCAGGAGGCACACTCCGCCCGCTGTAAGTGCCGCAAAATCCTGTTGGTGTAACACACCAGGAAAAAGCAGCAATACAGGCTAAGTTCAGGTGTAATATGGTCAGGAGGCACACTCCGCCCGCTGTAAGTGCCGCAAAATCCTGTTGGTGTAACACACCAGGAAAAAGCAGCAATACAGGCTAAGTTCAGGTGTAATATGATCAGTAGGCACACTCCGCCTGCTGTAAGTGCCACAAAATCCTGTTGGTGTAACACACCAGGAAAAAGCAGCAATACAGGCTAAGTTCAGGTGTAATATGGTCAGGAGACACACTCCGCCCGCTGTAAGTGCCGCAAATGTCTGTTGGTGTAACACACCAGGAAAAAGCAGCAATACAGGCTAACTTCAGGTGTAATATGGTCAGGAGGCACACTCCGCCCGCTGTAAGTGCTGCAAAATCCTGTTGGTGTAACACACCAGGAAAAAGCAGCAATATTGGCTAAGTTCAGGTGTAATATGATCAAGAGGCACACTCCGCCCACTGTAAGTGCCGCAAAATCCTGTTGGTGTAACACACCAGGAAAAAGCAGCAATACAGGCTAAGTTCAGGTGTAATATGATCAGTAGGCACACTCCGCCCGCTGTAAGTGCCACAAAATCCTGTTGGTGTAACACACCAGGAAAAAGCAGCAATACAGGCTAAGTTCAGGTGTAATATGGTCAGGAGGCACACTCCGCCCGCTGTAAGTGCCGCAAATGTCTGTTGGTGTAACACACCAGGAAAAAGCAGCAATACAGGCTAACTTCAGGTGTAATATGGTCAGGAGGCACACTCCGCCCGCTGTAAGTGCTGCAAAATCCTGTTGGTGTAACACACCAGGAAAAAGCAGCAATATTGGCTAAGTTCAGGTGTAATATGATCAGGAGGCACACTCCGCCCACTGTAAGTGCCACAAAATCCTGTTGGTGTAACACACCAGGAAAAAGCAGCAATACAGGCTAAGTTCAGGTGTAATATGATCAGGAGGCACACTCCGCCCGCTGTAAGTGCCGCAAAATCCTGTTGGTGTAACACACCAGGAAAAAGCAGCAATACAGGCTAAGTTCAGGTGTAATATGATCAGGAGGCACACTCCGCCCGCTGTAAGTGCCGCAAAATCCTGTTGGTGTAACACACCAGGAAAAAGCAGCAATACAGGCTAAGTTCAGGTGTAATATGATCAGGAGGCACACTCCGCCCGCTGTAAGTGCCGCAAAATCCTGTCGGTGTAACACACCAGGAAAAAGCAGCAATACAGGCTAACTTCAGGTGTAATATGATCAGGAGGCACAGTCCGCCCGCTGTAAGTGCCGCAAAATCCTGTTGGTGTAACACACTAGGAAAAAGCAGCAATACGGGCTAACTTCAGGTGTATAATGTGCAGGAGGCTTAGCAACAATGACACTGACATTGTCCCCTGCCTATCCTTCTCTCTCCCTGCACACAAGGTTTATCAAAGTATATGACACTGACACTCTCCCTGCCTATCCTTCTCTCTCCCTGCACACAAGGTTTAGCAAAGAATATGACACTGACACTGTCCCCTGCCTATCCTTCTCTCTCCCTGCACACAAGGTTTATCAAAGTATATGACACTGGCACTCTCCCTGCCTATCCTTCTCTCTCCCTACACACAAGGTTTAGCAAAGAATATGACACTGACACTCTCCCTGCCTATCCTTCTCTGTCCCTACACACAAGGTTTAGCAAAGAATAGATTTGACACTGTCCCTGCCTATCCTTCACTTTCCCTGCTCCGGAACACACTACACGAGGCCGCCGGCTGGCGGCCTTTTATAGTGTGGGGCGTGTACTAAACCCCCTCAGCTACAATTGGCCACAGGCATCCTGCCTGTGGCCAATCATTGCTCTCCTCGCTGCCGGCGCTGTGATTGGCCAAGCATGCATTGTCACAGTGCATGCTTGGCCAATCACAGCGCCGGGATTACACTGCGATGGCGCAGTGTATTGTGGGCCGTTCGCGTCACTCGAATTTGGCGCGAATGGCCCAAATCGTTCGTTGTTCGCCGAACGCGCGAACAGCCGATGTTCGAGTCGAACCTATGTTCGACTCGAACACCGAGCTCATCCCTACTCTTGAAGAAAACGTATCCAGGTGTTGGTGTGAACTTTTATACAGGCTCTTCAAGAAGGATCCCTGACACGAGTACGGTGAACAGAAAAGGTAACGGTAGGCCCAAAACTTTAAACCAGCAGCTCCTACGGGGGTAGTACTACACGTGGGGGCTCGTCCGGGATATCTACCGTTACCTATAGCAACTGAAGTAAACTGTTTATCTGGGACTTATGCAACAGAGGGCTCGGGACTGTGTCATTTTTTTTTTCCATCAAGAAAAAGGGTGAGAGACTTTGCGATCACTTCTAGGCCACGTGGGCTGTGGGCGGAGCCAATAAAGTAAGAAAGCCCGCGAACCACATGCCATAAAAGAACAAGTGGGAGGAGTTCCCGCCTGCTTGCCATGTGAGACGCTGCGTGTGTGTGTCCAGTGTTCAGAGAGAGACGGAGCACCGCCATGTCAGAAACCCTATTAATGCAGTCTGCTATGGGGTCCAGGGTGTTTCCTGTGGGTACCTCCACCAGTGCCATATTGCCGGGGACTGTGTTGACGGACACTGGTATTCGTCTGGAGCCGCATGGGCGGTTCGTGCTCTATACTATCGGTGATGTAGAGGCTTTGGGGATGCTGTGTAACAGGTGTGATTGACTGGCTATTCACCCTCGTCCTTTTGTTCGATGCTTATGATACGGGGAGTATCTGTTTACTGTGGAGCAACCCACCATGCCGCCTCATGCCTACAGAGTGGACTGGACCATGGGCAACGTAACAGAAGAAGTTGCTGCCTTCAATCCAGTGGTTAGGCCTACATCTGCTACATCTGCTGCCGTGAGTAATCCCGAGGGGAATGGCGCTGTTACCACTATGGGAAAGTCATCAGCGGACATCGCCGCTATTGTCACCTCAACTATACCTACCTCCAATGCACCTGTTTTTGCTGCACCTATACAAAGGAAGGGGTCCATATAGTGAACTTGGTGTTGAGTTATTCACTTTACGGTCAACACAAAAGACAAGGGGGCACTCTACGTCTAGAGGAAAAAAGATTTCATCTCCAAATACGGAAAGGTTTCTTCACAGTGAGAGCTGTGAAAATGTGGAACAGACTCCCTCCAGAGGTGGTTCTGGCCAGCTCAGTAGATTGCTTTGAGAAAGGCCTGGATACTTTCCTAAATGTACATAATATAACTGAGTACTAACATTTATAGGTAAAGTTGATCCAGGGTAAATCCGATTGCCTCTCGGGGGATCAGGAAGGAATTTTTTCCCCTGCTGTAGCAAATTGTATCATGTTTTTTGTCTTCCTCTGGATCAACCGTGGGTATATAATTGGGTATATGTGGGATTGTACGATATTTTTTTTTTTTTTTTTTTTTATGGTTGAATTGGATGGACTTTGTCTTTTTTCAACCTGACTAACTATGTAACTATGTAAGGTGGGATACGTGAAGGCCTCCCGCGGTCGCGGACAAGGTTTACCCCAGAGACTGCCCGAACCGGACCTGGAGAAAAGTTTGATGTCCGAGAAGTCCACGACAGGAACGGGTGAGAGATCTAAGGGGAGCATGTTGAGGACTGTATGTAATTATCTGCCGGCAGAAGAGCTGGGAGATTCGGAGATAGACTCTTTGCCAGACATCAGCGGGGATGACGATTTGTTTGAGACTATGTTGCAAGAGCTATTATGGGCAAATAGCGATGATGTAGCCTCGGCCTTTACGTTCTCCGATTACGCAGCTATGGACTCTGGGGAAACAACACCTAGGGTGGAACCGCCAGCTATTTCTAATGAAATCCTGGCCCGCGGTACCAGTTCGCTGGGTCCAGGAAAAATGTTTGCAAGTGCTATGGTGCACAAATCCACAGACTCATGTGTGCCTCCTGGATATGGAAGTACCAGATCCCTGCCAAGACTTGCCCGGTCACAAAGGTTGTTTAATAAACGGGTGGAACGAGAATATGGACTGGAATTCCCTTATGTTCCCCCGGGAGATTATGCAGGAAGTTGAGTCTCGCAGGGAACAGTGGTACCACGAGGCTGTTTGGGACTATCTTGCAGTGCCAAAACCGTTCCGGAAGAGGGGCTATTCCCTTGCCATGGATGAACGTTTCAAAGGGTGTCTGCAGCACTGGAGTTATTGCAGGCATATTCAGAGACAAGGTTGTCATTTGCCGACCAGGAAAAGACGATGGGGTTTACTTTATTACCACCATTGACAAGCAGGGAAAACCCTTAACTTTACCTGATCCACGCTTTTATTGGTGAAAAAGTTACGGTGACTGTACTGGTTCTTTGTCTTGCACCTTGCTAAAAGAGAGGAAGATTTTCTTTCTCAAAGGACTGTGGGTATGTAGTTAGGTAGTGCTAGGGTACCGGAAGATGTTGGAGTCAAGATTTCGTCTATGGGTCCAGTACTTAAAACTGATGCCGCGTACACACGACCGTTTTTAATGTCATTTTAAAAAACAACGTTTTTCTCGACGTGATTTTTCTTGTTTCCTCTCAAGCCTGTCTTGCACACACACGTTCATTAAAAAAAACACTCGAGCAAAGCGCAGTGACGTACAACACGTACGGCGGCACTATAAAGGGGAAGTTCCCTTCAGATGGCGCCACCCTTCATGTTAGTAAAGTTTGTTGAGCGACGATTCGCGCTTTTCAGCCTTGTGCATTTCAGTCCGTTACAGCGTGACAAATGTGCTATCTCCATTACGAACGCTAGTTTTACCAGAACGAGCGCTCCCGTCTCATACTTGATTCTGAGCATGCGAGTTTTTTTTCCCCTCGTAAAAGCATACACACTACCGTTTTTCACGTCGTTAAAAAAAACGACATGAAAAACGACGTGAAAAAATAGAGCATGTTCGAAATTTTTAATGGCCGTTTTTCACGTCGTTAAAAATGCTCTGGAGCATACACACGATTGTTTTTAATGCCCAATTTAAAAAATTGCATTTTTAACGGCGTGAAAAACGATTGTGTGTACGGGGCATTAGGACTATGTTATGTGATATTTCTGCCACTAGGTGGTGGAAGTTTGCTCAGCAAAACTGGACTCTCATACTTTTCTTCCTTAACTACCTACACTTAGTAATGTATATATGGAGAAAGAAAGACTAATTTCTCCAGGAAGTGAGGCTTTGCTTCTCAGCAGATATTTTATATTACTGTATATGTCTGTTTGCTTTGTTTTTTTCAGGCATGGAGATCTTCTATCAAGAACCACTGAAGAATGGGTGGGTTAGATAGAGAGAGTGATAGGAATTCTGTATAATACTGTGTATTTATATTGATGTGATTTCATTGCGTGTGTATGTTAAACACATATTTTCTAATACTTTTTTACTTCCCTCCCTTCCCGTACAAGTTTTTTGGGTTTCAGGCACTGACCCTCAGGAGTGAGGGACATATATTTTTCCCGACGATGAGGACATCGTCTTTTTGCGGTGGGGGAAGTGTGTAGCGCCCTGCTCCTGTTGGGTAGACGCTATATGTTAAATTTAGTTGTCTGAGCTGTAGTTCAGCTCAGAAAGAATTATGTAAATTGATGGCTCTGTTTCAGTCTAGCTGGGCTGCGCGTTTTCCACCTGACGATGGGTGTCGCTGTCATCACGGGTCAGGGTTGGAAATGCGGCAGGCTGGGTGTATTGGGTATTCCTTTCCCAGATGTGGCTCAGGGGGCGTTGTCGACCCGCTGTGCATTCTGGGAGGGGGTACTTAAGAGGCAGAGACCGCTCTTTCGGGGTTCGTTGCCGGGGGTCGTTGCCTCCCCCTCCTGGCCTCAGGGATGTACGAGCCATTTTCGGCCCCGGGGCCTGCTGGCCCGAAGCTCTGCAACTGAGAAGTAGGCCCAGGAGTTGCTGGGGCCTACTAGTCCAGGGATGGTCCTACGCGGTCTTGCCTGCGGGAAGAAGCGGAACAATTGGGGACTCAATTGAAGGACGCATCCTGGCCAGTTTGCCTTGCGGTGCTGGCGGGCGGCTGAAAGATTCTGGCACCATGAGCTATGTACTCTTGAAGGAACTTTTTTTGCAAAGTGTCAGTGTGGTTACACAATCTTGTGGCAGAAGGTTGTGGAACGACTGAACGGCACTCATCAAGTCTGTGGCAGAGACTTCTGAGCGAGCTTCGCACCGGTTGCTGGGCTGGTGAGAGTAGGCCTATCCGGTGGTTGCTGAATCCCATGTGGAACTGTTTGTCCTCTGGATCTGAGATTTTGCCCGTGATCCGCAAAGTAAAGTGCCTGAAACTCCCCTAACCCTCTACCCCTCTGTTGGAACTGGTAAAATAAAGCCTCTTGAAGAAAACGTATACAGGTGTTGGTGTGAACTTTTATACAGGCTCTTCAAGAAGGATCCCTGACACGAGCGCGGTGAACAGAAAAGGTAATGGTAGGCCCAAAACTTTAAACCAGCAGCTCCTACGGGGTAGTGCTACATTGGAATTTGGAACTCAGTTTTTGGAACGCAGAACTTAGATTTAGTAAACTGGAACGCTGAGCTTGAAAACTTGGAACACGGAACTCGGATTTCAGTTCTCTCGTACTGGATCTCAGATCTCAGAATTTGAAATACAGAAGTTGGATCTTGGAACTCAGATAGTGATACTCGTAACTTGAAAAGTGAACTCTGATCTAAGTATTAAATTAGTCTACATTGATTTTACTTATGTTCAAAGCTGATAGCCCTGCATCAACACATTCCAAGTTTACTATGCAGCAGAATCACTCACACTAATGAAGTTGCTCTCTTGAGGGGAAGGACGGTAACCCCATAGCAAAAAATGAACTGGAGAACTGTAACCAGTGACAGGATCGCCCATCTGATCTCGTCCCTACTGCAAAATACCAACAAAGCAAAGTATCGCAGCCGCAGCATGTGTACACCTATCCGTTGCATTTGCAGCTTATAGGGGAGAAGTTGGGGGGGAAATGCCATCAGCCATGTGTTTTTATTGCCCCCAAACTGCAAGTGTAAAGAAGCCCAAAGTACGGTCAAAATAAAAAAACACCAATTTCAGCACAAGGTATGTACCTAGTCAGTATGATGTGTCCTTTGTGCTGATATCTCTTCTGTTAGGTAAAATCCTCCTCCATCGATCTCCCCAACCAACCCCACCATAATCTTTTGCCATTGGCAGAAGGGGGGGGGGCATAAGAGAACTGTAGGAATTCACAGATCTCATCAAGAGTGCCTGACTGCCCTTTCCGCCTAGCTCCTCCATTTATAAAAGCCTGTACAAAAGTTTCTATGAATGAAAAAGATGCATGTATAGATGGGGTGGACCCAACCATGTTTTTTTCAGGGCAAAAGCTGTACATCTTCTATGAATGGAGGAGCTGGGCAAAAAAGAGGGGCATCATTGGGAATTCTTAATGAGAGCCTGTAACAGCCCCCTTAGTTCATTTAAACCCTCAATGCACCAAGAGAAGTTTGAGGTGGCAAGAGTGGAGGGGGCGAATCACTGGAGGAATATTTCACCAAGTGGAAGAGGCATCAGCCCGAAGGACACATTCTAATGACTTTTATGTCCCACGTGCTAATGATTTGGGGGGGGGGGGGGGGTGTACATTTTTTGTGGGGTTTTTTTGTACTGCATTTAGGCTTTAATGCTGACAATAAAGCTGGCCATACACTAGTAGATTTTTGAATGATCAAGCGTACAAATATTGGTACAAACAGTTTGGATGACGATGAATGTAATCTGAAAGTAATTTAAATTTTTCTTTGCTTTTAACATTAAATTTTGGACATAATAGACTTTACCAAATGAAATCTACATGGATTGTTAACCACTTAAGCCCCGGACCATTTTGTAGCTAAAGGACCAGGCCCCTTTTTGCGATTCGGCACTGCGTCGCTTTAACTGACAATTGCGCGGTCGTGCGACGTGGCTCCCAAACAAAATTGACGTCCTTTTTTTCCCCACAAATAGAGCTTTCTTTTAGTGGTATTTGATCACCTCTGCAGTTTTTATTTTTTGCGCTATAAACAAAAATAGAGTGACAATTTTGAAAAAAAATGCAATATGTTTTACTTTTTGCTATAATAAATATCCCCCAAAAATATATAAAAAAAACGATTTTTTCCTTAGTTTAGGCCGATACGTATTCTTCTTCATATTTTTGCTAAAAAAATCGCAATAAGTGTTTATTGATTGGTTTGCGCAAAATTTATAGCGTCTACAAAATAGGTGATAGTTTTATGGCATTTTTATTAATATTTTTTTTTTTTACTAGTAATGGCGGCAATCAGCGATTTTTATCGTGACTGCGACATTATGGCGGACACATCGGACACTTTTGACACCATTTTGGGACCATTGTAATTTTTACAACGATCAGTGCTATAAAAATGCACTGGTAACTGTGAAAATGACACTGGCAGTGAAGGGGTTAACCTGTAGGGGGCGCTGAAGGGGTTAAGTGTTTCCTAGGGAGTGATTACTACTGTGTGGGGGCGTGGCTTGGCGTGTGACGTCACTGATCGTCGTTCCCTATAACAGGGAACAGACGATCAGTGACACTCACACTAGGAAGCACGGGGAGAGGTTTGTTTACACTTACCTCTCCCCGTTCTTCAGCTGTGTGACCCGATCGTGGGACACCGGCGGCGATCGGGTCCGCCGGTCCCGCGGGCGCTGTCACGGTGCTCAGGACCCACGGCTGGGCTTCTTAAAGAGGACGTACCTGTACGTGCTTGTGCCCAGCCGTGCCATTCTGCCGACGTATATCGGCGTGAGGTGGTCTTCAAGTGGTTGATAAATCAATTTGAAAAAAATTCTGTCCTGCTCCTTTTCTCACCACCGAATCAGAAATGAACATTTTGAAAATTAAAAACATAAAAAATGTTTTACTAGTATATGGCCAGCTTAAAGTGTAAGTAAGTTTTCAGCCAAGGAAGCAGCCATCTTTGCCTCTGTTTAATCTACAACTGCCATGATGCTGCACATGTGATCAGTTATGACACCAGTCATTGGATGGTTTGACAGTTTGGTTGAGAGCACAACCAATGGGAGTGTTACATTTCTGGCACGTGCCGGAAATTAAACTGTTTTGGATGGGTTTACTTCCGCTTTAAGGGGCTGCTCAAGTGAGAGAATGTGAGCTCCATTGGGCATTTGAAAGTGTTGGCATTTTCTAAAGGCTGTATAGCAGAGGAGGCACTAGGATTGGCCATAGAAAATTAGATTTTACAGGCAGGCCATTAATTATATAACTTCCTTTTTTTTTGCTTGGAGTACCTTTATGTAGCGTCACACAATTGTTAGGTTGTCGATATTTTTGTCTTTTTGTTTTTCTCTGTTGGTTTCACCTAGTATATAAATATAGAAGGATAAAAGACTCTCTAGCCAATTTTCTGCCTGACTTCATTAGAGGAAGTCATACCATTCTGATCCCTTACCCGAACTGACATCTCCACTTGATTGCACTGTGTGCAGATATTTTCACGATTTACTATTTGGTCTGTTGCCAATAGAGAAACCGCACATTCCAGCAATAACAAAGAGGGAAAGAAAATGTATGAAATGAATTCCTTAATTTGCGTTCCATCAGATTATGGGTACATGGAACAATCAGCAGAGTTTTCGGCTCAGGCTTGGTCATGAGTCAAAACGGAGTTTAGGCTTGGTGACAGACAGTAAGAGCCATATGTACAGCCTAATCTAGTAATTGTCCTACCTGGCAACTGGGAAAGGAAAGAGACTACTTGCTGAGTGGCTGCAATTTCCATCCTGGCATTTATCTCTTGCGGTTGGCTGCTCCACTTAATAAGAGCTTGTGAAGACAAGCATTGATTTGCTGCAGATGGCATGCTCTGTTACTGGCTGCTGTGTGCAAGGCACAGCAGTTTAAAGTAAATGTATGCTTCAGTTTAAACTTTTAAAAGGCCTACCGAAGAGCAGATACCCAACTATTAAAGCCTAACTAAAAACTAAACTCACAAGAAAATTTTCCCCTGTAATGAAGTAGACTTACCTGCCTGGTTGCAGTCTTCTGCAGAATGTGCATTGAGCTGCGCATGCTCACTTTACATTCCCAGCATGGTGCCTATGTGTCGGGATGAATGAGCTCCTGCACATGAGGAGTTACACCTTCCTACGCTAGCTAAGCAAGACGGCAAAAGAGCCGGCACCTGGAAGAAGCCAGGGAGAAGGTATGTATTCTGGACTTTAGTTCCGCTTTACTTTCATTGCACAGAAAAGCATTTTCTGTGCAACTCTGTGATGTTTCTAATTTTATTATAGGGGTCTGAATTTTTCTGACATAGTTAGTTTGAAAAAAGACGCAGGTCCAAAAAAAAAAAAAAAAACTCCATATACACAATCCTATACCCACAGTTGATACAGAGGAAGGCAAATACCATTATAAGGTGAGGTCAGATTTTCTTCAGGAGGGGAAAAATTAAATCCTTCCTGATCCCCCAGAAGGCCATCAAAATTTCCATGGATCGTTACCTATAAATGTTATTTTCCAGTTGTGTTCTGTCCATGTAAGAATACAACAAGCTACTGAGCTGGCCAGAACTAGTTCTTGAGGTCGCCTATTCCACATTTTAATGAGAAGAAGCCTTCTTATATGTGGAGGCTAAGGCCTCGTACACACGGCCGAGATTCTCGTTGAAAAAAACATGTCGTTTTTTTCGACGAGATTCTTGGACAAGAAACTTGTCCCGGCCGAGTGTACACACGCTCGTTTCAAAGAACCCGCGGTTCTTTGAAAGGAGCGTACGCGGTGACGTCATCGACTACGTCGAGCATGCGCTCGTCACATTCGATGCCGTCGCCGCCATCTTGGTATACCCTACGTATGCCTAGGAAGCTACCGCGCATGCGTCGAATTCAATTCGAACATGCGCGGGCTTTGGGGAGGACAGGTAAGTGTACACACACTCACTTTTCTCGTCGAGAAACATGCCGAGGAGAATCTCGACGAGAAAATAGAGAGCAGGTTCTCTATTTTCTCGTCGAGGTTTCTTGTCGGTTTTCTCGACGAGAAACCCGATAGCAGCGTACACACGACCGATTTACTCGGCAAGACCTCTCTGCCAGCAAGTTTCTTGCTGGTTCTTGCCGAGAAAATCGGTCGTGTGTACGAGGCCTCAATCTCTTTTCTTTTTCAGATGTAAAGAGTGCCCCCTTGTCCTCTGTGATGACCTTAAAGTGAAAAACTTTACACTAAGTTCACTATATGGACCCCTTATGTATTTATACATGTTGATCAAATGCCCCCTTGATCTCCTTTTCTCAAGAGAGAATACATTCAGTTCCTCATAGCTGAACTCCTCCATGCCTCTTATCAGTTTGGTTGCCCTTCTCTGCACTTTCTCCAGTTCTCCGATATCCTTTTTGTGAAAATCAATGAGAGTGTTATTTCTGCACTACCTTATAGATTACTTGTGAAGCTCTGAAGTGTATTATTAGAGATTCATGGTGTACTATAGTAGAGCTGCTGCTAGCATCAATGTGTGTTCCCACACATGTTTAGATAAAGTGACAATATGATAGGTGCTGCATTGCTCAGATTAAGTGCTCAAAATAAACAATAAAAACTTATATCACCAATACTTTAATATATGCAATGAAATAAATAAATGCAATGAACTAAGACACAACATGCTCTTGTCCAACTTATTGTAGTCCAGTAATAAATAAGTAATTCCTGCGATCCAATCAAATTATACATATATACCAATAGTGCAAAAAAAGTTTAATCCACATTTTGTGTCTCCAAATAAGGCCAAAAACTTTCACACTATGTGCCTCCCTGGTGCTCTGTGCTCTCAGAACTCTTACCTCTGAATAGGTGTCATACAGCATATATATGATTATCCTATATGATTATCCTCCCAGATTGGAATCGTTTCCTTCTCCTCTGTACCATTAGGGGGCTCTCCGTTAATATCTCCTCCTGGATACAATACTTGGGGGGATTGTGCCTTCAAGACCACATCAGATTCATGCAACCTACATGCCTCCATCATATATGGGGAGATATAAAATAGCCTCTTATTGTGCAGTATTATGGTTACATTAAAAGCAGGGGCGGCCCATCCATTATGGGCGCAGGGCACCGCCCCCTCTATCCACACCACCATCTATCCATGGATGCCGGGCGCGTGAATTACAGTGGCGGGGGTGTTTTTTTTTAAGCACCTGATTAGAGCCATAGGCTTCAAAATAGGGTGGACTCGGAGCGCAGAGCATTGCGCTCGGTGCCCACCCAGATGTGTTAGAAAAGCAAATGAATATTAGCTTTTGTAACACTGAATCGCCTCTCCACCAATCAGGTAGCGCGGGTCTGTTACATATAGTTACATAGTTACATATAGTTACATAGTTAGTCAGGTTGAAAAAAGACACAAGTCCATCCAGTTCAACCGTAAAAAAATAAAAAAAATAAAAAAATAAATAAACATATCGTACAATCCCATATACCCAATTCTATACCCACAGTTGATCCAGAGGAAGGCAAAAAAAACCCAGAAGAGCATGATCCAATTTGCTACAGCAGGGGAAAAAATTCCTTCCTGATCCCCCGAGAGGCAATCGGATGGTCCCTGGATCAACTTTACCTATAAATGTCAGTACCCAGTTATATTATGTACATTTAAGAAAGAATCCAGGCCCTTCTTAAAGCAATCTACTGAGCTGGCCAGAACCACCTCTGCAGGGAGTCTATTCCACATTTTCACAGCTCTTACTGTGAAAAAACCTTTCCGTATTTGGAGGTGAAATCTCTTTTCCTCTAGACGCAAAGAGTGCCCCCTTGTCCTTTGTGTTGACCGTAAAGTGAATAACTGAACACCAAGTTCACTATATGGACCCCTTATATATTTGTACATGTTGATCATATCCCCCCTTAATCTCCTCTTCTCAAGAGAGAATAAATTCAGTTCCTCTAATCTCTCCTCATAGCTGAGCTCCTCCATGCCTCTTATCAGTTTGGTTGCCCTTCTCTGCACTTTCTCCAGTTCCCCAATATCCTTTTTGAGAACTGGGGCCCAAAACTGAACTGCATATTCCAGATGAGGTCTTACTAATGATTTGAACAGGGGCAAAATGATATCTCTCTCTCTGGAGACCATACCTCTCTTAATACAAGAAAGGACTTTGCTCGCTTTGGAAACCGCAGCTTGGCATTGCATGCCATTATTGAGCTTATGATCTACCAAAACCCCCAGATCCTTCTCCACTACGGATCCCCCCAGTTGTACTCCCCCTAGTATGTATGATGCATTCATATTATTAGCCCCCAAGTGCATAACTTTACATTTATCAACATTAAACCTCATCTGCCACATAGTCGCCCAATTAGACAGAGCATTGAGGTCGGCTTGTAAATTGGCGACATCCTGTAAGGACGTTATTCCACTGCATAGCTTGGTGTCATCTGCAAAGACAGAAATGTTACTTTTGATCTCAGACCCAATATCATTTATAAACATATTAAAAAGTAAGGGTCCCAGCACTGAACCTTGGGGTACACCACTGATAACCTTGGACCATTCAGAGTAAGAATCATTAACCACTACTCTCTGAATTCTGTCTTTTAGCCAGTTTTCTATCCATTTACAAACTGATATTTCCAATCCTGTAGACTTTACCTTACACGTGAGCCGTGTGTGGGGAACTGTATCGAACGCTTTTGCAAAATCCAAGTATACCACGTCCACTGCCACCCCTCTGTCCAAGGTCTTACTTACCTCTTCATAAAAAGAAATCAGGTTTGTTTGACAACTTCTGTCTTTCATGAATCCATGCTGTCTGTTGCTTAAATAGTTTTTTTCCAGCAAGAACTCATCTATGTGGTCTTTTATTAATCTCTCCAGTATTTTCCCAACTATAGAAGTTAAACTAACAGGTCTATAGTTACTTGGTAAACACTTAATTCCCTTTTTAAATATAGGCACCACATTGGCCCTGCGCCAATCCAGTGGTACTATTCCTGTCATTAATGAGTCCCTAAAAATTAAATACAATGGCTTTGAAATTACAGAGCTCAATTCTTTTAGGATCCGTGGGTGTATGCCATCTGGTCCAGGTGCTTTATCCACCTTTATTCCATCTAAATATTTCTGGACCATATCACTTTTGAGCCATTGTGGATTTGGGGCTGTGTCACTACCACCCCCATTTTGGACATGAGCTCCCCCATGCTCCTTTGTATACACAGAACTGAAAAAAGTATTTAATAAATTAGCCTTCTCTTTGTCCCCAGTCACCCACTCTAGATTATTTTGTAAAGGGCCTACATGCTCAGACTTGACCTTTTTACTATTAATATATTTGAAGAATTTTTTGGGGTTTGTCCTACTATCTTTTGCAATCTGTCGTTCATTTTGAATTTTTGCATCCTTGATTTCCTTTTTACATATCCTGTTATATTCTTTGTAACATTTAAATGACACTAGTGTTCCCTCATTTTTATTTCTTTCTCGTACATCACGGGACACAGAGCGACATAGTCATTACTAATGGGTTATATAGATACCGTCAGGTGCTGGCACTGGCAACTTCCAAAACCGGAAGTACCCTCCCCTATATAAGCCCCTCCCATCCGGGAGCACCTCAGTTTTTTGCCAGTGTCTAAGGTGTTGGCCAAGAAGAAACATGTGTTTTTCACTGAGCTTGCGTACAGGTTCTTTTGGGCCTCAGTAAGCTATTCCGGATCCGACCAAAAAAGCTTCATAGCTAAACGGTCGGTACCCGGGCCTTGCAGAGAAGAGCAAGGTTTTGCCTGTAATGCTTCTCTTAGGAGAGCTGGACCCTGGGATCCAGAGCTCTGGTCATACCCACGACCAAGATGTTTTCTGTGCAGGGTGCTATACAGGTCCAGGGGAGTGGAATCCTTGGGAACCCGGTCCCTGAAGGTTTGATTACAATGCCTGCCGTGATAGGTGAAGTTTGGGCTTTTGTGGACCAAACAAAGTCCTGCGGCGGGGTACAGGTAAGTGGGGGCCCCCAGGAACTTGGTTCTTTTGGGGGACCCCCAAGCCTAATTTGTCTTTCTGTCTGTTACCTAATGGTATTCCCGCAAAATTCTGTGCATGCCTGTAACTACTAAAAAAATGTAATAATTTTTAATGGTGGTCAAGAAAAAAAAATAAATAATTTTTTTTTTATATATATTTAATATATTAGACTGGGGTACCTGTGTTTGTCCACTAGAGGCCGCTGTGGAACGTTTCTTGTCATGTGGACTAGTTTCTTTTCATCAGAGCGAGTCCAGGCAGATGGTGAGTTCTCTTATGGGAAACTGCTTCCTCTGCCATGTTGCAATGCTCGTCCATCCCCCGGCCTGCGGCAAAGGGGCCCTGGCTCTTGTCCCTGGTTTCCATTTTCGAAATTAGCGCCGAAGGCGCACGTGGCCGCGCGCCTCTATATATAGAGGTGAGCCGGGAAAGGGGGCGGAGCCTGGGGGATGACGCTCTGTGCGCGCCGCAGCGCTTCTGCGCATGTGCGGGCGTCCCAGCATGTTAAAAACCACAATTTTGTGTGGTGAGCTGGCTATGAGGTACAGAGACAGAGCTGGCAACATTTAAAGAAGGCATACAGCAAGCGGTTGATACAGGCATCCCCTAGAAAGGCACATTAGTAGACACCAACTGTTTCTTATAGCAGCATTTATGCTAGACTATTGTCAGTAACTGGTGTATTTCGGCTGGAATACCTCAGCTTTGTGGCTTAGGAATATGCCGTCTAAAAACTCCGGGACTAGAAATTCCAGGAGAAATAGGGGGTCTCCATCGGGCTCTGAGGATCTTGGGCATGCTTTGGCTGCACCAGTCTCCCCTGAAGAATCAGAGGTTAGTGACCGTAGAGCACCCTCAGGAGTACCTGGTACTGTGGCTGTCCTCAGTTCACCTGCTCCTGTGTATGTAACAGAGGAGGTTTTTTCCTCAGCTCTGGGAGGGCTGGAAGAGAGATTGTCAGCATTGATCGCGGCTTCCCTGTCACAGGAGAAAAGCGCCCGATCTCCGTCTCCTCCCTCAGAGTGCCTGTTAACAGAGCAACAGTCCCATACAGGGATCGACCTACCTGAAGGGGATCAGGATGAGGTCGATTCGGTTGTAGAGGAATCAACAGTGGAAGAGCCGTTCTCAGCATCACATGCTGAAAGGTTATGGGTTCAGTCCCTGACTAATATGGTCCGATCAGCATTTAAAATGCCACTTGCGGAGCCATCATCCACTTCTGTCTCCTCGTTGGGGTCGCTAAAAGCTCCCCAGACTGTTTGTTCCTTTCCGATCCATCCTTTACTGGAAGGGCTCATTTACCAGGATTGGGAGCATCCTGACAAAATATTTACTCCCCCCAAGAGATTTCCGGTGGTCTATCCCATGGAGGATAAGTTCATCAGAAAATGGAGGGTCCCTACAGTGGACGCAGCCATCTCTTGTGTGAATAAATCACTGACATGTCCGGTGGATAATGTCCAAATGTTCAAGGACCCAATAGATAAAAAATTGGAGTCCTTATTAAAATCTGCTTTTTCTACAGCAGGATTGGTGACACAACCAGCAGTGGCAGCTATTGGGGTCTGCCAAGCAGTGAAGGATCAGTTGAAACAGGTCTTAAGAGACTTGCCAGATCAGCAGGCTCTTGCCCTAGCTGATCTACCTAGAGCCTTATGCTTTGCGGTGGACGCTATAAAGGATTCAATCCATCAGGCCTCCCGCCTTACGCTGTCTGTAGTACATATGCGCAGGCTTCTATGGCTCAAAAACTGGTCTGCTGAAGCTCCCTGTAAAAAATTGCTGGTCAGCTTCCCATTTCATGGTGAACGCTTATTCGGGGAAGACCTGGACAAATATATCCAGAGAATTTCCAGCGGTAAAAGTACACTTTTGCCGATTAAAAATAGAGTTAGAGGTCCCTCTTTTAAGAGGCCTGCTTCTCCAGTCCCTAGGACATCGGCTGTGAAACAGTTCCGACGGCCTCCTCGGTCAAATCCCGGAGGTAAAAATCAGGGACAATTGCAGGGTAACAAGAAGCCCTGGAGCAGGAGAGGTACAAAACCTCCCCCAAAGTCAAATGCATGAAGGGTTGCCCCCACCCAATCGGGTGGGGGGAAGACTTCAGTTGTTCACAGAGACCTGGCGGGACACGATCCGAGACAGATGGGTGCTCTCCGCAGTAGATCTGGGATACAAATTGGAGTTAAAAAACTCCCCTCCTTCCCGCTTTATAAGGTCAAACGTGCCAAGGGATCCCCAGAAGAGAGGATCCCTCCTGTTGGCACTAGAACAATTATTGCTCCAAGCAGTAATTATAGAGGTTCCCCTGGAAGAATGGGGGTTCGGGTTTTACTCAAACCTCTTTACAGTCCCGAAGCCAAACGGGGACGTGAGGCCCATATTAAATCTAAAAGGGCTAAACAAATTCCTACATATCAGGACTTTCCGGATGGAGTCGATCCGGTCGGTAGCCACTGCCCTACAAGGGGAGGAATGGTTAGCCTCGATCGACATCAAAGATGCTTATTTGCACATTCCCATCTTTCCAGCCCACCAAAAATTTCTACGCTTTGCGGTAGAAGGGCGCCATTTTCAGTTCAGAGCCTTACCCTTCGGTCTGGCCACAGCACCAAGAGTGTTCACAAAAATTCTGGCCCCATTATTGGCCAATCTAAGAACACGAGGTGTAACGATAATGGCATATCTAGACGACTTGTTGCTGATAGACCACTCAGTGGAAAAACTAGAAGTGGTTGTTCACGAGACAATCAAGTATCTGGAATATCACGGTTGGATTATCAACCGAGACAAGTCAGCCCTAAAACCAGTTAAAAGTCTGGAATACTTGGGGCTAAGGCTGGATTCAGACCAGAGAAAAATTTTCTTGCCTCAAGAAAAGGGGTCATCTTTGAGAGATTTGATCCACTTAGTGGGTTCAAAAAGACAGCCATCCATACGCCTGTGCATGAGGCTGCTGGGAAAAATGGTGGCATCATTCGAAGCAGTACCCTACGGTCAATTCCATTCAAGGAAGTTGCAAAGGGCCATACTGTCAGCCTGGAACAAAAAAGTTCAGGCTCTGGACTTACCAATGTCCTTGTCCCCTTCCGTTCGCAAGAGCCTCCGCTGGTGGTTGGTTCCCCAGAATCTGGAAAGAGGGAAATCCTTCAGTCCGATTTCCTGGAAGGTGGTCACTACAGATGCCAGCCTTATAGGCTGGGGAGCAGTGCTGGAGCAATGGTCTCTCCAGGGCAGATGGTCGGATGCGGAAAAGGCCCTGCCCATCAATCTCTTAGAGATACGAGCAGCCCGGTATGCCCTAGTAGCATGGACATCCAAACTCCGAGGGTCCCCTGTCAGAATTCAATCAGACAATGCCACAGCAGTGGCATATATCAATCGTCAGGGGGGCACCAGGAGTCGTGCAGCCCAAAGGGAAGTAAATTACATCCTGAGATGGGCAGAAAGATATGTCCCAGCCATATCTGCGGTATTCATTCCAGGAGTGGAGAATTGGAAGGCGGACTTTCTAAGTCGCCAACAATTATGCCCAGGGGAATGGTCCCTTCATCCCGAGGTTTTCCGGACAATATGTCAGCGGTGGGGAACACCGGATGTAGATCTGCTAGCATCCAGATTCAACACAAAAGTGGACAGGTTTGTCTCTTGGGCAAGGGATCCCCTAGCTTGCGGCTCGGATGCCCTAGTGTTCCCTTGGGATCAGTTCAAGCTGATATATGCATTCCCACCACCACAATTGTTACCTCGATTACTCCGCAGAATCAGGGTAGAAAAGAAACCAGTGATTCTGGTGGCTCCAGCGTGGGCCCGAAGAGCATGGTACGCGGAGATTGTAAAAATGTCTGTGGGGAGTCCTTGGACCCTCCCACATCGTCCGGACCTGCTTTCGCAAGGACCAATATACCACCCTTCCTTACCAGCCCTAGGTTTGACGGCCTGGCTATTGAAGCCCACATTCTAAAAAAGAGAGGGCTCTCTAATGCTGTGGTATCTACCATGATCAATGCCAGGAAGCCGGTATCCAGGCAGATCTACTATAGAATCTGGAAGGCGTACATCGCCTGGTGTGAGGCCAAGAAATGGCATCCACGTAAATACGTAATAGGTAGGATTCTGGACTTCCTACAATGGGCTGTAGATAGGAAGCTTGCCTTGAGTACTATCAAGGGTCAGATTTCGGCCTTGTCAATATTTTTTCAAAGGCCCTTGGCTTCGCATTCACTAGTCAAAGCCTTTATACAAGGGGTGATGCGTATTAGTCCTCCGGTTAATATTCCCATATGTCCATGGGATCTAAACTTGGTTCTGTCGGTTCTACAGAAACAACCATTTGAACCATTACAGCATATTTCTTTGGTGCTTCTCACCAGGAAATTGATTTTTCTAGTAGCCATTTGTTCGGCTAAAAGAGTGTCGGAATTAGCAGCTATGTCCTGTAAGGAGCCATATCTGGTTATCCATAAGGATAGAGTAGTGTTACGTCCTCATCCAGCCTTTCTTCCTAAGGTGGTATCGAGGTTTCATTTGAACCAAGATGTGGTTCTTCCTTCTTTTTTCCCCAAACCTACTTCGGTAGAGGAAAAGTTATTGCATTATTTGGATGTAGTAAGAGCAGTTAAAGCTTATCTAAAAGCCACTGCTCAGATTCGCAGAACGGATACTTTGTTTATTCTGCCGGAAGGCCCCAGAAAGGGTCAGGCAGCGTCAAAATCTACTTTAGCCAGGTGGATTCGACAGGTCATAATACAAGCCTATGGCTTGAGAAGGAGACCGCCTCCGTTCAAAGTTAGAGCGCACTCCACGAGAGCAGTTGGAACTTCATGGGCAGTGCATCACCAGGCCTCCCTGGCTCAAATCTGTAAGGCCGCAACATGGTCTTCAGTTCACACGTTTACTAGGTTCTACCAGGTGGACGTTAGAAGTCAGGAGGATGTCGCCTTTGGGCGCAGTGTGTTGCAGGCCGCAAAAGATCCTCATGTCTGATAGCGCTCAGCTTATATATGGTGTATCCCCCCCCTCATTTGGCATTGCTTTAGGACATCCCATTAGTAATGACTATGTCGCTCTGTGTCCCGTGATGTACGAGAAAGAAAATAGGATTTTTATAACAGCTTACCTGTAAAATCCTTTTCTTGGAGTACATCACGGGACACAGAGCTCCCGCCCCTCTTTGGGGACACTTATTGCTTTGCTACAAAACTGAGGTGCTCCCGGATGGGAGGGGCTTATATAGGGGAGGGTACTTCCGGTTTTGGAAGTTGCCAGTGCCAGCACCTGACGGTATCTATATAACCCATTAGTAATGACTATGTCGCTCTGTGTCCCGTGATGTACTCCAAGAAAAGGATTTTACAGGTAAGCTGTTATAAAAATCCTATTATTTTTTAAAAGCTCTTTTCTTATAGTTTATAGCTTTTTTAACTTTGGCAGTGAGCCACATAGGTTTTATTTTTAGCCTTTTAAACTTATTGCCCATGGGAATATACTTTGCAGTGAGTTCACAAACAGTCTTTTTGAAGAATTCCCATTTCTGTTCTGTGCCCATTGATGCCAATATTCCTTCCCAGTCTAAGTCCTGGAGAGCAGCACTCATCCTTGGAAAATTTGCTCTCTTGAAATTAAGTGTTTTTATCTTTCCTGTATGTGATTTTTGCTTACAACTAACATCAAATGAAATCATGTTATGGTCACTGCTACCCAGGTGTTCCTTTATCTGAACATTAGTAATACGCTCTGCATGGTTTGAGATTACCAGGTCCAACAGAGCATCATTCCTAGTTGGGGCCTCAATAAACTGGACCATAAAATTGTCCTGCAATAGGTTTATAAATTTTTGCCCTTTAATTGTCCCAGCAGTTCCATTACTCCAGTCAATTTCTGGGTAGTTAAAATCCCCCATTATTATCACCGTCCCAGCCCTTGCAGCCCTTTCCATCTGTGCAAGGAGCTGAGTCTCTAACTCCTCATTAACATTGGGTGGTCTATAACAAACTCCAATGATTAGCTTTGAACTACGCACATCTGTATGCAGTTCCACCCATAATGCTTCAGACTCATCACACTCTCCATCCACCAGGTCCTCTTTCACACTCGCTTTGAGATCACTTCTCACATAGAGACAGACCCCTCCACCCTTCCTTTTTACCCTGTCTTTCCGAAAGAGTGCATAGCCAGGAATATTAATAGCCCAGTCATGTGAGGAATGAAGCCAAGTTTCAGCAATACCGATTACATCATAGCTCTCCTCATGCACCAGAGCTTCCAACTCACCTATTTTGCTTGGCAGACTTCTGGCGTTGGTGAACAGACACTTTAATGCATTAATATTATTTGACCGGTCACATACTATCCTCTTGGGTGTTCCCAGATTGCAACTAGGACTTGCTACTATACTTACCTTGGGTTTATGTTCTTTGGTTACCCTACCACTAATGCCCCTAATACTACCCTTTAGAATATGTTCCCCGCTGACTCTCACTATCTCTGGACCCTCCCCCCTGTCACCTAGTTTAAAAACCCCTCTAACTTTTTGGCCATCCTTATTCCCAGCTGATCTGCACCCTCCTCATTTAGGTGCAGTCCGTCCCTTCTATAGTACTGGTTATCGACTGAGAAGTCGGCCCAGTCCTCCAGGAACCCAAACCCCTCCTTACTACACCAGCTCTTCAGCCACTTGTTCACTTCCCTAATCTCCCTCTGCCTTTCTGGTGTGGCTCGATGTACCGGTAGTATTCCCGAGAATACTACCTTGGAGGTCCTTTTCCTCAATTTAGCTCCCAAGTCCCTAAAATCGTTCTTTAGGACACTCCATCTGCCTCTGACTTTGTCATTGGTGCCAACGTGCACCATGACAGCTGGGTCTTCCCCAGCCCCTCCCAGTAATCTGTCCACCAGATCTGTGATGTGCCGAACCCGAGCGCCCGGTAGACAACATACAGTTCGGCGCTTCAGGTCTTTGTTACAGATTGCCCTCTCTGTCCTTCTAAGAATTGAGTCCCCTACCACCAGAATCTGTCTTTCCTTTCCCTTCGCTTCCCCCCCACTCTCACTGGAAGAGTTCTTCCCCTGGCAGCTAGGAGAGTCCCTCAGCTCCAGCAGTGCTGGTCCTGGACTGGTTTCACCAATGTCACTCAATGGAGCATACTTATTGGGATGCTCCAGCCCTGGATCGGCCTCCCTGGCACTTCGCCCTCTACCCTTCCTGACTGTCACCCATCTACTATTTTCTAGTGCCTGCACCTCTTTGACTCCACCCACCTCTGTGCTGGCCCCTGCCATCACCTGCCGGGTACGTATCCAGCTCTCCTTTAGTGTGGAGGGACTTCCCAGTGCTGACAGTTGCTTCCCTAGATTCAGAACCTGGGCTTCCAGGGAAACAATGTGCTTACATTTTGCACAGCAGTAATCGCCCTCGATCAGATGATCAAGGAACGCATACATGCTGCAAGATGTACACCGAGTCGCCTCGCCACACCCGCTGGGCATCGTACCTATTAATTTAATGAGGATTCGAGATTATACCCTGTCCAAATTACCTAACACTAGCTTCCTGACCCAACTATTCAACAAGACAATACACAGGTACTCAACAAGACAATACACAGGTACTCAACAAGACAATACACAGGTACTCAACAAGACAATACACAGGTACTCAACAAGACAATTTCCCGATTGGCTGAAAGTTCAGGCGATCCTATTGGATGCCTAGGAGGAGGGGAGGAGATGCATGGCAGAAGCCGCCATGATCTCAGAAGGGAAGAGGACACAGGAGACCCTGCCAGATGCTCCCTGCAGCCTGTCCCCCTGCCCGAAGTGCTTGCCGATCTCCAATGTGCCTGCCGATCCCGGCTGCCGATGGGTAAGTGCTGGTGGACCGGCAGACAGTGGGGGAGGGGGGTTTGAGGTGCTGTGGGGGGGGGGGGAGTTGGTTGTTTGCCGCCCCCCCAAACAAAAAAACACCACTCGCCACTGGTTAAAAGTTTATCTAAAATCCAATGCACTTACACTTTAAAATTTTCAATTGTGCCTCAATACAAAATTCCTGGGCTTCACTTTCGCATTGATGATGTAGGTTTTATTTTTATTATTGTTTATTTTGAGCACCTAATCTTTTTGTGGACTGGTGCCCAAAACCAAACTGTATATTCCAGATGAGGTCCTGATAATGTTTTGAACATAGTAAAATGACGCTCTCTCCCTGCTGTCCATACCTCTTTTAATACATAAAAGGAGTTTGCCAGCTTTAGAAACTGCAGCTTGGAATTGCATGCCATTATTAAGTCTATTGTCTACCAGAACACCCATGTAGGCAGGTTGAAAAGGTGTACAGTTTAGTTGTGATGGACTTCGCTGGCAGCCCACCTGGGTGTTCCTGTCAAACAGTGCCTCCTGCCCTCCAAACCCTTCCAGCAGACCGAGAGCTAATACTGGCCCTTTTACCCCAAGCATTGCTCACAGACAAGATGTTGAGGTAAAAACCTATGTAGCGGTACCCTCACTCTCCATCTTTCCTACGGTGTATGGCTTGCGTCTAGGGGTACCTGGGAGAGGAGAGTGCAGGGACACTACGCCAAGCTCTTCCCTCGTGTGTATAAGAGGGTTGAGCAAACTTAGTTGAATTACCTCCGGGTCTGTCCACTGCATACGAAGCCTCAGTTGTCCCATGGAGATGTGTCTGCCAATAATAGAGCCCCACACCAATCGAAAGTCCAACACTCCTTTATTTCTCATACAGTACGGTGAACACACTCAGTTGAATTTCCAATAACAGACGAACATGGGGTGTGGGAACGAGTAGGCCCAGGCACAACTAAGCTCTCCTATTCCTTTTTAGTGAATAGGCCTGGCGCACGGTCTCTGCCACCGACCGTGAGGGTGGTCTCTGCCACAGACCGGATGAACTGTTGAGGCCCCCTGCCACGGGCCTAATAGCAGGCCTCTGCCACTGACCTGAGTGAAATAGTTGAACCGCTGCCACCGGTCATTGAACGTGGACTGAACTTCCTCTTTGAATTTGGCCCCTGTTCGGGAAAGATATCCCTCCGGGCGGTCTCCAGAGGTACACCCGGCACTGGCAATCTGCTGCACCAGGTCTTCGGGTGAGTCCCTCCTCCGGTCCCTTACGCCTCTGGATTCGGGTGCCCCACTCCCGGGGCCCCCTAGGATGATCCCTCCCTCGCGGGACCCAGCGGAAGGTACTGGGCCCCAGGCCTCCGGCTGAGTACCTCACCCCAGACAAGGTGTCTGGGATGGAACACGAACTCCAAGTGCCCAGGCCTAAGCCGCCTGGACAGCGACCACAACAACAGCCCTCAGGCTGAAGGTGCCTGGGACTCCCACCTCGTGGCGAAGATGTCCGTTCCCTCTATACCCCCCCCCAGGATGCACGGCGGGTTCCCCGCCCCGCTGTACAACCGCTGCGAGAGGCCACAAAGGGTACGGCACTGCAGTGATGGTTCAACCCTGGCCCAAAGTGACAGCGCCACCTGCTGGGCCGCAGGGAACCATGCATCACTGGTGTCCTCACCAGTTTAAAATACCTGCTACACCTAGTAGTAGTACAGTGGAAACCTAGTAGTTTGTTTCAGGTGTGCGTCTATGGAGTGAGAAAACTGTCTCCCACAGCCTCTCTGTTCCGAGCTTTGACTTATCTTGTATCTAATCTTGTTAGTGTGACATTAACTAAAGCTGACCATGCAATAGTAACATTTTGTTTAGAATTTTTTTGTTTTAAGAACATTTATTAGATTTTTTTAATGGTTAGTTGGGTCAGATCCATGTTCATTTTTGACTGTAATGACGAGAAAATTATGGAAAATTAATCTCAAAAAAACTATTTTCTAACAGTGTATTTGGTTTGCATTCAGGACACACCATTAGTCAAGGAATCAAATGTACTGAGAAGTTTCATACAAATGTTTGAAAATCTACTAGAGTATGGCCAGCTTAAGATGAGCACATATAGGACTCTGCTTACTGTCCAGTAGTGACAGATGGGGAAGGAAGTGACAATTTTTAACAGTTTCGGGACATGCTGAAATTGGTGTTTTACAGGAGCTCTGATTTTGGTAAGCCCCAATTCCAGAGGGGTCAAATAATGTGTACTCCCGTTTAGTTGAAAAAAAACACAATCCCCTTTAGGTTAACTACTGTATATACATTGCAAGTATTTTAGCAAATTTGGTTGCTGATGCCTACCTATATCCGTAGAAGAAGCAAAAGCTGTTTGTTTCACAATGTACTTTCTATGTTGATCCTTGAAATGGAAAGGTTTGCCTCCATTTAATCCGCCTAATCAAATCTGAAAAAAAAAAGTAAAACGCCTTTAACGGACGCGTTTTTAACACCGTGGGGCTTATTTACGAAACGTTTGCGCCATGAGTATCGACGCATCTGCGCGCGCAATGGCTGTTTTGGTATTTACAAAACATTAGCGCCGGTATCGCAGCCCTATTTCCCATTTACTATAGTGTTCTCGGCGGACGGGAGGAGGCGCTTAGTGCGCCACTATGGACCTGGCGCACGGCATGTTAAAATCTAAATATAAAGAAGCTGGAAGTGAGAATATAATGGGGGTGATGTGGGGTGATGTGAGGAAGTGTAGTGACACCTGCCCAAATACCTAATATGCCCAAAATAGAGTGAGAAAGTTACTTTTTCAAAACCAGCCCGCTGCGCCGGCAATTACGATTAGAGCTGCGGGAGGTTTATTTGAGCTCAGCGCGGGAATTTTACTTGTACAAACGCGCCAAGACACTGCAAAATCTTAGTAAATGTCAAGTCACTTAACTCAATTTGCATAAGTTGAACAGGCGCAGCTCTGAACTTGCCAGTGCGCCAGCAAAATGACATTTCTAAAGGAAAAAAAAGGCATTTAAAAGCACCCGCGGCTATAATGAATTGTCGGCTCCCGGCAATATAGAGAAAAGTCATTGAAAGTCTTTGATAAAAACAAAAAAAAAAGCGTGGGGGTCCCCCCAAATTCCATTACCAGGCCCTTCAGGTCTGGAATGGATATTGAGGGGAACTCTGCCGCAAATTAAAAAAAAAATGCGTGCGGTTCCCCCCAAATATCCATACCAGGCCCTTCAGATCTGGAATGGATTTTAAGGGGAACTCCACCCCAAATAGAAAAAAAAAATAGCGTGGAGTACCCCCAAAAATCCACACCAGACCCTTATCCGAGTACGCAACCTGGCAGGCCGCAGGAAAAGAGGGGGGGGGGGGCCGAGAGAGAGGCCCCCCTCCCTCCTGAACTGTACCAGGCCACATGCCCTCAACATGGGGAGGATGTCCCCATCTTGATGGGGACAAGGGCCTCATCCCCACAACCCTTGCCCGGTGGTTGTGGGGGTCTGCGGGCGGGGGGCTTATCGGAATCTGGAAGACCCCTTTAACAAAGGGGACCCCCAGATCCCGGCCCCCCCTGTGTGAAATGGTAATGGGGTACATTGTACCCCTACCATTTCACAAAGAAAGTGTCAAAAATGTAAAAAATGACAAGAGACGGTTTTTGACAATTCCTTTATTAATGTCTTCTCTTTTCTTCCATCTTCTTCTTCCATCTTCTTCTGTTCTCCATTCGGGTTTCTTCCTCCATCTTCATCTTCCTCTTCATCTTCATCTTCCTTCTTCTTTCGGTGTTCTCGTCCGCATCTTCCTCCGGCTTCTTCTTCCCTTCTTCTTTGGCCGCTCCGTTTGAATTGGAGGTTCCCGCTGTGTGACGCTTCAGTTCCCCTCTTGGTCCGCTGCCACCCGGTGACCCCGCCCCCCTCTGACACCACGGGGAAAGTCCCAGTGAAATCCATGTGCGTCAGAGGGGGGCGGGGTCACCAGATGGCAGCGGACCAAGAGGAGAACTGAAGCGTCACACAGCGGGAACCTCCAATTCAAACGGAGCGGCCGAAGAAAGAAGAAGGGAAGAAGAAGCCGGAGCAAGATGCGGAGGGGAACACCGAAAGAAGAAGGAAGATGAAGATAAAGAGGAAGAGGAAGATGAAGAACAAGATGGAGGAAGAAACCCTAATGGAGAAAAGAAGAAGATGGAAGAAGAAGATGGAAGAAGAAGAAGATGGAAGAAAAGAGAAGACATTAATAAAGGAATTGTCAAAAACCGGCTATTGTCATTTTTTACATTTTTGACACTTTCTTTGTGAAATGGTAGGGGTACAATGTACCCCATTACCATTTCACACAGGGGGGGCGGGATCTGGGGGTCCCCTTTGTTAAAGGGGTCTTCCAGATTCCGATAAGCCCCCCGCCCGCAGACCCCCACAACCACCGAGCAAGGCTTGTGGGGATGAGGCCCTTGTCCCCATCAACATGGGGACATCTTCCCCACGTTGAGGGCATGTGGCCTGGTACGGTTCAGGAGGGGGGGGGGCGCTCTCTTGTCCCCCCTCTTTTCCTGTGACCTGCCAGGTTGCGTGCTCGGATAAGGGTCTGGTTTGGATTTTGGGGGGACCCCCACGCCGTTTTTTGGCTTAGGGGGTTCCCCTTAAAATCCATGCCAGACCTAAGGGCCTGGTATGCTCCTGAAGGGGAACCCATGCCGGTTTTTTTCATTCAAATTTGGCGTGGAGTTCCCCTTCATGATTCATACCAAACACGGGACAGCGAGGCTGCCGAGAACCAGCGCGATGCCATCGTGCTGGAAACATTCTCGGCCAGCTAGTCGCCTCTAGGACACGACTTGAGCAGCTGCTTCACGCTCAGGTCGTGTCCAAGTTGCCTCGCAAAGTCGCGCTGTCCCTGTGTCAGCCGGCACACGAGTCGCCCCGCGAGTCGGATCGGCTTCATTCGACTTCCCGGGCTCCCATAGGGAACCATTCATTTTCAATAGAGCGCCGCTGACATTTTTATTTACTATAACAGTGCACCGCTGGTTCCTGCGCCCAGTGAAGGAGTTATCCGGCGCACCAATTAAGGTTTCAAGCGGCGCAGCGCACTGTTATTAGTAAATCACCCCCCCTGTGTTCATGGAGCATTAATGTGTTATATAGTCAGAGCCTGGACTGTCAACTACATTTTTTTTGCTATTTGGTGCTCCTTGTGATTGGTCTGGGTCACCAAGGCCCAGGTGCATCTTTGTGTTCAAGTGGTTCATTCAATTTATCGGTGTTGCTGATAAATTAAACTTTTACAGTGTCAGGACTGGGCTCAGCCCTTCCTTCTCTGTGCTGGCAGCTCAGCTGTCAGCTAATTGCCAGCTCCCATCTCTCCATAGTGATCCCCCTGTTGATGATCCTCCTCGTCAGCTCTGCCTACTTAAACCCTTCTAGTTTATTTGCTCTCCGCCTTCGCCTGTGTTAACATCACAAGAGACTTTCTCCTGCGTTTCTGTTTGAAGACCTGCTTGCTGTATTACTACCTTTATCGCTGGCTCTTGGACTTTGGCTTGGCCGACTACCCGATCCGGTTACTGAACTCTGGCTATGTTTTGACTACGCTTACTCTGTTTACCTCTTTATTTTTATTATTAAACAAGTGTGATTTAACTGTACTTCTGTCTCGGTCTGATTCATGGTTTCTGACAGTAGGCCAAAGGCCATGAATTCAGAAGATGCAGCCAATCCACTTGTTGATAATATTTTTTCCAGATTGGATGACCTGGATCACCGCATGGATCAGTTTGCCACAGCGATACAGACGCTCCTGAGTCGCACAGCTCGTCTAGAATCTCCCACTGTGGCCGCTCCGGTACTCTCTGTGCAGGCACCCGCTCGAGTATTACCTCTATAAGAGGTATGTCTGGTTCCGCTCCGCTTTCCCAGCAATTTGGGGGCGATCCAGTTCAGTGCAGAGGGTTTCTCAACCAGGTTGAGATATACTTTGAGATGCTGCCCCAGGCGTTTTCCACGGACAGAAGCAAAGTGGGATTTGTGATATCTTTGCTTTCTGACAGAGCCTTGGCCTGGGCAAACCCTCTATAGGAGACGCAAAAGCCCGTGGTCCTGAGTTACCCAGAATTTGTGGCTTCCTTCAAAAGGGTATTTGACGTTCCCACACACTCCGCTTCTGCTGCCAAGTGCCTCATGTCCATCAAACAGAGTACGAGGACGGTTGCCGATTACACCATTGTATTCCGTACTCTGGTAGCAGAAGTTGCTTGGAACAATGAGGCTTCAAGGCTTTTTCTCATGGTCTCTCGGATGACATCAAGGATGAGATGGCAGCCCGAGATATACCCACTGAGCTGGAGAAGTTGATCACATTTGCCATCCTTATTGACTCCAGACTCCGAGCCTCCTGCACAGTTGCCTCCAAGCTTTGCAGTCCCACCCTTGCCTCCCTCACCTCCCATGCCTCCTGGTACCGAGTTGGTCTGTGAACATGAACTTATGCACTTGGGCTTCACGCGTCTCTCTGCGGACGAGAGAGCCCTTAGGAGGAGGGAGAGATTGTGCCTTTTTTGTGGCCAGGCAGGTCACTTTTTGAAGTCTTGTCCTACCCGTCCAGGGAACGCCCGAACCTTGAGGTCCTGTTACGGACAGACCTTAGGTGGCGTTGTTTTGTCTCCAGTTTCCCAGAAGGATAAGCCCCTGGTTTCGGTTACCCAGTCGTGGGCTGAGTCATCCGTCGTGACATGGGCGTCCGCTCCATAGGGCAAGGGGGGTTGTTTGCCCCCCCTGGAATTGTGAATGTGTTAGCCAAATTGGCAGTGTTCTACACCCTCCGCCGCCCTTACACCCACTTCCAGCCCCGCACAGATCTGCACCGCAGCCCATGTACTCCCTCCTCCTCCCCCTGGGCCCACCACACCTCCCCGTCGCCGCTTTAAGCTGGCCGCGTCTTGTGGTTTGGCAGCGCTGGCTGGGCGGGGCCGGGGAGAGAAGAAGAAAAAAATGGGGGGAGATGGCGAAGCGGAGAGTGTCTCGAGTCAGTGGTGGTAGTACCTCGGGGGCCTGGCCTCCTGCGGGGCGGCCTGCTGCACCCACCTGCTAGACCTGCTGAAGGTAAGAAGGAAGGAGAGCCGAGATGTGTGTGCGGTATGGACGGAGGAGGAGATGTCCTACAACACGTGTGTGTGTGTGACTGCAGAGACATGACGTCATAGGACACGTCATACATATGGTCAGTGTGGTCAGTGTGCAATGTAGTGGTCAGTAGTCAGTGTGTAGTGTAGTGGTCAGAGTGTAGTGTCCAGAGGTGCAGGGTGCTGCTGTGTAATGTAAAGGGATGCAGGGTGCTGTGTAATGTAAAGGGGTCCAGTGATACAAGGTGCTGTGTAATGTAAAGGGGTCCAGTGATGCAGGGTGCTGTGTAAAGTAAAGGGGTCCAGTGATGCAGGGTGCTGTGTAATGTAAAGGGGTCCAGTGATACAGGGTGCTGTGTAATGTAAAGGGATGCAGGATGCTGTGTAATGTAAAGGGGTCCAGTGATGCAGGGTGCTGTGTAATGTAAAGGGGTGCAGGGTGCTGTGTAATGTAAAGGGGTACAGTGATGCAAGGTGCTGTGTAATGTAAAGGGGTCCAGTGTTGCAGGGTGCTGTGTAATGTAAAGGGGTCCAGTGATGCAGGGTGCTGTGTAATGTAAAGGGGTCCAGAGCTGTGGGGTGCTGTGTAATGTAAAGGGGTCCAGAGGTGCAGTTGTATAGAGGGGGTACACAGTAGTGACAAAGAGATATTTAAAGATGCAGGGGGCACAGTGGGGTGTTTTTTACATTTTGACATGGGGGGGGGTCGCTTTTAACCCCCGCTAGCGGTCGAAGAAAGGGTAAAATGCGACTGTGTATCGCCGCTGCCGAAACGCCACCCCCCCATAAAAAATTTCAGCGGACGCCCATGCGTCGAGATACAGGCTCTAATCGACTCTGGGGCTGCAGGCCTGTTTCTTGATGCTGCCTTTGAATCAAAGCACTTGATTCCGCTGCAGCCGAGTGACACTCCACTTGCCGTTGAGGCTCTTGACGGGAGACCTCTACAGCCTGCCCATGTGACTCATGAGACTGTTCCATTGTCCATGGCCGTAGGGGCTCTTCACCATGAGAGATAATCCAATTCCAAGTTATTTCCTTGCCAAGTTATTTCCACGCCTAAGTTCCTGCTGGTTATTGGTTATCCATGGTTACGGAGGCACAATCCCTCTTTTGATTGGCTCTGTGCTGAGGTTCTGTCCTGGTCACCACAATGCAGTAATGCCGCGTACACACGACCGTTTTTCATGATGAGAAAAATGCAATTTTTTAATTTGGTCATTAAAAACGATCGTGTGGGGGCTCCAGAGCATTTTTCACGACGTGAAAAATGGGCATTAAAAAATTGGAACATGCTCTAATTTTTCTCGTGTAGGCTTTAACGACGTGAAAAAAACGCACATGCTCAGAAGCAAGTGATGAGACGGGAGCGCTCGTTCTGGTAAAACTAGCGTTCGTAATGGAGATAGCACATTTGTCACGCTGTAACAGACTGAAGAGCACGAGGCTGAAAAGCGTGAATCGTCTCTCACCAAACTTTACTAACACAAGGATCAGCAAAAGCAGCCCAAAGGGTGGCACCATCCGAATGGAACTTCCCCTTTATAGAACCGTACGTCACCGCGCTTTGCTCAAGCATTTTTTTCATGATAGTGTGTAGGCAAGGCAGGCTTGAGAAGAATCACGTCGAGAAAAACTTTGTTTTTTTCAATGACATTAAAAACGGTCGTGTGTACGCGGCATAAGAGATTCTTTCAAAAGGTAGCCAAGGTCCTGTGCACCTCTTCACTCTCCTACCTGCCGGAGGAGTATCGCGATTTTAGCGATGTCTTTGATAAGGGTCAAGCCGGTTCTTTGCCTCCACACCGGTCGTATGATTGCGCAATTGACCTTCAACCTGGTGCCATACCCCCTCGTGGCCGGGTTTACCCTTTGTCTTGGAGGATAAGGCCATGGAGGACTATGTTGCAGACGCACTCTCTCAAGGTTTCATCCGCAAATCCTTGTCTCCTGCTGGTGCTGGTTTCTTTTTTGTGAAGAAGAAGAGTGGTGAACTGAGACCTTGCCTTGATTATAGGGGTCTCAATCGTCTCACCATTAAGAATGCCTATCCGATTCCGTTGATTACGGAGTTATTTGACCACCTCAAGGGAGCAACGGTTTTCACGAAGCTTGATTTGAGAGGGGCATACAAGATTTGAGAGGGGCATACAATCTTGTGAGGATTAAGGAGGGTGACGAGTGGAAAACTGTCTTTAATACCAGAACAGGTCATTATAAGTATCTCGTAATGCCTTTTGGCCTCTGTAACGCTTTTCCAAGAGTTTATTAACAATGTCCTCCGAGATTTGTTGCAGTTATGTGTGGTGGTCTATCTCGATGATATCCTCATATTTTCCAAGTCCCTGGAGAGCCACCACACAGATGTCTGTCGAGTGCTACAGAAACTAAGAGAGAACAATATCTATTGTAAACTGGAGAAATGTGAATTCCATCGGGAACAGGTCAAATTCCTGGGTTATGTAATTTCCACGGCTGGTTTTTCGATGGACCAAGAGAAACTTTCTGCTGTCCTACAGTGGCCTCGACCTGTGGGTTTATGTCCTCTGCAGCGTTTTCTTGGCTTTGCCAACTATTATCGGAAGTTTATTCGTAACTTCTTGTCTCTGGTCAAGCCCCTGACTGATATGACCAGAAAGGACACTATCCCACTGAGTTGGTCTCCAGAGTCCATTAAGGCTTTAGAGAGTCTTAAGACTAACTTTCTTTTTCTGCTTCTATGTTGGCACATCCTGATCCTACGTTGCTTTTTATCCTTGAAGTTGATGCTTCTGAGACTGGAGTTGGCGCCCTTCTGTCTCAACGTCCTAGCTCTGACAGCGCTATGCATCCGTGTGGCTACTTTTCCAAGAAATTGTCACCTGCGGAGTGCAATTACGAGATTGGTGACAGAGAGCTGTTGGCAATCATTTTAGCCCTGAAAGAATGGAGACATATCCTCGAAGGTACCACGGTCCCGGTTCTCACTCTTACTGACCATAAAAATGTCACATTCTTGTCTGAGGCTAAGCGCCTCTCTCCCAGAAGGGCACGATGGGCTCTTTTCTTGTTGAGTTTCAATTACATGAATGTAAGGGCTGATGCCTTGTCACGACAATTTTCCCCCACTTCCAAGATGGAGTCGGTTCCGGTTCCTGTGATTCCTCCTGATCGTATTCTGGCTACGGTTCGTACCAATCTCACTTCTCCTTTGGGAGACAAAATTCTTGCTGCTCAGGTCGATGCCCCTCCTGAGAAATCCTTGTGACCGCTGCTTTGTTAATGAGAGTCTCGGTGCTGCCGTGCTCCAGACTTACCATTCTCCCAAGGCTGCTGGCCACCCTGGGAAGAATCAACTCTTTTGGGCCATTTCCCAACAATTCTGGTGGCCTAGTTTACGTGCTGATGTAACCGCCTTCGTAGCTGCCTGTTCAGTGTGTGCTCGGAGTAAGACTCCACGACACCTTCCAGTGGGCCTCCTACAACCCATACCCAATGGAGAGAGGCCCTGGACACACCTGTCTATGGATTTCATTGTGGAGTTACCCAACTCCCAGGGCAACACAGTTATCCTTATGGTGGTAGACCGGTTCTCGAAAATGTCTCACTGTATTCCACTTAAGAAGTTGCCTACGTCTAAGGAACTGGCTTCCATTTTTTCCCAGGAAATCTTTCGCTTACATAGCCTACCCAAGGTCATTGACTCAGACAAGGGAAGTTAGTTTGTGACCCGGTTCTGGCGAATCTTTTGTGCACAGTTGGGAATTCAGCTTGCATTCTCCTCTGCATATCACCCGCAGTCTAATGAGGCTGCAGAACGAGCCAATCAGTCCTTGGAGCAATTCCTGCGTTGCTATAATTCTGACCATCACAACAACTGGTCAGACCTCTTACCATGGGCGGAGTTTGCTCACAATAGCGCTCTGAATTCTGCTTCCCGTTTGTCCCCGTTTATGGTGAATTATGGTTTCCAACCTTCCATGTTGCCTGATTCGTTTGTTCCTCAGAGTATTCCTGCTTTAGAGGAACATCTCCGTGGTCTTCGTTCCACTTGGGTACAAGTCCAGGAGGCTTTGCAACAGGCTAACGAGAGGTACAGACTCCATGCTGACCGCAGACGCCTGCCTTTCGCCTTCCTACCAGGTCGGGGACAGGGTCTGGCTGTCATCTCGCAACCTCTGACTTCGTTTTTCTTCTCTGAAGTTCGCACCTCGGTTTATTGGGCCTTTCCTTATCCTTTGCAGGGTAAACCCAGTGGCTTACGCGTTGGACCTTCCTTCCAGTATGTGTATCTCTAATGTGTTTCATGTCTCCTTATTGAAACCTTTGGTATTCAACCGTTTTACTACCTCAGTGCCACGTCCTCACCCTATACAGGTTGAGAACCATGAGGAGTATGAAGTACAGTCCATTGTTGACTCCCTTAGGTTCCGTGGGCGCATACAGTACCTGGTGCATTGGAAGGGGTACAGTCCGGAGGAACGCTCTTGGGTCCCATCCTCGGACATACATGCCCGTGTCCTCCTCCATGATTTCCATAGACGTTTTCCCCTCAAGCCCGTTGGTCCTCCGAGGGGGAGGGGTCGTTGAGGAGGGGGTACTGTTAGGGCTGGGCTCAGCCCTTCCTTCTCTGTGCTGGCAGCTCAGCTGTCAGCTTATTGCCAGCTCCCATCTCTCCACAGTGATCCACCTGTTGATGATCCTCCTCGTCAGCTCTGCCTACTTAAAGCCTTCCAGTTCATTTGCTCTCCACCTTCGCCTGTGTTAACATCACAAGAGACTTTCTCCTGCATTCCTATTTGAAGACCCACTTGCTGTACTACTACCTTTATCAATTAAATTAATTAATTTGTCGCTGGTTCTTGGACTTTGGCTTGGCCGACTACCCGATCCGGTTACTGAACTCTGGCTATGTTTTGACTACGCTTACTCTGTTTACCTCTTTATTTTTATTATTAAATAAGTGTGATTTAACTGTACTTCTGTCTCAGGCTGATTCATGGTTTCTGACATACAGGTAATGGAGAGTTCTCAGTCTCTTTAATTGTCTCATTCCAGAGTGGCTAATATGTTTATATCTCAACTGTGCACTTGTATACATGGGATGTTCTAGGAATTTGCACACAATCAGGACTCGTTCTGCAGGCCTGGATGGTCTAAATTAAAGACTAGCCTGCCTGGGTCCAAGGTTAATGAGGAAAATGCAAATTCTTAGCTCCAAGAAAGCCTGTGACTAAATGTTTGTACAATGTAGGTTGGAAGCTTTGTTGTCCATCACATACACAAGGCTGAACAGCGTGACAGATGAGAAAAGTTTCTTAGTGGATCCAGATGTCAGTATGGAGAGGATGACCTCATGGAATCAAGAAATGGTTCAGAATCTTCAGCTTTATAAAGGAAACCTGGTTTCCACTGTTTAAAAAATACCCTTTTTGTTTTTACAGATATTTTGAGCCATCAGATTAAATGCAGGAAGCCATCTACAGTAGAGTCATAAAATATGCTTGCCCTGGTCTATAGGTGGTCACATCTCTTGGAATTTTCCATAGTTACTCCCTCATCAAAAACTTTCCATCTCTGGTCACCATTTCCTAACTACACCTCTATTGGTCTTTTTTGTGCTACTGCTTACCTTTGTAACTCTTTTTACAGTCCTCTCAGTCACACCCGCTGTTCCAACCATGTGGAATTTTCTTAATTTTCAAGTCATTTATTCTAACCTCTGGGGCTTTTTCTGTGCTGCTGGACTTCTTACAGACTTCCTAATCAATACTTCTAAGTAAATCTTTTTATGTTTCCCCCTCTCTAGAACTATCTTCTTTTCTGATTACCCCTTTTCAACCACACCTCCAGTACTCATTTTGCACCTAACACCTTCTGTAAAATTGTCTTCTACCTCAGTGGTCATCAACCCTGTCCTCAGGGCCCACTAACAGGCCAGGTTTGCAAGATAACTGAAATACATCACAGGTGATATCACTTGCTTCTCAGTGATTGCAGTATTCTATTCTGCATCTCCCCAAGGCAATACATAAAATCTGGCCTGTTAGTGGGCACTGAGGACAGGGTTGATGACCACTGTTCTACCTGACATCAGAGGTACACCCTGCATCATCCCCATAAAGACAAACAATCCTGACCCAAACTTAACCCTGAAGAATACATCTACAAAATCTTTAGTCACAGTGGCGTTGCTATGGGGGTGAAGGGGGGGGCGGCCCGCACCGGGTGACACCTGCCAGAGGGGTGACACCGGGGCCACCGCTAAAAGCTATAGCTTGCAGCGGAGCAGTGCGAGCTGGGCATTCAGCCGTGCGGGGGAGGCTGCCTATAACACTCCCCAGCTGTCACTCTGGGATTTCCAATATCTCCCGAGGCAGCCGGATTAGGTGGGCAGAGCTGGGGGTGTGGCCATCTCCTCCACTCCTTCCACAGACCCCTTCATGCTGATCCCACAGCTGAAGGAGACAGAGCCGAGGACACAGCAGTCCCGCCTGGGTCTTCATCTGCAAGCATGAGGTATGCTATAAGTTACTGCACAGCACACTGTCACTGCATAGAGTCCAAACCTGCCCTGTACCACCCCGAACCTGCCTTATGCCACCCAACCTGCCCTGTACCACCCCCAATCTGCCCTGTACCACCCCAACCTGTCCTGTACCACACCAAACTGCTCCTGTACCACCACAAACTGCTCCTGTACCACCCCAAACCTGCCCTGTATCACCCCAACCTTCCCTGTACCACCCACAACCTGCCCTGTGCCACCCCAACCTGCCTTGTACCACCCCAAACTGCCCTGCACCACCCCAACCTGCCAATATACCAATCCAACCTACCCTATACCACCCCAACCTGCCACTATATGACTCTATAATACCTTAACCTGCCCTGTGCCACCCCAACCTGCCCTGTGCCACCCCCACCTGCCCTGTACCACCCCAAAACTGCCCTGTACCATCCCAATCTGCCTTGTACAACCCCAAACCAGCCCTGTACCACCCAAACCTGCCTTGTACCACCCCCCAACTGCCCTGTAGCACCCCAACAATGACTTGTACCACCCCTAACTGCCCTGTACCACCCCAACCTGACCTGTGCCACCCCAACCTGCCCTGTACCACCCCAAACTGCCCTGCACCACCCCAACCTGCCAATATACCAATCCAACCTACCCTATACCACCCCAACCTGCCACTATATGACTCTATAATACCTTAACCTGCCCTGTGCCACCCCAACCTGCCCTGTGCCACCCCCACCTGCCCTGTACCACCCCAAAACTGCCCTGTACCATCCCAATCTGCCTTGTACAACCCCAAACCAGCCCTGTACCACCCAAACCTGCCTTGTACCACCCCCAACTGCCCTGTAGCACCCCAACAATGACTTGTACCACCCCTAACTGCCCTGTACCACCCCAACCTGACCTGTGCCACCCCAACCTGCCCTGTACCACCCCAACCTGACAATATACCATTCCAACCTACCCCATACCACCCCAACCTGCCACTATACAACTCTATACTACCCTAACCTGCCCTATACCATCCCAACCTGTCATCTATGCCACCCCAACCTATCCTAACCTGTCACTATACCACCCTATACTATCATTTACAGGGGCTGGTTTGGGGTGCGCCCCATGACCGTGCGCTGCCTGCAGGGTGCTGGGCAGCCTAGAGAGGAGGGGGATGACACCATGTTTTACCGCACCAGGTGACACCAACCCTAGTGACACCACTGTTTAGTCACCTTATGACTCTCTTTACTTGTATAAGCCTTGGATTCCCTCCAATGCTAACTATACACCAGGCAGAGTTAAAATAAATGTAAACATTTTGGTAAAAAAATGTATGTATCTTTGTATTTATGAATATGACAGTAATGATCATCTTCAGTTGTTTTTTTTTCAATTAAAAGTCAGCAGCTATAAATACTGTAGCTGCTGACTTTTAATAAAGAGACACTTACCTGTCCAGGGATCCAGCCCTGTCTCACTCCTTCATAGCCAGCTCCACACTGTGCTTGTGCGAGCCATGCTGTGCTCTGTGAATGGTCCTGCAGCATCCTGGGACATGTTAAAGTTGAAGGGGGGGGGGGACTTCAGATGGGATCATCTAGGACAGTGGGCTCCAAGCTGTGGTCCTTTGCATGCTTTTTTCCAGCCCTTGGTGTACTATTCCTTCCAGTGAAACCAATGGTGAGGCACTACTCCTCCCACTAAGACCATTAATGGGGCACTATTCCTCCTACTGACACCAATAATGGGGCACTATTCCTCTTACTGACACTAATGATGGGGCACTATTTTTCCTCCTATTGACCACTGTTTACTCCCAGTTATGCTGGGACATGTTCTGCTCCTACAGGGCACATCTTGGCACCCTAAAATCTGAAGGATAGTGAACTGGCTCTTTGTTTAGAAAGTTTGGAGACCCCTGATCTAGGAGATTCTAGTCGAAGTGGAATCAGCAGAATGTTCCTTTTTAAGGTGAAATTGTGTTTTAAGTATACTTAATTTTGACCTGCTATACCCAGCAATGCCTTCCTCCAGCAATAGGGGAGGGAGGTGCAGGACTGGGAACCAATCAGGTACAGTATGTTGCATGCAAATGTGTTACCAAGGGACATACTGATAGGACGAGACAGCAGAGTGAGAAAAAGGATAACCTCAACCTCTTCTTCTGTTCTTTCACTGTCCAGTCACCAAGGTGGGGTTGGTAGGAACTTTAAGAGGTGTCCGTGCTGTGTAAATCTGTGTAAATCTAGGAACGGTAAAATATTTTCCTTGAGAGTCCATTTAGGGACACACAATTGTGGAATAGTCTATGATGTGGTTTATGCTGCCACTTATGGAAAGTTTGGATATTGGCAAACAGAAAAACGCTAAGCCAGCACTTACATAATTCTGTGTCTAAGTGGGTCAGGTGTACATTTCACATGCCAAAAACAGACACTTCACGATTAAACACAGAGTTTAAGAATAATGGATTTATTAAAACACAGACTGAGACACATGACGTGCCTGAATCCATACATCTAGGTCAGGAATGGGTACAATATTTAATACATTCTGAAACATTAATTTATTTTTGTGGTGTATATACACACTGAGACTTACCTCTACAATGAACAGTATATTGTCATGTGACATACACATTTCAAGAACAGGTGCCAGCATAACAAGGGCCCAGGGGGGGGAAAAACACTGTCTAGATATGTACATACATGCCTACCTATAGGTAGATGAACTTTCCTGAATAACAATGCACAATGAAATGGTGAGCAGTCATTTATAGCAACCAATCAGATTCTGACATTCTCTAGGCTAGTTTGATCCAACTAACCATATATGATTGTTGATTGGGTGCTGAATGATTTGGCTTTACATATTACTCTTTGCCATACTAAATAGTTTTAATTGATTAGAGAAAGAACTTTGTTGAAAATGCAATAATAACCAGTCAAAATGTATGTTTACCTGCACTGATGCTAACAAACTGAAGTCTGATTGGTTGCTATGGGTCTGTGCATTCTACGCCTCCTTAGCAATCTTTCTTATTAAAGGGTCTGCCCAAAATGAATATATAAAGAAGATATATATTTTGTTTTGTAAGGTCCCATGTTCTCTTGCCTACCTCACTCCATTAAACTAATAAACAGTAGAAGAAAGTACAAAACTTCTATTTTGACTGGAGAAACCACTGCCATGGGATCCCACAGTCAGGTAATAAAATGCCACGGCATTTGGTCATGTGATATCCCTTGAGCGGATTATCATAATTTAAATTGGCAGATTCTCTCTTTCATCAGAAGTCACATTACCAAATAGCAAGGCATTTACAGACATTGTCAGCCTTCAAGGGATGCGGAAAAAGCATTATATCTCACCATAGTAAGCTCTCTTTCCATCTGCTGCTTAATGGATTATAGGGAGGAAGGTGGGCAAAGGAATGGAGGATCTTATGTTAGCGACAAACCTGATTTTCATGGATGAGGATTATACTGGTGAGTTTTCTCTGTTGGGTTAATCATTTATTTGATGCTAAAAACAATGCAGCCAAAAGAGTGTGGTGACTTTTACTACAGTATCCAATATGTGTGACTACGCTGGATCTGTGTTTGGTTGAATATCGATGTAGGAGGACAGAGATAACTTGTCCTTCAAAGAGTTCAGTAGCTAATGGGTGTATGATGTTGATGAGACTGTTTGCAGTCTCTAGCTGCTACCTCTGTAAAAGTGACTGAGAGTTGCTCTGGGAGATGATCATGAACAGGTTTAGAGGCACGCTCAAACCCAATCTGACAGCACCAAAAAGGCTCTCACCCAAAGATGTCTGGTTCCATACCACACTGACCACAACAATCTATACAACCCTGATGAAGGGGTGGCATTTCCCTGAAACGCGTTGGATTTTTACCTGTTAACTAAGTTCTTTAAAATAGTACCTGTGAACAAAGCTCTTTAATAAAACTCTTAAAACCCAACCTCAGTTGTGGCTTACTTCTACACCAGCCCGCCTCTGAACCTGTTCTACTACAGCAGGTACAGTGGGTATCCAAAGAGAGTGGGACCCTAGAAAATAAGGTGATACTGGAAACAACCAAATCTGAAAACCACCTCCATACATGAAATAGAAGCATTGACCCTTTAATAAAACTTGAAAGTCCATAGGTTTACATATTCCACAGGCAAAGGCGTATTTTAAGCAGTCAAAAGAATACCTGTACGTCCGGTACCCCTAGAGGCACCAAAATAAATACAATGATAAAATAAATAACATTTCAAACAGCAATAAATAATTATGTACAAAGGGAGAAGGGTGCCAAAACACACACATAAGCATAGAAACAGATAAAAAGGTAATGAGACAATTGAATTATATAGACAATCAAACCTATATTTAGAGTAGGTCTTCAAATACAGCTCCACTTTATAAACTTATTAGACAAAGCAAGGCATGGCAATAAAGTCATCAACTTTGTATGAAGTATCCATTATCTGTCCCATTCTGTTATGACTCTTGAAGTATCCAGTATACCCAAGAAGTCATCTTGAGGTTTTGGTGTTTTTTTGGCAGAGGGTTTGTCTATAGCTAGTTAAAGTCACATTCACAATATTTCATAAATATAAGATTTATCAGTTCCTCTATGGCAGCAAGAACAATCTGATCTTTTCATTTGGGTACCCTGTAACCATACATGAGGAAAACATGATGGCTGTGAATGTCCATGAAACTTCTAGTTGCTTATCTCAGTGTTTCTCATTTCCAGTCCTCAAGGCGCACCCAACAGGTCATGTTTTCAGGCTTACCATTATTTTGCACAGGTGATTTGATCAGTTTCACTGCCTCAGTAATTACCACGGCTGTTTCATCTGAGGGAAATCCTGAAAACATGACCTGTTGGGGCGCCTTAAGGACTGGAGTTGAGAAACACTGGCCTATCTGTTTTGAAGAACCCTCTAACCCAATAGTTCTCAACTCCTGTCCTCAGGTCCCACTAACAGACAAGGTTTGCAAGATAACTGAAATACATCACAGGTGATATAATTTGCTGCTTAGTGATTTGAAGTATTCTAGTCTGCATCTCCCCATGGTAATACTTAAAATCTGACCTGTTAGTGGGTCCTGAGGATAGAAGTTGAGAACCACTGCTCTAACTGTTGCCATTTTATTTATAAATGGATCCTCCCCCACCCCTTCTCTATAAAAACAAATGCACCCACTCCAGCACTATCCTCTGCCCAGGCCATTACAGTGAAACCTCGGATTGCGAGTAACGAGGTTAACGAGCGTTTCGCAATACAAGCATTTTTTTTTTAAAATCCTGACTCGGTTTGCGAGTGTTGTCTCGCAAAACGAGCAGGATTCAAGGTCATAGCGGTGTGCAATACTGCATTTGGCCAGAGGTGCAGGGGCGCCGGAGCCGAGCAGAGCCAAGCAGAGACGATCTGAGCTGTTCGGAAATACTCTGTTCCCGAGCCTTTCTGAGGTATTCCGAGTTCAGTTGAGCTGCCCCCGAGCCTTTCCGGGTATTTCCGAGGCTCTCCGGCGCCCCCCACCTCTGGCCACATGTGGTATTGCATGCTATAGAAGTCAATGCGGAACAAATTATTTTAGTTTCCATTGACTTTGACATTGATATGCGAGTGCTTTGGATTACGAGCATTCTCCTGGAACGGATTATGCTCGTAATCCAAGGTTCCACTGTATTCAGCCAACTTCCTGTTAGCCCAGACTATTATGGGGCTGTATCATCATATAGAACTGTGTTCACAGGACTGGTGCAAAGAATGTATAACAATACCTTTAAAACATGACATGGGGGCTAGTGGGTGCTCCTGGTGGGAGGGGGTTACTGGAGACTGCCAACATAGCAGGCAGGAAAAAATATATTATTCTCAAGAAAGATTTACTTTACGTGTCTATTACCGTTCACAAAGTTGATTATTTTTCTGCCTAGCCTTACTATATTTAATTTGCAAATAAGGTGAAGTTATGCTTTAAAGGGATGGACCATTATCCAGCCAATATTTAGATTGCCAAGCTTTAAAAAAAAAAAAAAACAAGCGTTTTTCATTGATGCTATCAGGACATGATTGGAGATAAGCTTGGTAGACATGATTGGAGATAAGCTTGGTAGACATGATTGGAGATCAGCTTCGTAGACATGATTGGAGATAAGCTTGGCAGACATGATTGGAGATAAGCTTGGTAGACATGATTGGAGATCAGCTTGGTAGACATGATTGGAGATAAGCTTGGCAGACATGATTGGAGATAAGCTTGGTAGACATGATTGGAGATAAGCTTGGTAGACATGATTGGATATAAGCTTGGCAGAATCTTGGTTGGCAACATCTAGTCAAATGATGTATCACCATGGCATGAAAAAGTTCTGTCTCTTGTGGACAAACAGTAAAAACAACAACTCAGGATGGTCCATCCTTTAAAGCTTGTTTAGGAACACGGGCCTTTAATTATTAAGGCCAGGAACAAAGTGAAAGAAGCATTAATGCACAGTAAAACAATCAGGATATAATGTTTAGGTTTTCCCGCATTAAATTGCTAAATTCTGATTGGTTGCTCCAGATATCAGCAAACCTCTGCATTTTGCTTTTGTTGTGTTATTAAATAATGACCAAAGTAGGTAACTCAACAGCCAGATATTAGCTTATTAATTTTCAAAAAGGGGCCTGCAAAATACAAAGCAGTGATCTATTTGATAAAAAATTGATAACTGTAATTTAAAAGGTAAAAAATTAGGATTGGTAACTGCAAATTAAATTTGAATGCAAGAATTGATTGTTTCAAGAAAGGCCAGGAGTCTTTCGTAAATGCACATAATATAAATAGATACTAATATTTATAGGTAACGTTGATCCAGGGAATATCCGATTGCCTACTGGGGCATCAGGAAGGAAATTTCTTTCCTCCGCTGGAGCAAATTGGATCATGCTTTATTGGGGTTTATTGCCTTCCTCTGGATCAAATGTGGGTATTGGATACTAGTGTATATGGAGGTTTTCTATTTGTGTTGTTTTTTTTTTTTTAGCTCTGTTGGTTGAACTGGATGGACTTGTGTCTTTCTTCAAATAGATTTACCGTTTAACTACATGTAACTTCCTGTCCTGTGATCCACAATTGCTGTTTCCACAGGCTTACTGCCCTTTGCTATATCCTGTGGCCTGATGGTATTGGCTGATTTACAGTGCTGATTTTCTGAAAACCTGTCAGCTTAGCTAGGATAGAAGAGGCAGAACTCCACCTGGGGGTTTCAAAACAAAGAAACCCAAGTATAATATAATTACACACATAGGTTGGACTTGATGGACTTTTTTCAACCTCACTTACTATGTAACTATGTAAGTATGGCTATCTTGCCTGTGATTTACAAAGACTGTTTCAACCAAAATTCCCTTTTTACTTTACAATGAAATTTACATTTCAGTAACTGTTGCCCTTTGGTCCCTTGGTAAAGAGATCCTGCTAGGTCAATAGAGCTTTAAAAGCTGAACTTCTCTGCAAGAGAAGATAGCGTATAATCACTTTTTTGGTGGCCTGTTTCTCCTACTTCTCCTGTGTACCAGCACTGCAGCCTTGGAAAGCTTTTTTGGCATTTAACAATTCCATGAGTATTGGATGCCTTTGTCCAATACCATGAGCTTATTCTTTTCTCTGACCTTCTGAGTCACTATAGGACTCGGGAGAGATGTAGAGTGTCAGAGAAAGGAACCAGCATGGCAGAAGACACAGGCATACGACACCCCCAAAAGTTTTTGAATACTGATGCCATTCACGTCTGCTCCAGGCTCTGGAAGGATCCCGACATTATTGTATGTAGAAAGAAGGGGGTAGGTAACACACCATTGAACAGTATCCTAGCTTTGGTTTTGCATATAGCAAGTGGACCCATTTGGGAATGACAGGGTAACCAAATGTAGACCCAAATGTATCTAGCATGTTTCAAAAACAGCCTCATTTAACACTGACAAAAGCTTTGGCAATGCCCAGTGCAAGTAAAGCTCTGTTACCCGGGTTATCTACTAGGATTTGTACATTTAGATTAAAGGGGAGTTCCAGCCTTTTTTATGTTTATTAAAAGTCAGCAGCTACAAAAAGTTTAGCTGCTGGCTTTTAATAAACAGACACTTACCTGCTCCACTGTCCAGCGACACGGCCGCCCGGAGCGTCGCTCCTCTCCCCCCCTCTCCGCCGGCGCCTCCATTCAAACTGTGGGCACCCGGCCATGACAGCTTTCGGCTTCATGGCTGGGCACTCACTGCACATGCGTGAGTCGCGCTGCGCCCTAGGAGTGGACAGGTGATCGCTTTGGACCTGTCAAGTGTCCCAGGTAATCGCCTTAAGGGAGGGGCCGCCTTAGGCTATATGACGAGGCACCTAAGCGGTCCCTGGGCGGAAGGAGGAAGTGGGACAGGAAGTCCCACTCCTACCGAAGCCCCCACTCCCCCCCCCAAAAAATACACGCTAAATGTGGCATGTAAGGGGGCGAGGAGTGGTTAAAGTGGAAGTTCCATTTTTGGGTGGAACTCCGCTTTAAACCTTCACCTAAAAAAAACATTTTCCCCTTCTTTTCTCCCTTCTTCTCTTATATTTGGCCATTATTGCAGCAAATGCAGCCATGGCAAGAATGACTTTTGCCCCCATCTGAAGCCCTGGAACACATCTGCACATGCACAGTGCAGGTATGGAAGTCCCAAACGTAAGCATGTCGGTGCATGCGCAGAATCCCCCTGCACCTGCGCAGATGTGCTGCAGGGCTCTTCCGGCACCCGAAGACTGGGCAGAGCCCTTTGCCACATCTGCACAGGCACCAGACCAACAAAGATGCAGAATCCAGTGGAGGAGTGGGGCCAAAGGTAAAGGGGACTAAAGATCCTCTTTAGCTGCCACTGCCCCCCCCCCCCAGGATTAAGGAGGAGATGGAGACTCTCAGTTCCTACAGGGGCTGCAATGGCTGGTACACTAGAAATAATTAGCCATTTTAACTATTTTTAAACTGACTGGAGTAAAGCACTGTTGGAAAAGTAAAAGGAGAGGACATTTCTAACTCTGTAAGAACACCCTATGTACTGTATGTTAAGGGTGTTTACATGAACCCCTGTATGGTTAGAGTGTATATTCATATGTTATACCTGAGCCAATCTCATACCTAATACTTTAGCTAGAATCTATACATCTTCTGTCAATAGTGATATAGGGCAATACAAATCAGGGAGGTGAGGGCCCTTACCATTTTTAAGCAGTACCATAACTGTGGGCTAGTACATAGAATCCAATCGATGTCCGCTATCATTTTCACTGAGAATTAGTGTTTGTGTGCATACAAGCAAATAACAGATATATCAGATAATTGGCTGGATCAGAGCCAATGTATCCTTACATGCGAGTGCTACAGGCTGAACATTAAAAGCAGTTGGCATCACTAGATGCTTCCAACCCTTCGAAGTAGCACATCAGCACAGACATAGAGGGACTAAAGTGTTCTTTGGACTTTTGAATAAAAAAATGTAACTGTATTTTTAAGCAGATCTGCTGCTACACAAAAGATGACCTAGATGGTCTTCTTTCTTCCCAATAATACCCTTTAAATATTGTGAATGTCAGTGCAGAAGTAGTTTTCTGCAAAACAGATTCAATTTTATGGATTTTTGTTTGGACCTTTGAATCTGGCTGTCTGAGTTTTGCAGCAAAAGGAACACTAAAAATACATTATTCAAGTATGTACAATAAGGCACCCATTATACACACATATATGTACAAAGATAAAGGCACTTAGAGACAGCTACAAAAATATTATTTGCGACAGATATTTCAACAGCTTCATATATAAGGCTATTTTTCCTTGTTATATAAGTGGCACTCTGCACCTTCTTTAAAATCAGATTACTGGGTGCAACTGTTTATTCTATGTAGTTGCTTATCATCATTTAAATGTCCATATAAGTGGTTTAAATGGACCTCTACATTTGTCTGAACATAACAGTGCATGGTAATACACGTGTATCTAGATTATTATGAATGTCAATGATATATATCTAGTACTTTCTTATTAAAAACATCTTTTAATTGTTTCTTTTGGAATGTTGCTAATGGGACTGGCTCTGGTTTGGCCTTAGAAAATTGAAAAAATAAACACGTTGTGTCATCTTCTATGAAAAAAGTGGTTGTTCACCTCTTTATAAAGCTCTTTTTAAGCATAAATACTCTAAAAAATTGTGCACAGCCAAAAAAAGTTCATCCCACTGGCAGTGAGAAATGTTTGTTTGGTAAATCATAGGAGTTGCTTCCAATTTGGTAACCTTGTTTTGTTCTTCTCGTCTTTTAACATTATTATTGCAAAAAAAGATTCTGGAATGAAGACATCTGGTAAACTTTCTGTCTATTACTGTTAAACTGGTTTAGATGTTTCTTCCAGGTTTTCATCCATTGTCAAGAAGTTAAGGGCAAGGTTCAGAATTCACCAGAAATATTCTTGCATTAATTTTTGGAGTGTATTTGCTCTTTTTAGAAGTGTTTAAATAAGAAGTTCCTACATTATAATTCTCCTCTATCTCCACCACATCAGTAGCCCCGAAATTCCACTCGGAAGGACACCACCGCAGGTACCTTCCTTTTTAGCCTGTTGAAGTCCTTTGCTGACCTCCAGAGCCAGATCTGCAGCTCTTTCAGCAGCCAGAAGTCCTCCATCTTGCGCAGAAAGTCATTGCCCTTCCCAAACCCCAACCCAAACTGAGGAGAAGAATTGGAGAATTCAGGTGGAGGCTGGTAGCCCAATGAAGACATGACACCAGCAATGCTGACAACCAGACCCTGCAGGCTGGTGCAGAAGCGGCCCAGGCTCCTTCGAAGTTCAGTTCTGGCCACTTCACTGTCAATGGAGCGCAGGTAACAGAGCAGGAGACTGTAGGCCCGATGGTTCTCTGCTAAACGCAGGCTGTCATTCAGGTTGCGCCACATCTGAGAGTCCACTGATGCACTGGGGATGGCGTCTGGACCACCGGCACGAGGGGGGTTGAAGTCTGGATCGTTGAAAGGAGGACCAAGATAGTTTAACTGATAATGAGAAAAAATATATATATTTCTGATTTTTTATATATCATTGCGCAGGTAACATTAAAACACAACTCCAACCAAAACTTTTTCTTTTTTTTTGTTATGGTCAAGAAAGAAAATGAGAAAAACATTTCTCTAATGGGGCACAGAAAATAAAAGAAAATTTTTTGTTTTCAAAACTCTTCTTGAGGTAATAAAAGTCACTTCTTGTTTGGTCATTGGAACAGGAAGTGAGGTGAAATCTCTTCAACAGGGTAACACAGATGGCAATAAAAATATAGGTCACATGTTGCCTGAGAGAGATCTTCTTTACTTTTAACAATGTTCCAAAAATTATAACATTCTCTATATATTTTAGGCTATGGATATAAAATACTAACTGCTATAGCTATGAAGTACTAATTTTACTCTGTAATTTTCCATGTTAATGATCAATGATCATTATCAACGATCATTAAAATGTTGTTGTTTTTTTAATTTTTAAAAAAAAGCAAACAAACAATCAAAAACATAAAAAAAAGATTTTCATACAAACCAAAAAAGCCACTTAAGGAAATTTAAACAAAATCTGTTGTTCCAAAGCAATGCACCTTTGCATACTGGAACTGATTAGTATTCCAGTGTTTCTCTTCTCCCTCATTTTCTATCCCTCACTCAGCTAATGTGACCCCAGTGCTGACAGAGAGGAGCAGAAGAGGGGCAAAAGATGTTGTTCAGGTGCCCCGATGTCCTCCTTATCAACCAATTATGTCATTGGTTGTTAGGAAGCAGGTGGCTGGAAGGTTGTCAAGTTGCACAATGAAAACTGGAGGCTTTGTGTAACTAAAAGGCAGACTTCATCCACCTGCTGGCTTGTATACAATTTTTGGGCAATTTTTAGGCATTTTGTCAAGGCACCCCTAAAGAAACTTGAAGGCACCCTGGTTAAAAAAGGCTGCTATAGAGGATGTTAGTTACACTTCAGCATATACACACATGACATTGTTGACATTGCCTTGAGCCCCTTCCCAGGTAACTTCCACACCCTTGAAAACACAAACTCCTACATCAGTGAGAACAGCCCTTATTTTCAGTTACAGCAGCCTTTATCAACCTTTTTATCCTGGAGGAACCCTTAAAATAATGTTTAGGTCTCAGGGAACCCCTGATTTTAGTCCATCGGGTGTCATAAGGAAAATAGTGGGGGTCAGTGGCAAAAATGTCCAATGTATAGCAGTGGTCAGAATGATACCTTTGCTGGCTCTGCCAAGTGGCATTGGACCTGGGACTATGAAGACACCATCAGAAGGAAGGTCAGTTAGCCACATCTCAAGGAATCCCTAACCACCTCTGAAGGAACCCTCGGTTTCCACAAAACCCTGGTTGAGGAGAGGGGTAAACCAATAGGCATTATATAGTATATTCCAGGGACGTGCAGTCAGGTGAGGCAGATGCCATGAACATAAAAAAAAAAGAAAAATATTGAGCTTCGAGTGTGACCTAATGTAGCCCAAGTCCTACCCCGCCACTGGTAAAAATTCGGAGCTCCTACGATCTATGGTTCCGGAGATACAGGGCTCCTTGTGCAGCCTGTCAGAAGCTACATAAAGAGCGGCCAGTTTGAATGCAAGCTGGCACACTCTATTTGCAGCAGACTGAGAAGATGAGCTCACAGTGCCTCTCACTTCTTGTCAGAGGCATGGAGCTCAATGGACAGCTTGGAGTCTTGGACCAATGGTAAAGTACCATTAGCCCCAGCTGTCCAATAAAAATGCTACAGTGGAGGCAAGCCTCTCACTGAAGTGTCATAGAAAGGAGGCATGTGTCTAAAAGACAAATACTCCCTTCCAGCCCAGCCCTCTTAACTACAAGGAAAAAACATGGGTTCATGGGTATAAGATTTACCCATAATCCCATGTTTTTCTCACACAGATAAGGGAGAATGAGAATCTTCTGCTGTTGAAAAGGCACTGTTAAAATCAAGCGAAATCCTATATTATTATGCTATATGTTATAAGATAATCATTTTTTTATTTATCTGTTTACTGTGAAATTACTGGTTGGAAGTTATAACTTCAAACTTCAGTAATTTGTCCGTTAAGCCACCTGCTTGAGTACAGTTTTTGAAAATATAGTAAATTACCTTAAAAACAATATATAATAATTCTTTGTAGATTACAGTGGAACCTCGGTTTAAGAGTAACGCGGTTAACGAGGGTTTTGATTTTCGAGCAACTTTAAAAAAAAATATTTGACTTGGTTTGCGAGTGTTGTCTCGCAAGACGAGCAGAATTCAACCTAATAGAGCCTGCAGTACCGCATTTGGCCTGAGGTGCGGGGGCGCCGGAGCCGAGCAGAGACAAACAGCGACGATCGCAGCCGATCATCGCCGTTCGGCAATGCTCGGAAATACACGGAAATACTCAGTTTCCAAGCCTTTCCGACGTTTGCCGAGGTCAGCTGACGTGTCCTCGGACCTTTCCGGACGTTTCCGAGGCTCTCCGGTGCCCCCCCACCTCTGGCCGCATGCGGTATTGCATCCCATTGAAGTCAATGCAGAACAAAGTATTTTAGTTTCCATTGACTTCAATGGGGAAACTCGCTTTGATATGCGAGTTCTTTGGATTACGAGGATTCTCCTGGAACGGATTATGCTCATAATCCGAGGTTCAACTGTACTTATGGTAATTAACCCCTTGCCACCCAGGCCAATTCTGACACTTCTCTCCTGCATGTAATAATCATCATTTGTTTGCTAGAAAATTACTGAGAACCCCCAAACATTATATATATAAAGTGTTTAAGCAGACACCCTAGGGAATAAAATGGTGGTGGTTGCTACTTTTTATGTTACAAGGTAGTTTCATGAAATAAAAAAAAATAAAAAACACTAAAAGATGATGTTACGCCAAGTAAATAGATACCTAACATGTCACGCTTTAAAATTGCACACACTTGTGGAATGGTGCCAAACTTCAGTACTTAAAAATCTCCATAGGCGACACTTTAATTTTTTTTACAGGTTACAAGTTTAGAGTTACAGAGGAGGTCTAGAATTATTGCTTTCGCTCTAACGATCACGACATATGTAACCTGTGTGTATCTGGCTCTGATACTAGCCAGTGCCTCACCAGCCACTGACCTCACCGCACGTCCCCGGTATGTTCTCAGCCCAACTTTCCCACAACTTAATACAATAGAAACATGGATGTCGCCCTTAGGACTTCGAATGAGGTGCGCACAATTGGCCGATAAAATTGACAAATGTAAATACAGTAAAGTATTTATTACAGAAATAGTCACACATAAAAAAGTAACATACAAAGGAATACGTCCCTGAATTGGAATACACTGATCAATGGCTTTAGCTGATTGGCTGCATCCACTGATCATCCAAAAATGTTTGACATGTCCTAAAAAGAATTTGATTAGATAATGTGGAGGAGGCCACAAACTGGATCGAGATTCAACCCATCCAATTTTGATCAGTGTATGGCCAGCTTAAATTAACACCTAGCTTCTCGCTGACACTTAAACCTTAACTCAGGCATGTCACACACAAATGAAATAGAGGGCAGAAGTAAGTAGACTTAAGGCGCGTACACACGATCGGTTTTACAGATGAAAACAGTCCGATGGACTTTTTTCATCGGACAAACCGATCATGTATGGGCCCCATCGGTCTTTTTTCCATCGGTGAGAAAAAATAGAACATGTTTTAAATTTATCCGATGGAAAAAAAAACAATAGCAAATTCCGATCGTCTGTGTGGAACTCCATCGGACAAAAAAACCCACGTATGCTCAGAATCAAGTTGACGCATGCTCAGAAGCATCGAACTTAATTTTCTCGGTTTGTCGGAGTATTTTACGTCACAGCATTTTGGACGATCGTTTTTTTGACTGATGGTGTGTAGGTAAGACTGATGGAAGTCAGCTTCATCGGAAAAACCCATCGGATTAGAATCCATAGGAAAATCGATCGTGTGTACAGGGCTTTAGTCTTCATGGAGCTGCATTATATCTGCTAAAAGTCACACACCTACTTCATGTCAAAAGAAAGCTTATAGCACTTAAGAGCTTTAACATTAGAAGTAAGTATTGCAAGTTACATAATTTCCCATACCAGAGAAAGGGGACTTAAAACATTTCCTGATGTACTGAGCTGCAGATTAACATAAGGAAATGTAGCTTTTAGTAACTGGAGAACAGTTGGGCCTTGTCCAATTTGAATACTTAAGCTGGGTACACACAGGCTGGTTCAGCAGGGACCAGTCGAATTGTGATCTGTGTGTGACCTTCCCTGTTCGATCAGCGCTGAGCAGCGTATTCTGACGGCAGAGGATTGTCGAAGTAGTAAAATTTCTCCATGTACCTTATGTGGATGGGGGGATTTTTCATTCAGCACTGAGAACCACAAAGAGTGGACTGCTTTTGGCCCATTAAGCACCAGTTTGACATACCTATCCTAACCTAACCCTGAAACGTAAAACCTTTACAGGTTATTTAAAGTAGCTCTATTAAAAAAGAGCTCCTTGCAAAAAGAAGATTACTGATAGCTGTCCTGCACCCATACCAGATCTTTGCTTTCTTCAAGAGCTAAGCTGGCTAATGAATCTTCAGCATCTGACACAATTCAGATGGTGGTGATAAATGGGGAATACTCAGAATGGTCAGGGGTGGGTAGTGGGGTCCCCCAGGGTTCTGTGCTGGGACCAATCCTATTTAATTTGTTCATAAATGACTTGGAGGATGGCGTAAACAGTTCAATCTCTGTATTTAGGGACAATACTAAGCTAAGCAGGACAATAACTTCTTCGCAGGACGTGGAAACCTTGCAAGAAGATCTGAACAAATTAATGGGATGGGCATCTACATGGCAAATGAGGTTTAATGTGGAAAAATGTAAAATAATGCATTTGGGTGGCAAAAATATGAATGCAATCTATACACTGGGGGGAGAACCTCTGGGGGCATCTAGGATGGAAAAGGACCTGGGGGTCCTAGTAGATGATAGGCTCAGCAATGGCATGCAATGCCAAGCTGCTGCTAACAAAGCAAACTGAATATAAGCATGCATTAAAAAGGGGATTAACTCCAGAGATAAAACGATAATTCTCCCGCTCTACAAGACTCTGGTCCGGCCTCACCTGGAGTATGCTGTCCAGTTCTGGGCACCAGTCCTCAGGAAAGATGTGCTGGAAATAGAGCGAGTACAAAGAACGGCAACAAAGCTAATAAAGGGTCTGGAGGATATTAGTTATCACTGGGAAAGGTTGCGAGCACTGAACTTATTCTCTCTGGAGAAGAGACGCTTGAGTGGGGATATGATTTCAATTTACAAATACCGTACTGGTGACCCCACAATAGGGATAAAACTTTTCCGCGGAAGGGAGTTTAATAAGACACGTGGTAACTCATTAAAATGAGAAGAAAGGAGGTTTAACCTTAAACTACGTAGAGGGTTCTTTACTCAATAAAATGAGAAGAAAGGAGGTTTAACCTTAACCACTTAAGCCCCGGACCATTTCGGGCCATTAGGACCAGGCCTGTTTTTGGGATTCGGCACTGCGCTGCTTTAACTGTAAATTGTGCAGACATGCAATGTTGTACCCAAATGAAATTTGCGTCCTTTTCTTCCCACAAATAGAGCTTTCTTTTAATGGTATTTGATTGCCTCTGCGATTTTTATTTTTTGCGATATAAACAGAAAAATACCGAAAATTTTGAAAAAAAATGATATTTTCTACTTTTTGTTATAAGAAAAATCGAATAAACTCAATTTTAGTCATACATTTAGGCCAAAATGTATTCAGCCACATGTCTTTAGTAAAAAAAATGTCAATAAGCGTATATTTATTGGTTTGCGCAAAAGTTATAGCGTTTACAAACTAGGGTGCATTTTCTGAAATTTACACAGCTTTAAATTTATGACTGCCTATCTCATTTCTTGAGGTGCTAAAATGGCAGGGCAGTACAAAACCCCCCCAAATGACCCCATTTTGGAAAGTAGACACCCCAAGGAAATTGCTGAGAGGCATGTTGAGCCCATTGAATATTTATTTTTTTGGTCCCAAGTGATTGAATAATGACAAAAAAATAAAAAAAAATTACAAAAAGTTGTCACTAAATGATATATTGCTCACACATGCCATGGTTATATGTGGAATTGCACCCCAAAATACATTCTGCTGCTTCTCCTGAGTACGGGGATACTACATGTGTGGGACTTTTTAGGAGCCTAGCCACGTACGGGACCCCGGAAACCAAGCACCGCCTTCAGGATTTCTAAGGGCGCAAATTTTTGATTTCACTCCTCACTACCTATCACAGTTTCGAAGGCCATAAAATGCCAAAATAGCACAAAACCCCCCCAAATGACCCCATTTTGGAAAGTAGACACCCCAAGCTATTTACTGAGAGGCATGTTCAGTCCATGGAATATTTTATATTTTGCCACAAGTTGCGGGAATATGACAAACTTTTTTTTTTTTGCACAAAGTTGTCACTAAATGATATATTGCTCAAACATGCCATGGGCATATGTGAAATTACACCCCAAAATACATTCTGCTGCTTCTCCTGAGTACGGGGATACCACATGTGTGGGACTTTTTGGGAGCCTAGCCGCGTACGGGACCCCAAAAACCAAGCACCGCCTTCAAGGTTTCTAAGGGCATAAATTTTTGATTTCACTCCTCACTACCTATCACAGTTTTGAAGGCCATAAAATGTCAAGATGGCACAAACCCCCCAAATGACCCCATTTTGGAAAGTAGACACCCCAAGCTATTTGCTGAGAGGTATGTTGACCCCATTGAATATTTTTTTTTTGTCCCAAATGATTGAATAATGACAAAAAGAAAAAAAAAAAAATGTACAAAAAGTTGTCACTAAATGATATATTGCTCACACATGCCATGGTTATATGTGGAATTGCACCCCAAAATACATTCTGCTGCTTTTCCTGAGTACGGGGATACCACATGTGTGGGACTTTTTGGGAGCCTAGCCGCGTACAGGGCCCCAAAAACCAAGCACCGCCTTCAGGATTTCTAAGGGCGTAAATTTTTGATTTCACTCCTCACTACCTATCACAGTTTCGAAGGCCATAAAATGCCAAAATAGCACAAACCCCCCCAAATTACCCCATTTTGGAAAGTAGACACCCCAAGCTATTTGCTGAGAGGCATGTTGAGTCCATGGAATATTTTATATTTTGCCACAGGTTGGGGGAATATGACAAACTTTTTTTTTTTTGCACAAAGTTGTCACTAAATGATATATTGCTCACACATGCCATGGGCATATGTGAAATTACACCCCAAAATACATTCTGCTGCTTCTCCTGAGTACGGGGATACCACATGTGTGGGACTTTTTGGGAGCCTAGCCGCGTACGGGACCCCAAAAACCAAGCACCGTCTTCAAGGTTTCTAAGGGCATAAATTTTTGATTTCGCTCCTCACTACATATCACAGTTTTGAAGGCCATAAAATGCCAAGATGGCACAAAACCCCCCCAAATGACCCCATTTTGGAAAGTAGACACCCCAAGCTATTTGCTGAGAGGCATGTTGAGCCCATTGAATATTTTTTTTTTTGTCCCAAATGATTGAATAATGACAAAAAGAAAAAAAAAAAAATGTACAAAAAGTTGTCACTAAATGATATATTGCTCACACATGCCATGGTTATATGTGAAATTACACCCCAAAATACATTCTGCTGCTTCTCCTGAGTATGGGGATACCACATGTGTGGGACTTTTTGGGAGCCTAGCCGCGTACGGGACCCCAAAAACCAAGCACCGCCTTCAAGGTTTCTAAGGGCATAAATTTTTGATTTCACTCCTCACTACCTATCACAGTTTTGAAGGCCATAAAATGTCAAAATAGCCCAAAACCCCCACAAATGACCCCATTTTGGAAAGTAGACACCCCAAGCTATTTGCTGAGAGGCATGGTGAGTATTTTACAGCTCTCATTTGTTTTTGAAAATTAAGAAAGACATTTTTTTTTCTTTTTTTTTTTCTTTTTTTACATTTTCAAAACTTTGTGACAAAAAGCGAGATCTGCAAAATACTCAACATACCTCTCAGCAAATAGCTTGGGGTGTCTACTTTCCAAAATGGGGTCATTTGGGGGGGGGTTTTGTGCCATCTGGGCATTCCATGGCCTCCGAAACTGTGATAGGCAGTGAGGAGTGAAATCAAAAATTTACACCCATAGAAATCCTGAAGGCGGTGCTTGGTTTTTGGGGTCCCGTACGCGACTAGGCTCCCAAAAAGTCCCACACATGTGGTATCCCCGTACTCAGGAGAAGCAACAGAATGCATTTTGGGGTGTAATTCCACATATGCCCATGGCATGTTTGAGCAATATATAATTTAGTGACAACTTTTTGTACATTTTTTTTTTTTTTGGTCATTATTCAATCACTTGGGACAAAAAATAAAAATATTCAATGGGCTCAACATGCCTCTCAGCAAATAGCTTGAGGTGTCTACTTTACAAAATGGGGTCATTTGGGGGGGTTTTGAACTGTCCTGGCATTTTATGCACAACATTAGGAAGCTTATGTCACACATCATCCACTCTTCTAACCACTTGAAGACAAAGCCCTTTCTGACACTTTTTGTTTACATGAAAAAAATTTTTTTTTTGCAAGAAAATTATGTTGAACCCCCAAACATTATATATTTTTTTAAAGCAAAGGCCCTACAGATTAAAATAGTAGGTGTTGCATTTTTTTTTCCACACAGTATTTGCGCAGCGATTTTTCAAACACATTTTTTGGGGGAAAAACACACTTTTTTTATTTTTAATGCACTAAAAAACACTATATTGCCCAAATGTTTGATGAAATAATAAAGATGATCATAGGCCGAGTACATGGATACCAAACACGACATGCTTTAAAATTGCGCACAAACGCGCAGCGGCGACAAACTACATTCATTTTTAAAAGCATTTAAAAGCCTTTACAGGTTACCACGTTAGATTTACAGAGGAGGTCTACTGCTAAAATGACTGCCCTCGATCTGACCTTCGCGGTGATACCTCACATGCATGATGCAATTGCTGTTTACATATGACGCTAGACCGACGCTTGCGTTCGCCTTTGCGCAAGAGCAGGGGGGGACAGCGGTGCTTTTTTTTTTATTTATTTTTTTATTATTATTTATTTGGCTTTTTTATTTTATTTTTAAACTGTGCCTTCCATATTTTTTTTTTTTACCATTTTTATCGTTATCTCAGGGAATGTAAATATCCCCTATGATAGCAATAAGTAGTGACAGGTACTCTTTTTTTGAAAAAAATTGGGGGGTTAGACCCTAGATCTTTCCTCTGCCCTCAAAGCATCTGACCACACCAAGATCGGTGTGATAAAATGCTTTCCCAATTTCCCAATGGCGCTTTTTATATCCGGGGGGGGGGGACATTCCCTCCCACTGCTTGTAAAAGCAGTCTAGAGGCTAATTATCTGCTAGAATTGCTTTTACATGAAAGCCGGCTGCTGGCTGAAAAGAATGATACCAAGATGATACCTAAACCCGCAGGCATCATTCTGGTATAAACATTCAAAGTCCAGCAACATACCAGTACGTTGCTGGTCCTTGTTGGACATGTATTGTAATCTTTTTTTTCATACAGCCTATTGGCTGAACGAAAAAAAGAGATTGATTGGTGGGTATGCCCACCATTAGAATACCTCCCTTCATCCACCCACTTCTAATGATGGGCATATATGCCGAAGCATGGGGGCATCCTCCCGCAAAAAAGTTATGCCGCGTACACACGGTCAAGACTTCGTCGGAATTTCGACCGTATGTACGCGGCATAAAAGGTTATGCCGCGTACACACGGTCGGACTTTTCCACGGGCAAGCCTCCGTTGGAATTTCGACCGTATATACGCGGCATTAGGAGCAAAATCGCTCCTCCGCCCCTGCTGCCCCCATGCTTCGGCATATATGCTCTTTTTTTTAACTGTGGTGGTGAAATCACCTCCTACAGCGTTGGAGTCACGGCTTTATGTATCGTGGGAGCAAACGCTGTTGCTGTCAAGATAAATAGATCCGCGCTGCAACTGAATGGCGTACCTGCTAAGCAAATGGTGGTTAACATTAAAACAAAGTAACATTACAGTACAACAGTAAGACCTTACCATGCCATACCTGCAAAGCAAATACCAAAACAAAACCTAGTAAAAAATAAAAAAATGTTTTAACGCAACCTGTGCCTAAAATATATATATGCCGAAGCATGGGGGCATCCTCCCGCAAAAAAGTTATGCCGCGTACACACGGTCGGAATTTTCCACGGGCAGGCCTCCGTCGGAATTTCGACCGTATGTACGCGGCATTAGGAGCAAAATCGCTCCTCCGCCCCTGCTGCCCCCATGCTTCGGCATATATGCTCTTTTTTTTAACTGTGGTGGTGAAATCACCTCCTACAGCACTGGAGTCACGGCTTTATGTATCGTGGGAGCAAACGCTGTTGCTGTCAAGATAAATAATTCCGCGCTGCAGTTGAATGGCGCACCTGAAAACAAAAAATTACATACCTGAAAAGCAAGCATGATAAAACATTGCAGAATAGAATACAGTAAAAAAGAGCAGAACAATAGAGAGAAAATAGAGAGAGAGAGAACAATAAAACGACAACTATTTTTGGTTTTTTTATTTTATATTTTTTTGTGTTTTGTTTTTTAAATTTTTTTTTTTCTTTTTTACACTTTTTTTTTGTAACTTTACAACTGTAATGGTTCGGGTCTCTCAAAATGTAATGGCATCTTGGGAGACCCTGTGTAAGTGTGTCCTTGTCTGTGAAATGCTGTACCCTACGCTAAAACTTCACTTTTGAGTGGTAGCGTTCAAAACATTCACCTTGGCAAAGACCAGGCTTGTCAGGACAGAGTGGACAAAAACTACGGGTGTCACGCCTAAATCCGCGCTTGCTACAGACACGACATCTTTTTTGGGGGTGGCTTTGGGTAGGGGTACTCGGGAGGACATACGAATAATGCCTCTCATGCAGCCGGCTTACTGCATTTGGTAGGGGATGGTGAGGTGCAGAACCGCCTGGATACAGGAGTTCTGTGACTATCTCATTCTGGAATTTTAGAAGAGATAACGTCCCGCCTGAAGCTCTGTATAGCACATGAGCGTTCAGCAAAGCCAATTGGAATAATGATAGAGACACTTTTTTGTACCAGCGTCTCGCCTTACGGTCAATTAGATACGGCGCCATCAACTGGTCGTTGAGGTCCACCCCTCCCATATTTTGGTTATATTCGTGGACACAGAGGGGTTTCTCCACAACACCAGTCGCCGTATGAATTTGGACTCTCGTGTCTGCATGAAGGGAGGTAAGAAGGAAAACATTCTTATTGTCCCTCCACTTCATAGCGAGCAAGTTATTACACTTCAAGCAGGCTCTCTCCCCCAGCCTAAGACGGCCATCTACAAGCCGCTGGGGAAAGCCCCGGCGATTAGGTCGCACGGTGCCACATGCTCCAATCTGATGATCAAACAAGTGACTAAACAGTGGCACGCTCATGTAATAATTGTCCACATACAAGTGGTACCCCTTTCCGAATAAGGGTGACACCAAGTTCCACACTATCTTGCCAGCGCTCCCTATGTAATCCGGGCAGTTGACCGACTCAATCTGACTATCTTTTCCCTCATAAACCGTAAAGTTCACTACATAGCCTGTTGCCCTGTCACAGAACTTGTAGAGCTTGACCCCGTATCTGGCACGCTTGCTGGGAAGGTACTGCTTAAAAGACAAGCGGCCAGAAAATTTAATCAGGGACTCATCAACGCAGACAACTTGATCGGGAGTAAACAAGGCTGCAAAACGTTCGTTGAAGTGGTTTATGAGGGGCCGAATTTTATAGAGCCGGTCGTATTCAGGGTCCCCACGTGGACGACAAAGTTCATTGTCGTTGAAGTGCATGAACCGCAAAATCTGCTCGTATCGTGCCCTGGACATGGAGGCAGAGAACACGGGCATGTGGTCAATTGGGTGCGTGGACCAATAAGCACGCAATGACGGAAATTTATGTGTGCCCATGTTGAGGGAAAGGCCCAGAAAGGTCTTAAATTCGGAAACCGTAATTGGTTTCCAATTTCTGGCAATTTTAGGCAACTGGGGGTTAGCGGCGATAAATTGACCAGCATATAAATTACTCTGGTCCACAATAGATCTATAGAGATCTTCCGTGAAAAACAGCGAATAAAAATCAATTGGAATAAAATCAGCTGTTTCCACCTGAATACCGGGTTGGGCAGTGAATGGGGGAAGTACGGGTTCTGCAGAAGTGGTGGGGACCCAATCAGGATAGGCAAATTCTGCAGGAAGGGCAGTATGGGCACGACGGGCCTGCCTTTGTCTTCTTGGTGGCAGCGGGACACTACTTGTGCTTGCCACCTCGCCAGCTTGAACTGCACTTATGGGACTCGCCACGTCACCAAGTGTTACTGCAGTGCTGGATGTACGTCCAGGCTGTACTAGGCCGCTGGTGCTTGCCAGTTCACCAGAAGGAATAGCGGCGCTAGTACTACTCTGCTCCATGATACGAGAGACCTGCGGTTCTTGCTCCTCAACAACCTCAGAAGATCGGGATCGGGTACACCTGACCTTAGCAGGGACCTCAACTTCGTCGTCAGAGCTATCTGACGTGGGGCCGCTGACGTCACTGTCTTCTACGGGAAGATATTCTGAGCCTGAATCTGACAGATACGTGACCTCCTCTTCACTATCTGTCATGCTCAGAATCTCGTAGGCCTCTTTACTAGTGTACCTTCGTCTTGCCATTTTGGGCTCTAAATTTAGGGGTACACTAGTAAGATTCACAGGAAAAAAAGCACCTGACTGTCGTCAGCAAATATATCAAACGCTACAAAAAAACTGTTAGCGATCGCAGGGATCAGGCCTGTCTCTGCGAACGCTGCAGTTATGTGTGTTGTGTTTGGTAAGTGACAGTGATCGATCGATACTGCACTTGGGTGGGCTGGGCTGGGCGGAGGGGCTAAACGCAGGCGCTAGCAGGTATCTGGGCTGATCCCGCTAACACTGCGTTTTTGGGAACCCTAAACCGCTGGGGATGCTAGTATAGATCTGATCAGATACTATACCACTAAGGGGGGTGTATGCTTTGCGCGTGGGTGTTAGCGTTACTGGCACTAACCTAACACTGCCTGGGGCGACGCAGACCCTCTCTGGCGCTAAAACCTAATTGATCTCACCCGCCGGGCGATCAGGGGGGTTAAACCTTTATTGGGTTATATACGGCGGGTGCCCTGATGCTATAAAAAGCAAACTAATCAACCAGCGTCACCCGTAACCTTTATATGGTGATCACTGGTGAAAGGGTTAACTAGGGGCAATCAGGGGGTTAAAACCTTTATTAGGTTAAATATGGGGGTACCTGACACTATATAAAAACCTGACGGGTAACCTAAATAACTAAATAACTTACTGGCTAACCAGTGACACCAGTGACGCTTATACGGCGATCACTGGTGAAAGGGTTAACTCTAGGGGCAATCAGGGGGTTAAAATAATATATGGGGGTACCTGACACTAATAAAAACCTGCGGCGAACCTAAAAAAAAATAACTGCCTATCTAAAACACCAGCGACACGAATACAGCAATCGGAAAAACAATCGCTTAGTGACGCTGAAGTTAGGGGGTGAAAGGGTTACCTGGGGGGTGATCAAGGGGTTAAACCTTTATTAGGGGGGATTAGGGGGCTACCCTGGACCTAAAGGGGCCTAATCCTAACTGCCCTGCAACTTTTTACAATCACAGATGACACTAAATGCAGTGATCAGTAAAATAAATGATCACTGCAATCAGTGACACTGTGATTGGGGGCTTTGGGGTGACCTGGGGGGTGATCTGGGGGTGACTGGGGGGTGATTTGTGTGCCTATGTGTACCTACGTGTCAGTGGACTGTTGGTGCACTAACCTGCTTCTTCTCTCCTCGGCGCCGGGAACGAAAAGACCGCGGCGAGGGAGATGACATCACTTCCTCCAGCCTGTGTTTACATTTCAGGCAGGAGGAAGCAATTTCATTCGCCGGGAGCGATCGCGAGGGGGGGGGGGGCGGAATCGAGCGGCCGCCCCCTCATGCCTGATCGCTCCCGAACACTTAACGGCCGCTCACTGCAGTGAAGGGAGGTCCGGATGGACCCCCCAACTGCACAAAGGCGATCACGTAGATCTACGTGATTCTGCCTGTCGGTGCCATTCTGCCGACGTAAATCGGCGGTGGGCAGTCGTTAAGTGGTTAAACGGCGTAGAGGGTTCTTTACTGTAATGCCGCGTACACACGATCGGAAAATTCGACAAGAAAACCGTGGATTTTTTTCCGACTGATTTTCGCTCAAACTTGTGTTGCATACACACGGTCACACAAATCTTGTCGGAAATTCCAAACGTCAAGAACGCGGTGACGTACAAGACGTACGACGAGCTGAGATCAATGAAGTTCAATAGGCAGTTTGGCTCTTCTGCTTGATTCTGAGCATGCATGGTTTTTGGTGCATCGGAAATGACTTATGCTGATAGCAGAGGAACCAAGTAGCAGACAGAAATGACACTTGGTGCTCTTAATTGAGACAAGTACACAGTATATAAGGATATGCTTTGTTCATATTTCATGTCTGAGGTCTACAACTACTTTAATGTAAATTCTACAACTCAAAATAGTTATTTCCTAAAAGATACAGGGAAAATTCACTTTAAGTCTCTGTGATTTTGTTTCTCCTGCTTGTGCCAATTTATTCTCTGCACCTGCCTCTCAAATCGGAGCTGGGTACCTGTCTTTTTCAGACTGATTATGTAACGTAATGCCGACAGCTTGTTTATTTGAATGTTATGTAAGAACCTGGCATTGTATATACTACTCCAAGAGTTACTAATGGTGCCCCGGGCAATGCAGGGTGATGTGTTGTAGGTAGTGCAGTTAGGGAAGCGGAACAGAGAGGGAAATTAGTGAGGGAACGGCAAAGGAGGGGCAGAGGCCTTGAAGATATAATTATTTGTGAATGCGTGTGTATATACAACAGTGAGTGTTTATGTCAGTGTATACTTAGATACAAGGATCCAATGACACCTCGAGCCCCCAGTGTGTATACAACACCGCTGATTGAAGCCTCCAGGGAATGCCTAGTTGTGTAAGTGTATCTATGTGTGTACACACAGCATTACATGTATATCCACACACTGATCCCTTCATGTTTACCCATGAACATTCCTGGAACAAATAAACACGAGGATCAGTCTCATCGCAGATCGCGTTCGTCTCCGGCGCGCAGAAGAAATAAAGTGCTTTTTTTTTTTTTATTGTGCTGACAGTCTTGAATGTGTCATCAAAGATCAAATAAAAACTGAGCTTGGTGCTAGGCATGCCACTGTTCCTAAGCGCCAACATTTCACAAGCTCGATTTTATTCCATTAAAATTGTTTGTGCTTTCTCAGAGACACGGCAAAGCAACAGGTTCACTTAAAGGCAGATCTCCACAGATGCATATACTTACTTTAATCACTTCAGCCCCGGAAGGATTTACCCCCCTTAAGACCAGGCCATTTATTGCGTTACGGCACTGCGTTATTTTAACTGACAATTGTGGGGATTGCTCTGAAGAGATTCGTGCAGAAACACAAGATTTCCATCTTCTACTGTCAGAACTGCAATCTGCCTTGTTTACATAGGATGATCGTCGTTCTGCCTCTCCCGGGAACGATCGCGGGTGGCCGACGGACATCCGGTCCGCCAGACCTGCTGTTTGACATCCCCTGTGTCCAATCAGCACGCAATCGCTCCTCCGGCGGCGTGCCCACGCCCCCCCAGTGGCTATTGCACAAAATGACGTACTGGTACGTGATTTCCCGCAATGAAGTCGACCTGCCACAGTAAATATGTGGCAGGCGGTCGGCAAGTGGTTAAAGTGGCTGTAACCTCAGACATGAAATATGAACAGTGCATATCCCTCTAAGGCTCTGTTCACACATATGCAAATTGGATGCGTTTTGAATAGCATCTGATTTGCATGACATGTGAATCAAGCCAGCTTCTTATGGAGTCGGTTCACATATGTGCAGTGACGGAGATGTGACTTGGTGACACCACCCATTGTGACGTCACCGACCCAGCATGCACCGGTCAATGATGTCACAAGGTGGCGGTTCCACCAGGTAACATCTCCGGGTAGCCCGCCCCTTAGCTATTTAAGAACTGTCAGATGGCGGAGCAGGCAGACAGTGGGAGCCTTCGGCGCGAGCAGACCTTTTTTTTTATTTTTTGGGGTCAGCGGTGGCGGTGGGACATTGTTTGTTTTTGTTTTTTTAACAAAGGAATTGTCAAAACTCTGTGTCTGTCTCTGTGTTTTAATTTTTGACACTTTTGTTGGTGAATGAGTAGGAGTACATTGAACCTCTACTCATTCACATGGGGTGGAAGGATCTAAGGGCCCTCTTGTTAAAGGGGGGCTTCCAGATTCCGATAAGCCCCCTGCCCACAGACCACAAACAATGGTCAGGGATGTGGGAAAGAGACCCTTGTCCCCATCAACATGGGGACATGGTACTTTGGGGTGGGGGGTAGGGCCCCACCCACCCAAAGCACCCCCCCATGTTGAGGGCATATGCTTCCGGAGGAGGGGCGCTCCATCATCCCCCCCTTTTCCTGGCCTGCCAGGCTGCATGTTTGGATAAGGGTCTAGTATGGATTTTGGGGGGCAACCCATGCCATTTTTTTTAAATGTTTGCGTGGTGTTCCCCTTAAAATCCGTACCAGACCCAAAAAGGACCCCCACACAGTTTTTTTCACAATTTTTTATTGTCAGCAATGAGCTTTTTTACATTCAGCTGTCAGCGGGAAAACTCGCTGACACCTGATGAGTCATACACTGTTAAGGATGGGCCGGCAGGCTCCTTAACAAGCAGCTAATGTTAAAGACGCCGGTGGCTGCCGACTCCAAAAATTTGCATCTGAACCGCATCTAAATTGCAGCTGAACAGCTGCTTTGGAAATTCGCAGTAAAAACTTGTGAATCTAGCCTAAGTATCATGTCTGTCTGCTGCATTGTTCCTTTGCTATTAGCATGAAACCACATCTAAAAAAAAATCCGGACACCAAGAGAAAAATGGTGACCAGGGGAGGGACCTCCAGCTGACTGACAGCCTCAGCTCTCATTACTGAGCTGGGCGAAGTGTAACTTCAGCTCTCTGCCCTCTTTATTCAGGACTCTCAGACGAGCTCATAAATTCAGCACTTTGAACAGATGTAGAGAAGAGAATACGGTAGGCAGACAGAAAAGAAAAAGGAGAGAGACTGGGCAGACAGATAAAACTTATGTAGGAGGATTTGTTTCATCTCTGTGTATCACCTGAGAATAGTCCTTCACTGGGTATATGTAAGGGTGTTCAACCACTTTAAACCAAAATTCTGGGCTTTTACTAACTATGCTTTAAAACATTAACTACCCCCTCCTGACACCTATACTAATTACACAAACAAGATGAAACAATAAGGTGCAAACGCCTAGTGCATAATCCACAGCACTTTATTAAAAGGTATAAATATATATATACTCACAAAAGAAATAATGATAACAGTGTTGTAAGTAACCCAAGAACCAAAATTGATGGAACTCAAGTGGTTCAAGTGGACGTCATAGTACCAACTTACGCATTTCAGGGGACGTGCCTTGTTCCTAAGGGCAAAACCATTTGTTCAGCTTCTCTGGAAGTTCTTAGTGCTATGGTGTCTAGTTTCTACTTCTTTATGCTACCTATACTAATTAACCTGTGTAAAAAAAATCATAAAATTCACTTTTCCCCCTGTGTTAGCCAGAAGAATGCACTCAACAACAGCTGGTAATGCCTGAACGATGGTCCATCTGTTGTTGATGCTCCCTCCTCTCCCCTGTGCCGGCTGCTGCCTGACGTAGAGAAGCCGATCATGTCACAAGTCCAGAGTGGACTGAAAATTGGTAAGTAAACACATCTATACAGAGGAGTAACAGAGACAAGAAATGCACCCCATAATGCAACTGACACCCATTTACAAAACTGATTAATTGTAAACCAGCAGTATGGTCCCTGTGCAAAGAGCGTTTTAGAGAGGGTTAAAGTAACATAGGTCAAAATCTTAGGAAACAAGCCCACTAAAATTAAGGATCGTTTCACACTGCTGCACTGCAGTTTGGCCGCAGCGTGAGGGCAGAACGGGTGTGCTGGGGTGGGATCTCAGGGGGAAAGGCAAATGCGTGTGCTGAGGGTGGGATTTAAATTGGGAAAGGCCAATGTGTGTGTGCTGAGGCTGGGATCTCAATGGAGAAAGGCTAATGTGTGCTGGAGGTGGGATATCAGTGATAAAGGCCAATGTGTGTGTGTGTGCGGAGGGTGAGATTTAACTTGGGAAAGGCCAATGTGTGTGTGCTGAGGGTGAAATCTCAATGGGGAAAGGCTAATGTGTGTGTGTATGTTGAGAGTTGGATCTCGCTGGGTAGGACAATTTGTGCTGAAGGTGGGATTTCAGGGGAAAGGCCAATCTGTGTGTGCTAAGGATGGAATCTCAATTGGGAAAGGCCAATGTGTATGTGCCGAGAGTGGGATCTCACTGGAGATGGGCAATTTGTGCTGGAGGTGGGATTTTTGGGGGAAAAGCCATTGAGTGTGTGTTAGGAGTGGGATCAAACTGGGAAAAAGCCAATGTGTGCTGGAGGTGGGATCTCAGCAGTAAAGGCCAATGTGTGTGTGTGTGTGTGTGCTAAGGGTGGGATCTTACTGGGGAAAGGCCAATGTGTGCTGGAGGTAGGATTTCAGAGAGAAAGACCAATGTGTGTTTGCTAGGGGTAGGATTTCACTAGGGAAAGGCCAATGTATGCTTGAGGTGGGATCTCAGCAGGAAAGGCCAATGTGTGTGTGCTGAGGGTGGGATTTACCATGGGAAAGGCCAATGTGTGTGTGCTGAGGGTGGAATCTCACTGTGTGCTTCAACATGTTCACATATATGCAGGTGTGAGAGTGCATGTAAATCACGTGTATTCCTGTAGTCACATGGAATACACAGTGCTGCACAGAAAATGCATAGGGGTGTCAATAACTCTTAATGGCACCGCCATGCACTGATTTCCATGCAGCCGCATTGTAAAAAGGGTGCAGAAAATGCAAACACATCAGCCGACTTAAGTGAATGGGCTGCTGTACCCACGCACCAGCAGCACGCAGAGCTGCATACATGTGAACTGGCTCTAAAACAGAACTGCAGCCAAAATAACAATAAAAATGGGCCATTAAAAGTTAAAATAACAAAACCAGCTTTAGCTGCAATAGTCACCTTTAAACCAGAGATTTTGCACTGCATTCCTTTTTTACTGCTAATAGTTGTCCTCCGTCTTATGGTCACCATCATTAAACCCACTTCTTCTGAGCCCAGGTCATTCCTGGACCAACCCAGCCTGGTCCTGTCCAGTTATAAGAGAATCAGTACAGTGATGAACTTATCTCTCTGTCACTCCAGTCTTTCTTCCTATCAGCTCCTTGTGCTGCTTCTTCTTCTCACATTCCAGCCCTGCTGTACGGGAACCGCAAGAGACTGATACCAGGTCAAATTCAGGTATTTACACTGCTTGCATTTAAAAAAATACATTTAAGGATGTCTTATTGATTACAAAACTGAATTCAAGTACAGTGGAACCTTGGTTTACGAGTAACGCGGTTAATGAGCGTTTTGAAAGACGAGCAACTTTTTTTTTTAAATCCTGACTCGGTTTGTGAGTGTTGTCTCGCGAAACGAGCAGAATTCAAGCTAATGGGGTGTGCAGTACTGCATTTGGCCAGAGGTGCGGGGGCGCCGGTGACACTCACAACAGTTCAGAGCCGTTCGGAGCCGCTCGTAAATACTCGGAATCACTCGTAAATACTCGGAAAGACTCGTAAATACTCAGATCCCGAGTGTTTCCGAGCCTTTACGAAGGTTTACCAGATCAGCCGAGCTGTCCACGAGTATTTCCGAGGCTCTCCGGCGCCCCCCACATCTGGCCACATGCGGTATTGCATGCCATAGAAGTCAATGCGGAAGAAATTATCTTCTTTTCCATTGACTTCTATGGGGAAACTCGCTTTGATATGCGAGTGCTTTGGATTACAAGCATTCTCCTGGAACGGATTATGCTCGTAATCCAAGGTTTAACTGTATATCCAAAGCCAAAACTTTTGTTTTTCATTTTGGATGGTGTAGAGAAGGGTTTAAACAGCTGTCAGCTTTTTGCCATCTGCATCTCATTAGGGAGATTACTCTACATTTCTTATCCTGTAGACTCAAAAGGAAATCTGAGGATATCTTTCCAATGTGAGGGAAATCGCCTCTTATGCCTCGTACACACGACCGGTTTTCCTGGCAGGAAAACTGCCATGACAGCTTTTCCGCAGGAAAAACGGCCGTGTGTATGCTCCATGGCAGTTTTCCTGGCAGGAAAACTGCGGGAAAAATAATGTGAACGTGTTCTCTATTTTCCTGTTAGGAAAAATACCGGCCGAGACGGGTCGTCTGTATGATTTCCTGAGGGGAAAAATACCGCACATGGTCGTGAACAATTTGACGCATGAGCAGAAGCATAGAAGGTCATTTTGTCGGCTCGTTGGAGTCTTTGACGTCACCGCGTTCTTGAAATTCAAAAGTTCAGCGGTATTTGGCCTGAACGTGTGTATGCAAGGCAGGCCTGACAGGAATCCCGGTAGGAAAAATGTCAGTTTTTTTCCTGCCGGGAAAAATGGTTGTGTGTATGAGGCATTAGACAGCTGTCACATGAACAAGTTTTCCCAATGGAAGATTTCTCCACTATTTCTGTCCTGGTGGCAACTGTAAAGTTTGGATTTATCCTCACTTTCATTCCCTGTGACACTGGTGATCAAGACAATTAACCACTTCAATACCCAGCCATAGTAATATGACGCCCACAGATAGGATCTCCCATCCTGGGTGGGCGTCATATGACGTCCTGGGCTTTGTGGGGGGATATATGAATGATGCCTGCAGCTAGAGGCATCATTCAGATATCCTTCTCTTCTGCCGGCGATTCTGCGCACGATAAGAACGATCATAGTGGCAGTTCCACCGCTTGATCGTTCTTATAGGCGGCAGGAGGGGACATCCCCCCCCTCCCGCCGCCATCCGGTGCTTCTCCGGGCTCTTCTGTGCCATCGGGGGCCCGGAGAAAGAATCGTCCGGCGCCTGTGTCTTGTCACATGACAAGCATAGAGATGACTGGTGACCAGGGATGAGCCGAACATCCCACTGTTCGGTTCGCACCAGAACCTGCAAACAGACAGAATGTTCGCGTGAACTTTAGAACCCTATTAAATACAATGGACTCGAACGTTCGAAATCTAAAGTGCTAATTATAAAGGCTTATATGCAAGTTATTGTCCTAAAAAGTGTTTGGGGACCCGGGTCCTGCCCCAGGGGACATGTATCAATGCAAAAAAAAGTTTTAAAAACAGCCGTTTTTTTGGGAGCAGTGATTTTAATAATGCTTAAAATGAAAAAATAAAAGTGAAATATTCCTTTAACCACTTCCCGCCCAGTCAATAGCAGATTGACGTCCAGGAAGTGGTTCTGTTATCCACACTGGACGTCATATGACGTCCTGCGGGATAACAGCCGCCGCGCGCCCGGGGGGGCGCGCATCGCGGCGATCGGTGGAGCGGTGGGTCAGTCTGACCCACCGCTACACTGATCTCGGTAAAAAGCCTCCGTCGGAGGCTTTTTACCATGTGATCAGCCGTGTCGAATCACGGCTAACCAGGAAGTAAACAGGAAGAGCCGTTGATCGGCTCTTCCTCACTCGCGTCTGACAGACGCGAGTAGAGGAGAGCCGATCGGCGGCTCTCCTGACAGGGGGGGTTCGCGCTGATTGTTTATCAGCGCAGCCCCCCCTCGGATACCCACACTAGACCACCAGGGAAGCCCCCCAGGACCACCAGGGAAGCCCCAATCATGTGGATGGCCCCTATGGCCATCCACATGTAGTAAAAATAAATAAATAAAAGAAAAACATTAAAAAAAATATGCCAATCAGTGCCCACAAATGGGCACTGACTGGCACTTTCACAATGTGTGGTGGCTGGCATTGCTGGGCACCAGTGCCACCAATGCCACCTACTAGTGTCCATCAGTGCCACCTATCAGTGCCCATCCATGCCCATCCGTGCCAATCTGTGCCCACCTATCAGTGCCCGTCCATGCCACCTATCAGTGCCACCCATAAGTGCCCATCAGTGCCGCCTATGAGTGCCAATCAGTGCCGCCTATGAGTGCCCATCAGTGCCGCCTATGAGTGCCCATCAGTGCCGCATACCAGTGCCACATATCAGTGCCCATCAGTGCCGCCTATCAGTGCCCATCATCAGTGCCACCTCATCAGTGCCACCTCATTGGAGCCACCTCATCGGTGCCCATCAGTGTCGCCTTATCAGTGCCCTTCAGTGCCGCCTTATTAGTGCCCGTCATTGAAGTAGAAAAGGTACTTATTTACAAAAAAAAATAACAGAAACTAAGAAAAACTTAGTTTTTTTAAAAATTTTCGCTCTTTTTTTATTTGTTGTGCAAAAAATAAAAATCGCAGAGGCGATCAAATACCACCGAAAGAAAGCTCTATTTGTGGGAACAAAATGATAAAAAATTTGTTTGGGTACAAGGTAGCATGACCGCGCAATTGTCATTCAAATTGCGACAGCGCTGAAAGCTCAAAATTGGCTTGGGCAGGAAGCTGTATAAGTGCATGGTATTGAAGTGGTTAAATTTCGTACCTAGGGGGTGTGTATGATATGCATGTAAAGTGGCGCATGTTTCCCGTGCTTAGAACTGTCCCTGCATAAAATGTCATTTTTGAAGGAAAAAAAGTCATTTAAAACTCACTCGCGGCTATTAATGAATTGTCGGCTCCCGGCAATACATACAAAAGTCATTGATAAAAAAAAAAAAAGCATGGGGGTTCCCCCAAATTCTATTACCAGGCCCTTCAGGTCTGGTATAGATATTAAGGGGAACCCCACCGCAAATTTAAAAAAAAAATGCGTGTGGTTCCCCCAAATATCCATACCAGGCCCTTCAGATCTGGCATGGATTTTAAGGGAAACTCCACCCCAAATAAAAAAAAATGGCGTGGAGTCCCCCCAAAAATCCATACCAGACCCTTATCCGAGCACGCAACCTGGCAGGCCACAGGACAAGAGGGGGGGACGAGAGAGCGCCCCCCCTCCTGAACCGTACCAGGCCACATGCCCTCAACATGGGGAGGATGTCCCCATGTTGATGGGGACAAGGGCCTCATCCCCACAACCCTTGCCCGGTGGTTGTGGGGGTCTGCGGGCGGGGGGCTTATCGGAATCTGGAAGACCCCTTTAACAAAGGGGACCCCCAGATCCCGGCCCTTCCCTATGTGAATTGGTAAGGGGTACATTGTACCCCTACCATTTCACAAAGAAAGTGTCAAAAAATGGAAAAAAAAACACACACACCTTGGAAAAGTCCTTTATTAAAAAAAAAAAACATTCCAGCGGTGAAATCCAGTGTCCCGCGGCGATCCGATGTCCAGCGCTGTCCGTCATTGGCTGAGCCTGAGCGGACCTGATGAGGAACTTCCTCCGCAGTCTATTACATGTATAGACCCTCCCCTTCTAAAGTTCCCCATCAGGTCCGCTCAGCCAATGACTCTGTGTAAGGCTGAGGACCTGATGCGGAACATGAGAAGGGGTGGGTCTATTCATGATTTACACAGTGAAGGAAGTTCCCCATCAGGTCCGCTCAGGCAGATGACGTAGGTGGGGTCTGACATACCAAGGGGGCGGAGCTCATCCCTACTGGTGACCAGATGGTCACCAATCATCTCTATGACCGTCGGAGGCCCGGGCGCGACGTTATGACGTCACGCCCAGGTTCCCAGAAGTAAAAAAAGCAGCGATTGCGGCTAGTAAGCATGAGATCTGTGAATTTTTTTTCACGATCTCATGCTTTCCAGCCTGGAGGAGAGATGTGAGGTCTTATTGACCCCGCATCTCTCCATAAAGAGGACCTGTCACACACCATTCCTATTACAAGGGATGTTTACATTCCTTGTAATAGGAATAAAAGTGATCAAAAAAAAAAAATGTAAAAAAAATGTAAAAATAAAAAAATTAAGTAAAAAAAACATAATAATAATAGATTTTTTTTTTTAAAACGCCCCTGTCCCTCGTAGCTCGCGCTCAGAAGCGAACGCACACGTAAGTCCCGCCCACATATGTAAACGCTGTTCAAACCACATATGTGAGGTATCGCCGCGTGCGTTATAGCGAGAGCAACAATTCTAGCACTAGACCTACTCTGTAACTCTAAACTGGTAACCTGTAAAAAAATTCAAAGCGTCGCCTATGGAGATTTTTAATTACCGAAGTTTGGCGCAATTTTAAAAGCGTGACATGTTAGTTATCTATTTACTCAGCATAACATCATCTTTCATATTTTACAAAAAAATTGGGCTAACTTTACTGTTTTGTTATTTTTTTAATTCATGAAACCATTTTTTTCCAAAAAAAAGGCGTTTGAAAAATTATTGCACAAATACCGTCCAAAATAAAAAGTTGTAATGACCGTCATTTTCTTCCCTAGGGTGTCTGCTAAAAAAACATATATAATGTTTGGGGGTTCTGAGTAATTTTCTAGCAAAAGAATGATGATTTGTACATGTAGGAGAGAAGTGCCAGAATAGGCCCGGTATGGAAGTGGTATAAAAAGCCCTGTATTGAAGTGGTTAAAGGGAGAAAATATCACCAATGGGGCACAGACAGCGAAAAAACCTGACAGTTGTTCTATTTTCTCACCACTCTATCCAAATCTTAAAGAAAAAAATGTCTTTCGTTATCTTTTAATTTGTGTATTTTATATCTGCCTAGAGTTACATTTTTAACTTGCCAGTGGTTGTCTGCTATCCACTCCACCACTGGGGAGTGCTGAAAGGCTTTCTGTAGTAGAAACCACTACAAGGCCAAACAGACCCACCACCATCACTCACCCAAGAAACAACATGACTAGGGCAGTCAGATAACTTACTGCACCTAAACACCCATGTATATAACCTTGATGGATCCCACTGTTTCTCACATACCTCCCTTTTCCACCAAAATCAGGGACCCAACCACAACCACTTGTCACCCTACAAATAGTGAAATATAATACTAAAGCACTAATACATGGTGAACGTGAGAACAAAAAAACAAAAGATTGTTAAATGATACCAATCAAAGAATGCTGAGCTCTCCACTGTGAAATAATATGATATAATGATGCGCTGTGGCACCAACCTAAAGTTTTACACGGTGAATCTTCAAACAAAGATAAATATAAATGTGAACCAGAAATGTGACAATAAACCCAGTGCTCAATGCTCCATGTACATAAATCAATACTGATTACTTAATCAATTTAAGCAGCACAGGATAAAAATGCAAAGTGGAGTAGATGATCCTAAGCACTAAGGCCCCTTTCACACTGGGGCGGTTTGCAGGCCCTAATGTGCTAAAAATAGCGCCTGCAAACCGAGCCTAAACAGCGGCTGCTGTCTCTCCAATGTGAAAGCCCCGAGGGCTTTCACACTGGAGCGGTGCGCTAACAGGACGTGAAAAAAAGTCCTGCTAGCCGCATCTTTGGAGCGGTGAGAGGAGCGGAGTGTTACCGCTCCTCCACCGCTCCATCCCCATTGAAATGAATGGGACACCGCGGTAATACCGCCCGCAAACCGCGGCTACGTGGTATTAACCCTTTTTCGGCCGCTAGCGGGGGTTAAAACCGCACCGCTAGCGGTCGAATACTTCAGCAATCCCGACGGTATAGCGCCGCTAAAAATAGCGGCGCTATACCGCCACCATACCCACCGCCCCAGTGTGAAACCAGCCATAATGCTAATATCACTTAAAAACTTGGCCCCAAATGAATAGGATAAACAAGTCCACAAATTTCTCAGTTCAAACCTCCGGTGCATACACCAGCCAATGACCCTCTGTTATAATCACTCCATGGATCTGGCCATCTGCTGGCGATGAATTCACTCAGTGATTCCTCATATGCTTCCTCAAGGCAAAAACCTTACTCTCCACCAGTTGCCCCACCAAACCTTTCCCAGGTCCATCCCCCAACCCCGCCCCTTAAAGCCCCGCTCCCTTAAAGCCCCGCCCCCTTAAAGCTTATGAAATTACATTTTTCTTAAGAATAAAGAATCCAAAATATTAAAAAATGCAATTATAACATAGCTTTATTCAATTTAAACATAACAGCAATAGCGTTAATATCAGGGTCCCCAGAGAGCCCCCCTTTACATCAGTGTCCCCAGAGAGCACCCCCATACATCAGTGTCCCCAGAGAGCCTCCCCTTACCTCAGTGTCCCCAGAGAGCCCCCTCTTACATCAGTGTTCCCCAGAGAGCCCCCGCTTACATCAGTGTCCCCAGAGAGCCCCCGCTTACATCAGTGTCCCCAGAGAGCCCCCCCATACATCAGTGTCCCCAGAGAGCCCCCCATACATCAGTGTCCCCAGAGAGCCCCCCGCTTACATCAGTGTCCCCCAGAGAGCCCCCGCTTACATCAGTGTCCGCAGAGAGCCCCCCTCCCATACATCAGTGTCCCCAGAGAGCCCCCCCTTACATTAGTGTCCCCCAGAGGGCCTCCCTCTAAATAAGTGTCCTCAGATGGCTCCACATCTTACCTTTAGCTGGTGGGTGTAAGGATGTGCACCGTTGGCAGGCGGCCTCTTCTCGTGTCCCCCACGGCGGTGGAGAGCAGACCTCTCCTCGTTTCTCCCTCAGCGGTGGAGAGCGGAACTCTCCCGCACCTGTCCCCTGTAATGGCGCTGCCGAAGAAGAAGCCGCAAACCGGAAGTCGGCTTCAAAATGAGGCTTGGAGCGCAGGTGCACATCAAATCGATCCCCGGGGCCTGGGGATCACATTGCGCTCTGTTACTGCCAGGGGCGTACCTAGAGCATTTGGCACCCGGGGCAGATCCTATATCTGGCACCCCCCACCTTAAAATGTAAAAACACCCCACTGTGCCCCCTGCATACCTCTGCATCCGTCAATATCTTTTTGTACCCCCTCTCCACAACTGCACCTCTGGACCCTTTTACATTACACTGCACCCTGCACCTCTGGACCCCTTTACATTTAACAACCCTTGTACCTCTGGACCCCTTTACATTACACTGCACCCTGCACCTCTGGACCCCTTCACATTACACAGCCCTTGTACCTCTGCACCCCTTTACATTACAAAGCACCCTGCACCCCTTTACATTACACAGCCCTTGTAACTCTGGACCCCTTTACATTACATGGCACCCTGCACCTCTAGACCCCTTTACATTACACAGCCCCCCACAGCTCTGGACCCCTTTACATTACACAGTACCCTGCACCTCTAGATGCCTGTATGTTACACAGACACCCTCCTCAACAGTTCTGGACCCCCTGCATGTTACACAGACCCCCCTACAGTGCAGACCCCCTACAGTGCAGACCCCAGCTACAGTACAGGCCCCCCTACAATGCAGACCCCCCTACAGTACAGGTCCCCGCTACAGTGCAGACCCCCGCTACAGTGCAGACCCCCCTACAATGCAGACCCCCCTACAGTGCAGACCCCCCCTACAGTACAGGCCCCCCTACAATGCTGACCCCCCTACAATGCCGACCCCCCTACAGCATGGGCGTCCTCTCCATAGGGCAAGGGGGGTCAATTGCCCCCCCCTGGAATCGTAAGAGTGTTGAAGCCAGAGTGAAGACACTTGCCCCCTGTGTTGCAATAACCCCAGCTAGCGGTCAAAGACAGGGTTAAATGCAACTGTGTATCGCCGCTGCCGAATCGCTTTGTAGGCGCTTCGGCAGCGGTGCCCATTTATTTCAATGGGCAGGGGCGGTGGAGGAGTGGTGTATACAGCGCTTCTCCACTGCCCCAAAGAAGCATGGATGACCTTAAAATAATGCCCCCCCCTGAAAAAAGTTCAGCGGACGCCCATGTGCACCGGAGGTTTGAACTGAGAAATTTGTGGACTTGTTTATCCTATTCATTTGGGGCCAAGTTTTTGAGTGATATTAGCATTATGTGGTTAGGATCATCTACTCCACTTTGCATTTTTATCCTGTGCTGCTTAAATTGATTAAGTAATCAGTATTGATTTATGTACATAGTACATGGAGCATTGTGTTTATTGTCACATTTCTGGTTCACATTTATTTTTATCTTTGTTTGAAGATTCACAGCGTAAAACTTTAGGTTGGTGCCACAGCGCATCATTATATCATATTATTGTCACCCTACAACCCTATCAATAGGAACAACTTCCATTAAAGGGCAGGAGGGCGGGACTTCTCACCTCGCTTCTCACTCCCACTGCTTGCCCCCACCCCCTCCTCTCCTTGTACTAACTCTGCCACTCCTCCCCTCACTTCTCCTCCTACCAATCCGGTACAACAGAACTTTCTGGGACACCCCCTTTACCTTAACGTCTTCCTTTCCTGTCTGTTCCTTCCACCCCGTAATGTCTGTCCTCCACCTACATTGCATTACGTCTCCGTACATGTCTTTCAGGTCTGACAACTGGCTGAAAATTGGGAGGTTTGGGAGAGTCATGTGTGCATCATATCCAGATTTTTACTGTTTTGGAAGCAGGGCGGCATTGACAATAGAGCAGACACCTAAGGGTGCTTACTACGCAGTTACGTGAACCTGTAGAGAGTTCAGGTTTACTGTAAATGCAGCTGTGGGAAGATAGACCGAAGCAATAAAATAAATGCTCATCTATTTTATACACACACATAGAAAGTTGAAAAAAAAAATGGTGAGACATTTTGTTGAAACAGCGCTCACTTCGTATGCAGTCAGCTATTCTTATGGGTGTTTGCGTAATGCAGTCGTGCTCTTTCATGGTCAGCATGTGTGAAAGACGGGAAGAAGTAAAATTTTACTTCCTATTAAAAGTTCTTACTGCCATTTGCCGACTAAACATGTTTTCTGCGAGCTGCAGAATGCAAACCATGATCAGGGAGCTTTCCATATAAGCCGAACCTGAGATTCTTTGCAATACGAGGTCAGTTTCACTGGATCTATGGGTGAAGACTGAAGAGGAATATATCAAAAGGGTCTTTACAGTGACTATAGGAGGAAATGGCTGCAAACTTGGTCTAGATTTGTTAGTCACTAAGTAGTGAAAAGGATGAGGATGACGATCCTGTTCTGTGTCCTATTTATCCTGACAGATCCCTTTTACCGCAAAAAATGTAGAGAATGTAGCGCATCATGTTTGGTCTGGTCACAACTCTTTGGCATGTCCTAAAATAGGTGGCCCTACAAGAAGTAGAAGCTCTAAGCAATTCTGGGTCACAGGGATCATAGACATGTCTCCCAACCACAATAAAGCTGGGCATAGACAGTTTTTGTTTCGTTCAGTTAGCGGGGTGGATGGAGGAACCCCTCCACTAGGTCATTTTCCCATTGTCAGAATACACTGATCAAGCCAAAAGTTTTTCAGCATGTTGGTTCATCAGAAGTTGATCTAATGAGCCAGCTTATGATAATGCTTTTACTACATCCACAGTATTGCTTTAAAGTGGTTCTAAAGCCGTGTTTTTTGTTTGTTTTTTCATAAAAATAACAAACATGCCTATACTTACCTGCTCTGTGTAATAGTTTTGCACAGAGCAGTCCCGATCCTCTTCTTCTGGGGGCCAGGCCCCCTCTCTTCATAGGGAGCCTGCTCACTCCTAAGTGCATTAAGGTGAAAAACCTTAATGCCGCATACACACGACCGTTTTTTATGATGAGAAAAATGCCATTTTTAAAAATAGTCGTGAAAAACGGTTGTGTGTAGGCTCCAGAGCATTTTTCTCAACGAGAAAAATGGGCGAAAAAAAATTAGAACCTGCTCTATTTTTTCTCGTCGTTTTTCACGTCGTTCTTTTTAACGTTGTGAAAAACGGTTGTGTGTATGCTTTTACGAGGGGAAAAAAAACACGCATGCTCAGAATCAAGTATGAGATGGGAGCGCGCGTTCTGGCAAAACTAGCATTCGTAATGGAGATAGCACATTCGTCACGCTGTAATGGACTAAAAAGCATGAATCATCTCTCACCAAACTTTATTAACACGAGGATCAGCAAAAGCGTCCCAAAGGGTGGCACCATTCGAATGGAACTTCCCCTTTATAGTGCCGTCGTACGTGTTGTACGTCACCGCGCTTTGCTCAAGCGTTTTTTTTTTTTCATGAACGTGTGTATGCAAGGCAGGCTTGAGAGGAAACACAAAAAATCACGCCGAGAAAAACGTCGTTTTTTTCCATGACATGAATAACGGTCGTGTGTACGCGGCATAAGACTTTAGAAACACTTTAAATCAAACTTGTTACCAACTTAAAGCTGAACTCTATGCACATAGTAAAAAAACACTGATGAATGCAATTGTGTAATCATGTAAAATCTGTAGCCCCCTTGTCTTAAACAGGGGCTACGTGTTACATTTAGCTTTGCTGGGACGTAGGTAACCTGGCTGATTTGTAGTTTGTTTGATCATTTGGGCTTGCCCTAAGACCAGTGTAGCTGTAGCTCCTTCATTTTGCCAGCCGGTGTCACTGGTACCTCTGGTATTGGTATGATGAGCTACAGTAAAACTGGCTTATGAATATTAATACTTCTCTTAGCCAACCAGTAGGAGTTTCCTGGCCACTGGTGCATGCTGGGGGAGAGTTATAATATTTTAGGGAGGCCAAGTGATTGCTCTCTTCCACTCAGGCCTTGGCCTGGTGTGGGGTGTATGTGGAGCAGCTGCATGGCTAGGCCTGAAGCCTGAGGTCTAACCACGTGCTCAAGGCTCTGAGATTTGGAGCCTGTCAAAGGACATGGAAGGATCTGATGGGGACAGGACATGAAATACCAGAGGTTACTCTGCCATAGAGGGAAACTGTGGAGTGCCTGGGAAAGCATCAAGATCGACTCCTCCAGTCAATTTCTGCGTTTACTGTAAGTCATGGTTGCTATTGGAGGCAGCTGTTGCTAAGAAGGTACAAAGCACTGGGTATAGCTTAGGCTCTTTTCCTTACTACTGTCTATTTTCTTTTTTTTTGGAGGAGTCTGCTAATCTACCTGTCTGCTTGTTTGGGTGTCCTGAGCTCCTACCTCTCTCTCCCTGAAATTTCTTGAAATGAGCAATAAATACTCCTTTGTTCTCCTTTAAAAGTGACTAACGCCCATGTTTCTACATCTGTTACTATCCCACTATGCCTGAAAATCCACACCCTGAGGTGAAATGTCAGCTCACCCTTTCTCTGGTGGTCACCACCATGCCTCGGCGGGTCAGGGGGGTGCTACAAATCATAAAATGTATTATAAACATACCTATTATAACCCCTTGTACAGCAATTCCCTTTACTGGAGAGGAAGGGGCAATGCCTGGCCAATGATGTGTCATGCATGCACTGACAAGGAGCATAGGAAGAGAGAATAAAGAGATGACCTCATCAGTCTGTTGATACTGCTTCACTAACCAATCACAGGCTGTGGGCATGAAGTTGACGTAGGTGTGTTGCTTAGCTTTATCAGAGAAAAGTCAGGTCACCAGGCTACTGGGGCTATTGGCAGGGCAATGTAAAGGTCTCTTAACACTTTGCAATTGGACTGTACCATCTTCTTTAACCAGGGTTTTTTTTCAGCGGGAATGTGGGGGAACGCAGTTCCGGCACCTCCAGCAATGAATGTATGTACTGGAAAGGGCTGCTGGAGGGTCTATTGATGCAGGCTGCTGGGGTAACTTTTGTCGCTGGTGGGAATCTGTTTTGGGGTGGGGGTCTATTGTTGTTGGGTAAGTCTACTGTTGCTGGTGGGGGGGTCTTATCTTGCTGGGGGGTCAATAGTTGCTGGGTGAGATCTACTGTTGAGGGTAAAGTCTATTGTTGCGGGCTGGTGGAGAGTCTATTGATGCTAGCTGCTGAGAAATCTGTTATTTCTGCTAGGGGTGGTATTTTGTTGTGGGGGGTCCATTGTTGCTGGGGGAAGTCTTTTGTTGTGTGGGGGGTCCATTGTTGCTGGGGGGAAAGTATTTTGTTGTGTGGGGGATCTATTGTTTCTGAGGGGTCTATTGTTGCTGCAAGGGGGCTATTGTTTCTGGGGTGGAGTCAATTGTTGCTGCAGGGGGGCTATTGTTTCTGGGGTGGAGTCTATTGTTGCTCATTTCAAGGGATCTGTTTTACTATCTTTCTTGTTTTCATTAATAAATCTCATAGAAATTACCGAGTAGCACAAAATACTTGGTTCTGTTTTCTTTGAAAGGTGCTGTACTGGGAGGTGGGTAGGGGGTGGAACCAAGGGATGGTGTTCAGAAATGGGAAGGGGGCAGTGACGAAGTGTGACTCGTAAGGGTGGAGTTCCTGCACCTATTCCCTGAGAAAAAAAAGCCCTGGCTTTAGCGCTATCAACAACTGTGTAGTGCAATGGCCTGACTGACTAAATGCAACATAAGGCCCTCTTATCACATAGTTTTAGTAAATCTATAATTGATTGTATAAAAATTGTATGGTTGGATTGTAACTGTATAAGCAGAGCGAACAGGGACCTGTCATCCGCCTGCTTACCAGGGATCTGCGGGTAGATCCCCCGCTGAGCAAGCAGATCCACAGGCAAAGTCCACCCGTGTGAATGTGGTTTTTGTGTGGGAAAATCCATCAGGCACTATGACATATTGCAAATAGACCTCTATTTTGCCAGCAGGTGGAGCTTTCCACTCTTTTACACTTTTTCCTCTATCATATCTTCTTTGTTGTTAAAGGCTTGTTGTTTACAGTTCAATAGCCCAAGCTGAAATTTGCAAAATCAGAGGAATGGCTTTGAGGAAACTGTTATTCCTTATTCGACAACTCTGTCAGAGGTTTTTTATCAGGCATAGAGAACCCCAAGTTTTTTCCCGTGTTGTCTCTTTAGATAAACCATAGTACTCTGGGCATCTTAACATGTTTAGTAAAAATATATTATTAAAAAAACAAAAGTAAAACATTGGTTTAAACCTGTGTAGATTTTGAAAAAACTGACTATTAAATCTCCCTGTTGCAAAAATGATTCACAAAACAAAAGCTCCAGCAAACAAAATACAAGTTACCTCTCCCACTGCCTGCACCATTGGGGACAATCTCTCTCCCGAGGGGACAATCTCTCTCCGGACAACCCCTATGTCACCATCAGGGTCAGCCTGTTCATTAGGTGTGCCCGGGGGCTGCCCCCCTATCATCACCACCCCCTATATGCAGTGGATAGAATTCATCCATAGCATGAATCTATCCACGGCCGCCGCGGCTGCCCCCTATTCATGTGTCCGACCCCTTTTGGGTCACGGTGCATATGAATTAGAATTTTGAAGAACCTGATTAGAGCCATAGGCTCTAATAGGCTTAAAGATAGGGTGGACTCACGATGCAGAGCATTGCGTCTGGAGCCCAACCAGGTGTGTTGCAACAGCAAATGAAGATTCGCTGTTGCAACACTGATCCTCCTCCCGGCCAATCCGGAAGCAGGTATGAAACCTGTTTCCCGATTGGCCAAAATGTCAGGCGATCCTATTGGACGCCTAGCGCCGGGAGGAGGAGACACCGCAAATGCTACTCCAGAAGAGGACAACAGAGCAGCTTTCCCCGAGCCTGCCACGCTCCCAGGGTAAGGACAGCGGGTGGTGGTGGTGGTGGGGGCTGTGTTAGTGCCACAGGGGGAGGGGTAGTGCCGCTCCACTGGCGAAGCGGGGGGAGGGGTTGTTTGCCGCCACCCCCAAAAATAAAACACCAGCCGCTACTGGTCACCACTGTATGCTGTGCAGAGGTTGGCAAGAGGAACCACTGAGCACATAAGGGCAACCCAAAAGTTCGACACTACTAAAAGTGTTGGCTTTGCAGAGACTTTAGAGGACAAAGAGGTAAGTACAGTTGAACCTCGGATTACGAGCATAATCCGTTCCAGGAGAATGTTCGTAATCCAAAGAATTTGCATATCAAAGCGACTTTCCCCATTAAAGTCAATGGAAACGAAAAAGTAACTTGTTCCGCATTGACTTCAATAGGATGCAATACCGCATGCGGCCACAGGTGGGGGGCGGCAGAGAGCCTCGGAAACGGCCAGAAAGGCCCGAGGACACGTCGGCTAACCTCGGCAAACGGCTGCGATCGTCACTGTTCGGCTCGGCTCCGGCGCCCCCGCACCTCAGGCCAAATGCAGTACTGCAGGCCCTATTAGGTTGAATTCTGCTCGTCTTGCGAGACAACACTCGCAAACCGAGTCAGAATTTTTTTTTAAAAGTTGCTTGTAAATCAAAACGCTTGTTAACCGCGTTACTCTTAAACCGAGGTTCCACTGTATTTATTTGTTCTTTGTAGGGACAGCTTTTATTATGTGACACAATGCTTGCAGATCCTGACATGTTATTAGACAAAGCTGTATCAGTCAGCAGTCTCAAACACACAAAGCACTGGTTGAACCTATGAGTGCTGGTGAAAGCAAACAAAAGCATTAGCAAGTCTATAGAAGCTTAAGCCTCGTACACACGGCCGAGATTCTCGTCGAAAAAAACATGTCGTTTTTTTCGACGAGATTCTTGGACAAGAAACTTGTCCCGGCCGAGTGTACACACGCTCGATTCAAAGAACCCGCGGTTTTTTGAATGGAGCGTACGCAGTGACGTCATCGACTACGACGAGCATGCGCTCGTCACATTCGATGCCGTCGCCGCCATCTTGGTATACCCTACCTATGCCTAGGAAGCTACAGCGCATGCGTCAAATTCATTTCGAACATGCGCGGGCTTCCCGGAGGACAGGTAAGTGTACACACACTCACTTTTCTCGTCGAGAAACAGGCTGACGAGAATCTCGACGAGAAAATAGAGAGCAGGTTCTGTATTTTCTCGTCGAGATTACTTGTCGGTTTTCTTGACGAGAAACCATACACACGAACAAATTTCTCGGCAAGACATCTCTGCCAGCAAGTTTCTTGCTGGTTCTTGCCGAGAAACTCGGTCGTGTGTACGAGGCCTTATTCACCTATGCTCATGCAAAAAAAAGAAACAATTTGGTTGGAACTGGACTTTTACTCTCCATCCTCAATAAACCTACAACAGTGGGATAGAATTTTAATCTACAAAAAGTCCTTTCTTTAAATGACCAAAAATACATAGAGCTCATCAAGGTATACAGTGCTCCAAATGAAGGCCAGACATAAGCACACATTTAACTAGTAGAATCCCCACTAGGTAAACTATGTTGCATAATTTTAGCAGATACAGTGCCTTGAAAAGGTATTCATACCCCTTGAAATTTTCCACATTTTGTCATGTTACAACCAAAAAATAGGATTTTTGTACTCACCGTAAAATCCATTTCTCTGACGTCCATGGACTGACACAGCTGGATACTGTAAACGTGTGGGTATATGTCCCTGCTCGCAGGAGAAGATCTAGGCAGAATGTTAGATGTTAGAAACATTCTAGAACAAACCAGAGCTGAACAGCCCCGCCCAGGGGGGCGGTCCCTCCGGACATTAACCTCCCACCTGCAGTCAGCAGACCTCGTAACAAAGCAGTACAAACCTTAACCACTTCCTTACTGGGCATTTAAACCCCCTTCGTACCCAGACCAATTTTCAGCTTTCAGCGCTGACGCACTTTGAATGACAATTGCGCGGTCATACAACGCTGTACCCAAATGATATTTTTATAAAAAAAATTCCCACAAATAGAGCTTTCTTTTGGTGGTATTTGATCACCTCTACGTTTTTTATTTTTTGCGCTATAAACAAAAAAAGACAGAAAATTTTGAAAATTTTGAAAAAAAAACAATATTTTTTTACTTTGTTATAATAATATCCCAATTTTTTTTTTTTTTTAATATTTTTTTTCTCAGTTTCTCAGTATTCTTCTACATATTTTTGGTAAAAAAAATTGCAATAAGCGTATAGTGATTGGTTTGCGCAAAAGTTATAGCGCCTACAAAATAGGGGATAGAATTATGACATTTTTATTATATATTTTTTTTTACTAGTAATGGCGGCGATCTGCGAATTTTGTCAGGCCTGCGATATTGCGGCGGACACATCGGACACTTTTGACACTATTTTGGGACCATTCACATTTATACAGCGAACAGTGCTATAAATATGCACCGATTACTGTATAAATGTGACTGGCAGGGAAGGGGTTAACACTAGGGGCGATCAAGGGGTTAAATATGTTCCCTATTAGTGTTTCTTACTGTGTGGGGAAGGGGACTGACTGGGGGAGGTGACCGATCTGTGTCCCTATGTACAAGGGACACAGCATCGGTCTCCTCTCTCCCTGACAGGACGTGGATCTCTGTGTTTACACACAGAGATCCACGTCCTGCCTCTGTAAAAGCCGATCGCATGTACCCGGCGGACATCGCGGCCGCCAGGCATGCGCTTCAGCATCACGTGATGCGGCGCGCACAGCTGTTCCCTGCCACGCGCCCTCGGAGGCACGCGGCGGGATGTAAACAGCAGGACGTCCTGGGGATGTCCACCCGGCACTTGAGAGCCGTGCTGCAGCCGTCTTTCGGCTATAGTGCGGGTCTCAAGTGGTTAAAAGAAGGGTGGGTGCTGTGTCAGTCCATGGACAAAAATCCTATTTTCTCTTATCGTCCATGGACTGACACAGCTGGATACTGTAAACGTGTGGGACGTCCCAAAGCAGTATCAGAAGGGTGGGAGCAGTAGTAAAGGAACAACCAAAACTTCACTCCAAACAAGCAGAGCTCCTCAACGGAGGAGTTGCAACATTAAACAGCGGCCTGCAATGCTTTGCGGCCGAAGGGAGCATCCGAAGATGCAGCCACATCAACCTTATAAAATCTTGAAAAGGTATGAACGGACGACCAGGTCGTCGCCTTGCACACTTGTGCAACCGACGCTTGATGTCGGAAAGGCCCAGGAAGAACCAATTGCCTTGGTGGAATGCGCCGCAACCGGAAAGGGAGGCGCCCGCCCCTTAAGAGGATAGGCCTGTATGACGGTCTGCTTGATCCACCTAGAGACGGTGGCAGACGACACCGCTCGACCCTGTTTTGGACCAGACACAGACTTCCGAATGGAAACAGTAGCAGACAGGTACACTCGTAAAAGGCTTGTACCCATCTTAATGTATGAAGCGCAAACTCTCAGGGATGCGATGGGTGAGGACACAAGGACGGAAGAACAATGTCCTTCTTAAGGTGAAAAGCCGAGACCATCCTTAGAAAAGAAGGACGGTCGTGGGTGCAACACCGCCATATCCTTATGGAGGACCAAGTAAGGCGACTTGCAGGACAAGGCCGCCAACTCAGACACCCGTCTAACCGAAGCAATGGCCACTAAGAAGTAGGGCTGGGAAAAAAATCGATTTTAATCTTGGATCGAGTTTTGAGCTCAAATCGATTCAGATTTGAAGAAAATCGATTTTTTTTAGATTTTTTTTTTTGAAAAAAAAAAATAATTTTTTATTTTTTTTTTCCCTTCAAAGTTTCCGTAGCAGGGCTGCAGGGGGCGTATCCGGAATGGCACTGGGCGGCGTAACCCCAATTACATCTACTCGCCGCAGCCGCCGCGAGTAGATGTAATGTAACACTAACTAACCGCAAGCCGCCGTCTGCCTATCTGATCAGCGTGTCATGCAGACAGACTGCGGCCATTGCAGTGTTCAAAAGCCGCGCCTCCCGAGTCCTCGTCTGTGATAGGCGGAACACTCAATTTCACAGCAGGCAGTGTTCAGCCTATCACGAACATCCTCGTCTGTGTTATGAGGATGAGCGGATGTCCATGGTAGGCGGAACACTGAATGCTGGGAAATTGAGTGTTCCGCCTATCACAGACGAGGAGGAGGCGCGGCTTTTGAATACTGGAATGGCCGCCGGTGTAGCAGTAAAATCCGTATCCCATGAAAATCTGCATCAGGTACGGGCACAGTGATTGAAGTATGGGCACAGTGAAGCACGGGCACAGTGAGACACGGGCACAGTTCAATTCAACTAAGAGTAACCTCAAGATTTTTTGTTGTTTTATTAGCTAAATCCAAATACAGTATTAATAATTTGGATGTTTAACAATCTTTGTTGCACACTGACTTTGCAGTTAGAGAAAGGGTTTGCCTTTGCAATTTTGTTTGTTGATGCACTTCAATTAATATAATAAAAAAAATAAAAAATCGAATCGTAAATCGAGTTTTTTATAAAAAAATCGCAATTTTTTTTAGGGGGAAAATCGCCCAGCCCTACTAAGAAGGCCAACTTCCGGGGCAAGGTCAAGAGAGGAATCTCTCTGATATTCTCAAAGGGATGTTCTTGGAGAACCGAGATGCATCAAATTCAGATCCCAAGTAGGGAGAGGAGGCTTGACAGGGGGGGATCACATGGCGAACCCCCTGCACAAAAGGTGCTAATCAAGGAATGGCCCGGTAGAGAACTCGGTCCTTCAGCACCTGGCTTTAAACAGCCATGCCATTAAAGCCAAGGACTGTAAAGCAGGATGAAGTATGGGATCATGAGACAGAAGGTCCACCCCAATAGGCAGTCGCCAGGAACATCTGCGACTAGCCGAAGTAGATCGGCGTACCAATGTCGCCATTCTGGAGCAATGAGGATCACTGGAATGGCCTCAGCCCCAACTCTGCGAAGCCGGCGAGGCAACAACAGTAGCAGAGGGTAAGCATATATCAGGCGATACTGCCCCCACGGGCTTCCAACGCGTCTGCCCAGGGGTCCCCGGACCTGACCACAAACAAGGAATGATTCCAGGACTGCTGACAACTGGTCCATAAGGACCGCAGGTGCAGGAAACATATGAACATGTTTAACTGTGCAGCACTGCCAGTTGCCCCAGGCAAGTGTGGAGAGCAGGTGTATCAGACTCCATAACGCCACCCTCTGAGACCTTATACACTATACAGTGAATATACAGTCCACCCACTGGCTACGCTGAGGCTGAGGAGGGGATACCCGGAGGACTCACCAACCCTTAAGGACCGCTCAGTCTGTGAGGAGATTGTGAGGGGATTCGCGCCGCCGCTAGAACCGAAAATAAATGCGCGGCGGCCACAAGAAAATGGCCGCCGGCCGTAGCTATAACCGCGCCATTGAACGCCAAGATGGCCGCCGAGTGTGAAATTCAAAGCTCTAATGCGCGCCAATTAGCGCACGCAATAACCACCTCAAACAGCGCTAATGCGAGCGCTAACGGCGCACGCAATAATCACCTCACACACCAGAAAAAATGCAGACATGAGCGCCCAGCCAGGCCAGAGTGACCCCCAAGCACCCCACAGCACAGCACCAGTACAGGGTGCAGAGAGCAGCATACCAGGGGGGAGACAGGGAGAAACCCCCCATATAAAGAAACACAGCCAGCATGTACTCACCTGCAGTAGGAGAGACTACTTACCCGTCCCTTTCAGGGACCCACTGGCTTGTTTCAGACAGACCTATCACAGAGCAGTACTGCGTAGCTGTCGGCCCGGTCCACCCCGAGAGATACAGTCAGTCAGGTACTGTTCGATCTTGAGAGGACCGCGGGAGCATGAAAGCAACCCGGCCACCCCTGGAGTCATGGGGCATGTCGTGAACCGAGTCTCACGCACACAAGGCGAGGATCAGCACGCTCGATGGTCGGACAGGGAAGACTACGAGGATACCAGTGTACCCAACCTGTTGCCCAGCCGACAGTTGATTGAAGGTCTCAAAAATAAAATAATAAAATTCCCAAAGGAATACAATTTAAAAGTAAAATCTTCCAGGAGACTGGCTCCTGAGAGAGCCACGTCTTCTCCTTCTGCTAGGCAGAAAAAAACTGAGGTCTGCTGACTGCAGGTGGGAGGGTAATGTCCGGAGGGACCGCCCCCCTGGGCGGGGCTGTTCAGCTCTGGTTTGTTCTAGAATGTTTCTAACATCTAACATTCTGCCTAGATCTTCTCCTGCGAGCAGGGACATATACCCACTTGTTTACAGTATCCAGCTGTGTCAGTCCATGGACGATAAGAGAAATGTACATTTTATGTGATACACCAACACAAAGTGGCACATAATTGTGAAGTGAAAGGAAAATTATAAATGTTTTTTTTTTTTTTTCAAATAAATGTAAAAAGTGTGGCGTGTATTTGTATTCAGCCCCCTTTACTCTGATACCCCTAACTAAAATCTAGTGGAACCAATTGCCTTCAGAAGTCAATAGTAAATAGAGCCCACCTGTGTGTAATTTAATCTCAGTATGAATAAAGCTGTTCTGTGAAGCCTTCATAGGTTTGTTAGAGAACCTTCGTGAACAAACAGCATCATGAAGGCCAAGGAACTCACCAGACAGGTTGGGATAAAGTTGTGGAGAAGTTTAAAGCAGGGTTAGGTTAATAAAAAAACGGTTTCGTCATGTGACTTCTTCTGGTGTTCCAGAAGAAGTCACATGACGAAACCGGTAGAACACGCCCCCAGAACGTCACATCGCTTCCTGTTGCCTGACCAGAGTGTCAGCGTTGATTGCATGCTTTTACTTTGTCTAAATGTGAGTACCCAAGTTGTGTTTTATTAATAAATAAGATTTTAAAACGTTATCACATCATCTGGGGCTCCCTTCCTTTCTCTTATACATGGGCCATTTTTGAGCAATAACACCATCAAGAGAAGAGGGACGAGCAATTGCCAGAGGGCTACACAGTGGCCTCTTTTCTAAGGATTTTTATAGCACTATTGAAGAGGACTGCATTTTATTTATTTATTTCATATATTTCATACATAGATTTTTGCACATATATTAATTGCACAAGTGTGTTCACAGTGATTCTTTATCATGATTATTAAGGAGGGGTACAGATACCCAAATGTATTTTTAGTATTTTTATTATTCAATTTATTTTGCACATATTTATAATTATATATATGAGCAGTTTGCACAGGCACTTTAGGATTCAAGAACTTTTTAGCACTTTGAGTTTAGTTATTCACACATTGCACTTTACACATTTGCATTATCTAGTGCAGCACCAGGCTGCACAGGGCTCCAATAGACCAGCATCATATCTGCTTTTTCTTTCCTTTCCATCAATTTGCCCCACTCAGGTGGACACAATCAGTAGAGACAGCTGTCTATTGATTCCCTTGAAAAACATATATCCTATACCTCTGCTGACATTGGTGTTTTTAAATACTTTTGCGCGGATTCATTTTTTATACATACTGGTAGAGACATACCCAAAAAGACTTGCAGCTGTAATTGCAGTGAAAGGTGGCTGGGCTCAAAATTTCAAGTAAAATTTCAATTTCAAGTCCTGAGCTACTAGCCAGTAGGGATGAGCTCCGGCGTGTTCGCATTGAACACGTGCAGAGCCCTCTAGGATGTCGGCACCGCGCTGCGCTAATGACAGGCAGGGAGACATTTCCCGTTGCTCGGCTGCAGAGATCGGGAAATGTCTCCCTGGCTGTGATTAGCGCAGCGCGGTGCCGACATCCTGGCGGGCTCTGCACGTGTTCAATGCGAATACGCCAGAGCTCATCCCTACTAGCCAGGCTTAAAGGGGTTGCAAACCCTCGTGTTTTTTCACCTTAATGCATCCTATGCATTAAGGTGAAAAAAACTTCTGACACTGAACGGCCCCCCCAGACCCCCCTTTTACTCAGCTGAGCCCTTCATTCCCTCAGCAAAGACGTGCTGGACCTCTCTGCCCGGGGTTCTCGTCTCTTGATTCAATAGATTGATAGCAGCGCAGCCATTGGCTCCCGCTGCTGTCAATCAAATCCAATGTCTATGCACGCAAATGCTGGACTCGGGAGCACCCACAAGGTTACCCCCTGGGAATGCGCTTCTCCCAGGGGGTTTACCGATGCGGGGGGGGGGGGAGACGCAAGCACTGCCGGGGGACCCTAGAAGATGAGGTTCGGGGCCACACTGTGCAAAACTAACTGCACAGTGGAGGTAAGTATGATATGTTTGTTATTTAAAGGTTTACAACCACTTTAAAGGGTTACTCGCCACAAGTTGCCCCACCCCGCCCACCCCCTACCCCGCCCCTAATTCTGCCCGTAAACACGCCCTCATAAATTATCCAATGAAATTTCACTTAAATGTTTTATGCAGAATTAAGTTATAAAAATCTATATTAACAACCACTATATCCGTACCCAACAATGCAACCTGCCTGTGTCCACCAAAGCAGCCTGCCTGTGTCTACCAATGTAGCCTGTGCCACCAATGCAGCCTGTGCCTGCCAATGCAGCCTGTGCCCACCAATGCAGCCTGTATCCACCAATGCAGCCTGTATCCACCAATGCAGCCTGTATCCATCAATGTAGCCTGTATCCATCAATGTAGCCTGTATCCATCAATGTAGCCTGTATCCACCAATGCAGCCTGTATCCATCAATGTAGCCTGTGGGGAAAAAAGGACCTTGGATTTTGTTTGGGTACAACGTCGCATTACCGCGCAATTGTCAGTTAAAGCAACGCAGTGCCGTATCACAAAAAATGGCCTCGTCATTAAGGGGGTAAATTCTTCCGGTCCTTAAGTGGTTAAGGAGATTCACCATCTCTATTTGTCCTGTTTACCGTTATCATTGAAAGTAAAGTAAATCCAAAATTTTGGGTTCTCCCCAGAAAAGTAATAGAGGGGAAATGTTCCAATAGGGCACTAGTTCATGTGACCTGGGGGTCCCCAAGATATTCCGTTAATTTGCAGGGATTTCTTCTCACTTACTCTATCCAAAATAAAAATAAAATTTTTTGCCTATAGTTTTACTTTAACAAGAATTTAACCATTGCAGTGTTTATGGGGGCCCACTATAAAGTTTTTTTTTCCAGCCTTCAACTATTTGCAATAATGAAAAATGGGGAAGGGGTTACAGAAAATGAGCATAGTAAATAAAGAATTACATAGCACAGAACTCACCTCATCCTTGTTGCCTTCTGATTCTCAAACTTTGGCATGCCCAGTTGTATATCTACTCTCATGCCGCGTACACACGATCGGAAATTCCGACAAGAAAACCATGTTTTTTTTCCGACGGAATGTTGGCTCAAACTTGTGTTGCATACACACGGTCACACAAATCTTGTCGGAAATTCCGACCGTCAAGAACGCGGTGATGTACAACACGTACGACGAGCCGAGATCAATGAAGTTCAATAGGCAGTTCGGCTCTTCTGCTTGATTCTGAGCATGCGTGTTTTTTTGCACGTTGGAATTTACGATAGGATCTTTTTCCGCCAGAAAAATAGAGAACCTGCTCTCAATCTTTTGTTGGTGGAAATTCCAACAGCAAAAGTCCGATGGAGCATACACACGGTCGGAATTTCCGACCAAAAGCTCACATTGGACTTTTCTTGTCGGAATTTCCGAACGTGTGTACGCGGCATTACAGTCAATATGGCCGCTGCAAGCCCCCACCCCCAATATGGAGGCTGGGATGCTACAAAGCAGGATGTTCCTGGATTTTATACCTGGCCTCAGGGCACTACAGATAAAATTACGTGACAAGAAAGCGTGTGGCTGTGTGACAAAATTGTCAGGAGAGGAAAAAAAGCCTTTGAGGGAAAAGAGAGGGAAAAAATAAAAACATGAGGAAGAAATGGAGTAAAACAGGCGGCGGGGGGGGGGGGGACGCTAGAGGAGGGGGGAGGATGGAAAGAGAGACAAAGCCAAGTTGGAGAGGTCCGTGAAGAGAGACAGACAGGGAGTGCTGCCTTTAATCACACAAAGTTTACACAGTGTGTAGAAAACGAGACCGCTGCCATGTCTCATATTATAACCAGGTTCTCTCGCAGCCAAAACAGAGCCGCCCCTTGTCTTCCACCTCCCTTCCGTCTACTTAATTATTCAATCATCCTCCATTTATACTTCCCACGTCTCCCTCTTTTCCTCAAAGCGGGAAGCTTTATCACTCCTCTCCTTCCACCATCTTTCCTCCATGTTTTTTTTTCTTACTTCAGACTCCCATTTTGCCTTTGGACATCTGTCTGTCTATTTTTTTTTTCTCACCCTCTCTTGGCTCAGTGGGACGGAAGCGGTCCTATTTTAGACCGCACTGAGCCAAACATCTTGAGAAGAGTGAGAAGCGTGTAGACGAGAGGGTCTTATAAAGCGTATGTATACTGATCTGCACCTGTGTTTATGTGTACACACCACAGTGAGGACGTGTAGGCAGCAGGGTTTATGTAGACATGGCTCCGCCCATCCCTTTATACGACCGGCCCGCGTATTTCCTGGTATTTTCCAATAAAACCCTTCCACGTATAAAGCTCTCTCTCTCTCTCTCTCTCTAATTCTCCAAATAGCTTTACCATATATAATCCCATGTAGTGCTTTAAAATGTTTAACTGTATCTAGCCTATCCTTATTAACACCAGTGCTTTTCCTTTACTGTTAATGAATTACCACCCAAGCTGCAAAGCCGTTCCAGGCGTCCACCTCTCTTTATGTAAGCAGACACCCTTCCAGCTAGAGGCATATTAATAATAAGGCAATGGGCAGGTGCCTAAAGCTGGCCATACACCTCACAATCTGATTGAACAAACCTATTTAGATCTACCAATAATTTATGTAATATGAGAGTCTACCCAACCATATTCAAAATGAGAGAATTGTTTAATGTGGTTGTAAACCCTTACATATACCCAGTGATGTGACTGGCCTCAGGTGATACACAGAGATTAAACAAATCCTCCTACATCAATTGCATCTGTTTATCTAGAGTTGTCTTTCCTCTACAATAATTCTAAGTGCAGAATTTAAACAGATCTCTCAGCTCTGAAAAGCAAGGGGTGGAGAGCTGAAGTTACATCAGTGAGGAGAGCTGATTGGATGGAAGGGACACACCCCCTTCACACAGCACACAGGAACAGAGCTGTAGCTGTCAATCAGCTGGAGAGCCCTCCCCAGTCACAATTTTTCACTTGGTGTCAGGAAAACTTGTCAGAAGTGACTCATGCTTATAGCAGAGGAATGAGGCAGCGGACAGGAATAATACTTAGTGCTCTGGATTGAGACAAGCACACACTATAGAGCAGTGAAGGCGAACCTTGACACCCCAGATGTTTTGGAACTACATATGCCATGATGCTCAACTGGGTGCTGGGAATATTCTGGGGAGTTGGGTGCAGGGGAATATATGGGGGAGGATACAGGGAGTATACACGGGAGGGTGTAGGGAATGTACAGCAGAAGGGAATGCAACGAGAAAGGTGCAGGAAGTGTCTGGGGAACCGTGGATGGGTGTAGATGGTCTTGGATAGTGTTTGGGAAGAAGAGAGGGGGTCCAGGGAATGTGCAGCAGAAGAGTTGTAGAGGCGGGGGGCATCGATAGTTTCAAAAAACTTTTAGATAATCACCTGAATGACCACAACGTACAGGCATATACAATGTAATACTGACATATAATCACACACATAGGCTGGACTTGATGGACTTGTGTATTCAACCCATGGGCGTCCGCACCATAGGGCAAGGGGGGGAAATTGCCCCCCCTGGAATCGTAAGAAGGTGTTGAAGAGTGAAGACAGTTGCTCTGTGTAAAGCAATGGTCGCCGCGGCTGCCTCCGTGGAAGCTGTGGACTTTTTTTTCAAGTCTGCTGGCCTGGGGCTGCTCTCAGTCTGTTCAGACTAATCACAGCAGATAGTGACATCCGTCCCTCCCTCGCTCACCCCCGGCCCAATCATCGGATTGGCTCTGCCTCTGCCGCTCAGGCCTCTGCTCGACAACTCGGCTGTTCATTCCGTGATTGGCCGCCTGCCTGCCATGCACATCGCTATGCCGATCCGGCCGACGCGGCACCAGCGCCTTCCACAGGTGCGTGCAGTGGCCGAGAGAGAATACGCTGCCAGTGCTATTGCATGATCACTGAAGAACCACAGGTAACAGAAGTGCCACTGTGCCAGTTAGGAGGAGAATTTAGATCTTATATATATATATATATATATATATATATATATATCTACAGTTGCAAAAAAAAGTATGTGAACCCTTTTGGAATGATATGGATTTCTGCATAAATTGGTCATAAAATGTGATCTGATCTTCATCTAAAGCCCCGTACACACGGTCGGACTTTTGGCCAACAAACTTAATTTTGAGCAAGTTGGACCAACAATCCGACCGTGTGTACGCTCCATCGGACAAACTTTTTTTGCTTTTTTCTTGTTTTCATCGGACAAAAGTTGGGTCTGCAAACGGACAAACTTTTGCCCAACAAAAGTCCGATGGAGCAAAGTCCGACCGTGTGTACAGAAAACCATCGGACTTTTGTCTGATTGACAAAACAACTAATGTTAAAATCAACCAACAATAGCAGAAGTTGACCAAAGGGTGGCGGTAAAGAAAAGAGCAGAAAAACCATGTGATGTTGCAAAAAGTTTTGGGAAAGTTTGCAGAAAAGTCAGAGCGTGTGTATGCTATGGGTGTTCCCGACCAACTCCGTTTGGACAAAAAACCACGGAAAAGTCCGATAGAAGTCCGACCGTGTGTATGGGGCTTAAGTCACAACAATAAACAATCACAGTCTGCTTAAACTAATAACACACAAAGAATTAAATGTTACCATGTTTTTATTGAACACACCATGTAAACATTCACTGTTCAGGTGGAACAAGTATGTGAACCCTTGGATTTAATAACTGGTTGAACCTCTTTTGGTAGCAATAACTTCAACCAAATGTTTCCTGTAGTTGCAGATCAGACGTGCACAACGGTCAGACCTCGTACACACGGCCGAGATTCTCGTCGAAAAAAACATGTCGTTTTTTTCGACGAGATTCTTGGACAAGAAAATTGTCCCGGCCGAGTGTACACACGCTCGATTCAAAGAACCCGCGGTTCTTTGAATGGAGCGTACGCGGTGACGTCATCGACTACGACGAGCATGCGCTCGTCACATTCGATGCCGTCGCCGCCATCTTGGTATACCCTGTCTATGCCTAGGAAGCTACCGCGCATGCGTCAAATTCATTTCGAACATGCGCGGGCTTCCCGGCGGACAGGTAAGTGTACACACACTCACTTTTCTCGTCGAGAAACAGGCTGACGAGAATCTCAACGAGAAAATAGAGAGCAGGTTCTCTATTTTCTCGTCGAGGTTACTTGTCGGTTTTCTCGACGAGAAACCATACACACGAACGAATTTCTCGGCAAGACATCTCTGCCAGCAAGTTTCTTGCTGGTTCTTGCCGAGAAACTCGGTCGTGTGTACGAGGCCTCAGGAGTAATTCTTGACCATTCCGCTTTACAGAACTGTTTCAGTTCAGCAATATTCTTGGGAATATATTGTGTATTGCCGCTGCTGACGCCCATGATTCAACCTCACCTACTATATAACTGCTGAGTGCAGGGGCATCATGGGAAGTGTAATTCCAAAACATCTGGGGTGCAAAGTTTCACCATCACTGCTATAGAGGGATATGCTTTGTTAATATTTCATGTCTGAGGTTTACTATCACTTTAAAGCGTAGCTCCATCCAAAAGGGGAAGCTCCGCTTGTTTGCTTCCTCCCCCTCTCTGCTGCCACATTTGGCACCTTCCGGGGGGAGTGGATACCTGCCAAAACCAGGTACCTGCTCCTACTTCCGCGTTAGATCTCCGCAACTGTTGTGCGGCGATCTATGCAATTTCCGGCCCCTCCTCCTTTCCCTCCCCCGCTATCTTCTAGGAGACACACAGGTCCCAGAAGACAGTGGGACCATTCAGAAAGTGCAGTGTGACTCATGCATGCGCAGTAGGAAACAGGCAGTGAAGCTGCAAGGCTTCACTTCCTGTTTCCCCTAGTAAGGATGCCAACGCCTGCACCCGGAGCCGATTGACGGATGGGCTTGGGGTGCCGACATTGCAAGATTCCAGGACAGGCAAGTGTCCTTTTATTAATAATTTTTTTCCCCCAGGCTGGAACTCTGCTTTAAGTAGAGATGCTACTTCATTGTAGAGCTAAAGGAGACTGAATAGAGATGGCACATTTAGGTTGCAACAGGTATGGCCAGCTTGAGCTTTTTCACAAAAGGGAGCAAATGGATTATTTATAATATTATACAGGACTTATATAGTGTAAAACTTTTTGGGCAGAGCTTTACAAAATGAAGGCCGACATTACAGTTGAAATACAATTTGGTAAAAGGAATTAGAGGGCCCTGCTTGTTAGAGATTACAATCTAAGAGGGAGATTCAAGTGATACAAAAGTTAATAACTGGGTGTTAGTTAGAAGCAGGATAGGCTTCTTTAACCACTTCTCTACCGCCCGCCGTCAAATGCGGGCGGGACGAAGAGCCTCTAGTTCTGGGCCGACATCATATGACGTTGTGCCTTCCCGAGCCACTAGGGGGCGCGCGCACCCGCTGTGTCACTGGGGACCCGATGCACGTGCCCGGCGGCCGCGATGGCTGCCGGGCACCCGCGATTGCCCAGTAACTGAGCAGGACCGTGGATCTGTGTGTGAAAACACACAGATACATGTCCTTTCAGGGAGAGGAGACCGATGGGGTGTCCCTTGTACATAGGGACACTGATCGGTCACCTCCCCCAGTCAGTCCCCTCCCCCCACAGTAAGAATCACTCCCTAGGGAACACATTTAACCCCTTGATCGCCCCCTAGTGTTAACCCCTTCTCTGCCAGTCATATTTAAACAGTAATCAATGCATTTTTTATAGCAGGGATCGCTGTATAAATGTGAATGGTCCCAAAAATGTGTCAAAAATGTCCGATGTGTCCGCCGCAATATCGCAGTCACGATAAAAATTGCTGATCGCCGCCATTACTAGTAAAAAAAAATAAAAATAAAAATGCTATAAATCTATCCCCTATTTTGTAGCCGCTATAAAAATTAAAAAATCGTTTAAAAAAAAAAATATGGATATTTATTATAGCAAAAAGTTAAAAATATTGTGTTTTTTTCAAACTTGTCCCTCTTCTTTTGTTTATAGCGCAAGAAATAAAAACTAAAAACCGCAGAGGTGATCAAATACCACCAAAAGAAAGCTCTATTTGTGGGGAATTATTGATAAAAATTTCATTTGGGTACAGTGTTGCATGACTGCGCAATTGTCCTTCAAAGTGTGACAGCGCTGAAAGCTGAAAAATGGCATGGGCAGGAAGGGGGAGAAAGTGCCCTGTATTGAAGGGATCGGGGGATATATACAGACAGCCCGCAGCTCTCCTCTCGCTGTCACAGTGCTGCGTCTCCATTTATCAGAGAACTCGGCAGCGGCGCCTTGACAGGGAGAGGAGAGCTGCGGGCTGTCTGTATATCTCCCCCGCCCTCCCCCTTTGTGGGTGTTTGATTACCTCCCCCTGACTCAAGTAGTAGCTTCTGGAGATTAGGGCAGGAGGATTAAAATACCCAGCCTGAATATTTAATAGGGCCTGTCCAATCACTGGGGAGGTGTGCCCAGATTGTGGAAGGGTTCCTGTTAAGTAGGCTGGAGTCCAAAGGATAGGGTCTATTCTAGGGCTGGGCGATTTTCCCCCCAAAAAAAATCTGCGATTTTTTTATAAAAAACTCGATTTACGATTCGATTTGATTTTTTTATTTTATTATTATATTAATTAAAGTGCATCAACAAACAAAATTGCAAAGGCAAACCCTTTCTCTAACTGCAAAGTCAGTGTGCAACAAACACACAATATAATCCAGCGCTCATGGAACATACATTATTAACTATTGAAAACTCTTGAAACTCTGTGTGTGATTCCTTCTGTCCCAGCCTTGCTGCGATCCTGGCTCTGCATCCTTTTGTGTTGGAGGGCCCTCCACACGCTGGTCTGCCTGTTGTCCATCATTCAAGGTACTGTGCTCACACTGAGATCATGCCACAGGCTTTGTTTTGACTTTTTTAACCCCTCCTTGCTCCACGGATGTCACTGCAAGTTTAACAAGTTTGTCACCACTGGCAACTGGAGAGTTAGGATTCATTTGCCCTCTGCACATTAGGGATTGGATCCCTCTCTTTATTGTGATAAATGGACTAAGCTTTTTTATCAATTCTTCAAGAGTTTTCAATAGTTAATAATGTATGTTCCATGAGCGCTGGATTATATTGTGTGCATGTTGTGTATTTTGTACTTCTGGGTACGGATTTTTTCTTGCTGCGCTGGATCCTGTTTTTTCCCCCTTTTGGATACTTTGTACTTCCCAAAATATTTGGGATTTTTTTCTTATTATTATTATTATCATCCATTATATTTTTTTCTTTATCCACCAATTTAGCGCTTGTGACCTTTTGTTGTTTTTTGCAACAAAGATTGTTAAACATCCAAATTATTAATACTGTATTTGGATTTAGCTAATAAAACAACAAAAAATCCTGAGGTTACTCTTAGTTGAATTGAACTGTGTCCATGCCTCACTGTGCCCATGCTTCAATCACTGTGCCCGTACCTGATGCAGATTTTCATGGTATACGGATTTTACTGCTACACCGGTGGCCATTCCAGTATTCAAAAGCCGCGCCTCCTTCTCGTCTGTGATAGGCGGAACACTCAATTTCCCAGCATTCAGTGTTCCGCCTATCATGGTCATCCTCATAACACAGACGAGGATGAGAGGATGTCCGTGATAGGCTGAATACTGCCTGCTGTGAAATTGAGTGTTCCGCCTATCACAGACGACGAGGACTCGGGAGGCGCGGCTTTTGAACACTGCAATGGCCGCCGTCTGTCTGCATGACACGCTGATCAGGTAGGCAGACGGCGGCGGCAGCGAGTAGATGTAATTGGGGTAACGCTGCCCAGTGCCATTCCGGATACGCCCCCTGCAGTCCTGCTACGGAAACTTTGAAGGGAAGGAAAAAAAAATAAAAAATACATTTTTTTTTTCTTCAAAAAAAAAAAAAAAAATCTAAAAAAATCGATTTTCTTCAAAACTGAATCGATTTGAGCTCAAAACTCGATTCAAGAGTAAAATCAATTTTTTTCCCAGCCCTAGTCTATTCCCCTGTGTGAATAGATCTGTGAGCTCCAGGGACTGGGACTGGGACCTTTCTGTCAGCTGAAGCTAGAAGAAAGAGAGAAGCGGTTCTAATTGGATTCGCCATGCCGCCGCCCCACTTCCTGCCCGCTGTTTCCCTCCCCATGATTGATCACAGCAGAGGGACAATCAGAAGACTCTGGGGACTGGGGGCATCATGGGAAATGTAGTCCCTGAAGAGTGGCGGCCCCAGCGTGTCCACAGACACCATGCTACAGCCCCCAGCATGCAAGCACTCTGCCTTGGGGTGTTACAAGAGGAAAAAAGAGAATACTGTGCTGGGGGAAGCCAGAGAGGGAGCCAAGCTGTACCCACACCACCAGAGAGCCACGCTGTACCCACACCACCAGAGAGCCACGCTGTACCTGCACCACCAGAGAGCCACGCTGTACCTGCACCACCAGAGAGCCACGCTGTACCCGCACCACCAGAGAGCCACGCTGTACCCGCACCACCAGAGAGCCACGCTGTACCCGCACCACCAGAGAGGAAGCCACGCTGTACCCGCACCACCAGAGAGGGAGCCACGCTGTAACCGCGCCACCATAGAGCCACGCTATACCCGCACCACCAGAGAGCCACGCTGTACCCGCACCACCAGAGAGCCACGCTGTACCCGCACCACCAGAGAGGAAGCCACTCTGTACCTGCACCACCAGAGAGGGAGCCACGCTGTAACCACACCACCATAGAGCCACGCTATACCCGCACCACCAGAGAGCCGCGCTGTACCCGCACCACCAGAGAGGGAGCCACGCTGTACCCGCACCACCAGAGAGGGAGCCACGCTATAACCGCACCACCAGAGAGGGAGCCACGCTGTACCCGCACCACCAGAGAGGGAGCCACGCTATAACCGCACCACCAGAGAGGGAGCCACGCTATAACCGCACCACCAGAGAGGGAGCCACGCTGTAACCGCACCACCAGAGAGGGAGCCACGCTGTAACCGCACCACCAAAGAGGGAGCCACGCTGTAACCGCACCACCAGAGAGGGAGCCACGCTGTAACCGCAGCACCACAGAGGGAGCCCCGCTGTACCCGCACCACCAGAGAGGGAGCCACGCTGTACCCGCACCACCAGAAAGGGAGAAAGACAGAGCCACTGCCAGGGTACAGGCATGCTACACTACTGATTAGAGTCACCCCGGGCAATCCAGAGTTAACCAATGTCCAGCCAGAAGGATCACTGTTGCGGTTTCACCAGGTCTGGTAAGAGGGCCTCTTGGCCATTATCCATTACTGTTCCTAGGGTCTGAGCCATTAAGAAGTGTCTAACCTGATATCCTCCCATCTATGCTGAGGGCAATTATTGCAGAAAATGACACCAAATGCTGGGAGTTTTTAGTGCGGAAACTGACACCAGTGCTGAGGGTCATTATTATGTACACTGTCTGATACAGATGCTGAAGTTTTTATTCTAGAAATCTTTACCGATGTGGGGGGTTATTATTGTTGCTACTGACACCAATGCTGCCGATTTTTATTGCGGAAACTGACAGCAAAGCAGAAAATGGCACTGATTCTGGGAGTTGTTATTTCCTTGGGTGGGAACTCAATTTTTTATGATATTGTTATTCAAAGTTGCTAGTTGCTTGATAGTTACATCAGATTTCTCAAACCTTTGCATGCCTGTGCTTAAAGTGGATGTAAACCCACTCTCATCCTTTCTAAACTACTGCCATAGTGCTGATCTATAAGGATATAGAGGCCTCCTGCATGTATCCTTATCTGTCAAATGTCTCCCCTCTGTCTGTTATGAGACCTGAAAAACTGCAGATTCTGTGGGTGGATCTGTTGTCTGGAGCTCGGTGGGTGGAGTCGTGATGTCAGTAGACTCCCCGCCCACCTCTACACTCCCCTTGTCAACATGCATTTTCTCCTGTGTATTCCTTCTGCTATGATCACTAACATCCAGTCAAAATCCAGAAAAGGAGTCTAAAGCTAGTGCACGAGATATGTAAATAACCTGTCACTCAAAGCAAGGGGGCGGAACAGACAAAGATTTTTCTCTGTTTGTCCGTTTTATCTCACTGAACAATAAAAGAGGATTTCTCAGAGCTGGATTAACTCTTTGTGGCAAGACCTGGCACAAATAATAGGAAATCTTGTACTCTACATTGTGACAGCAAAAAAATAATAATAATAATTTTGGGTTTACATCCACTTTAATGTGATAATGACTAAGCCCCTCCCCTTCATGACATTGTCAAAAAGGGACCAAGCATGGATGACCTTAAAATGATGCCCCCCCTGAAAAAAGTTCAGCGGACGCCCATGTTCCTGAGCAGAATGAACTAAACTGCATACCTCCCAACTTTATAAAATGGGACCACGGGACATCTATTAGCAAAAGTATGTAGGCATAGGACACAGCACCTGCCACACCCCTTAAAGAAGAATTATACAAAAAATATATTAGTTAAACCCACAAGAGTTTTTTATATCACTACTATTCCTTTATACTGGCTTTTAATATTTATAAATGCAGCAATTTAGAGATTGGATGAAAGGTTCAGCACTGGGAAACACCTTTTGAAAGAAAAATAGTGCATTTTATATAGAATTATATATATCAGACCAAAATGAGAGACAAATGAGGAGGAAAGAGGGACAGAGGGACTTTGTTCCGAATCTGGGACAGTCCCTCCAAATCAGGGACAGTTGGGAGCTATGAAACTGGCTTCTGTAGAAGCCCCATAATAAATGTACCTAACAGCCATATAGAGGGCACTACATAAGGTTTGACTCTCGGAGCAATGGAGCAGTGGAGGAGTACAGGGTAGGGGAGTATAAGTGGGTTAGGGGTGAGCTTGTAAGAGACTCCATGAATTCCATGTGAATGGGCAAAGCCACAGGGCCTCTTTAAACATTGATTCCAGCCAGGTTAACTTTCCCACAAATCTCTAGTTGCTTTTTTAGCCAACAGATGACAGCAGTATCTTCCCAGCTGTGGCACTTAATGATCACAACCTCCCAGCTACTCCAATACTCATAAATCAAAGAGGTTGAAGCTTTTGATTGGTAGCTTATGCAAATGATGCGCTGAACATTTGAAGTTGTCCGCACTTCTAATCGCCAGTCTGCAAACACTTACTGGGATACAGTAATGTGGATAACTGCTTCCATTGATTTTTTTATCTTCCATATCTGCAGAAGATTCTAAAAAGAATAATGCACAGCAGATTCTGTGGTTGTCCAATACTGTACTTAAAGTGGAATTCCAGACAAACCACTAAATAGATTGTTGAAATGCATACAGTACAGTATATGGTATTTTACCTGCCAGAGGCCAACCAATCTTGTGATACAGATTTTGAGAGTGTACATGGCGGGTGCTGGATCCAAACAATAATATTATGTATACAAATAGAGCATAACAACTATGGCAGAAAGTACCATCTCCCTTCATCAGAGCTTTAATTACTGATGTAGGAGGGTAACATAGGACTTGATGTAGATGAAAGAATCAATGAGGTTTTATTACCATAGAACTCCTGATACAAAATATCTGTTTTCAGCAATTGGTTATATTTCATATAGTTTTTATATACAGTGTCTTAAAAAAATGTATTCATACCCCTTGAAATTTTCCACATTTTTTCATGTTACAACCAAAAATGTAAATGTTTTTTATTGTGATATTATGTGATAGACCAACACAAAGTGGCATATAATTGAGAAGTCGAAGGAAAATGATAAAATGAATTTGTATAGGGCCCCCCTGAGTCAATACTTTGTAGAACCACCTTTCACTGCAATTACAGCTGCAAGTCTTTTTGGGGATGTCTCTACCAGCTTGGCACATCTAGAGAGTGACATTTTTGCCAATTCTTCTTTGCAAAATAACTCAAGCTCTGTCAGATTGGATGGAGAGCGTCTGTGACAGCAATTTTCAAGTCTTGCCACAGATTCTTAATTAGATTTAGGTCTGGACTTTGACTGGGTCATTCTAACACATGAATATGCTTTGATCTAAACCATTCCATTTTAGCTGTGGTTGTACGTTTAGGGTCGTTGTCCTGCTGGAAAGTGAACCTCCACCCCAGTCTCAAGTCTTTTGTAAACTCTAATGCCCTGTACACACGATCGGATTTCCGATGGAATAAAATCCGATGGATTTTACCATCGGAATTCCGATGAACTGACTTTCATCAGTCTTGCCTACACACCATCAGACAAAATTCCGACCATCCAAAACGCGGTGACGTAAAACACTCCGACGAGCCAAGAAAAATTAAGTTCAATGCTTCTGAGCATGCGTCGACTTGATTCTGAGCATGCGTGGGTTTTTTCTCCATTGGAGTTCCACACAGACGATCGGAATTTCCTATTGTTTTTTTTCCATCGGTAAAATGTAAAACATGTTCTATTTTTTTATACCGATGGAAAAAAGACCGATGGGCCCCCCACACGATCGGTTTGTCCGATGAAAAAAGTCCATCGGTCTTTACATTACGGGCTTTCTTTCAAGCTTGCCCTGTATTTGGCTCCATCCATCAGAGTCACACCTTCAGCTCTGCAGCTCTTATTGGCCCACTTATGACTCATCCCCCCTCCCTTCCTGGCAAATTCTCAGGAGAGCATGAGAGAGAGAGAGCTGTGCATGATGTCATAAGCCTAGGCTTTTTATCAGTCAAGAAACAGGAAGTGGGCTGTAAAAGGTATTTACTGGCAGAAAAAAATAGGATTTTTTGTACTCATCGCAAAATCCTTTTCTCTGTCGTCCATGGACGGACACAGCTCCTTAAATCTTGACATGTGGGTTATGTTCCTGTTCATAGGAGAGGACTAGGCAGAACATGTTAGTTATCTTAAAACATGTAACTTTAACAGAGTTGAACAGCTCCGCCCAGGGGGCGATCCCTCCGTACATAACCCTCCACCCTGCAGTCAGCAGCCTCAGTTCGTAGAAAAGCAGTACAAACTAAAAAAGGAGGGGTGGGTGCTGTGTCCATCCATGGACGACAGAGAAAAGGATTTTACGGTGAGTACAAAAAAATCCTATTTTCTATTTTCGTCCATGGACGGACACAGCTCCTTAAATCTTGACATGTGGGACGTCCCCAAGCAGTGTCAGAAAAACGAGGGGTGGGAACAGCAATCAAAAGAAGACTTAACTTCACCCCAAACAAACAGAGCTCCTCCACGGAGGAGTTGCAACCTCATACAGCCGCCTGCAAAACCTTGCGGCCAAAGGAAGCATCCGAAGATGCACTCACATCAACCTTGTGAAACTTTGAGAAAGTGTGAACAGACGACCAGGTCGCCGTCTTACACACCTGTGAGACAGATGCTAGATGTTGGAAAGCCCAGGAGGCACCAATTGCCCTGGTTGAATGCGCCGTGACAGGAAAGGGAGGCGCCCGCCCCTTAAGGGCATAGGCCTGGATGACGGTCTGCCTAATCCACCTAGAAAGGTGGCCGACGAGACTGCCAGGCCCTTCTGTGGACCAGACACCGACACGAACAGTAGGGCACGTACCACGGGATGCGACGGACGAGGACACAAGGATGGAAGTACAATGTCCTTGTTTAGGTGAAAGGTCGAAACTACCTTAGGAAGGAAGGAAGGCTGCGGGCGTAGTACCACTTTATCCTTATGGAGGACCAATTAAGGTGACTTGCAAGACAAGGCCGCCAATTCAGAAATCCTTCTGACCGATGTAATGGCAAACTAGAAAGGCAACTTTCTGAGAAAGCGTTAAGAGAGGAATCTCCCTGATGTTCTCAAAGGGAGGTTCCTGAAGTACCGAGAGTGCCAGATTCAAGTCCCACAGAGGAAGCGGTGGTCTAATTGGGGGAACCACGTGTCGGACCCCCTGTACAAACGTACTTACCAGTGAGGGATTCGCCAGGGATCGTTGGAAGAAGACAGTCAAGGCTGAAATCTTCCCCTTAATAGTGCTTAAGGCAAGTTTCAGATCCACTCCGCGCTGTAAGAACAGCAGGATCCGAGAAACCGAATATGCCCGTGGGCGCCAAGCCATCTCTTCACACATAGAGATGTAGGCCTTCCAAGTGCATTGGTAGATCGTCCGGGAAGAAGATTTCCGGGCCCGTAACATGGTGGAGATTACCGAATCTGACAGACCACGGTCCCTTAGCACCTGGCGTTCAATAGCCATGCCGTTAAAGCCAGCGACTGTAAAGCAGGATGAAGTATGGGACCTTGAGACAGAAGGTCCTCCCGCATTGGCAGCCACCAGGAAGCGTCTGCTACCAGTCTCATGAGGTCGGCGTACCAGGCACGCCGAGGCCAGTCTAGGGCGATTAGAATCACCAGAATCCCCTCGGCCTCCACTCTGCGGAGCAGACGAGGAAGCCAATTCATTGGGGGAAAGGCATAAATTAGCCGATACTGACCCCATGGAGCCACCAATGCGTCTGCTGCGTCAGCCCAGGGATCCCTGGACCTGGCCACAAACCTTGACACCTTGCGATTGAGTCGAGAGACCAGGAGATCCACATCTGGTGTGCCCCATTTCTGACAGAGGAGTTGAAACACCTCTGGGTATAACGACCATTCCCCGCTGTCCAGCATCTGGCGACTCAGATAGTCCGCCTGCCAGTTTCCCACGCCCGGAATGTAAACAGCCGATAGAGCCGGCACGCTCCTTTCGGCCCATCTTAGGATGTAAGCGACTTCCGATATAAAACAAAAACAAAAAAACCCTTGCGCTAGCTAAGTAGTGGCACAGGTGAGAGGTGTAAGGGGAACGGATGAGATACTGCAGCAATCACCGGAGGGTCTGGTCCAAGTGAACAATAAAATATATATATAAAACGTGATGGTGACTGCGCTGTAGTGTGTCAAATAGGATGATGGGAAGGGAGAGAAAAAATAAACTCGGAGGGGATGTGGCAAAGAAGGGTAAGGGTGTGGAAGGTGTGGAAAGGAGGGGGAAGGGGAGGGGAAAGGGGAAAAAAGGGGGAGACTGAGAGACGAAGTGGGTAAGTAATGGGCTAGTACTAGGCTAACTAGCAATGATGTGCAATGTGCACAGTGACACAAATGAAAATACACTAATAAAAGACTGATCAATAATAATCAGAAAAATATGTAACACAGTGAATAATAAACAAAAATGTGACATATAAAACCAATATCCAAATGGTCAAGATATGCAACACGTGATAAAGATTAAACCACTTAAACATATTAATAATCCACAAACAAATCCATGAATGGGAAAAGTGGGATGGATAGGATAAATGGAATCACACACTCAGTGCATAGGTGAACTATACTAGTAAAGAAAGGCAGTCCCAAATAAATCCTGGTGATGACTTCCCAATACTTACAAAATAACTTATTGTAAATATATGGTATATGGATAAGTCATATGTGGATAAAGTCCCGTCACCAATGAAATGCTTGGAGAAAATCCTGTGACGTCCACCCTGTGGTCACACCTCGCTTACCTCCCTATTGGAAGGGGGGACGGTATACAGCAGTTCTCTGTAGTGAAGGGGGTATCGCGTTCTTATGGCCTGGTCTTTATGGCACCGTTACTCATTGGAGTATATAAGAGAAAACAAAAACAGAGGGCACATCAATAGCGCAACTATGTGAGTGCAGCAAGAGGGATAGCTGATGCATACATTCACACACTCACTTGTGATAGAGTGAGCGTGGACCTCAATCCAAACGAGCGCCGAGCTCGTGCCAGTGGGAAAGAGTGTGGCATCTATGGTGCATCCGATGCAACCCTCAGGTATCAGGTATCGGCAGCGGCAATCACAGAGTTGGAATGTAGAGAAAAAGCGACTTCCGATGCTGCGGCCGAGCTTCGTGTTCCTCCCTGATGGATGACAGAAGCCACCGCCGTGGCGTTGTCCGACTGGATCCTGACCGGACGCCCTTGAAGTCTCTGCGACCACTTGGAGAAGTACAGTCTGATCGCTCGAAGTTCGAGGACATTAATCGGCAGGCGAGATTCGTCCAGAGTCCAGCAACCCTGGGCCGACTGGACCCCCCAGACTCCCCCCCAACCTGTGAGGCTGGCGTCCGTCGTGATCACAGTCCAATGGGAAGGAAGGAACGACCTCCCGGACTGAAAAGCCGGGGATCTCAGCCACCAACTCAGGGAAGCCTTGACCAGGTGATTTACCTGAATCCAGAGACAATGGAGATCTGTTCCAGTTGGACAGGATCTCCTCCTGCAATACTCGAGTGTGGAATTGGGCATACGGTACTGCCTCGAAGGAGGCCACCATGTGGCCCAGAATTCGCATGCAAAAAACGGAGGGACGACCATTTGCGGGATGCTAACAATTTCACTGCCGACTGGAGCGTCTGCAACTGCTCCAAAGGAAGGAAGACCTTCGCCTTCGAGGAGTCCAGGATCAAGCCTAGGTACTCCAGACACTAAGTCGGTACCAACAGCGACTTCTGTACGTTCAGTACCCAACCAATTTCCCGGAGGGTCTGACTGGCTATAGACATGTCCTCCTCTAATTCTGAGCCAGAAGCAGCTCTCAGAAGAAGATCGTCCAAGTAGCCCACAATAGCAATGCCTCGCTGTCTCAGCAAAGCCAGATCGGGGCGAGCACCTTGATAAAACTCTTGGTGCTGACGCTATGCCAAATCGCAAAGAGCAGAAACCTCTGATGGCTGTTGCAGATGGGGACATGCAAGTATGCGTCCTTGATGTCCAGGGACACCAGAAAATTCCCCGGATGGAGCGCAGCAATCACCGAACGAATGGTCTCCATCCTGAACTTTCGCACCCTCACAAAGGTATTGAGGGCCCTGAGATCCAAGATTGGACGGACACCGTCCTTCTTTGGAACTACCAACAGATTCGAATAGAATCCCTGAAACCTTCCCTCCAGAGGCACAGGTAAAATTACTCCGCACCTGAGGAAGACTTCTACTGCTCTTAAAGCAGACCGACGAGCCAGAAGGAGAGGAAAATTTGAGGGAAAGATCTGTTTGGTGGACAAGAAAGAAACTCTATCTTGTACCCCAAAGTGACCACCTCGCAGACCCACTGGTCGGAGAGCAGGGCGGTCCACCGAGCTGCAACCTCGCTAAACCGCCCCCCCACCCTTTAGTCAAACGGGGGCAAAACTTCATGCGTTAGCAGACTTGTTAGTCGGCTTGTTCGGCTTACGCACCCAGGGACGCTTCTGTCCCCCAGCTGGAGCCTTGTCAGTCTGGGAGGATCTGCCGGCTGACCCTGACCGACGAAAATACCGCTTCTGCGTGGAATAGGAGGGCCCCGGCCAACGGCGCGGCTCCTTCCCCTTAGAGGACTGCGGGAGAAGTGTGCTCTTACCTCCAGTGACATCCTTAATAATGTCGTCCAGCGAGGTACCAAAAAGCCTCTGAAAGGCAATCTGCCAAAGCTCTTTTGAATGCTTGGTCAGCTGACCAGCATTTCAGCCAAATCAGGCGGCGCAGTACCACCGCAGATACAGAGGCTCTGGAAATCAAGGGGGCCGTATCCAGAGTGGCATCACAGGCATACACAAAGCCCTGTACCATTTGGTCAGCTAGCCTTACGCACTCTGGAGGAAGCTGATGCTCCTCTACTGTCTGTTGCAAAATCCTTGCCCATTCAGTGAATGTCTGAGACACCAAAGTCGCAGCCAATATAGGTCGCAACGCTGACCCCAGCATGGTGAACCTGGAGCGGGTCACCACTTCGGACCTCCTTAACGGCAGGGGTTCCCTCTACCGGGAGAGTGGTTACCTTATCAAAAGGCTCTCCCCAAAAGAATAACGGACCGCCATTAATAATACATACACACACTGTGTATGTATTAGTGTATATGTTTTTACTGTGGCGCCGAAGGCGTGCATGTCTTTGGAGTGTGGGAGAAAACCAGAGTACCCAAAGGAAACCCACGCAGACACAGGGAGAACATGCAAACTCCAGGCAGATGGTGTCAGGGGTCCGGGTTTGAACCAGTGACCCTCTTGCTGCCAGGTGAGGGAGTTAACCACTACACCACTGTGCTGCCCTGTGGTGAGGGACCACAAAGGACCTCTGTGGCCGTTCCCATTCCTTATCTATGAACTTATCAAAGAAAGTAACATAAGGCAAAACTTTCACAAAGCGGTTAGATTTGTATGCCCCAAAGGAGACAGACTCCTCTGCGGAAGTACCAGCTTGAGAGGGTCCACAGCATCAAGAAGTGCACTCACAAGTGCCCTGTCTTGCACTCCCCAGAAGATGGCCGGGGGAGGGGGAGCATTTTCCCCCCCTTACGCCGCTTCTACCCTGGCAACAAATAATTCCAGGACTGCCGACAGCGTATCCATGGAAACCGCAGGGGAACCGTTAGCTGCCTCTGGCAATTTAGGGGAAGAAAGGCCAGATACTGACTCCATTAACACCCACTGACAGCTCTCAGGGACCAAGTGAAAAACACTTAAGACGTCCACCCACCTTGCTGCACTGACGGGGGGGGGGGGGGTAACCCAGGAGACTCACCACCCGGAGGGAGACCACTCAGCACCACTGCCCGCCTTCCTTGTATACACAGCGTGTGTGTGAGGAAAAAAACTGTGAGGAGAATGAGCTGTGCGCCGTTCAGAAAGCCAGTGCTAGAGGCCAAAACCCACTCCAAAATGGCCGCCAGACGCCTCAGATAAAAAGGGCGCAGACCACAAGAAAATGGCCGCCCGCAATACCGACCTGCGCCACAGCGTGGCCACGACAAAATGGCCGCCAATAGAAATTTCAATAGAGAAAACAGGCACACTAAAAATGGCGTCGGCGCAGCAAAAAATGGCGCCTGAGCCCCGGGATGTGGACGAGAAGGCCGTGCAGAGACTTCCCAGGAGTCAGACCCCCCTCACTGAAGCGGACCCCGGCGCCCCACGGTCCCCCACAGGGACTCAAAGCCCCCCCACAGGTACACCCCGGTCGCAGCGGGCCCTAGGGCAGGAAGGGAAAGGGTGACAGAGAGCAGGGAAAGGGAGGACAGGAGAACTCCTTAATCCTGGGAATGCCCAGCTGTTCCATCCTGCCGAGGCAGGAGGAACCGTACTTACCCGTCCTTGCAAGGACATGCTGGCGCGTCCCTGACAGACCCACAACCGATGGTACGGAGTAGCTGTCGGCCCGGTCCACTGTGAGTGAGACAGCAAGCAGCCCAGTCATATGTGGACCCTGGAGCATGTGCTCACCGGCCACCCCTGGAGCCATGGGGTACGTTGTGGCAGAACCAGCGCGTAGCTAAGGACTGGCACGCTCGATGGCCGGAACTGGGAAGACTACAAGGATCTATAATATCCAGCCTGTCGCCCAGCCGGCAGTTAATAGAAGATATCACAAAAAAATACAAATAAAATAAATAATTCTTAAGGACTCTGGGCCCAAAGGGAGCCACGTCCTTCTCCTCTGCTAGGCAGAAAAAAACTGAGGCTGCTGACTGCAGAGTGGAGGGTTATGTAGGGAGGGACCGCCCCCTGGGCAGGGCTGTTCAACTCTGTTAAAGTTACATGTTTTAAGATACCTAACATGTTCTGCCTAGTCCTCTCCTATGAACAGGAACATAACCCACATGTCAAGATTTAAGGGGCTGTGTCCGTCCATGGACAAAAAGAGAAAAATGTTTTACTATCCAAAGTTAAAACAACAAGGGCAGAAGATTTAATAGATGAAAAGTTGAAAAAAATTACTGAAGGTCCGCTTTAAGCTAAAATAACTTCTGCCTTTAGAACAACTTTAACCCTTCCCTTATTCTATCAAAAACTTAAAGAAAAAGAAGATTTGGCTATACATACACTTCAAGAGCATACATATATGTATTTCAACTGCATATTTAGCTGATTCTCCCTTTATCATACTAGTTTTGGGCCAATCTTATTATTTTTTTTAAGTTCATGATTACACAGATGATATCCTTTTTTTTTTTTTTTTCACAAATACATATTTAACCACTTCACATCCCACGTATATTCATATGACGTCCGCAGGAGGGATCCCCCATTCTGGGCGGGCGTCATATGATGTCCTCGGCTTCCCTGCCATCTAGGATGGGGGTGCTTGGGATGGGGGTGCACATGCCCGGCGGCCGCAATGTCCGCCGGACACCCGCGATTGCCGGTAATAAAGCCAGGACCGTGGATCTGTGTGTGTGTATAAACACACACAGATCCACGTCCTGTCAGAGGAGAGGAGACCGATGGTATGTTCCTTGTACAGGGAAACACCGATCGGTCTCCTCCCCTTGTGAGTCCCGACCCCCTACAGTTAGAATCACACCCTAGGATACACATTTAACCCCTTGATCGCCCCCTAGCATTAACCCCTTCACTGCCAGTCACATTTATACAGTAATCAATGCATTTTTATAGCACTAATCACTGTATAAATGTGAATGGTCACAAAATGGTTTCAAAAGTGTCCGATGTGTCCGCCGCAATGTCACAGTCGCAATAAAAATTGCAGATTGCCGCCATTATTAGTAAAAAAAAAAAAAAATGCCATAAATCTATCCCCTATTTTGTAGACGCTATAAGTTTTGCGCAAACCAATCATTATGCCCTTATTGCGATTTTTTTTTACCGAAAATATGTAGAAGAATACATATCGGCCTAAACTGAGGAAAATTATATATATATTTTTTTAAACAGGCAAATGATACCAAAAAGAAGTAGATCAGCAGAAGCAACAGTACTTAAAGGGGTTGTAAAAGTTCGTTTTTTATTTTCTAAATAGGTTCCTTTAAGCCAGTGCATTGTTGCTTCACTTACCTTTTCCTTTGATTTACCTTCTAAATGTTTGTTTTCTTTGTCTGAATTTCTCACTTCCTGTTTCTCCTCACTGAACTCCACACCATCATCCGAGTGGTGTGGAGTCATCCAGAACAGCTTACTGAACAGCTTACTGAGGATAAACAGGAAGTGAGAAATTCAGACAAAGAAAAAAAATATTTAGAAGGGAAATCTAAGGAAAAGGTAAGTGAACCAACAATGCACTAGCTTAAAGGAACCTATTTAGAAAATAAAAAACAAACCTTTACAACCCCTTTAAGATCTCCTATAATAATGCCAACTAATGGCAACAAAGGTTGACAAAAAAAAACTTTTAACAAAAACAAAAGCCTTAATGCCGCACCATCTTTAAAAGATATCTCCCTGTTTCTACTAATGATTGGGAGCCGTGAGACTGGATCCTGATCATGTGACCACTGTGAAAGCCAGTTACAGTGCTCACGTGATTGGCCAGTCCTTCCTGCCCCCTGCGTGGTGTAAGGACCCTATTAAATCGAAACTGGACCTGAGGGAAAGGGATTAAGAACTGCCTCTCTCCCTATTCAAGTCTAGGGATGAGCTTCGAGTTCGAGTCGAACTCATGTTCGACTCGAACATTGCCTGTTCGCCGAACAGCGAACAAATTGGGGTGTTCGTGGCAAATTCGAAAAGTCTATGGGAGAAATCTAAAGTGGTAATTATAAAGGCTTATATGCAAGTTATTGTCATAAAAAGTGTTTGGGGACCCGGGTCCTGCCCCAGGGGACATGTATCAATGCAAAAAAAAGTTTTAAAAACGTCAGTTTTTTCGGGAGCAGTGATTTTAATAATGCTTAAAGTGAAACAATAAAAGTGAAATATTCCTTTAAATTTCGTAACTAGGGGGTGTGTACAGTATGCATGTAAAGTGGCTCATGTTTCCTGTGCTTAGAACTGTCCCTGCATAAAATTGAATTTTTGAAGGAAAAAAAGTCATTTAAAACTCATGCCGCGTACACACGATCGATTTTCTCGACGGTGAAAACACAGTCGAGAAAATCGACGAGAAAAATGAGGGAACGGCTTGGTTCCCTACACACGTCCGTTTTTCCCGACATTTTTCTCTTTGTCGAGAAAAACGACCGTGTGTGGGCTCTGCGGCAGTGTTTCCCTATGGGAAAACTGCCGCGGAAAAAATTGACGGGAATCACGACGAGAAAAATTAGAGCATGTTCTAATTTTTCTCGTTGTGATTAATGCCGTTTTTCCCGTCGATAAAAACGACAAAAAGCCCACAGACGATAGTTTTTCTCGTCCAAAGGAAAAAATGTCATTTTTCTCGACGGGAAAAACGGTCGTGTGTACGCGGCATCACTCGCGGCTATTAATGAATTGACGGCTCCCGGCAATACATACAAAAGTCATTGATAAAAAAAAAAAAAAAAAAGCGTGGGGGTCCCCCAGAATTCAATTACCAGGCCCTTCAGGACTGGTATAGATATTAAGGGGAACCCCGCCGCAAATTTAAAAAAAAAATGCGTGCGGTTCCCCCAAATATCCATACCAGGCCCTTCAGATCTGGCATTGATTTTAAGGGGAACTCCACCCCAAATTAAAAAAAAAATGGCGTGGAGTCCCCCCAAAAATCCATACCAGACCCTTATCCGAGCACGCAACCTGGCAGGCCGCAGGAAAAGAGGGGGGGATGAGAGAGCGCCCCCCCTCCTGAACCGTACCAGGCCACATGCCCTCAACATGGGGAGGATGTCCCCATGTTGATGGGGACAAGGGCCTTATCCCCACAACCCTTGCCCGGTGGTTGTGGGGGTCTGCGGGTGGGGGGCTTATCGGAATCTGGAAGACCCCTTTAACAAAGGGGACCCCCAGATCCCGGCCCTTCCCTATGTGAATTGGTAAGGGGTACATTGTACCCCTACCATTTCACGAAGAAAGTGTCAAAAAATGTAAAAAAAACACACAAACACCTTGGAAAAGTCCTTTATTAAAAAAAAAACAAAAAAAACATTCCAGCGGTGAAATCCAGTGTCCCGCGGCGATCCGATGTCCAGCGCTGTCCGTCATTGGCTGAGCCTGAGCGGACCTGATGGGGAACTTCCTCCGCAGTCTATTACATGTATAGACCCGCCCCTTCTAAAGTTCCCCATCAGGTCCGCTCAACCAATGACTCGGTGTGAGGCTGAGGACCTGATGTGGAACATGAGAAGGGGAGGGTCTATTCATGAATTACACAGTGAAGGAAATTCCCCATCAGGTCCGCCCCCTCGGTATGTCAGACCGCGCCTACGTCATTGGCCTGAGCGGACCTGATGGGGATCTTCCTTCACTGTGTAAATTTAAATTACACAGTGAAAGAAGTTCCCCGCTCAGGCCAATGACGTAGGCGGGGTCTGACATACCGAGGGGGCGGACCTGATGGGGAACTTCCTTCACTGTGTAATACACGTATAGACCCACCCCTTCTCATGTTCCGCATCAGGTCCTCAGCCTTACACCTAGTCATTGGCTGAGCAGACCTGATGGGGAACTTTAGAAGGGGCGGGTTTATACATGTAATAGACTGCGGAGGAAGTTCCCCATCAGGTCCGCTCAGGCTCAGCCAATGACGGACAGCACTTACCAATTCACATAGGGGGGGGCCGGGATCTGGGGGTCCCCTTTGTTAAAGGGGTCTTCCAGATTCCGATAAGCCCCCCACCCGCAGACCCCCACAACCACCGGGCAAGGGTTGTGGGGATGAGGCCCTTGTCCCCATCAACATGGGGACATCCTCCCATTTTGAGGGCATGTGGCCTGGTACGGTTCAGGAGAGGGGGGGCGCTCTCTCGTCCCCCCTCTTTTCCTGCGGCCTGCCAGGTTGCGTGCTCGGATAAGGGTCTGGTATGGATTTTTTGGGGGGACTCCACGCCATTTTTTTTTACATTTGGGGTGGAGTTCCCCTTAAAATCCATGCCAGATCTGAAGGGCCTGGTATGGATATTTGGGGGAACCGCACGCATTTTTTTTAAAATTTGCGGCGGGGTTCCCCTTAATATCTATACCAGACCTGAAGGGCCCGGTAATTGAATTCTGGGGGACCCCCACGCTTTATTTTTTATCAATGACTTTTGTATGTATTGCCGGGAGCCGACAATTCATTAATAGCCGCGAGTGAGTTTTAAATGACTTTTTTTCTTCAAAAATGACATTTTCTGCAGGGATAGTTCTAAGCACGGGAAACATGCGCCACTTTACATGCATATCATACACACCCCCCAGGTACGAAATTTAAAGGAATATTTCACTTTTATTTTTTAATTTTAAGCATTATTAAAATCACTGCTCCCGAAAAAACTGCAGTTTTTAAAACTTATTTTTGCATTGATACATGTCCCCTGGGGCAGGACCCGGGTCCCCAAACACTTTTTAGGACAATAACTTGCATATAAGCCTTTATAATTAGCACTTTAGATTTTGAAACGTTCGAGTCCATTGTATTTAATAGGGTTCTAAAGTTCACGCAAACATTCTGTCTGTTCGCAGGTTCTGGTGTGAACCGAACAGGGGGGTGTTCGGCTCATCCCTGTTCAAGTCTATGAGAATGCAAAAGCAGCTTGAAGCTGGTCAACTGTAGGCTAAGGTGACCAGATTTTTAAAATGAAATCCGGGGACATATTTTTTTTACTAGTAATGGCGGCAATCAGCGAATCTCTGCCCGTCGCCCCCCGCCTCACAGCCTGTCAGGCCTTACTCTCCGGGCCCCGGCTACTTCTGGGTGGGGAGAGGAGGAAGATCACTCCGCCGGGGAAGGCAAGGAGATAAGCAGGCAGGTGATTGGCCGGGACTTGAGCCAAGGCAGAAGAACATGCGAGCGGAGCGGAACGGGCACCCGAAACTGAAGAAATATTCCCTATGCTCCGACCAGCACATGATCATCAGAAAAGGCCACAGATAATGGGAAAAATACGCTCCCCTAACCACTTAGGACCCGGACCATTATGCAGGTTAAGGACCAGAGGTGTTTTCAGAATTTGGCACTGCGCTGCTTTAACTGGAAATTGTGCAGACATGCAATGTTGTACCCAAACAAAATTTGCGTCCTTTTCTTCCCACAAATAGAGCTTTCTTTTAATGGTATTTGATTGCCTCTGCGTTTTTTTTTTTTTTGCGATATAAATGGAAAAAGACTGAAAATTAAAAAAAAATAAGATATTTTCTACTTTTTGTTATAAGAAAAATCGAATAAACTCAATTTTAGTCATACATTTAGGCCAAAATGTATTCAGCCACATGTCTTTAGTAAAAAAAATGTCAATAAGTGTATATTTTATGGTTTGCGCAAAAGTTATAGCGTCTACAAACTAGGGTACATTTTCTGAAATGTACACAGTTTTTAATTTATGACTGCCTATCTCATTTCTTGAGGTGCTAAAATGGCAGGGCAGTACAAAATCCTCCCAAATGACCCCATTTTTGAAAGAAGACACTCCAAGGAAATTGCTGAGAGGCATGTTGAGCCCATTGAATATTTTTTTTTTTGTCCCAAGTGATTGAATAATGACAAAAAAAAATAAAAAATTACAAAAAGTTGTCACTAAATGATATATTGCTCACACATGCCATGGTTATATGTGGAATTGCACCCCAAAATACATTTTGCTGCTTCTTCTGAGTACGGGGATACCACATGTGTGGGACTTTTTAGGAGCCTAGCCGCGTACGGGCCCCCGAAAACCAAGCACCACCTTCAGGATTTCTAAGGGCGCAAATTTTTGATTTCACTCCTCACTACCTATCACAGTTTCGAAGGCCATTTTGGAAAGTAGACACCCCAAGCTATTTGCTGAGAGGCATGGTGAGTATTTTACAGCTCTCATTTGTTTTTGAAAATGAAGAAAGAAAATATATATATTTTTTTTTCAATTTTCAAAACTTTGTGACAAAAAGCGAGATCTGCAAAATACTCACCATGCCTCTCAGCAAATAGCTTGGGGTGTCTACTTTCCAAAATTGGGTCATTTGGGGGGGTTTTGTGCCATCTGGGCATTCCATGGCCTCCGAAACTGTGATAGGCAGTGAGGAGTGAAATCAAAAATGTATACCCTTAGAAAGCCTGAAGGCGGTGCTTGGTTTTTGGGGTCACTAACGCGGCTAGGCTTCCAAAAAGTCTCACACATGGGGTATCCCCGTACTCAGGAGAAGCAACAGAATGTATTTTGGGGTGTAATTCCACATATGCCCATGGCATGTTTGAGAAATATATAATTTAGTGACAACTTTGTGCAAAAAAAATAAAAAAAATAAATAGCATTTTTTCCGCAACTTGTGTCAACATATAAAATATTCCATGGACTCGACATGCCTCTCAATATATAGCTTGGGGTGTCTACTTTCCAAAATGGGGTCATTTGGGGGGGTTTTGAACTGTCCTGGCATTTTATACACAACATTAGGAAGCTTACATCCACTCTTCTAACCACTTGAAGACAAAGTCCTTTCTGACACTTTTTGTTTACATGAAAAATTTTTTTTTTTTTTGCAAGAAAATTATGTTGAACCCCCAAACATTATATATTTTTTAAAGCAAAGGCCCTACAGATTAAAATGGTGGGTGTTGCATTTTTTTTTTTCCACACAGTATTTGCGCAGCGATTTTTCAAACGCATTTTTTGGGGAAAAAAATACACTTTTTTAAATTTTAATGCACTAAAACACACTACATTGCCCAAATGTTTGATGAAATAAAAAAGATGATCTTAGGCAGAGTACATAGATACCAAACACAACATGCTTTAAAATTTCGCACAAACGCGCAGTGGCGACAAACTACATACATTTTTAAAAGCCTTTACAGGTTACCACGTTAGATTTACAGAGGAGGTCTACTGCTAAAATGACTGCCCTCGATCTGACCTTTGCGGTGATACCTCACATGCATGATGCAATTGCTGTTTACATATGATGCCAGACCGACGCTTGCGTTCGCCATTGCGCAAGAGCAGGGCAGGACAGGGGTGCTTTTTTTTTTATTATTATAAATTTTTCTTTTTTCTTTTATTTTCAAACTGTTCCTTCCATTTTTTTTTTTTTTTATCATTTTTATTGTTATCTCAGGGAATGTAAATATCCCCTATGATAGCAATAGGTAGTGACAGGTACTCTTTTTTGAAAAAAACTGGGGTCTATTGGACCCTAGATCTTTCCTCTGCCCTCAAAGCATCTGACCACACCAAGATCGGTGTGATAAAATGCTTTCCCAATTTCCCAATGGCGCTTTTTATATCCGGGGGGGACATTCCCTCCCACTGCTTGTAAAAGCAGTCCAGAGGCTAATTAGCCGCTAAGATTGCTTTTACATGAAAGTCGGCCGCTGGCTGAAAAGAATGATACCAAGATGATACCTAAACCCGCAAGCATCAATCTGGTATACCCATTCAAAGTCCAGCAACATACCAGTACGTTGCTGGTCCTTGTCGGACATGTATTGTAATCTTTTTTTTCATGCAGCCTGTTGGCTGAACGAAAAAAAGAGATTGATCGGTGGGTATGCCCACCATTAGAATACCTCCCTTCATCCACCCACTTCTAATGATGGGCATACATGCACCATTTATATATGCCGAAGCATGGGGGCATCTTCCCGCAAAAGTTATGCCGCACACACATGGTCGGACTTTTCCACGGGCATGCCTCTGTCGGAATTTTGACCGAATGTACGCGGCATTAGGAGCAAAATCACTCCTCCGCCCCTGCTGCCCCCATGCTTTGGCATATATGCTCTTTTTTTTTAACTGTGGTGGTGAAATCACCTCCTACAGCACTGGAGTCGCAGGGATCAGGCCTGTCTCTGCGAACGCTGCAGTTATGTGTGTTGTGTTTTGTAAGTGACAGTAATCGATCGATACTGCACTTGGGTGGCCTGGGCTGGACGGAGGGGCAAAACGCAGGTGCTAGCAGGTATCTGGGCTGATCCCGCTAACACTGCATTTTTGGGAACCCTAAACTGCTGGGGACGCTAGTATAGATCTGATCAGATCAGATATTGATCTGTTCAGATACTATACCACTAAGGGGGGTGTATGCTTCACGGGTGGGTGTTAGCGGTACTGGCACTAACCTGACGCTGCCTGGGGTGTGATGCAGACCCTCTCTGACGCTAAAACCTAATTGATATCACCCGCCGGGCGATCAGGGGGTTAAACCTTTATTGGGTTATATACCGCGGGTGCCCTGACACTATAAAAAGCAAACTAACTAACCAGCGTCACCCGTAACACTTATATGGTGATCACTGGGGAAAGGGTTAACTAGGGGCAATCAGGGGGTTCAACCTTTATTAGGTAATATATGGGGGTACCTGACGCTACATAAAAACCTGACGGGGAACCTAAATAACAAAATAACTAACTGGCTAACCAGTGTCACCAGTAACACTTATACGGTGATCACTGGTGAAAGGGTTAACTAGGGGCAAATAGGGGGTTAAAACCTTTATTAGATAATATTTGGGGGTACCTGACGCTATAAAAACCTGCGGCGAACCTAAAAAAAATAACTGGCTACCTATCGGCACCAGCATAACTAATACAGCGATCAGAAAAACGATCGCTTAGTGACACTGGCAAAAGGGGGTGAAAGGGTTACCTGGGGGGCGATCAAGGGGTTAAACCTTTATTAGGTAATATATGGGGGTACCTGACGCTATAAAAACCTGCGACGAACCTAAAAAAAATAACTGGCTACCTATGGGCATCACCGACACTAAGACAGCGATCAGAAAAACGATCGCTTAGTGACACTGGCAAAAGGGGGTGAAAGGGTTAGCTGGGGGGGCGATCAAGGGGTTAAACCTTTATTAGATAATATATGGGGGTACCTGACGCTATAAAAACCTGCGGCGAACCTAAAAAAAATAACTGGCTACCTATCGGCACCAGCATAACTAACACAGCGATCAGAAAAACGATCGCTTAGTGACACTGGCAAAAGGGGGTGAAAGGGTTACCCTGGGGGGCGATCAAGGGGTTAAACCTTTATTAGGTAATATATGGGGGTAAAAAATCATGCATCAACAATATTCATTGAAGTCCACTTGAGAGTTCATAAAAAGTTAAAACACCGATATATTTCTATGAATATTGGAAAATAGAAATAATAATAAAGTCCGCTGATCCAGTTGGATGAAGGGAAAAAACTGCTGTCACCAGGAAAAATAGAGGAAAGACACCTTCATAAACAGTGGTCCAGCGATACCAAAGATAACAAACACAAATCTAATCGGTGTTGACAGCGGTTTAAAAAATCGTTCTCTATTTAATCCGCTAAATATAGCTAATCAACACGTAGAAGTGTTCAAAAACCTGGTATTGAGAGACCTAGAACAAGTGGTCCCAAAGAAATTTGTGAACCACCGATGTGTTTATGACGGCATTAAACTACTGGAAGAAAGAAAGAATTTAATTATTAGACCTGCCGATAAAGGGGGAGGAGTTGTTATTTTAGAAAAAAGTTTTTATGAGGAGCAGCTAAAAACTATGCTGGCAGATGATACCACATATATAAAATTGCAATCAGACCCTACTGGTCCATATCAGAAAGATCTACAGAGACTCATAGATCTGGGATCACAAAGTAGAGTGCTGAATAAAAAGGAGATTAAGTACTTGGTTCCCAGTTTTTGTAGAGTACCCACGATTTACACTCTACCTAAGGTACATAAGAATCCTACAGTGCCACCTGGCCGTCCTATAGTAAATAGTATAGGATCAGTGTCCTCTAGGTTAGGACAGTACTTAGACACTTTTTTACAAACGAGTGTTGTAAAAACTAAAGCCTACCTAAAAGACACCAAAAACTTGTTACAATATATTAATGAGGTGGATTTAACAAATAAAAAAGATGTCTTCTTGGTAACAGCTGACGTCTCATCTTTGTACACAATAATCCAACACGACGACGCTCTTTTAGCCCTTAATTGGGCATTATGCCAAAGAGAGGATATTCCGTTTGAACAGAAAGTGTTTTTGAGACAGGCCTTAGATTTCTGCCTGTCTCATAACTATTTTTGGTACGATCAACAATTTTTCTCTCAACGGAAGGGTGTTGCCATGGGGGCTAAATTCGCCCCCAGCCTGGCAAACCTATTCATGGGGGAATGGGAAGATAAGTCTGTCTTCTCATCCCAAAGGGATCAGTTGCTTTTCTATAGAAGATATATTGATGATCTACTGTTCATATGGGAAGGTACTGAAGAGTCCCTACATGGCTTTATGAAAGAGCTGAATACTAATAATAATAATATTGTGCTGGATTACGAGTTCAGCCAAAAACAAATCCACTTCCTTGACGTTAATATTATAAGACAAGATGATAGACTGATTACATCTGTATATTTTAAACCTACAGATAGGAACAGTTATCTTCCAATTTTTAGTGGCCATCACCCTCACTGGCTTAAAAACATTCCTAAAGGCCAAATAATGAGGGTGAGGAGGAACTGTACAACAGACGCAGATTTTCAGGTCCAGTCTAAGATACTTAAATCTAGATTCCTCCAAAAAGGATACACCGAGGATAACCTGAATCAGATTATTACTGAAGTAGCGAACACTCCTAGGGAGGTGTGTCTGACGGATAAAGTGTCTGTAAAAAATTCTAAGCATGAATGGGGCTTTATCTCCAATTTCCATGATCAGTACAGAGAGATTGAACAGATCTTTAAACGACACTGGAATGTACTGTGTATGGATAAATCCTTAATTTCCATTTTACCACCAAATCCTCCTTTCATATACAGAAAAGCTCCCAATTTTGGCGACAAGGTGGTGAAAAAAGTACTTGACCCACCCAAGAGACCAACCATGTTTTGGAACTTCGCCGGTTTTTATGCATGCAGGAAATGCAAAACCTGTGCCAAAGTTTCCACCCCTATGCGAGGTATTACCGAATTCACTTCTAGTGGTAATAATGTAAATTTTCAAATCAAAGAATTTATTACCTGTAATACTACCCATGTTGTGTATGTGCTACAATGCCCATGCAACCAGATGTATGTAGGCCGTACTAAAAGGACCCTGAAGAAACGTGTGTCAGAACATATTTATAACATCGAAATAGGTTTTAAATATCATAGTGTATCTCTCCATTTTAAAAAATATCACAACCAGGACCCATCCGGTTTGAAGTTCTGGGGTATAGATAGGACTTATCCAAACTGGCGAGGGGCAAACCTGGTAAGAGAGATATCTAAAAATGAAACTAGGTGGATATATCTAATGAATACATTAACGCCTTCAGGACTAAATATAGAATTAGATGTAAACTGTTTTATAAGTGACACATAATTTATTGCAGTTTTAGTCTTTCTAAGTTGGTTTTTATCAAACCCTTTTTGCGGTAAACTTTTTTAGTAGAAACACCTCTCTCCTTTTACATACATAGTTCTAGATTTTTTAGTTTTGTACTATTATTGTTTAACTTACTTTGATTTTATATTTATTTATTTTTTAATATAGGTATGTCTTTTTTATGGGTGTAGTATATGTGGGGACACAAATTCCCATGCTTTTTTTTTTTTTTTTTTCCTATACTAATGGGGAGTTTCGGTGGAACTTAACCTTTGACCTTTTTAAATGGGTGACCCTATATAGCTTAGAGTGGGACACATGGACATATATGCATGTATATGTATCCATGCATATATGTGTATATATATCGCTTTAGGGTTTTTTAGGCCCTTCTGATTTTGACATCAATTATGGGTCTCATTGATTCTAATATATTTCAATCTCTATACCTGTGGTATCCCTGTATACTCTTTCTAAAGTTATACAGACAATATTATGGATTGCACTGGGTCATTAACAGAGGTAATCTGATAGGGTTTTAATTGGGTCGAATGGGTTAATTAAGATTCGATTGCTTTGTCTCAACTACTCCAGATCCTATACAATTGTAAACATAGGTGAATTCTTTGTATGGGACTACCACTTTAATATGGGTATACTTTTGTATCTGTTATACATTTATCCGTCTTTTTATATAAGCCTTATATAACAACTGTTATGAGTTTTATAAGGTATACTAAATTCATTTAATGGTTTGAGCCTTATGGAATTTTTTAGGAGGATTATGCGTTGTCCATTTATTATTTATTAATTTCTACTTTTGTTTCAATATGCACAGTTATCTATCTTATTTATATGTAATTTTACTGTACTGTATTTATGTATATCGTTCCATTTTGTCTTCCTTTTTTTACGTATAGCTCGAGTGCGCAACATATGTTGGGAAAAGGAACTAACATATCTTTTTGTGAGCACTGAGAGCACACTGTAATACAGTAGTTGTGATCTCTTTCGGTTTTTCACCCCCAGTATATTCTGTGTCTAACGATTAATATCTTCTCTCACAGAATCACTTTTTGCCGAAATCTCGCGAGATCTCGGGTCCTGCGTTTCGCCCCGGCTGTGGTTGCCGGGGTAACGCTCGTAAACCCGAGGGATACAAGGGAGGTGCATCAGCAATCAGCTGAGCGACGCGCCGTTTGAGCGGAGCGGAGCTCCGTCTGATTTACATGTGACCTACGGCTCACTGAGCAGTGAACCGCGGTACGCAAATTAGGACCAGCTGATGCAGTGCATCCAATGGGAGCACACAACAGGCAGATAATAGGGGGCATAGCGTGTCTTGCCTCTACCCTCAGAAGAAGTCATCAGACGAAACTAGTCAGGGAGAGAGCAAGACACGCAGGAGGAGCCGCCAGTCAGCTGTGAAAACTTCACTGCTTCCATCCCCACAGCACGGACAGCGGCGAGTGCGGTAGGAAGTAGTATTACACAGCTAAAAAAGCTAAAGGGCCTGGTTCTGGCGCTGTATGAAATGAGAACATAAGCCTGAAATGTTTTTTGTACATGTGAGTGCAAATTTGTAAGGGAGTTTATTTTTAAAATAAAAGTTTGTAAAACAGAGTTACACTATGTCTGCACCTTTGTTTTTCCTACGGTGACTGATGAGAACTGTAACCACGGACCAGGAGTGTGGATTTCTTTGCTGGGAAGCCCTATCTCTCTGATTGCATATTGGCTGTTATTTCATTACTTTGTGGTAAGAGTCCATCTAGGAGGGGGTTCTATACACACACCCCCCTCTATATGATTGCAGCACACGAGTGAAGGTGTCTTTCCTCTATTTTTCCTGGTGACAGCAGTTTTTTCCCTTCATCCAACTGGATCAGCGGACTTTATTATTATTTCTATTTTCCAATATTCATAGAAATATATCGGTGTTTTAACTTTTTATGAACTCTCAAGTGGACTTCAATGAATATTGTTGATGCATGATTTTTTATGCATTAGCGCTATCTGGGTGTTTTTATCCATATTTTATTATATTGCTTATATTCACCTCTTTTTTAAACAGTTTCTAGTTTAAAGTAGTTTTACTTTTAAGATAGCAGCTTTTTTCCACTTATTTTATACACATATGTCCGTGTGGGTATAAAATCTTTATTTATATCTAGTCTGCAATTTTAATTTTAACTTTCCAGGAGCGCTTGTTTTTGTTTATGAGGGTAGGCCTACCTCAAGTACAAATTTTGATCGATAATATATGGGGGTACCTGACGCTATAAAAACCTGCGGCGAACCTAAAAAAAATAACTGGCTACCTATCGGCATCACCGACACTAAGACAGCGATCAGAAAAACGATCGCTTAGTGACACTGGCAAAAGGGGGTCTAAGGGTTACCTGGGGGGGCGATCAAGGGGTTAAACCTTTATTAGGTAATATATGGGGGTACCTGACGCTATAAAAACCTGCGGCGAACCTAAAAAAAATTACTGGCTACCTATCGGCATCACCGACACTAATACAGCGATCAGAAAAACGATCGCTTAGTGACAGCGGTGCTAGGGGGTGAAAGGGTTACCTGGGGGGCGATCAAGAGGTTAAACCTTTATTAGGGTGGTTAGGGGGCTACACTGGACCTAAACCTGACACTTTTACAGTCACAAATGTCACTAATTGCAGTGATCAGTAAATAAATGGTCACTGCAATCAGAGACACTGTGACTGGGGGCTGATCTGGGGGGGCCTGGGGGGGCGATCGTGTGCCTATGTGTCCTGGTGTCAGTGTGCTGTTTAGTGCACTAACCTCTGTGTCTTCTCTCATGCGGCGCTCGGTATATGTGAGCGCCGCATGAGAGATGACATCACTTCCTCCTGCCTGTGTAAACATTACACAGGCAGAGGAAGCTTTTCATTCGCCGGGAGCGATCGCGAGGGGGTGGCCGGAAACGAATGGCCGTCCCCTCATCACGGATCGCTCCCGGAACGATGCCGACCGCTCACTGCATAGAAGGGGGGTCCGATGGGACCCCCCAACTATACGAAGGCAGGGACGTACAGGTACGTGATTGTGCCTGTCCGTGCCATTCTGCCGACGTATATATACAGTGAGCGGTCGTTAAGTAGTTAAGCTAGTAGGAGCGGCGGAGCGGGGGGAGGGGTGTAATTCAGAATTTTTTTTTTTAATTCTGCACTGACTGTCTCTGAAATTGCCCCAGCCCCTGTTCAAATCCAACCTGGGGACAAAACCGGGGGAAGACTTGGTCCGTGGACAGTGTCATCAATCCGGTGACTGTCCCTGGAAACTGGGGATGTCTGGTCACCCTACTGTAGGCCATCTTCAGGTCAAAGGCTCCTGAAATTAAATGTCAATAATCTCTTACCTGTCTCAAACGGATGTCAAGTACACTGTATTTGCTAATCTACACAGGCTCTAAAGTGCATGACCATGAGCTCTTAACATGATGTCTGTACAACACACTCTTGAATGACCACTGGACCAGGGATGACCTCAGACATGTTCAGATCTTACTCCGAACCCACCTGAGCTATCTCACCAAGAAGCTGTCACTGTGCACCGCCAATCATAAGTGGCCAGGGCACTCTCCCCACGGCCATGTGTATACACTACTCTTGCATACTAGGATCCGATCACACTTGAGCCCATCCCTACTTTGGAGCTATGAGAGGTGCAGTTGTTTGGATATTCAGTTTTGCCTCAGTGCTGCACCATCTTGACTGACAATCACTGACAAGCATTTTTTTTGCATAGTAAATCCAATAAAACATCCTCACTTGGAAACTCCACAGGTTGTTGAGGTCTAAAAGACATATCTGGGTGTCTCACAACAAACCTTTCATATGATACTACCTTGACAACTAAAACCACTGACATTTGTCTAAGGAGAAGTTCACATTTTTGGGCCTGTAATGGCAAAAGTCTTTTGTTGACACCAACATGTTAACTAAAACAAGAAGCGAAAGATGAGGACCGTAACATAAAATCTGGGCCTGTAAAAGCAAGCAAAGCTTGTCTATGACAGCAACTCAAACAGAAGACAAGCAGCCCAGGCACAACATAGAAATTTTGGTCTTGTGACAGCAAGAAACCTTCCTTTATGGCAAATTGTGCAGCTGTTGTCAATTAGTATAGTTAAGACCCAAGGTGACAGTTGACAAGCAAAGAAGGTTCCAGTCAAAAGGTTTTGGCCTGTAACAACATCAAGAAACCATTCAATGGCCAAATCTGATTAACTGAGACATCTGACAGACAGCAAGGCTAAAAACAAGACTGATCAAACTCCGCTAAATTAGTGTCAGGGCAAAGGAACAGCAACAAAAGCCTCTCTATTACACCAAGTCGTATGTGTATGTTCTGGGCCACACACAGGCTACATGGTGTCCTAGAAAGGCTTTTGCTTCTACCACAGGAAGGCCAAACACTTAAGGTCAAGACTTTTAGTATAACTCCAACAAAAACATATTTCCTGGCAGGATTAACCTTGGTTGAAAACAAGGAATTAAAAAAAGTGGGCAGTACAGTGGCTTAGTGGTTAGCATATCTGCTCTGCAGCATAGGACCATTAGTTCATAATAACTACATGGAGCCCGGGCCATAGACTATTGACGGCCTCAAGGTGGCTCTAGATATCCGGGAGGCCGTCAATAGACGTCCTTGGCTCCTCCGGCCACTGGGGGGCGCGCGCGCGCCCGGCGCGTCACTGACATGCGGATGCGCGTGCCTGGCGGCCGCGATGTCCGCCAGGCACCCGCGATCGGCCGGTACACAGACAAGGATGTGGATCTCTGTGTGTAAACACAGAGATCCACGTCCTGTCAGGGAGAGGGGACCGATGCTGTGTCCCTTGTACATAGGGACACAGATCGGTCACCTCCCCCACTCAGTCCCCTCCCCCCACAGTAGTAATCACTCCCAGGGCATACATTTAACCCCTTCCTTGCCCCCCTAGTGTTAACCCCTTCACTGCCAGTGTAATTTTTACAGTAACCAGTGCATTTTTATAGCACTGATCGCTGTAAAAATGACAATGGTCCCAAAATGGTGTCAAAAGCGTCCGATGTGTCAGCCATAATGTCGCAGTCACAATAAAAATCGCTGATCGCCGCCATTACTAGTAAAAAAAATAAAATAATAAAAATGCTAAAAAACTATCCCCTATTTTGTAGACGCTATAACTTTTGCGCAAAGCAATCAATAAACGCTTATTGCAACTTTTTTGACCAAAAATATGTAGAAGAATACGTATCGGACTAAACTGAGAAAAAAAAGTTTTTTTTTTTTAAAAATTGGGATATTTATTATAGCAAAAAGTAAAAAATATTGTGTTTTTTTCAAAATCGTCGCTCTATTTTTGTTTATAGCGCAAAAAATAAAAACCGCAGAGATGATCAAATACCACCAAAAGAAAGCTCTATTTGTGGGAAAAAAAGGACGGCAATTTTGTTTGGGAGCCACGTCGCACGACCGCGCAATTGTCATTCAAAGCGTGACAGCGCTGAAAGCTGAAAATTGGCCTGGGCAGGAAGGGGGTTTAAGTGCCCAGTAAGCAAGTGGTTAAAGTCAGGACAATCCCTGTTCTTGCATGGGTTTCCTCCAAAGAAATGCTGGTAGGTTAGTTGGCTTCTGTATAAATTGTCCCTAGTGTATGTGAGATAGGGATCCTAGATTGTAAACTCCTTGAAGGCAGAAACTGATGTGAATGTACAATATGTAAAAATGTAACATGCTGCCTAAATTGATGGTGCAATATGAATACCTGCTGTACATAAAAAGGGGCCAAATTAACCACTTGCCGACTGCATAACGCCGCTCTATGGTGGCAAAGTGGTTCTCCTGTGCCAGATCATGTACCTAGTACGTGATCTGGCACTTCCAGGTAGGAGGTGCGTGCGCCGCTGGCACGCCACTTCTGCTGTGAATAGTCACAGCACAAGCCAATCAGCGGGTGTTGGCCAATGATGATTGCTGGCACCCGCTGATCGGTGAGGAGAAAGACAGAACAGAAAGCTCTGCCTATAGTTTGTAGACAATATAACTTTCAGACAAACCAATTTATACACTTATTGGGATTTTTTTTTTTTTTTCTATCAAAGACGTGTAGCAGAATACATTTTGGCCTAAATGTATGAAGAAATTAGATTTTTGGATTTTTTTTTCATTTTATTAGTTTTAAAACAGAAAGTAGAAAATATTGTTTTTTTTTTAAAAATCAGTCTTTTTTTGTTTATATAAAAGACATTTAAAAAAAAAAAAAAAAAAAAGAAAGCTCTATTTGTGTGAAATAAATGATAAAAATTTAATTTGTATACAGTGTTGCATGACTGAGCAATTGCCAGTTAAAGTAGCACAGTGCTGAATAGCAAAAAATGCCCTAGTCTTGAAGGGCGTAAAACCTTCTGGAGGTCCAGTGGTTAATGCTCACATGTCGCTCATATGCATCCATGGGGGGACAGAGGTGTCTGTACTGAGAGCGCACTCACTGCATGCTCCCAGCACCGTGACTGAACTGTCAAAAACATTTTGTAGTCTCTACTAATGATCAGGAACTGTTGGGGCTGACCACTATGACAGATATTCAGAAGCGGAACAGAGAATAAAAAAAAAAACATGCAATATTTATCACCAGGGTTTTGCTGGCGGTATCACATGCAGTATTTTTCAGAAACAGCTTGGGGGTCCCCGCCCCAATTGCTAGTTGCTAAGAAGCGGGCCGGGAGCCGGCCGCCACGCTATTAACAGCGGATGACTCATTAGCTGTCAGCAGGGGAAAAAAACATGGCAGCAATTAAAAATAAAAACAGCGTGGGGCCCCCTGCCAATGCATACCGGGCCCTCCTAAACCATACCAGGCCACATGCCCTCAAAGCACCTTGTCCCCATGTTGATGGGGACAAGAGCCTTTTTCCCACATCCCTGGGCTGTGGTTGTGGGGGTCCACAGATCCCAACCCCCAATGTGAATGAGTATGGTGTACATAGTACCCCTACCCATTCACCAAAAAAGTGTAAAGCCCCATACACACGGTCAGACTTCCATCAGACTTTTACTTGGATTTTTGTCCGAACGGAGTTGGCCGGGCACACCCATAGCATACACACCACAGGACTTTTCTGCAAACTTTACCAAAACTTTTTCCAACATCACATGGTTTTTCTGCTCTTTTCTGCTCTTTACCACCACCCTTTGGTCAACTTCTGCTATTGTTGGTTGATTTTAACATTGGTTGTTTTGTCCATCGAACAAAAGTCCTATGGTTTTCTGTACACACGGTAGGACTTTGCTCCATAGGACTTTTGTTGGGCAAAAGTTTGTCCGTTCGCAGACCCAACTTTTGTCCGATGAAAACAAAACCAAACTCAAAAAAGTTTGTCCGATGGAGCGTACACACGGTCGGATTGTTGGTCCAACTTGCTTAAAACTAAGTTTGTTGGGCAAAAGTCCGACCGTGTATACAGGGCTTTACAGTGAATAAAGACAGTACAAACATTTTTAACAATTCCTTTATTAACCACTTTAGCTCCGGGAAGGTTTTACCCCCTTAATAACCAGGCCATTTTTTTTGATACAGCACTGTGTCGCATTAACTGACAATTGTGCAGTCATGCAACGCTGTACCTAAACGAAATTGAGGTCTTTTTTTCCCCCACAAATAGAGCTTTTCAAATTTTAGTGGTATTTGATCACCTCTGCGTTTTGTTTTGTTTTTGCGCTATAAGCAAAAAAAGATTGACATTTAAAAAAAAAAAAAAATAATAATTTTTACTTTTTGCTATAATAAATATCCCCCCCCCCCTCAAAAAAAATCTTCATTAGTTTAGGCCGATATGCATTCTTCTACATATTTTAAAAACAAAAACAAAAAAATCTCAATAAGCGTATGTAGCACTCGTGCGTCTTTCACCTGCCTTTGGCTCACTTGCAGGAAAGGCACACCAGGCCATATGCCCGTACCCTCTTGTGTGAAGAGGTTGAGCAGTGTCACAAACTAGGGTCCTGCAGCAAGGTTCTCCTTTTAGTTGGTTCCCGTCTCTTAGAATGTAAGGACAAGTCTTTATATCCTCAAGTAACTCCAAGGTCCACACCAGTAGTAAACTCCAACGTAGAGTTTATTTCTTTATATGCAAAGTCAATGCATAGAAAAGGGTGGATAGAAGACAAGACAGTAAGAGTTTGGATATGAGTCCAGGCACAAGACAAATGATGTATTCACTACTCGTTCCTCAAGTAGGCTTAGCTCACCCGGATAGTTCCCTATGAAAGCGGATCCTAGCAGCCGAAGTGATGCTCGGACGTTTCTTTCGCTTTCCCCTTTTAGATGCGACTAGGAGATTCTCTGCCATAGAACCGTTAATCCCAATCCTTTGGTGTTGGATGGATCTAATCCCTCCAGAAAGTTACCAGGCCCTTCTTTCTCCGTGAACTTTTTACCGGTCCTTCAGAAGGGTCCTCCCCCAGCCTCCTCATCTCAGAACGGGTCCCCATGCCAGAGGAACCCTGGGATTTCTCCTTCCAGGACACGGGCCCCAGCTAAAGGTGCTGGGCCCAAGGCTGTTGCTGCAGCCCCAGGCTAAAGGTGCCTGGGACCCATGCGCATGTGGGCCCCTGGCCAGGAAGGCCAGGTACCATGCTCCATGATGGCCCCCTCGGCTTGAACCGGAACCGACTACCAAAAAGAAAGAAGCCCCTCGCAAGCAACGTCTGCCCCTTTTATATCCTATCCCGGCGTGCACAGCAGGCCGACCACGCCCACCACACAACCACCGAGAGAGGACATCCAAGGCACAGCACTATACCAGCGGTTCAACCCTGGCCCATTATGGCAGCGCCACCTACAGGCCACAGGGAACTACACACCAGTATACTACCTGCGGTGTAAAATAGAATGTCCTAACAATTAAGGTGGTCTGAGCCCAACTACAGCTCAAACCTTCCTCTAAATTTGGCTATAGCGGGGTTACATTTTGGGGACCCCGCTACACGTATATTGATTGGTTTGCGCAAAAGTTATAGCGTCTACAAAATAGGGGATAGATTTATGGCATTTTTATTATATATATTTTTTTTTTTACTAGTAATGGCATGATCAGCAATTTTTATCTGACACTTTTTTGGGACCATTGACACTTATACAGCGATCAGTGCTAAAAATAGCCACTGATTACTGTATAAATGTCACTGGCAGGGAAGGGGTTAACACTAGGGGGTGATCAAGGGGTTAGGTGATCCCTAGGACGGTGTTTCTATCTGTGGGAGTTGACTGACTGGGAGTAGAGAGAGATCACTGTTCCTGATCACTAGGAACAGCAGATCTCTCTCTTCTCCCCTGACAGAATGGGGATCTGTTTGTTTACACTGGCAGATCCCCGTTCTGGCTCTCTGTGGAGCCATCGTGAGTGACCGGTGGACATCGCAGCCGTAGGCCACGCGACTTGGGCGCTATAGGCTTTATAGGGACCGCCGTACAAGTATGGCGATTTACGCAGGCGAGCCATTCTGCCGCAGTATAACTGCTGGTCGGCAAGCAGTTAAAAAAAAAACTGTCCCCTGATGTAGATCCAATGTCATTAATGACGACGACGCTACCACCCAGAATAAAAACAAAACAAAACACGCTATGTCTTCAGCAAAGGCTAACTGTTTACTGCAGGATCCGCCTTTTAACAGTTCTTAAATAGGCAAGGGGTGGGGCCCCCTGGTGACGTCACCTGGTGGCACCAAACCCTTGTGACGTCATTGACGCAGCATGCACCAGTCGGGGAAGTCACAAGGAGGTGGGCCACCAGGTGATGTTACCACATGGCCCTGCCCCGTACCTATTTAAGAACTGTCGTACAGTAAGTAAGTAAGTAAGTGGTTAGCCTTTGTTGACAGCAGACCGGTTTTGTTTTTTCTTTTAGTGTCCGGCGGTGGGGGTTCGCGTTGTGATTCACCACCCGCAGCCCAGGGTTGTGGGGAAGAGGCTCATGTCCCCATAAATGGGACAAGGTGCTTTGGGGGGGGGGGGGGACAGAGCCAGTACCCCCCCCATGTGACCTGGTGTGCTTCAGGAGGGGGGGCTCGCTTGTCCCCCCACTTTCATGACCTGATAAGGGATGGGTATGGATTTTGAGGGGGACCCCATGCCGTTCTCCAAATATTTTTTTGATGCGGGGTTCCCCTGAAAATCTATACCAGACCCAAATGGCCTGGCATGCATTGGGGAGGGGGGGGGGCCCACGCTGTTTTTTTTTAAATAATTTTTAATTGCCGGTATGTTTTTTCCCCGCTGACAGCTGATGAGTCATTCGTTATTAAGGACGTGGTGGTCGGCTTCCTGGCCTGCTCTTTAGCAACCAGTTCAATGCGATAAATTGTCGTATGTAATTACCGCTCAATTGAACAAACACCGCATTCGCTAGTTAACGTAAAATTCTTAGTGAATTGCACTTTCAAAACTGATTTACAGCAAGTAGACATGTGCAATTCGTTTTGTTCCAAATTAGTTTTTTAACAAAATTTTTACAAATTCGTTAATTCCGAAATATCTGAGCTAACGAACACCTGTTTAACAAATTTTTCCGAAAAGTTATAAATTAGAATATTCGGAAAATTTGAAAATTTGTAAATTCGACAATTTGTAAATTCAAAATAAATTATAGGGATTGGAATTTCCTTTCAAATTTGTCTGTTAGTGAACGTAATGAATACGAAATGTATCTGAAGTTACGAATTATCCATAATAACGAATGCTGTATCCAAACAAATGGAACGTAACAAATTAATAATAATAAAAAATAACAATAATTATAATATCTTTTTTTTATTATTATTTTTTATTATTAATTTGTTCCGTTCTATTTGTTTAGATGCGGCATTCGTTATTTCAGATAATTTGTAACTTCAGATAAATTCGTATTCTTTACGTTCACTAACAGACAAATTTAAAAGGAAATTCCAACACCTATAATTTAAGTTAGTTATTATTAGTTAGCTAGTTAGTTAGTTATTCTTTAGAATTTTCAGACTTTCCATTTCTTTCTTATTTTCGGGTTTTGGAAATGTACAAATTTACGAATTGCGATCATAACGAATGACCCGAAAAACTAAAAAAAATGAAAAAAAGCAAATAAAACGAATTTTACTGCAGTGCACATGTCTAACAGAAAGTGCTATTTTACCGCATTTTATATGCCGTTAATTAATGCTTCAAGAATTGACCCCTCAGTCCCAATGCCAGGCTGCATTTACACATGATTAGTCTTACAGGTCCAAAGGCTGTTCCTTAGAAAAAGAAAACCACAATTTAATGCAGCTGCACATCCCTATAAAAATGATTACATATATTTTTACATAAAACTGCAATAGAAGATGATTGGGCTCTGCCGCATGCATGTATTGCGACAGGAAATATATCTTGACAGGAGTAGAGAACATAGTGAGCAGGGCTGGTAACTTATTGGATAAATGCTTCTTCATTGCCCGGTCTGCAGGTGACACAACTTTATTCCAAACTTAAAGTGTATGTAAACCCCAAAAATGAAGAAGAGTTGGTGTTTAAGCGATAACCTTTCTTGGCTAACTAAATTATTGAATATAAGAAAAAAAAAGAAGAAAAAGAACTGGTGGTTTTTGCTGATCTTTGATTGTCACATTGTTTTCTTATGCACATTTGTGGGTTAATTTTGTTTGAGGGGAAGTGCGGTGTAGGGACTTACTGTATATAACTTCAGTAGATAGATGGCTACCGCACTAGCCTACTGGATTTCTTAGGTCAATCAATTAAAAATAAATAAATAAATAAATAAAATATTAAAACCTTTCTGCATAAGCTTTTAGAAAATCTGGTAGAATTGGAGTACATCCACTATCACCTTCAAAAACTCACAATTCCATCGGAGATCGAGGGTTGCTCAGGGTAATGAATAATTGCTCAGGGTAAGCCCTGTATGTTTGCATTGTGTTCTTGCTCTTTCAGTAATTGTATTCATGGGGGAGATAAAAGAGACAGAGGCTTTTTTTTCTTGTTTGTACTATTTTCTGTACTCTTATTGTTTATTGACGCAAGGCACATGCTATTATATTTTTATGTCTATTAACCACTTGCCGACCAGCCGCCGTCATTATACTGCGGCAGGTTGGCACGGCTGCGTGAATCACTGTACGTCAGCCGCTTTAAGAGCAATAGGATGCGGCGTTGGAGCCAATGCGCATGGCCGGTGGCCGCGATGTCCGCCAGCTACCCGCGATCACTCCACAGAGAACCAGAAAGGGGATCTGTCAATGTAAACAAACAGATCCCCATTCTGTCAGGGGAGTAAAGAGAAAGCGTCTGTTCCTAGTGATCAGGAACAGCGATCTCTCTCCTCCTCAGTTAGAAACACCTCCCTAGGGAACACTTAACCCCTTGATCGCCCCCTAGTGTTAACCCCCTCCCTGCCAGTGTCATTTATACAGTAATCAGTGGCTATTTATAGCACTAATCGCTGTATAAATTTTACTGGTCCCAAAAAAGTGTCAAAAGTATCCGATCTGTCCGCTGAAATGTTGTAGCCCCGCTAAAAATCGCTGATCACCACCATTACTAGTAAAAATAAATTTAAAAAATGCCATGAATATATCCCCAATTTTGTAGACGCTATAACTTTTGCGTAAACAAATCCATATACGCTTATTGCAATTTTTTTTAACCAAAAATATGTAGAAGAATACATATTGGCCTAAACTAATGACATTGTTTTTTGGGGATATTTATTATAGCAGAAAGTAAAAAGTATTGTTTTGTTTTTTTAAATTTGTCAGTCTATTTTTGTTTATAGCGCAAAAAATGTAAAACGCAAACGTGATCAAATACTACCAAAAGAAAGCTCTATTTGTGGGAAAAAAAGGACGTCAATTTTGTTTGTGTATAACATCGCATGACCGTGCAATTGTCAGTTAAAGCGACACAGGTAAGTATAACATGTATGTTATTTAAAAAAAAAAAAAAAAACCTTTACAATCACTTTAATAATTGTCTGATGTGCTAAATCTGCAATAAACAGAGTTTAAAGAAAAGATGGCTGACACTGTACAATACTCTACTATTAAGCCCTAACAATGAGCTCTCTTAATTGTGGATGGCACCACTGTATTCCAAGCTTAAACGGGTAGTTCACCTTTTCATAAAAAATTTAAGTAGGAAAACAGTCAATGCTTGTTTGGCCGTACTTCTTCTGTGGATCACAAGAGTGCAGTTTGTTCTGTACTGCTGTGACCCGTTTTCAGCAGGCAGGCAGCCCACTGTTGGCTGACGTCACAGAGCCAGTCCAAGCTGGGGCAAGATCGTTACTATGAAGTCGGGATCCGCCCACATGCCTGGACCGGCACCCGGCTCAGTGAGCCGATGAGAGCCTGAGTCGGCTGCTCTTGCCCCCTCCACAGCCCCACCCACACAGAGCGGTGATTGACAGTCACTAGTTCTCTGCTTAAGGAGCCCTGAGAACTGAGCAATCGGCAGTGTTTGATTGCTCGTTTCTCAGTCTCAGAGCCGGCAGGGTGACAGATAGAGCATCTACCTAGGTTAGCTATTAGTATTGATCCAACCCATCCAGGTTACAGTGTGTTTGTCCCATTGCCATCAGGGAAAAAATATAGGACACTTAAAATGCACAATAATCGCTTAATGTATAGTTTTTTCCCTAGGGCTGTATTGTCCATAATCCCATCAGGCAGGATTCGACAAACCCTGGGCGCCAAGTCGCCATTGTGACGAGAATTAGCGACCTGGCGCCTGGGGGGGCACAGCTGGCGTATCCTGTGTCTCTGTGCGCCCCCCCCCGCCGCCGCGCGATCACGTCGGCCGTGCCGGCCGGTAATTGGGGCTGCAGGTTTGCGGCCTTCTGCAGGCCTATGCTTCCTTCTGTGATCTGGCGCCATCTTCTGGTGGCCGTTGGTATGACAAGACAACCAGCAATGCTAATGGAGCTTCCCCTGTCTGTTTTCACTGCTATCTCCTTCCCTCTAATTAGAACCCCCAAACATTATATATATTTTTTTATTCTAACACCCTAGAGAATAAAATGGCGGTCATTGCAATACTTTCTGTCACACTGTATTTGCGCAGAGATCTTACAAGCGTACTTTTTTGGGAAAAAATACACTTTTTTTAAATTAAAAAATAAGACATCAGTAAAGTTAGCCCAATTTTTTTTTATATTGTGAAAGATAATGTTACGCCAAGTAAATTGATACCTAACATGTCACGCTTAAAAATTGCGTCCGCTCGTGGAATGGCAACAAACTTTTACTCTTTAAAATCTCCATAGGCGATGTTTAAAAAGTTCTACAGGTTGCATGTTTTGAGTTACAGAGGAGGTCTAGGGCTAGAATTATTTCTCTCGCTCTACCAATCGCGGCGATACCTCACATGTGTGGTTTGAACACCGCTTTCATATGTGGGCGCTACTCACGTATGCGTTCGCTTCTGCGCGCGAGCTCGGCGGGACGGGGCGCGTTCCTGGTTCCTAAGTTTTTTAGCTGGCTCCTAGATTCCAAGCACATTTGTCAAGCCCTGCCATCAGGTACAGTGTTTTAGGATTTTTTGGTGGAATTTTTTATTTTTATTTTTTAAATAACATTTTATATTTTGATATATTAAAATAGATATGTGGGCATGTGCTAGGAGTATGTATTTGTGGTTTTGTTGAGAAGTGTTTTTAAGTTTCCCTTAAAAATTTATTTCAGATATGGATATTTTATATATAGTTAAACTTGTTCAGCTTGGATCAATGTAACTATGTATATACCATATATAACTGTTCTTCTGAGGATTTTGGGAATGTAAACGGCGTTCAAACCACACATGTGAGGTATCGCCGCGAACATTAGAGCGAGAGCAATAATTCAAGCCCAAGACCTCCTCTGTAACTCAAAACATATAACCTGTAAAAAATAAAATAAAGTGTCGACTATGGGGATTTTTAAGTACCGAAGTTTGGCGCCATTCCGCGAGTGCAATTTTGAAGCATGGCATGTTAGGTATCTATTTACTCAGCATAACATCATCTTTCACATTTTGCTAAAAAGAAATGGGCTAACTTTACTGTTTTTTTTTTTGAATGCATGAAAAATGTGCAATAACGTGCAAGATAAAAAGTTGCAACAACCGCCATTTTATTCTCTAGGGTCTCTGCTAAAAAACATATATAATGTTTGGGGGTTCTGCGTAGTTTTCTAGCAAAAAATTATGATTTTTTACATGTAGGAGAGGAATGTCAGAATTAGCCTGGTAGGCAAGTGGTCTAATGGCTGAACCCAGGTGTGGCTGATTATTACAGCCTGCTGGCTCTTGGTAGACACCTGCTGGTGGACACTGGAGCTGCAGCAAACAGCCCAGAGCAGCACAGTGCCACCAGCAGGTGATCTCAGTCCTAACAGGTCATGTTTTAGGCTGGGGTTTCTCAACCAGCATTCCCTGGAACCGATCCTCCACTTTACCAACTACCAAAAAAGAAGGCACTTTTCCACTGATCACCAGTGTGAGGGGAACTATAATTTTTACCATTGGTGTTTATTTTCTGTCCAATATTATTATTTGTTCCATTTCATTAAAGTTACTGAAATATTTTTTTCTCATAGAGCATAGGAGTATTAAAAAACAATCTGCTCTGGGTGTCAACTGGAATATATATACTGTATATGATAGATACACTATATACTTTTATATATTATTATATGTACAACTTACAGCCCACACAAGCATGCAATGAGCTAGAGATGTAACAATGTAGCAGGGGTTCACAGAGACATGAACATTATTTCAAGGGTTCCTCTAGACGGGTTGAGAAGGGTTATTTTAGACTGTATTTCATATTACACCTAAATTTAGGGAATAATATGATAAATGTAATCAGTCTATTATGAATTCTGCTGCTAGACTAATACACCTCACTAACCGATCCGTGACTGCTGCTCCTCTCTGCCAATCCCTTCACTGGCTTCCCCTACCCCACCGTATAAAATTCAAAATGCTAACCACAACATACAAGGCCATTCACAACATCGGCCCCAGCTACATCACCAACCTCATCTGCAGATATCGCCCAAATCGTCCCCTCCGCTCCTCCCAGGACCTTCTGCTCTCTAGCTCCCTTGTTAGCTCCTCCCATGCTCGCCTTCAGGACTTCTCCAGAGCCTCTCCCGTCCTCTGGAACTCCCTGTCCCGGTATTTCCGCTCAGCCCCTAACCTCTCCACCTTTAGGAGATCCCTGAAAACTTATTTATTCAGGGAACCCTATCCCACACCCACCTAACAACTGTCCCTGAGCCACCCCCATAAAATCATTCTCCGCAGCTATTACCTTTTGTACCCCACCCCCTCCCTTTAGAATGTAAGCTCTATGAGCAGGACCCTCCTGTCCCTTCTGTATTGAACTGTACTGTAAGTGTGCTGTCCCCCTCTACATTGTAAAGTGCTGCGTAAACTGTTGGTGCTATATAAATGGTGTATAATATTAATAATACATGGTCGCAGAACCCAAACTGTAACTAGTAGACTAAGCCTTTAAAGAGGATGCAACCCCGATTTTAACAACGTTTTGCAATGTGTCCCATAAACAATTGCCTTTTATTTAGATTACTGGTTTTATCATTTGTTACATCTCAGTGATGCTGATCTCTGGCTGCATCTTTGCATCTGCTTCCTGTCTACATGGATTCTAGCTGTATGGGATTTCTCAGGAGCAGCTTTCCGATCATCAGCTCCCAACTGTATTCACTAAAGCAGCAGAGCAGTTGCTTGGCATGGGACCCAAAGATCACTGTAGTAGTGATGCCTGCTACAGTGATTTCCAGCTCTCACAGGGATCCCACAGCTATAACACATACATCAACGATGTATCCTGGCCTAGGCCAACAAGGCCCAGGCCTAGGGCAGCACTTTGCAGGGGGGCAGCACGGAAAGAGTCCCAGCCGGCTTGCACTACCCTGTTAGTGTAGCGCCAGTCTTATGGGGTGGACTGGGCTGAGAGGCAAATTAGTCTAGTGCCCCCATAAAGTGGCCACACTGCTTCCGGGATGAAGGTGGCTGGCATTCTGCAACTGTGGGGGGGGGGGGGGGGGGCGCTGCTTCTAATTTTGACTGTCCTATAATCCTGGACCACAAACCTTCCTCACTGTGCTTTATGTTTTCTGCTGTACCATTGGCATGGTTATATCTTCTTAGTCCTCTATATAAAATTATCAGAAATTTGTGCTTAAAATAGAACTATAGGCAACCCTTTCTTGTTTTCATTTTGGATAGAGTAAGGGAGGGTTATAGCCCCTGACAGTTTATTCTTTACCATCCCTGTCCCATTTTAGAGATTTTACTTCACTTCCTGCCCCATAGCCAAACAGGAAGTGAGAGGAAATCTATGCAAATTAGGGAATCCATTGCCCCCCCCCCCATTGTTCCAAGCTGGCCAATGTCACTATGTAAAAAGAGTCATACGCAAACTTCAGCTTTAACAAGTTAAAGCTTGTATGAGATTTTTTTTTGTGTTTTTCCATACTGAAATATAGATCCAGTTATGCTTGGTGCAGGTGGGGGATTGTTTCCCAATTTTTTTTCTTTGGCCTCTGCAAAATCATCCCGTATCACGCAAAGCAATGCAACACGGAGATGTAGCTTATACACAAAGGTTATTATGTAATCCTATAAAATCTTATTATGAGTCAATGTGGATTACAGTACATGAATGGTCTTTAGAGGAATATTAATAAAACATGGTAGACTGCCCAAAACAAAAATGGTGACTATTGTAACAAAAGAACGGAGACTGATTCTGCTTGGCCTTTAACATACATAGACAGTAAGCACCACTTTCATTTAATCACAGTCTAAGGAATTTTTCTACTAAACCTTAAAGACAATATGTTATTTTGCAGTACAGAACTTGGCTGCATCATAGTAGTGCATAGTACAAAGGCTGGCTAGTGCAGAACCCCAGTGCAATCTATTGGATTTAATTGCATTGTAGTCAAGTTACTAGAAGGTTAATGTTGCAAACAACGTGCATGGGTAGGGGTACACTTGGAATGATGCTAAAGCCCATCTCCAGCCAAAACATTTTTAATTTTTTTTAGATAGAGTGGGAACTAGTTAGAACTTGTCAGGTTTTTATTGATGTTTGTGATCCCACTGAGGGTGATTTCCCCTCATTTCCTGTCCCGGTGGTACCGGGACAAGAAATGAGGTAGGGGAGTAAGTGTCACTGGGACAGGAAGTTTTAAACAGCAATAAAAACCTGATCCTCCTTGCTATGGAGCACCTGCCTATAGCGATTCGTAATCCATAAAGGGAGTGTTGGTAGGACACAATGGATACAAAATAGGCCTATATGCAGATGCTTTACTTCTCTATATGACCAACCCTAATGCCCTGTACACTCGGTCAGTTTTTCCGATGAAAAAAGTCTGATGTACTTTTTTCATCAGAAAAAAAATGATCGTGTGTGGGCCCCATCTGACTTTTTTCCATCGGTGTTAAAAAATAGAACATGTTTTACATTTTTCCGATGGAAAAAAAAAAACGATAGGAAATTCTGATCGTCTGTGTGGAACTCCAACGGAAAAAAAAACCACGCATGCTCAGAATCAAGTCGACGCATGCTCAGAAGCATTGAACTTCATTTTTCTCGGTTCGTCAGAGTGTTTTACGTCGCGGCGTCGGAATTTTGTCTGATGGTGTGTAGGCAAGACTGATGAAAGTCAGCTTCATCGGAATTCCGACGGAAAATTCCATCGGATTTTATTCCATCGGAAATCCGATCGTGTGTACAGGGCATAAGACTACATCCCTGGTCCTCTTACAAGTATTTTGTATCAGTTTTGCTGCCACACACACACAACAACTTCAAGATTAATATCCATAAAACTGAGGCTCTCAACATTTCTTAATTTATGGATGACAAATTAGATCAGATAGAATTTTTCTCTCTCTCCTGGCAATGCAGAACCCTTAAATATTTAGGTGTATACTTTCCTACCCTACCCAACTGGACAACCGATACGGTCTCAACTACAAACCCCGGTGGGCACATGTCCAACAAAAATTGCAGGTCTGGACTGGACTAGGTCAAACATAAAAATACCCAGTTTAGCAGGATGGCCTTATACATTATAGAATGGATATTTTTCTACGTTTACTATACATGTTCCAAACCTCCCCCATTGGAATTCCAAAATCTTTCTTTCACACATTACGATTAATTGTGGGTACAACTGGAAACCTTCACCCACCCATCCCTCTAACTTTGTTACCCTTTTAATGCCGTTAACTACTACAATAAAACATACAGATTTGTTGCGCTTAAAACACAATAAACAATAACAATAGCTGCTGACATAATGACAGAAAATTAAATAGAAAGGTGTAGCGCTAAAAGAAATAAATAAACAGTAGAGTTCACCAATATTGAGCTGTTAAGGACGATCGAAAAATTCCACCGCTGAATAACTTCATGTAAAAATGGATAGACTAACCACCACCATCACCCAATAATACTGACTCTTAACATTAGTGTATAGGGTATACACATTAAATGTTTTAGGAAATGACACCAACGATCCTTTCTACACAGAAGATCGATCCACTCCACAGAAAGTTACACTGATCCTCTTCCCATTAGGCAAAAGAACCCAAAGACCACTTCCATTAATTTAGGATTGCAATGAATATACTCAAATAGATTGTGCCATACGCATGTGTCTTTGGGTCTTCCTCTTCTATAGAAAATTTAAACCAGTTTGTGACAGGGCCTCTTATTCGATAAGAGTTATTGATATCCCAATCTAGCTCGATACTGTGGTGATTCACCTTCCCCACTATGGGAGGATCAGGGCGTGGAAAAGTAACCATGCCTTAGTCTTGGTGACCGCACACTTCCAGCAGTGTAAATTACTGAAGACAGGAGCTCAGTGAGAGGTCAGTGTCTGGGCTCCATGCTGCCAGTCCTGACACTTCCTGGTGTCTCCTCACAGGTGACCTGAGGTGATCAGGTGAGGTGATCAGGTTCAGTCAGGTCACCTGTGAGGAGACACCAGGAAGTTCTATCCATTTTTATCTGAAGTTATTTAGCGGTGGACTTTGTTTCAATAGTTCTTAACAGCTCAATATTGATGAACTCTACTGCTTATTTTAGCGCTACAACCTTTCTATTTAATTTACTTACTGTATTTATTGGCGTATAACACTCTCTTTTTTACCCTGAAAATAGGCTGTGGAACGTTTTTTTCCTGAAACTTCCCTCTTAAACTTAGGGTGCGTGTTATACGCCGATAAATACGGTAACTACTACAATTAGTGAGAGAGCTAGAACCTTATAGCGTCAGCCATAACTTTTATCTTTTAACTTTTATCTTCTTCAAGTTTTATCCCCATAGTTTGCTGTTTCCATTAAGATTATATCCTATTCTGTCACATTTTTAATAATGTATGTGTCCCCACTGGTGAGATTTCCCCTCATTTCCTGTCAATGACAGGGTTTCTGTGGGACAGGAAGAGAGGGACAATATCGTACATGGGCAGCAATACAAAGCTTACAGTTTATTAAAAACTAAAAAGAAAATGGCTTAAGCCCGACTTTAAGACAAAGGTATGAAGTTATGTCCAATTTGTTTTGACAATTTAAAGCCATTCCTATTTATGAAAAAACTCCAACAATCAAAGGGTCTGAATAACCAAACTGAATTTACCATTTTACAATGTTATTCTAATATAGGGGAACTGCTGCAAAACTAAAATCTATCCAAAAGCAGGAAATGTAACTTTTTGGTAAATATAATAATACAAAAAAGTTATTTACTCACATATGGTCCAGCAAGTGAGCGCAGTTGGTGTTCCAGGTATTTTGTGAGATCGTAGCTTTTCTGTATTGAGCTTCTAGCAAGAGGATCTGTTATGTTTAAAGCATCGACAGAGACTGCATGCAAGAGAGAGACCAGCATAGCACATAGGACTCTCTGTGAGCCCTCTTCAGAGACAGTTAGTGACCAGGTTGTAAGGGAGAGGGCAATACAAGAGAGGGAGAGATAGGTGGATACACAAGAAGATGGTGGGGAAAAAAGGAGAGAAGCAGGATAAAGATAGAGAGGAAGAGGGTGAAAGGAAGAGGAAAGAGAAAAAAAGGTAGAGAAAAGCAGAATAAAGGCAGAAAGGAAGAAGTGGGAGAGAGAGAGAGAGAGAGAGAGCAGGATAACGAAAGAGTAAAAAAAAAAGAGCAAGATAAAGGGAGAGGAGAGGAGGTGAGCGGGAGAGCACGATAAAGAGAGAGAGGAAGATGCGATTGTGAGAGTGGGATAAAGAGAAAGAGGTGGAAAGTAGAGCATGATAAAGAGAGAAGGGAAGAGGCGGAAAGGAGAGTGGGATAAAAAGAGAAGGGAAGAGGCAGAAAGGAGAGTGGGATAAAGAGAAAGAGGTGGATGGGAGAGCAGGATAAAGAGAGAAGGGAAGAGGCGGAAAGGAGCGTGGGATAAAAAGAGAAGGGAAGAGGTGGAAAGGAGAGTGGGATAAAAAGAGAAGGGAAGAGGCGGAAAGGAGAGTGGGATAAAGAGAAAGAGGTGGAAGGGAGAGCAGAATAAAGAGAGAGGGGAAGAGGTGGGCAGGAGAGTGGGATAAAGAGAGAGAGAGTGGAATAAAGAAAGAGATGAAGAGGTGGAAGGGAGAGCGGGAAAAAGAGAGAGAGGAAAAGGTGAAAAAGAGAGCAGGAAAAACAGAGAAGGGAAAAGGTGGAAGGGAGAGCAGGAAAGGGGAGGGTGAAAGGTAGAGCAGGAATGGGGAGGGTGAAGAGGTGGAAGGGAGAGCAGGATAAAGAGAGTGGGGAAGAGGTGGGAGAGAAAGAAGGGAATAGGTAGAAGGGAAAAAGGGATAAAGAGAGAGAGGAAGATGCGATTGTGAGAGTGGGATAAAGAGAAAGAGGTGGAAAGTAGAGCAGGATAAAGAGAGAAGGGAAGAGGCGGAAAGGAGACGTGGGATAAACAGAGAAGGGAAGAGGCAGAAAGGAGAGTGGGATAAAGAGAAAGAGGTGGAAGGGAGAGCAGGATAAAGAGAGAAGGGAAGAGGTGGAAAGGAGAGTGGGATAAAAAGAGAAGGGAAGAGGCGGAAAGGAGAGTGGGATAAAGAGAAAGAGGTGGAAGGGAGAGCAGAATAAAGAGAGGGGAAGAGGTGGGCAGGAGAGTGGGATAAAGAGAGAGAGAGTGGAATAAAGAAAGAGATGAAGAGGTGGAAGGGAGAGCGGGAAAAGAGAGAGAGGAAAAGGTAAAAAACAGAGCAGGAAAAACAGAGAAGGGAAAAGGTGGAAGGGAGAGCAGGAAAGGGGAGGGTGAAAGGTAGAGCAGGAATGGGGAGGGTAAAGAGGTGGAAGGGAGAGCAGGATAAAGAGAGTGGGGAAGAGGTGGGAGAGAAAGAAGGGAAGAGGTAGAAGGGAAAAGGGGATAAAGAGAGAGAGGAAGATGCGATTGTGAGAGTGGGATAAAGAGAAAGAGGTGGAAAGTAGAGCAGGATAAAGAGAGAAGGGAAGAGGCGGAAAGGAGACGTGGGATAAACAGAGAAGGGAAGAGGCAGAAAGGAGAGTGGGATAAAGAGAAAGAGGTGGAAGGGAGAGCAGGATAAAGAGAGAAGGGAAGAGGTGGAAAGGAGAGTGGGATAAAAAGAGAAGGGAAGAGGCGGAAAGGAGAGTGGGATAAAGAGAAAGAGGTGGAAGGGAGAGCAGAATAAAGAGAGAGGGGAAGAGGTGGGCAGGAGAGTGGGATAAAGAGAGAGAGAGTGGAATAAAGAAAGAGATGAAGAGGTGGAAGGGAGAGCGGGAAAAAGAGAGAGAGGAAAAGGTGAAAAAGAGAGCAGGAAAAACAGAGAAGGGAAAAGGTGGAAGGGAGAGCAGGAAAGGGGAGGGTGAAAGGTAGAGCAGGAATGGGGAGGGTGAAGAGGTGGAAGGGAGAGCAGGATAAAGAGAGTGGGGAAGAGGTGGGAGAGAAAGAAGGGAATAGGTAGAAGGGAAAAAGGGATAAAGAGAGAGAGGAAGATGCGATTGTGAGAGTGGGATAAAGAGAAAGAGGTGGAAAGTAGAGCAGGATAAAGAGAGAAGGGAAGAGGCGGAAAGGAGACGTGGGATAAACAGAGAAGGGAAGAGGCAGAAAGGAGAGTGGGATAAAGAGAAAGAGGTGGAAGGGAGAGCAGGATAAAGAGAGAAGGGAAGAGGTGGAAAGGAGAGTGGGATAAAAAGAGAAGGGAAGAGGCGGGAAGGAGAGTGGGATAAAGAGAAAGAGGTGGAAGGGAGAGCAGAATAAAGAGAGGGGAAGAGGTGGGCAGGAGAGTGGGATAAAGAGAGAGAGAGTGGAATAAAGAAAGAGATGAAGAGGTGGAAGGGAGAGCGGGAAAAGAGAGAGAGGAAAAGGTAAAAAACAGAGCAGGAAAAACAGAGAAGGGAAAAGGTGGAAGGGAGAGCAGGAAAGGGGAGGGTGAAAGGTAGAGCAGGAATGGGGAGGGTAAAGAGGTGGAAGGGAGAGCAGGATAAAGAGAGTGGGGAAGAGGTGGGAGAGAAAGAAGGGAAGAGGTAGAAGGGAAAAAGGGATAAAGAGAGAGAGGAAGATGCGATTGTGAGAGTGGGATAAAGAGAAAGAGGTGGAAAGTAGAGCAGTATAAAGAGAGAAAGGAAGAGGCGGAAAGGAGAGTGGGATAAAAAGAGAAGGGAAGAGGTGGAAAGGAGAGTGGGATACAAAGAGAAGGGAAGAGGCAGAAAGGAGAGTGGGATAAAGAGAAAGAGGTGGATGGGAGAGCAGGATAAAGAGAGAAGGGAAGAGGCGGAAAGGAGAGTGGGATAAAATGAGAAGGGAAGAGGTGGAAAGGAGAGTGGGATAAAAAGAGAAGGGAAGAGGCGGAAAGGAGAGTGGGATCAAGAGAAAGAGGTGGAAGGGAGAGCAGAATAAAGAGAGAGGGGAAGAGGTGGGCAGGAGAGTGGGATAAAGAGAGAGAGAGTGGAATAAAGAAAGAGATGAAGAGGTGGAAGGGAGAGTGGGAAAAAGAGAGAGAGGAAAAGGTGAAAAAGAGAGCAGGAAAAACAGAGAAGGGAAAAGGTGGAAGGGAGAGCAGGAAAGGGGAGGGTGAAAGGTAGAGCAGGAATGGGGAGGGTGAAGAGGTGGAAGGGAGAGCAGGATAAAGAGAGTGGGGAAGAGGTGGGAGAGAAAGAAGGGAATAGGTAGAAGGGAAAAAGGGATAAAGAGAGAGAGGAAGATGCGATTGTGAGAGTGGGATAAAGAGAAAGAGGTGGAAAGTAGAGCAGGATAAAGAGAGAAGGGAAGAGGTGGAAAGGAGACGTGGGATAAACAGAGAAGGGAAGAGGCAGAAAGGAGAGTGGGATAAAGAGAAAGAGGTGGAAGGGAGAGCAGGATAAAGAGAGAAGGGAAGAGGAGGAAAGGAGAGTGGGATAAAAAGAGAAGGGAAGAGGCGGAAAGGAGAGTGGGATAAAGAGAAAGAGGTGGAAGGGAGAGCAGAATAAAGAGAGGGGAAGAGGTGGGCAGGAGAGTGGGATAAAGAGAGAGAGAGTGGAATAAAGAAAGAGATGAAGAGGTGGAAGGGAGAGCGGGAAAAAAGAGAGAGGAAAAGGTAAAAAACAGAGCAGGAAAAACAGAGAAGGGAAAAGGTGGAAGGGAGAGCAGGAAAGGGGAGGGTGAAAGGTAGAGCAGGAATGGGGAGGGTAAAGAGGTGGAAGGGAGAGCAGGATAAAGAGAGTGGGGAAGAGGTGGGAGAGAAAGAAGGGAAGAGGTAGAAGGGAAAAAGGGATAAAGAGAGAGAGGAAGATGCGATTGTGAAAGTGGGATAAAGAGAAAGAGGTGGAAAGTAGAGCAGGATAAAGAGAGAAGGGAATAGGCGGAAAGGAGAGTCGGATAAACAGAGAAGGGAAGAGGCAGAAAGGAGAGTGGGATAAAGAGAAAGAGGTGGAAGGGAGAGCAGGATAAAGAGAGAAGGGAAGAGGCGGAAAGGAGAGGGGGATAAAAAGAGAAGGGAAGAGGCGGAAAGGAGAGTGGGATAAAGAGAAAGAGGTGGAAGGGAGAGCAGAATAAAGAGAGAGGGGAAGAGGTGGGCAGGAGAGTGGGATAAAGAGAGAGAGTGGAATAAAGAAAGAGATGAAGAGGTGGAAGGGAGAGCGGGAAAAAGAGAGAGAGGAAAAGGTGAAAAACAGAGCAGGAAAAACAGAGAAGGGAAAAGGTGGAAGGGAGAGCAGGAAAGGGGAGGTTGAAAGGTAGAGCAGGAACGGGGAGGGTGAAGAGGTGGAAGGGAGAGCAGGATAAAGAGAGTGGGGAAGAGGTGGGAGAGAACGAAGGGAAGAGGTAGAAGGGAAAAGGGATAAAGAGAGAGAGAGGAAGAGGTGGAAAGGAGAGTGAGAAAAAGAGAGAGGGGAAGAGGCAAAAAAAAAAAGAGCGAAAGAGAGAAATTAAGAAGTGGAAACAAGGGGGGTGGTTAGGAGAGAGTGAAAGAGGTGAATGGGAGAGTGGAATAAAGAGAGAGAAGAAGAGATGGGAGGGAGAGCAGGATAAAGAGAGAGGGAAAGAGGCAAATGAGAGAGTGGAATAAAGAAAGAGATGAAGAGGTGGAAGGGAGAGTGGGAAAAAGAGAGAGAGGAAAAGGTGAAAAAGAGAGCAGGAAAAACAGAGAAGGGAAAAGGTGGAAGACAGAGCAGGAAAGGGGAGGGTGAAAGGGAGAGCAGGAATGAGGAGGGTGAAGAGGTGGAAGGGAGAGCAGAAAAGGGGAGGGCGAAAGGGAGAGCAGGAACGAGGAGGGTGAAGAGGTGGAAGGGAGAGCAGGAAAGGGGAGGGTGAAAGGGAGAGCAGGAACGGGGAGGGTGAAGAGGTGGAAGGGAGAGCAGGAAAGGGGAGGGTGAAAGGGAGAGCAGGAGAGGGGAGGGTGAAGAGGTGGAAGGGAGAGCAGGAAAGGGGAGGGTGAAAGGGAGAGCAGGAACGAGGAGGGTGAAGAGGTGGAAGGGAGAGCAGGAAATGGGAGGGTGAAAGGGAGAGCAGGAACGAGGAGGGTGAAGAGGTGGAAGGGAGAGCAGGAAAGGGGAGGGTGAAAGGGAAAGCAGGAACGGGGGAGGGTGAAGAGGTGGAAGGGAGAGCAGGAAAGGCGAGGGTGAAAGGGAGAGCAGGAACGGGGGAGGGTGAAGAGGTGGAAGGGAGAGCAGGAAAGGCGAGGGTGAAAGGGAGAGCAGGAACGGGGAGGGTGAAGAGGTGGAAGGGAGAGCAGGAAAAGGGAGGGTGAAAGGGAGAGCAGGAACGCGGAGGGTGAAGAGGTGGAATGGAGAGCAGGAACGGGGAGGGTGAAAGGGAGAGCAGGAACGGGGGAGGGTGAAGAGGTGGAAGGGAGAGCAGGAAAGGGGAGGGTGAAAGGGAGAGCAGGAATGGGGAGGGTGAAGAGGTGGAAGGGAGAGCAGGAACGGGGAGGGTGAAAGGGAGAGCAGGAACGGGGGAGGGTGAAGAGGTGGAAGGGAGAGCAGGAAAGGGGAGGGTGAAAGGGAGAGCAGGAATGGGGAGGGTGAAGAGGTGGAAGGGAGAGCAGGAAAGGGGAGGGTGAAAGGGAGAGCAGGAACAGGGAGGGTGAAGAGGTGGAAGGGAGAGCAGGATAAAGAGAGAGGGGAAGAGGTGGGCAGGACAGTGGGATAAAGAGAGGGGAAGAGGTGGGCAGGACAGTGGGATAAAGAGAGAGGTGAAGAGGTGGAAGGGAGAGCAGGAAAGGGGAGGGTGAAAGGGAGAGCAGGAACGAGGAGGGTGAAGAGGTGGAAGGGAGAGCAGGAAAGGGGAGGGTGAAAGGGAGAGCAGGAACGCGGAGGGTGAAGAGGTGGAATGGAGAGCAGGAACGGGGAGGGTGAAAGGGAGAGCAGGAACGGGGGAGGGTGAAGAGGTGGAAGGGAGAGCAGGAAAGGGGAGGGTGAAAGGGAGAGCAGGAATGGGGAGGGTGAAGAGGTGGAAGGGAGAGCAGGAAAGGGGAGGGTGAAAGGGAGAGCAGGAACAGGGAGGGTGAAGAGGTGGAAGGGAGAGCAGGATAAAGAGAGAGGGGAAGAGGTGGGCAGGACAGTGGGATAAAGAGAGGGGAAGAGGTGGGCAGGACAGTGGGATAAAGAGAGAGGGGAAGAGGTGGGAGAGAAAGAAGGGAAGAGGTAGAAGGGAAAAAAGGGATGAAGAGGTGGGAGAGAGGGTGGGATAAAGAGCGAGGGGGAGAGGTGGAAGGGTGAGTGGAAGATTTGAGGGAGAGAGAGAGAGGTGGAAAGATAAAGAGAGAGAGGAAAAGGTGAAAAAGAGAGCAGGAAAAACAGAGAAGGGAAAAGGTGGAAGGGAGAGCAGGAAAGGGGAGGGTGAAAGGGAGAGCAGGAACGAGGAGGGTGAAGAGGTGGAAGGGAGAGCAGAAAAGGGGAGGGCAAAAGGGAGAGCAGGAACGAGGAGGGTGAAGAGGTGGAAGGGAGAGCAGCAAAGGGGAGGGTGAAAGGGAGAGCAGGAACAGGGAGGGTGAAGAGGTGGAAGGGAGAGCAGGAAAGGGGAGGGTGAAAGGGAGAGCAGGAAGAGGGAGGGTGAAGAGGTGGAAGGGAGAGCAGGAAAGGAAAGGGTAAAAGGGAGAGCAGGAACGAGGAGGGTGAAGAGGTGGAAGGGAGAGCAGGAAAGGGGAGGGTGAAAGGGAGAGCAGGAACGGGGGAGGGTGAAGAGGTGGAAGGGAGACCAGGAAAGGCAAGGGTGAAAGGGAGAGCAGGAACGGGGAGGTTGAAGAGGTGGAAGGGAGAGCAGAAAAGGGGAGGGTGAAAGGGAGAGCAGGAACGGGGGAGGGTGAAAAGGTGGAAGGGAGAGCAGGAAAGGGGAGGGTGAAAGGGAGAGCAGGAATGGGGAGGGTGAAGAGGTGGAAGGGAGAGCAGGAAAGGGGAGGGTGAAAGGGAGAGCAGGAACAGGGAGGGTGAAGAGGTGGAAGGGAGAGCAGGATAAAGAGAGAGGGGAAGAGGTGGGCAGGACAGTGGGATAAAGAGAGAGGGGAAGAGGTGGGCAGGACAGTGGGATAAAGAGAGAGGGGAAGAGGTGGGAGAGAAAGAAGGGAAGAAGTAGAAGGGAAAAAAGGGATAAAGAGGGTGGGAAGAGGTGGGAGAGAGGGTGGGATAAAGAGCGAGGGGGAGAGGTGGAAGGGTGAGTGGAAGATTTGAGGGCGAGAGAGAGAGGTGGAAAGATAAAGAGAGAGGGGGAGAGGTGGGAGAGCAGGATAAAGAGAGAGGGGAAAAGGTGGGCAGGACAGTGGGATAAGGAGAGAGGGGAAGAGGTGGGAGAGAAAGAAGGGAAGAGGTAGAAGGGAAAAAAGGGATAAAGAGGGTGGAAAGAGGTGGGAGAGAGGGTGGGATAAAGAGCGAGGGGGAGAGGTGGAAAGGTGAGTTGAAGATTTGAGGGAGAGAGAGAGAGATGGAAAGATAAAGAGAGAGGGGGAGAGGTGGGAGAGCAGGATAAAGAGAGGGGAAGAGGTGGAAGGGAAAGCCAAATAAAGAAAGAGGGGAGGACGTGGAAGAGAGTGTGGGATAAAGAGAAAGGGGAAGATGGAAGAGAGAGCAAAATAAAGGGGGGAGAGAGGGAAGGTTTGGAGAAAGAGCAGGAGAGAGAGAGAGAGAGAGTTTGAAGAGAGATATCAGGGTAAAGAGAGAGAGAGGCAAGAAGTAAAAAGGAGAGCAGGATAAAGAGGAGGAGTTGGGAAAGATAACAGGATAAAGAGAGAAGAAAAGTTGGGAAAGATAGCAGGATAACAAGAAACAGTGAGATAGAGAGAAAGATTTGTGAGAAAGAGCAGGATAAAGAGAGGGAGGAAGAGTTGGGAAAGCAGGATTAAGAAGGGGGAATGGAATAAGGGAGAGAGATAGAATTGGCATAAATAGAGTGTGTAAGAGAGAGAAAGAGAGAATCAGTATGAAGACAGAGAAGTGAGCAGAGAAGAAGAGAGGTGCAGGGTGAAGAAAGGGAGCAAGGAATAGGATAATTAGGTAATCAAGGGAGAGAGGAAAAATAAAATAAAATACGAAGAAAGTTTGCAGAAGAAAGGAACAATGGGAAAAAAAAGCAGATGAAAGAAGGGACAAAAGTAAGGAAAAATGAAGGAAGGGATCATGGTGAGTGAGGGAATAGAAAGAAAGCAAGAATGAGTAAGGAGAGGCATAGAAAGAGTTAAAGGAGAAATAGAAAGTGAGAGAAGGAATAGGGGATACAGGAAGACAGAGAAGTAAAGAAGGAGAGAGAGAGAGAGGGAAGGATGGGTTGAGTGGGAGATACAGAGAACATATAGAGGGTAGAATGTGGGAGGGAGACCGCAGGGAAATTAAAAGGTGGGAGAGAGGAGGTGGAGAGGTAAAAAAGACTTGAGAAATAGGGAAGGGAGGGTTAAAGGGAGAAATTGTAAGGAGGGAGTAGAGAATTAAGAAAATTAAACAAGGTTACAATATGAACACAGAAATAAAATGTGAAATGTAGAGGAAAAAAAGGAGGGAAAAAAAAAACAAATATTAGATAACGTTAATTTTAACACAAAGCTAACATTTACCATTAGAAAATGCACAGTACACAATATAAAGTATAATGTAACAGTATGCAAAGTGAAAACGCAGTGAAAAAAGGCAGTTTAGAACTTTGCAACCAATATTTTCATCCATTTATTCATCCATTTATTTGCTTGGGCTTGAAATGACTAGAATCGTATTACTGTGGACACGTTCCTTCGTTATTATAAGAAATGCCCTATTTAGAATGATCTGAATCAATGTTTCTTTGAGAAATACCAATGCTGATTTTTCATTTACTAAATGGTGGTTGCTTAGCTGTCATACTGATCCTTTGACTTCAGTTCTTTAAGTCACTTATCCAGATAAGCGTTTTTTGTGACTTTTCTCTGACTTCAACATCTTTCTTCCAAATTGGTGACTTAAAGTGCTGAGGCAGAAGGCCAACATAACAGCCAGGCAGCTAGCATTTTCAGAAGCAACAGCAGACTATAGTTCTCCTAGGAAAGTTTACTTTAAGGGCCCTAAGGTTTACAAATTACTGGTGGGTGTAATCACTTTTGGCGTGAATATTAATTTCCGATCTTCAGGAAGACTTATGATTAAATATTGAAAAATTTATCTGCAATTAGTTTCCATCATACATATTTCCAAGGATGGAAAAAACACTTCTATCCGGGAATAGACGCCACTGCCAAGGTCTGGTTTATTATTTTCTAATTGTCAATTCAGACACTGGATGTACTTTTGAAATTCGTTTTTTTTTTTTTTTTTTTACACACACATAAAGAATAAACGCAACCAAATTGATACTTGTGGCCAAGGTGGACACTTAGGTCTCAACGATCCACTGGTTTTTATATTTCCAGGGGTAAGAATTCTTGTACAATGTACAATATATTCTTATTCAAGCAAACTGTTATTTAGCATTCCACTTATTAAGTTGCACAACCCCATAGTAGCTAATTGATGATAATTCACTGTATTTAATTATTTCAGGAAGCTTACCTGCCATAAACTCAAACTGAGTAAATACTGAAAAAATGCACAAGCAGAGATTACCAGTCAGTGGCGTCACTAGGGGGGGGGGGTTATTTTTTCAGGTTTTTTACCTTTATTTTTATCTGGTGATCCTACCACTAACACATTTCCTGTCCTAGGATGACAACACCCACTATCCATACTATATTTATGCAAAGCAGCGTTTTTACCTTAAGATAGGACTACAGAACACAGCTCCCTTTTCTCTTCTTCATAATGTAGACGGGAGGTGTGTTCTGTAGGTCACCTATATACAGTATGAGGATACAAAGAAATTGATAAAAATGCAGCAGAGGTAGAGAGGACAGGAGGTTATCAGCTGAAAAGATTTTTGTCAGGAGCAACATTTTTTTTAACAGATATAACAAAACACTTTCAGTGGTATATTGGATAGCCCAAAAAAAGTTGCCCATGAGGAAGGTCCATGTAACCTGAAACATTGTGCAGCTTTTCACCATCAACAATTCTGCCAGTTAAGATTTCCTTCCTGATGGTCCATAAGCTGTATGCAGATGCTTTCATACACAAGAACAGTGATTTCAAGAAGGCATCACTGGCATCTTTGTAGATGTACATGGATAGGGTCCCCCAAACTGAAGCTCTAGAGCAGGGATCCCAAACATTTTTAAACAAAGGGCCAGTTCACTGTACATCACACTAATTGGGAGCCAGACTGTGGTCACTAGAAGTAAAAAAAAAAGTTCCTTGGCATTGGTCAGGGGGAGTAAAAATGCCTCTATGTCGTTGTCAGTAGGAGTACAAAACACCCTTTCATCAGTGGTCAGTGATCTGTACCAGTGGAAGGTATGATGTCCCTCTTCCATTGGAAGGACGAATACCTTGTTTCAGCTATGGGAATGGTTACCAAAATCCTTGAATAGACAAAAATCCTTGAATAGACTCAAAATACAGCTTTCCTGTGTGAATCTGTTTTTTGGAAGCTAATTGCTGGATCAGGATAGGTACTAGAAAGCCGAGGAAATGGTACCCCTCTGTCAGTGGAAGGAATTGTGCCCCTCTGTCAATGGATGGAGACGTGCTGCCCCTCTACTGGTGGAAGGAATGGTGTCCTGTTGTTAGTGGAAGGAATGGTGCCCTTTGTAGGCAGGTTTCATTCACTATATCACAACACCCTTGCGTTAGTAAAAGGAATGCTGTTCTTCTTGTGAGCAGGAAATGGTGCCCCAGCTTTGGTGTTCAGTGTGACTTAACTTGCAGACTCTTTGTCTCATGCCATTCCTCTTGATGCCAGTTGGCACCATACATGCACCATCGGGAAAGAGATCATTCAGCCCCAATGGTGCCTGTTATGTTGCCAGGTGCTGGAATGCTCTGGGTTTCAGTGCCCAGCACCCGTGGCCTCCTGCTTACAGCAGCCCACAGCGGCTGCATGCATGGCCTTCTCATTGCAAGGGGTGGGTGACAGCAGCCACAAGCTTTAGTTTGGGGACTGCTGATGTAGAGGGCTTCTAAGGATTTCAGACTTCAAATAGTCCAAACGCAGACCGTCTATCTAGATTCCCCTTCTTGCTGTTTGAAATACAACCATGGACAAATTTGTTGGCACCCCTGCAACTCATTGAAACAATACTTCAGTCCTTCTGAAAAGTAATGAAATTAAAAAGCAATAGTTTCATGTATACCAGCATGCCTTTGGTATGCCACAAAGTAAAGCACATAAAGTGTGAAAAGAGATAAGTATGGTATTGATTATTCTACAAAGATATTCTAAAATGACATGGATGATTTGTTGGTACCCCTAGAAAAGTTTATAAATAAATGGATCATAGTGATATTTTAACCTAAAGTCGGTTGAGGAGGGACTGGCCGAGATATGAACCATGTATGGGCAGGCTGAATATACCCAAGTTGATCGATCGATCAACTTGGGTACAACCAGCCTGTCAGATTTTACATGCAATTATTGCTAGCGTTTATTATAGGTACTAGCAGTAATCACTTTGTTGTCCTGACGGAGATGGCGTCCCCCGCCCCCCAGGCCGAGAGAACACAGGGAATACAGCGATTTTATTTCCTGCAAATTTCTCCGTCTATGGCCGGTTTAACAGTTTTCTGTATTTAGTATCACATAGTTTCAATCTTGAAATCAGTCAACCTATCATCAGGTGCCCCCCACTGAACTTAGATCAGAGGAAGCAAAGGAGAAAGTTGTCTGAAATTTGTAAGGGTTTTTATGACTATCTCAAAACAGCTTGAAGTTAATGTGACTAGGGCTGCAACTAACGATTATTTTCATAATCGATTAGTTGGCCGATTATTTTTTAGATTAATCGACTAATCGGTTAATGACCTAAAAAAAAAAAAAGGTAATTTTGCTGCGATTTGCATTTTAAATTATTTTTTTTGGCCAATTTGTTGTTGGGCAGATTACAAAACACAAATTGCCGCAAAAACACATTACATGCTTTTCTGCAGCTTCTCCATTGAAGTATATTAAACCAAAAAACTAAAATAGCACAGTTTTAAAAAAAGTCCTTGCCCTTTCCAAATACGCAGCAGCTGAAAAAATCATGGATGTGAACGTGTCCCATAGAAACCATGTAAATGAACTGTGGTGTGTTTCTGCAAAAAGCACCAAAAAACAAGGTGTGACCCAGGCCTGAGATGTTTAGTAACATGGGGTTAAGAAAACTAAAATTAGTACAAAAAGAGCAAATAATTGCTACTGTAAGGGGTTAACTTTTTACTGTGGGACAGTGAAAGTAATATTTACAGTAGCAATTTGCTCTTTTTGTACTATAAAGGGTTAATTTTCGTTTTTTTTTAACCTTATTATGTTTCTGGCCGATTAATCGATTATGAAAATTGTAATCGATTAATTTCATAATCGATTAGTTGTTTCGGCCCTATATAAAAGCAAACATTATTCAAAGTTTAAGGTCCATCGGAATCTAGCCAAATACCCTGGACGATACCACAAGAGGAAAATCGACCACAGATGGAACAGAAAGTGCAAATGGCAGACAAAGAACCATAGAAAACCTCCAAAAAGATGCAAGGTGAACTCCAATGTCAAATGTACATTGGTGTCTGATTGCACCATCCGTAGCTTTTTGAGCGACAGGCTCAAAGAAGAAAGACCCGGGTCTCTGTTAAACATAGAACCATAAAAAAGACAGACTTGATTTATTATGCATATTGACAAGCCACAAAGCTTCTGGGGGACTGTCCTTTATAGACAGGTGAGACACAACTGGAGCTTTTTGGTACATCATATCAGCTCTATGTTCTCAGATGAAAATGAAGCTTTCAAAGAAAAGAACACCGTACCTACTGTAAATACGGTGGAGGCTCAATTTTGTTTTTACGATGTTTTACTGCATCTGACACTGGAATTCTGGAGCTGTAGGTACTGCCCAGGGTCAGAACCTGTAACCCTCACAGGTTTCGGGGGCCACCAGCAGGATAATGACCCAAAACACACATTTAAAAGCACCAAGCTAATGCCGCGTACACACGATCGTTTTTCACACCGTTAAAAATGCCATTTTTTAAATTGAGCATTAAAACCGATCGTGTGTATGCTCCAGAGCATTTTTAACAACGTGAAAAATGGCCATTAAAAATTTCGAACATGCTCAATTTTTTCACGTCGTTTTTCATGTCGTTTTTTTTTAACGTCGGTAGTGTGTATGCTTTTACGTGGGGAAAAAAAAACGCGCATGCTCAGAATTAAGTATGAGACGGGAGCGCTCGTTCTGGTAAAACTAGCGTTCGTAATGGAGATAGCACATTCGTCACGCTGTAACGGACTGAAAAGCACGAGGCTGAAAAGCGCGAATCGTCGCTCAACAAACTTTATTAACATGAAGGGTGGCGCCATCCGAAGGGAACTTCCCCTTTATAGTGCCGTCGTACGTGTTGTACGTCACTGCGCTTTGCTCGAGTGTTTTTTTTAATGAACGTGTGTATGCAAGACAGGCTTGAGAGGACACAAGAAAAATCACGTCGAGAAAAACATTGTTTTTTAAAATGACATTAAAAATGGTCGTGTGTACGCGGCATAAGAACAAAATATTGGACTATTCTGAAGTGGCCTTTTCTGAGCCCTGATCTGAATCCTTTTGAACATCTATGAAACGAGCTGAAACATGGTCTGGAGAAGGCCCCCTGCAAACAGGAGGTAGCTGGAGCAGTTTGCTTAAAGTTGGCCATACAGAGTTAGTAGTTTTTTGTTTGGTCAGCGGAACAAATTCCTTCGTTCACTGAAATGTGAATGAAGGAAATGGATGGAGAAATCCCCCGAGATGGACTTTGTGTTCTGACAGTGGCACCTGCGGCTGTCAAGATACACTGAAAAATTTTCAACATGTCCCTTTGACAGAAGTCAGTCAAATTATCCACTTCTTTTGAGCAGAGACAGCCACGCACTGATTGAAATTTGGCCAGCTTCAGAAGCGTGGGCCAAACTACCTGTTGGTAGGTGCAGCAGTCTCATTTAGGTCCCTTTCACACTGGGGCGGTTTGCAGGCGCTATTTTGCTAAAAATAGCGCCTGCAAACCGAGCCTAAACAGCGGCTCCTTTCTCTCCAATGTGAAAGCCCCGAGGGCTTTCACACTGGAGCGGTGGGCTAACAGGACGTGAAAAAAAGTCCTGCTAGCCGCATCTTTGGAACGGTGAGAGGAGCGGTGTGTTTACCACTCCTACACCGCTCCTTCCCATTGAAATGAATGGGATACCGCGGTAATTCCGCCCGCAAACCGCAGCTGTAGCTGCGGTTTGTGGGTGGTATTAACCCTTTTTCGGCCGCTAGCAGGGGTTAAAACCGCACCGCTAGCGGCCGGATACCTCTGCAATCCCGACGGTATAGCGCCGCTAAAAATAGCGGCGCTATACCGCCACCGCCCCCACCGCCCCAGTGTGAAACCAGCCTTAGAGCTACAGAAATTGTTTGTTTTGAGTGGTTGTCTCTAAAGGTTGTGAAACAAAATATTAAGTTAATGCGGAAGTAAACCCAATGATTTAATAGTTTCAAAAAACAGTTACATTCCCGGCATGCCGGAAATGCTAACTGTCACATTGGTTGTGCTCTCAACCAAACTATCACACCATCCAATGTCTGGTGTCATAACTGATCACATGTGCAGTATCATGGCAGTTGAAGATTAAACAGAGGCCAAGATGGCAGCTTCCTTGGCTGAAAATGATAGGAGGGTTTACTTCCACTTTAAAGGACCCATCATATTTGGCCATGCCATTTTCAAACATTTTATTATTTAAAATATTCTGTAGAATCAAAAGTCAAAAGCAAAGCCTGATTTTTAATAACAATGAGAAAAACGATGGTGGATGCCAATTACCTTGGTCAGTTTCAAGTTAGTTCAGGGAAAATTGTGGGTTATTTTTTCGTGGAAGGGTACCAACAAATTTGTGCATGTTTGTATGAATCTGCCAACCAATGCTTTATTGTAGAGACTTTCACGTGATTATTAAAATACTGATTTTAAGTATGCAAACCTATCTGATGGAATTATTCAGGTATGAGAAACAACCTAAAGCGAAACTTTACCCATAACAACTCGATAAAAAATAATGTTCTTTAGCAAAAAATATACATTCCACATTAATAATCATGCTACCAAATTTAGTGTGTGCTGTAAATTGCCTCCAACATTGCTCCTGTTTCTTCTTGCTTGAGGCTGCCATTTTGCTAAAGCCCAGAGCTCCTGAGCAGCAGTAAATCTTTAAACTGTCAGTAGCCTCTAGTGGCTCTGACTTTCGGCACAGTGCAGAAAAATAGAGAGCAACTGGGCATGTGCAGAGCATGGTGAGACAGTGTATTGCTGGATTTTAAACAGCATAGGCACTTATTTCTAATGTTTTACCTGGCTATACCTGCAAGCCTGAAGTGATCTATCAGGACTTCATTTCTTTTTTTATTATAGTTCCACTTTTTTTTAACACAAATTTCACGTATTCTTTAACTAGGGGTACCAACAAGTGGATTGTACTTGATAACACATTTAGGGTCTATTTGTGAATGTTTTCATTCAAGGTTCACACAACCTTCACCCTGGATTCACAAATTTATTCCAATTGAATCCAATTAGAAAATTGTGTGAATCTTGTGTGAAAAAAATATATAAACAGACCCCTATATGTCTTTTCTTTTTCAAGGAAACTTCATTAGAGATGTATGCAAGAGCTATTTCCAATTCCTTTAAAATGCATGTTTTTTACTTCCTTTCTGAGTCTTTGAGCCAAGACAAGTGCAGTTAGAATGGAATCCTGCCTCCATAGCCAGAGGCGGCTCTTTAATTAGGCAAATTAGGCGGTCGCCTAAGGCCTCGCACTCACAGGGGCCTCGCGGCTGTCTAGATCCGTGCATCTTTCTTCAGCCATTTTTATTTGCTTGATTTTTTTTTACCCATTATGGGCATGAGTGGGGCCCCGTGTCTAAGTTTTGCTTAAGGCCTCACAAAGCCTAGAGCCGCCTCTGTCCATAGCAGCGTATACTCACCTTTCCTCTGCTATCCCACTACTTTGTTCAGTTGCCAGAAGTAAGGAACAGGGCTTACAAAGGGCTGAGGATTGTCTTCCTGCCCCCATGTGAATATGCTGGGCAGGTCAAGAAGCACTGTCACTTGAGAAGGAGGGGAGTGCACTCCATGCTCCTCCATACCAGGAACTATGTTCCTTGTTCCCAGCAAATTAATGGAGCCGACAAAAGGCATCGCTGTAGTGGGGAGCATTAAAGGAGAATTTTGAAGTATATATAAAAAAACAAACACATCTACTTACCTCAATGTGATGCTGCAGCTGTCCCACGTTGACACTAAGCCTGAGAATTAAAGTGAAAGAAAACCCTCCTATTATTTTCAGTCAAGGAAGCTGCCATCTTGGCCTCTGTTTAATCTTTAACTGCCATGACGCTGCACATGTGATCAGTTATGACACCAGCCATTGGATGGTTTGACAGTACGGTTGAGAGCACAAACAAATGTCACAGTTATCTCCCCGAGGAAGTCACGAGGAGTGACGAAACTAGTAGGAGGGGCTTGGGACGCTGACGTGTGAGGAACCAGGAAGTAACAAAAGGAAAAGAGAGTCAGTGTAACGGACGGGGGAGCGCTGATAACTGGGGCTGCAGAGCCGGCTTTGAGGTGATACCTTTGTCCCAGCACTTGTGGATACACATACTAAGGCTTGTTTTAATCTGAAAAATGTGAGTGAAACTTATTTTATGCTTTATATAAATAAATCTTTTTGAAACGGTAAAGCACTATTGTAAGCTTTGTTACCTTGCATTTGGGCGATGTGAGTGGAGACCAATGGTAAATAATAAGGAAGGAGTACACCTTGTGATGTGAGACGCGTAAAACTGATGAGCTATATGAAGGAGGAAAATCTAAGGAGGCCAATCAGAGGATTGATTGTGATCTATGGCGCAATTATTAAGCCTATAAGGTGAGGGCACAACTGGTGGCGGTGACGCAAGGATATTTGTATATACACAGAGGTGGATAAATGTGAAGATATTACCTCCATTTATAGTGACATCACAAATCAACAAATGCACTGTCTGTTTTTTTCACTATCTATTGGAATTCATAAGGACACTGAGTGGAATATGGAGCACATTGCACTTTATTGTTAATCTTTTAAATAATTTTTGAATTATTCTTTTGATTATTGAATATTAATAGTGAACATTTATAGTGGATTGCACTTGTTATATATAATTTTCTAAATGCACATTTGATATTTGTAATGGCGCTGCACTAATTTTTAATTACAAATGTCACAGTTAGCCTTCCGGGGATGCTGGGAATATAACGTTTTTTTGAAACTGTTAAATCGATGGTCTTTAAGCGTTCATATGACTGCCGATCACTCAGTTCTCAGTCTGCCCACAGTGCTGTTCTGGAGGGGGGGGGGGCAGGCACAGCTGGCTCCAGCTTTCAGCCTCGCATTAAGAGGTGGCGCCAGCTGTCAATCAGGCAACTTTATGGATCCAGACAATAATGTCGGGATCCTTTCAAAGCAGTTCTGCCACGTCACCTGATAGCAGGCTATAGCTATAGCAAATGTAAGTGCACTCCTGTGACCAATGATAGAAATATGGCCTAAAAAGCTTTGGCCATACTTCTCTTTTAAAGGGATTGTAAAAGCAGAAGGTTTTTTATCTTAATGCATTCTATGCACTAAGATAAAAAAAAAACTTCTGTGTGCAGCAGGCCCCTTTAGCCCCCCTAATGCTTACCTGAGCCCGTCTTTATCCAGCGGTGTTGCAGGAGTGTCTAAGCTGCCCAGGACTCCCCTCCTCATTGGCTGAGACAGCAGCACAGCGCGATTGGCTCCTGCTGCTGTCAAATAAAATCAGTCAGCCAATCAGGAGAGAGAGGGGGCAGGGCCGGGTCACGGCTCCATGTCTGAATGCACACACAGAGCAGTGGCTCGGCTCGGGTGCCCCCATAGCAAGCTGCTTGCTGTGGGGGCACCCGACAGGAGGGAGGGGCCAGGAGCACCGAAGAGGGACCCGAGAAGAGGAGGATCCAGGCTGCTCTGTGCAAAACTAACTGCACAGAGCAGGTAAATATAACATGTCTACAATCACTTTAAGTAGAACCTGTTGCTTTTTCCTGTGTGGGCAAAATACATGTTTTCTTTAGGTTGACCATATCAACAATATTCTTTGGTAGTCATTAAGAGCATCTAATTATATAAGAAGATATAAAAAAATCTTTCTTCCTAGAGCTGACTCTGTCAATCCGTGTACTTTATTTTTATTTTTTTGCGAATATCTTATAGAACCATTCCAATGACTCTCTTTCGGCTATAAGCTGATACAATCCAAGGAACATCTAGCACATTTTAGAAGCAGAACAAAAAAAAACTGGAGGTTATGTTGACCCCTCAAGAGCTGTAAAAAAGCAAAAACTTTGAGGGCCACAAGTGGCTTTCGGCCCAATTGTTGAAAGCCTTACTCCCTAAAGGCTGTTCCGAACACGCGGATCCACCATAGCTGGCTAACTGCAGCAATTTTGTGCGGAAAAACAACATAAAACTGAATGATGTCACAGAGATGGAATTCTGAAAATTATTTTAAAAATAAATAAATCCTAGGGCCGATTTTCTTTTGCTCTTGCTTTTTTTTTAGACACCTCTATCTCTCTTATTTTGGTTCCTCACTCTGTTTTTACATGTAATGGGAAGCACATGTGCACTCTGTAATAACGAGAGGAAACAGGGAGAAGAGGGGACAAGAAGTAAAATTTACAGCACAAGGGAGCTAAATAGAGTAATGTTTCAGCAAATGACAGTATAGGAAGGTAGGTCTGGTTAGACGTGAAACTCTAGGTAGACTGAAATGTTATGGAAGATTTTCTTTAAAAAAAAAAAAACGTTTAAAAATGTCTTGACCACAGAAAAATGAAGGAATGTTTGTTTTGGTGGTAAAATAAAACTCCAAAATGTTGTATTCCCTGGGCGAATGGGGTGATTGGGATTCAATCATATAAAGACGCAGACTGCGTATCTATGAACGTAAGAAGTTGGCATGCTAGAGGTTGCCTACTCACCCCCATCCCAAACCGCATCCCTATACCAAGAACCCCCATTTGCCAGGGTCTGACAGTGAGCAATATGGCAGAAAAAAAAAGTACACTCTCTTGGATTGATCAAGGTGTGTGTGGCTTTCTGCTGGCTTGAAAATTGTATACAAAATTCAGGTCAAATTACCTTCCACTGGGAGACCATTCTACGTTCAAGAATAGCACAGCCATAGCACAGGTACCGGATCCAAAAACTAGTACAAAAACCGCGCTAATAGCAATAGTGTCTAAATTCGGTAAATAGTAGCAGTGACTTAACCATGCAATATAACCACAGTTATTATAATATAAAAGAACAAAAAGTCACGCATATTACAAAAAGTGTGAAAACCCGATACATTCAATGAATCATAACTACATATTGTGAATATAGTCCATGTGAATAAGTGTCAATTATTGAAGGAATCTTCAAGCAAAGTTCATTAAGAAGTCCAGCACTAAGTATAATAGAAACTCCTTCTGTGAAAACCCCCACCTCAGATAATAGGGGCGCTTACCATATCCTACTGACCCTCTATCTCTAGAGTGGTCAAACGAACTATGGTCATAACCCTCTATGGGATGGAAATGCGATTCTATGGAACACAGCTCCCACTGCTTGTCTCCAGGTCAGTCACAACGATTACCAAGAATCAAGGTATATAGGAAAAAAAGCGCTCCAATAGTGTAAAATCAGTTATTGTTATTTAAAACATTTAAAATTGCACTTACATGTGTATGCAGTAAATAAGCTCAATAATAATGTCTTTGCCAGAAAATATAGTCCACCGGCGCTTCAGGGGTCAGTGTAAACGTGATGGCATCCGCACACAGCACCGCCCTACATGCTTCGTCAGAGATGACGTCTTCCAGCATCATTTATTATTATTATTATTATTCAGGATTTATATAGTGCTAATGGTTTGCACAGCACTTTACAACAAGAGGGCAGACAGTACAGTTACAATACAATTCAATACAGGAGGAATCAAAGGGCTCTGCTTGTTAGAGCTTACAATCTAAAGCCTAGGACACAAGGGCTGAATATCATATCAGCGGCATCTGCGGGCTCAACACAAACCGGCCAACATTCAGCCCGTGTGTACGGCAGCCGGTCTGACAGAAGCCAGCTGAACGTCCGGCTTCTGTCAAAGGGGCATGACCAAAAAAGGTCTGTTGATCCACTCTCTATCAGCACTCTCAGCCAATAGCACAGCAGGGGAGATCACTGTATTAACATTGGATTGTTAGTACAGTGGCTCCTCCTGAGCTCTTCATTTTTTTTTTTACATTCAGTCCGCTGGGTTGAACGAAAAAAAAAAACTTCTAGTGTGTACCAGGCTTAAGATGTGGGGGTCAAGAGAAAAAAAAGGTAATAAGTGTGGGGGATGAACTGATGGAGATAGTGAAAATACAATTGTTGGGTGGAGGCAGGATATGCTTCTCTGAAGAGGAGGGTTTCAGGGATAGTCTAAAAGTGGACAGAGTAAGAGATAGTCGGACAGATTGGGGTAGGGAGTTCCATAGGATGGGAGAGACTTGGGGAAAGTCCTGGAGGCTAGCATGGGAGGAGCGAAGAGAAAAATTTGGTTGGTATTTTGAGACTAGGTTAGTGATGTAGCTGGGGCCCGAGTTGTGGTTGGCTTTGTAGGTTGTTAGTACTTTAATTTAATTTGTTGTGTGAGTGGCAGCCAATGAAGGGATTGGCAGTGATTGGAAGCAGACACTGAACAGTTGGTAAGGGGGATGATGCGGCATTATGTAGAATGCAGCAGCAAAAGACTGCATATCAGTTGGAGGATTTGGAATCAGATCGTGTATTGGGTGCTTCGCTAAACAAATCATTATGCTGGAGTCCATGATCAAAGCTGGGTGGAGAAGCTGTGGATTTTGTTGTTCTTGTTATACTTTGCGTATACTGTAAATGTTTACTGTGTATTTTTTACATAAATGTAAGGCATGTTTCCACTTAGGCCAGGTTCACATATGTGTGGGTCAGGAACTAAAATCAGGCACAATCACATGGGTTCAGCATGGAAAAGGCAGGAACAGTCGCAAAGTAAGGTCTTGCAATTTTAGAATACGTACCCATTTAATGTTTTAATTATGAGTCGGCAATGCTAAGCTGCATCAATGAAATCTAGGTGATGCCTGAAGGGCTCGTTCAGACAGAAGGGCAACAAAGGCTGTTGCACATAAAAACAAATGCAAGGTGAAATCTTCCTCTATCTAGAGCTAGATCAACTCTTCTTCACAGAGTCTTGGACACTTTTTCTGCTTATTGTACCTTTTTAGTGGCTTCAATAGATGAGATCTTACCTTCGGAGACCTTAGTACATATAACAAGGGCTTTTTTTCTCGGAGAATAGGTGCAGGTACTCCCCTCTTACAAGTCACTCCTTGTCTCCGCTCTTGACCCACCTCTGAGCACCGTCCCTTGGTTCTACCCCCAACCCACCTCCCAATACCACCTAATTAAAAGAAAACAGAAACAAGTATAATTTTGCAGTGCTAAGTAATTTGTATGGAATTTGTTAAGAATAATATAGGAAGAAGTAAAATAGATCCCCTGCAGCTAGTACAATAGCCCCCCCCCCCAAGAAACAATAGATCCCTCCAGCAACAATAACCTCACCCCCAGCAACAATAGATCTTCCAACAGCCAATAGACCCTCCAGCAACCAGCAAAAATAGACCCCTCCCTCAACACTAGATCCCTCCAGCAACATAAGACCCCCAATAACAATAGACCCCTCCCTCAACGATTGATCCCCCAAGCAGTAATAGATCCTACAGCAACCAGCATCAATTGACAGCACACCCCAGCACTCCTTGCCATTAGAAATATTAAGTCCAGGAGGTTCCGGAACTGCGTTCCCCCGCGTTCCTGCTGAAAAAAAGCCCTGCATATAACAAGCCATAATTCCAAGTAAAGCCTCCACTCAGAGCCTGAAAACCTCCTATCTCTGTGGCTTCGGGTCTAGCCAATGGAGCTTGTCAGCACCACCATGTGAAATGATCAAACAAGCCAGTCGCCCTCCAATGATATCAGTCTTGATAAAATGTTATAGTTCTGAGTCAAGATCACCGAAAAGTCTGCCCAGACCAAGCCTCAGTCTACTAAAGCTGAACTCTAGGTATGGATTTTATTTCATAGTTACATTGGTTCAGCTTGGACTAATATGCCATACCTGTGGAGAGACTGTGGATTTGGAGAAACACTGTAGTAGTCGCTGCTACTACAGTGATCACCTCCCATGATCAGTAGCTGCCCTGCATAGTAATCACAGGGCTTCTTAGCTCCTTTCACACAGATGGGGGGGGGGGGGTATTAAAAACCGACATGTTTTTAACACCCCCCAACGGCTCACCAGATATGGTGTCGCTTGGAGCAGTACACATTGCCAAAACTTTGCATCGTGGCAATTCTACCACTGCATGCAGAGTTTGACAGGGGTCACCGCTTGAGCAATTTTCCCATGTTTGTGGATGTTACCTTGCCATAACTGTGGACCAAGCGCTTGGATCGCAGTTGCAGCATGATCCCACAGTTTAGTATTTCCATTTGTTGATTAACCGCTTGAGGACCGCCGCACGCCGATGTATGTTGGCAAAATGGCACGGCTGGGCACATGGGTGTACAGGTACGTCGCCTTTAAGAGCCCAGCCATGGGTCGCGAGCGCGCCACTGGGGGCGCGCTCGCGACCCGGTCCTCTTCTCCGTGACCGTCCCCGCGGGAACAGCGGACCCGATCGCCGCTGGTGTCCCGCGATCGGGTCACAGAGAGGAAGAACGGGGAGAGGTAAGTGTAAACAAACCTCTCCCCGTGCTTCCTAGTGTGCCTGTCACTGATCGTCTGTTCCCTGTAATAGGGAACGACGATCAGTGACGTCACACGCTAAGCCACGCCCCCCCCCACAGTAAGAAACACAAATCAGGGCACACTTAACCCCTACAGCGCCCTCTCCTGGTTAACCCCTTCACTGCCAGTGTCATTTTTACAGTAACCAGTGCATTTTTATAGCACTGGTCGCTGTAAAAATGACAATGGTCCCAAAATAGTGTCAAAAGTGTCTGGTGTGTCCGCCATAATGTCGCAGTTACGAAAAAAATCGCTGATCGCCGCCATTACTAGTAAAAAAAAAAAAAATAATAAAAATGCCATAAAACTACCCCCTATTTTGTAAACGCTATAACTTTTGCGCAAACCAATCAATAAACGGCGATTGCGATTTTTTTTACCAAAAATATGTAGAAGAATACGTATCGGCCTAAACTGAGGAAAAAATATGTTTTTTTTATATATTTTTTGGGGATATTTATTATAGCAAAAAGTAAAAAATATTGCATTTTTTTCAAAATTGTCGCTTTATTTTTGTTTATAGCACAAAAAATAAAAACCGCAGAGGTGATCAAATACCACCAAAAGAAAGCTCTATTTATGGGAAAAAAAAGGACGCCAATTTTGTTTGGGAGCCATGTCGCACGACCGCACAATTGTCAGTTAAAGAGGCGTAGTGCCGAATCGCAAAAAGGGGCCTTGTCCTTATGCTGCGTATTGGTCCGGGTCTTAAGTGGTTAAAAAAAAAGAAAGAAAGACAACAGGAGGCCGCAGTGTTGCCTCCTAACCTCCTCCACGGCATATGGCTTTTCAGGGGGAGTGGTAAATGATACAGCTTGTGTGATAGGAGCCTAGGGCTAGGTTCACACTACAGTACTGTGATCAGATTTTGATCCGATTTTCTGTGCAACTTTGTTGCAACCTGGTTGCATTTTGGATGTGGTTTGCATATTGTATGGGGCCAAAATCACACTGGAATCACACTAAAGTAGTACAGGAATCGTTTCCAAAATTTCAACAGGATTGGAAACATTTTCTATATTGTTGCAACCTGTTAAAGCAGAAGCAAGCACTTAAATAAACACATTGTTCCATAAATAAAACCCTGATAGATCCATTAAAAAACTCCACTCTAAATATAAACTGATTTATAATGCCATCCAATCAGTTTCTAAACTCATGTCACATGATCACACAGTTTTTTTCCTGAATTAAAAAGAAGAGACAGTATAATCATACAGGTTATGGTGAGAAGGGACTAAAGCAATCAAAAAGCCCTGCAAACCAACCAGAGCATTGCACAGTAAGGCCTGGTTCACACCTACAGTGCCATGAAAAAATATTCCATACCCCTTACATTTTTCCACATTTTGTCATGTTACAACCAAAAACGTAAATGTATTTTATTGGGAGTTTATTTGATAGACCAACACAAATGGTACACATTAATGGTTTTCATTTTTTTTTTTACAAATAAATATCTGAAAAGTGTGGAGTGCATTTGTATTCATCCCCTTTACTCTGATACCCCTAACTAAAATCTAGTGGAACCAATTGCCTTCAAAAGTCACCTAATTAGTAAATAGAGTCCACCTGTGTGTAATTTCATCTCAGTATAAATACAGCTGTTCTGTGAAGCCCTCAGAGATTTGTTAGAGAACATTAGTGAACAAACAGGATCACTAAGGCCAAGGAACACACCAGACAGGTCAGGGATAAAGTTGTGGAGAAGTTTAAAGCAGGGTTAGGTTGTAAAAAAAGCATCCCAAGCTTTCAACATCTCACAGAGCACTGTTCAATCCATCATCCGAAAATGGAAAGAGTATGGCACAACTGCAAACCTACCAAGACATGGCCGTCAAACTAAACTGACAGGCCGGGCAAGGAGACCATTAATCAGAGAAGCAGCCAAGATATCTCTGGAGGAGCTGCAGAGATCCACAGCTCAGGTGGTAGAATCTGTCCACAGGACAACTATAAGTCGTTCTCTCCACAAATCTGGCCTTTATAGAAGAGTGGCAAGAAGAAAGCCATTGTTGAAAGAAAGCCATACGAAGCCCCGTTTGCAGTTTGCGAGAAGCCATGTGGGGGACACAGCAAACATGTGGAAGAAGGTGCTCTGGTCAGATGAGACCAAAATTTAACTTTTTGGCCTAAAAGCAAAATGCTATGTGTGGGGAAAAACTAACATTGCACATCACACTGAATACACTATCCCCACCGTGAAACATGGTGGTGGCAGCATCATGTTGTGGGGGTGCTTTTCTTCAGCAGGGACAGGGAAGCTGGTCAGAGTTGATGGGAAGATGGATGGAGCCAAATACATGGCAATCATAGAAGAAAACTTGTTAGAGTCTGCAAAAGACTTGAGACTGGGACGGAGGTTCACCTTCCAGCAGGACAATAACCCTAAACATACAGCCAGTGCTACAATGGAATGGTTTAGATCAAAGCATATTCATGTGTTAGAATGGCCCAGTCTAAGTCCAGACCTAAATCCAATTGAGAATCTGTGGCAAAACTTGAAAATTGCTGTTCACAGACGTTCTCCATCCAATCTGACAGAGCTTGAGCTATTTTGCAAAGAAGAATGTTCAAAAATGTCACTCTCTAGATGTGCAAAGCTGGTAGAGACATCCCCAAAAAGACAGCTGCAATTGCAGTGAAAGGTGGTTCTACAAAGTATTGACTCAGGGGGATGAATACAAATACACGCCACACTTTTCAGATATTTATTTGAAAAAAACATTGAAAACTATTTATAATTTTCCTTCCACTTCACAATTATGTGCCACTTTCATTCCATCACATATACCAAAAGTTGCGTAATTCACATTTTAGAACATGTTACATATTACACAAATACTTAGGGTGTAACATATAAGATGTTCTGGTTCCCCCTCTCCCCCATAGTGTGACAGCGGGCAGGGGTTCTTCTACCTGCAAATAATGTAACATTTTGAAAATGGAGTGGTTGTGTGAGCCCCCATAACCACATCATTTATTCACAGGAAGCTGTGACTGAAGAAACTACTATCCCCATCTTCCATCTCGGCAGACAGACTTGTAGTTTACCCATTTCAATACCGGACAGTTACACCGCCTTTCAGTCCAGGCCATATTTCTGCTTTCAGGCTGTCACACTTTGAATGACAATTACTCCGTCATGCAACACTGTACCCAAATTATATTTTGTATACTTTTTTTGAGACAGATGGAGAATTGGGTGGCTATTCCAGCGTAGTCCCATAGCAAGCAAAATGCCTTGTCCCCTATGTGGCCAGTTTACACCACGGCGGTGCGGTGGTGTACGGGTAGTGTGTGCTGAGAAAAAGATCCAAGTGCAGCCCAGTTCAAGGTAATCCACTGCCTCACACCGTGCGGTGGCCAATAGGACTTAATGAAATGTCACTTTGGGACATTTCAATAAAGTTTAATTGTTGAGGCCTAAATGATTAAGCCCACTAAGGGGTGAAACGCATCTGGGAGACCTCTTCTGTGGGTAGAGAGCAGAGCTGAGGCCATCCTTTCACACGGTGCAGAATCCATTATGATCAGCAGAGGATCTGTCCACTGATCCCCTGCTGATCAGAGCAGAGCCAGCAGGTGACAGGTCCGTGTCCGCTCAGTTTATGCATAGAGGACACAGACACAGCCTGTTCTGCTCTATGGGCCGTCAGGTGTAAATGGTCTCCACTGCCGTTTACACCTGCCTGCTCTCTGATCCGATTCGCCTTGATGGAGGAGAATGGACCCCCTTGTTTTTTTTATTAGTTCGGAGGTAGGCATGGACCATCCAATCAGGTCTGCCTGAAAACTAGCAGACAGACCTGATGAGACCCTTTGTGCAAAAGGGGCCTTCCTGGTTAGTATTTTATGCATGTGTCACATCTCCCCCCTTGAAGAGTAAGGCCCCTTTCACGCATTCTGTCTGATCAGGTCCGCCTGTTCGTTTTTCAGGTGGACCTGATCGGACACTCAATTTACCTCTATGGAGCACTGGATGTCAGCGGTGACATGTCCACTGACATTCGCCTCGATATCCGTTCCGGACCGCCAAATCCAGATGGATGGTGGTCCTATCTTCCTTCCGTCTGGCGGATTGAGTAAAAATGGACAGGTGGTCTGTTTTCATCTGATCTCCTCATAGAGGAGAGTGGAACTCTGACAGGTCCTTCTCTGCACAGTGGGGACGGACCTGTCATCCGCCTGCTCAGTTGGGATCAGCGGATTGATCCCCGCTGAGCAAGCGGAGTCCGTTAAAAATGGACATGCCCCGTGTGAAAGGGGACTAAATTATACTATCTGGCATTCTGGGAGCTAGAAGAATTTTTCTCACATGTACATGCATATACAAACTATATGGACCATGCTGGCTTTTTTTGCACAGGAACTTTATGGTAGGAAGATCCAGCATTCATACATCAGTACTGTGTGTAAGGACCCTGAGGCCTTGTACACACGGCCGAGATTCTCGTTGAAAAAAACATGTCGTTTTTTTCGACGAGATTCTTGGACAAGAAACTTGTCCCGGCCGAGTGTACACACGCTCGTTTCAAAGAACCCGCGGTTCTTTTAATGGAGCGTACGCGGTGACGTCATCGACTACGACGAGCATGCGCTCGTCACATTCGATGCCGTCGCCGCCATCTTGGTATACCCTACGTATGCCTATGAAGCTACCGCGCATGCGTCAAATTCATTTCGAACATGCGCGGGCTTCCGGGAGGACAGGTAAGTGTACACACACTCACTTTTCTCGTCGAGAAACATGCCGAGGAGAATCTCAACGAGAAAATAGAGAGCAGGTTCTCTATTTTCTCGTCGAGGTTTCTTGTCGGTTTTCTCGACGAGAAACCCGATAGCCGCGTACACACGACCGATTTACTCGGCAAGACCTCTCTGCCAGCAAGTTTCTTGCTGGTTCTTGCCGAGAAAATCGGCCGTGTGTACGAGGCCTTAGGCTCTGTTCACATCTAGCGATTTGGAATCACAGGCAGAATTGGCGCCATTCTGCCCATGTTTCCAAATTTGCATTAAAATTGCAGCAAAATTCGTGATGTGCATTTGGGTGTTATTTTATTCTTAATGGCAACCCAAATGCGGTGGAATTTTGCTGTGATTGTCGCATAAAAAAACTCACCTGGCTCATTGCAAAAATTTGGTATGTGAGCTTCTTTGGCACAATAAACTCACGTAGGGCAACCTATTTGCTTAAATGTACAACGCGCAGAAATGCGTGCAAATTACGCAAAAAATCACAAGCAAGAACGTGCATTCCCTCTACGTGAAATGTAAACGGGGTCTTAAGCTGCAATATTTTACATTCTTGGGTTTAAATATACTTCAACCCTGATCATGAAAAGTTATGTCCCTCTCACTTGCCTTTACCACATGACTACAGTAGCTGAGCAAATTTTTTACTTTTTTTGCACACGTAAAAATCTGCATTTTTTGCTCAAAATTACTTCAGTCCTCCCAAAAGTATAATTTTTCCCGAAAGCAAAGACCTTGAAGACTAAAATGGTGGTAGTTTTATTTTTTTAATGTTGTGTGATATCTGCCCAGCAATTTATCAAAGCATAGTTTCAGGAAAAAATTACACTGAAATAAATTTTAATGTGAACAGACACAATAGAATACCGATGTATTTATTTTTTGGGTAAAATATAAAAAAGATGGGGTTGTGTCATGTAAATTTTGTGCACTGGTCCAAGTCATTTGGCGGAGGGGGGATTATGGTGTGGGGTTGTTTTTCAGGGGTTGGGCTCGGCCCCTTAGTTCCAGTGGAGGGAACTTTTAAGGCATCAGCATACCAAGACATTTTGGACAATTTTATGCTCCCAACTTTGTGGGAACAGTTTGGAGATGGTCCCTTCCTGTTCCAACACGACTGCACACCACTACACAAAGCAAGGTCCATAAAGACATGGATGGGTGGGTTTGGGGTGGAGGAACTTGACTGGCCTGCACAGAGTCCTGACTTAACCCGATAGAACACTGTTGGGATGAATTAGAATAGAGACAGCTAGCCAGGCCTTCTCGTCCAACATCAGTGCCTGACCTCACAAATGCGCTTCTGGAAGAATGGTCAAACACTCCTAAACCTTGTGGACAGACTTCCCAGAAGAGTTGAAGCTGTTATAGCTGCAAAGGGTGGGCCAGCTCAATATTGAACCCTACAGACTAAGCCTGGGATGCCACTGCAGTTCATGTGTGTGTAAAAGGCAGGCATCCCAATACTTTTGGTAATATAGTGTATTAAATTACAGATTCTGCCACCAAGCAGTTGATTATCAGGTCAGAGGATCACAGGGCAGGAGAAGTGAGCATTTAAACCCAAAAACAAAAATGTAACGTATTGCAGCCTACCAACTCTTAAAATAGATAGCTGCATTCGTTTTCTATTTTTAGAGTTTTTTTCTTTATTTTCACTTGATGATCCTGCCAGTGACACACTTCCTGTCTTTGGAAGGCTACTCTCATTCCTCCACTGTATCTTTGGAGGAGCAATAAAGCCACCCTTGGACAGCAACAATGTAATGCATCAGTTGGCCCCTGGGACTAGGACATTTATTCTTGCCTAGGTCAGAATTGTGGCGGGAGTGGGACTGCCAGAAAAAGTCAACAGAAAAGCCTTTAATTTTATCCCCTCTTTTTTGCCTTTTTTAAATTACTTCCTCCCAAAAAGGGAAATTCTGCTTGTTTGCATCCCCCCCCCCCCTCCTCTTTAACAATTGCTACTGTTTGGGGGAGGGAGCGAGTATGTGATTTTGACATTTATCCGCTCCCAACTCGGGTCAGAAAACCACGGCGATCCAAGCAGAAGTTCAGCCCCCTATTCCCAGCAGCCTTCTGAAACACATCACAGGTCCCAGAATACTGGGGGACCATTCACAAAGCACAGCGCAGCTCACGCATGCAAAATGGGAAATGGTTTCTCTTAGTTAACCACTTCTCTACCCAGCCATAGTCAAATGATGTCCACAGATGGGATCTCCCATCCTGGGTGGACGTCATATGACGTCCTGGCTTTGTAGGGGGATGTCTGAATGATGCCTGCAGCTAGAGGCCTCATTCAGATATCCTTTTGAAGTGCCCGCGATTCTGTGCACCATAAGAATGATCATAGCGGCGGTTCCGCCGCTTGATCGTTCTTATAGGCGGCGGGAGGGGACATCCCCCCTCCCGCCGCCATCCGGTGCTTCTCCGGGCTCTCCCGTGCAATCGGGGACCTGGAGCGAATCTTCCGGCGCCGTTGGTGGGTCACGTGACGAGCATAGAGATGACTGGTGACCAGATGGTCACCAGTCATCTCTATGATCGTCGGAGGCCCGGGCGCGATGTGATGACGTCACGCCCGGGTCCTCAAATGTAAACAAAGCCGCCATTGCAGCTAGTAAGTATGAGATCAGTGAAAAAAATTTCACTGATCTCATGCTTTCCAGCCTGGAGGAGAGATGTGGGGTCTTATTGACCCCGCATCTCTCAATAAAGAGGACCTGTCACACACATTCCTATTACAAAGGATGTTTACATTCCTTGTAATAGGAATAAAAGTGATCAAAAAAAAAAGTAAAAAATAAAATAAAATAATAAAAAAAAAAATTAAAACGCCCCCGTCCCCGGTAGCTCGCGATTAGAAGCGAATGCACACGTAAGTCGCCCACATATGTAAACGCCGTTCAAACCACATATGTGAGGTATCGCCGCGTGCGTTACAGCGCGTGCAACAATTCTAGCACTAGACCTCCTCTGTACTTCTAACCTGGTAACCTGTAAAAAAAAATAAAGCGTCGCCTATGGAGATTTTTAAGTACCGAAGTTTGGCGCCATTCCATGAGTGTGCGCAATTTTAAAGCGTGAGATGTTAGGTATCTATTTACTTGGCGTAACATCATCTTTCATATTTTCCCAAAAAATTGGGCTAACTTTACAGTTTTGTTATTTTTGAATTCATGAAACCATTTTTTTTTTTAAAAAAGGCGTTTGAAAAATTATTGCGCAAATATCGTGCAAGAAAAAAAGTTGCAATGACCGTCATTTTATTCCCTAGGGTGTCTGCTAAAAAAACATATATGATGTTTGGGGGTTCTGAGTAATTTTCTAGCAAAAGAATGATGATTTGTACATGTAGGAGAGAAGTGCTAGAATAGGCCCGGTATTGAAGTGGTACAAAAAGCCCGGTATTGAAGTGGTTAAGATGCCGGCGCCTGGACACAAATCCGGTTGAAGGATAGCCTTGGGTGAGGACAGCGTTGGATCCTTGGACAGGTAAATGTCCTTATATTTGTAGTATTTGTAGCTGTTGCTTTTTTATTTTTTTGGGCAACACTGGAGCTCCTCTTTCCAACACTTAATTTTCTGTGTGGAGAATATAGAAGAGCCATTCTGACTTTAAATTTCAGAATTGTGATTTTGAATCTTAGAATTCTGACTATGAAACTGAGAATTCTGACTTTTAATCTCAGAATTCTGACTTTTAATCGCAGAATTATTACGTTGAATCTTATGCCGCGTACACACGACCGTTTTTAATGTCATTGAAATAAACTGAATTTTTCTCGACGTGATTTTTCGTGTTTCCTCTCAAGCCTGCCTTGCCTACACACACTATCGTGGAAAAAAATGTTCGAGTAAAGCGCGGTGACGTACAACACGTACGACGGCACTATAAAGGGGAAGTTCCATTCGGATGGCGCCACCCTTCATGTTAGTAAAGTTTGTTGAGCGAAGATTCGTGCTTTTCAGCCTCGTGCTTTTCAGTCCGTTACAGCGTGACGAATGTGCTATCTCCACTACGAATGCTAGTTTTACCGTCTCATACTTGATTCTGAGCATGCGCATTTTTTTTCACGTCGTTAAAGCCCACACACGGACGTTTTTCATGACGAGAAAAACGACGATGTAAAAAACGGCGTGAAATTTTTTTTCATGGCCGTTTTTCACGTCGTGAAAAATGCTCAGAAGCCCACACACGATCATTTTTAATGATCATTTAAAAAAAAAAAAATTTTCTCGTCATTAAAAACGGTCGTGTGTACGCGGCATTAGAATTCTAACTATGTAACTGAGAATTCTGACTTTTAATCTCAGAATTCTGACTTTTAGTCACAGAATTCTGACTTTTAATTGCAGAATTATTACTTTGAATCTTAGAATTCTGACTAT